>OY294044.1:63382046-63517570 GCA_958510825.1 Brachypterus glaber | reverse complement strand
TTTCCGCATGTCGAGTAAAAAAAATAAATTTCAATTCGAAACTGGGCGGATTTTTTGTTTTTTGCCTAAAACTTTTTCGGTGTAGGTACTTTTTTGAATTTTTCTTATTTGAATATACTTTTTTTATGTAAAAATACACAAAAAAGTTTTTGAGGTGCAACATCGCAGGTTTAACCGAAAAGTTTGCAGATTTTTTGTTTAAAACTATTTTTATGCACTTTTTAAAAATTACAAAAATGAAATTTTCGCGAAATCTCCAAATAATTGGCGTTTTTTTTTGTTCTAGTTTAAGGGGAGGGGGGATGTAATTTTTTAAGTTTCTTAAATTTAGTATAGTTTCGAAATATTACCAAGGAAACCCTCCAAAATTTCCTCAATTTTATATAGTATATAACGGGAACGTTCAAGTATTACGTAACGCAAATTTTGGACCTTTGTTGAAAGTGGTCACTTTTTTTTTTTTTTCATAAATGCTAGAAAAATATAACTTAAATTTATATGTGATGTTATTTTATAAAAATAAATTATGAATAAATGAGTAAATAAAAAAATAAATGAATTTAAAACTGTTTTGTCATAAAATTCAAGTTAATAAATTCAAATTTTTGTAGTTAGCTACAAGAGCCTTCCCGACCAAGGAAGGAATATGATGCTTTTCTAACTTTTTAGGAAGTTGCAGTTAATAATAATTCATGTTCCAACTTTTATTTATATATGTAATTAGCAAATTACTAAATGGTTGTGAATAAAGTTTTGATCTAGGAATTTATTTACGATTTTGGTAAATTGAAAATTGGCGTACAATACTATTCTAGCTGTGGATATGCGAAGAGAATAATAACAAGGTACTTCTCTTAATACCAGGCATAAGAAAACGCTTCTAATGACATTTTAAAGGTTGAGGCCTTTTTCCGTAATTATTATTCGGGTTTGATTACACTGACGGAATGGTCCTAAACGTCGTAATGGCCAATTACATGACTTTTTTATGCTCCAGGACAAGGGTTAAGTTTTTGTTTCTTTTTTGGGACTGGTAAATGATAGCTTGATTGTTAACAAGGGTATATCAAGAGTGAATCTAGATATCAATTGTCTTTTAAAATAAATGGTTCTTAGAACGGTATGGATATTTTATTATTTATTAAAGTTTTTATACTGGGTGGCTCTTTTAAAAGAGATCACATAAATTTTAATTTACCAAGTACATACGATTTCGATACTTGACATGTTAGCCTGTGACTTGCTTAAAATTATGAATTGTTGCTTGACCATGTATTTTGATTTTTTTTAACCTTTTTCTTACTTACTTAAATCTGGTACATAAAAATTACCTTAAAAAAATAACAAAAAATGGGAGTGATTTTAGGGATTAACATACCAAAAACTAAAGCACTATACTATGATCCGTTAATAAGTCATAGTGACTCATATTGAAAGTATGGACCGAGCAAAAAACGAAAGGTAATGAGGGTAGACTGAGTATAGGCGTTGCGGTGAAGGAAGCGTAAAGCAGGGGGGCGCTTTAAGCACGTGTCACTATCACGTATAAACGAATTCCACTAGTGTAGGTGGGTAGCTAGCTTGATTCGGCATGTAGTGTGTAAACTTCCTAGGTAACGTTCAAGTATTACGTAAAGCAAATTTTTGATCATTTTGGACCCCCCCTCCCTGTAACGCTATTTTCCTATACCATTAACATGGTCGTAACACTTCAAAATGACGTTGGGCGTTACTTAATACTTGAACGTTCCCCTACTTACCCTAACAAACCTACGTATTCAGTGCTCTATCAAAAACTATAATTACTTAATTTTTGTTTCCAAACAACTGTTTTTTCTATTACAGGGTATTAAAGGGTAATTTTCTCCAAAGCATAATAAAATAGCCACAAGATTTTAAAGTTAATAAGAAGACTAACTAAGACATTTTTATAAATTATAATTCATTTATGAAAGAAAATATTAGTGGCATATCGGACATAAGAGAAAATTAGAAAAAAAGTCAGGTCTCAGTCTGGATTCGAACCAGAGTCATTTATATTATTCATACATATATTCACAAATATTCCTGTATTTGTCAAAAACCAAGTCTTTATAGATCTTCAGAGCTTGTTTAGTTTAACTTTTTCTCTTCAGAAGATTATGGTATGTCATTAAAGTCTTTCGGTAGATAATTTGTAGGCTTGAATTTTTGTGTAGGTATCTTATAAAATAAAATTTTGGGTCCTAATATGGGATATAATTTAATATTTCCGTTTGTAATTTGATTGTTTTTACGACGTGTGGTGATTATTTACTCACAAAAATAGTAAATGATTATCGTCAAAAATTAAGTAGAAATTACATTTCACTTCACAAGTCATAACTAAAGTAATTTACAGATATACAGTAAGTAAGTACTATGCTGGGTCGAATTTTTTTTTTTTTTAGTTGGGTTTTCGGGTACACTGAAAGAAATTACATTGAAAAGGTGTAAAAAATACACTCTATAAATGTGTAAATTTTACACCTTTATATAAATGTACATCAACATTGATGTGACACTACACACATGATTTTGACCTAGAGTGTGTATTTTTACATCCATACCTTCTGCAACAATACACTCGGAGCTCAAGAAAGTGTATTTTTATAAACATACCTTTAGCAACAATACACCCGAAGTGTAAAAATCACACTTCTGATGTACAAGCCAGCCAAGCTAGTCACGTGACTCAAGAAGCCAGAATTCCTGCTTCATCGAGTCTGGTGGCTGTCGACCATTATAATTGTTTACGTTTGTAAGAGCGTACGTATAATTTTGTGTGTGCTAGATTTTTCAAAGAAATAATTGGTAAGTGTTAATTAAAAGTAAATATTTAAAAAGTGTGATTAATACAATATCCTTAAAACATACATTTTATAATATTTTACTTATTTAGGCGGTAACACTGGCCTGCAAATTTTGAGTTGTTAAGACTTGTGTATGTTTTCTGTTTCTATTTTATATTGGTACTTTTTGTAGCGCTGATTACGAATATACGTTTTATTTTTCTGTTGCGCAGTTTTTTCATAAAACACTATTCATAAATAAAAAAATAACAAAATGGTTATTCTATTTTTTTTTAATAAATTGAAGGGTTTTAGGTAAAAAGTATATTTACGCGTTGGTGTAAACTTTACACACTGGATGTAAAAATAATATACACACCGCATTTATATTAACGCTTCGAGTGTAAATTCACATCAGCAGCAGCTGCACCCATGCACGTGGATGTAAAAGTTTATCTCAGTGTAGGGCTAGAAGTCTTCTCAATGCGCTAAAAAATAATAATGATATAAGCCAGTAAATTTTGGCGATGATTGGCAATGAGGAACATCTCCCAGAATCAACCGGAAATCGAAATATTCCACAGTGAGCCAGGAAAAAAAAAACATGGACAAAATTCTGAATTTTTGCATACGACTATTTTTGATACCGCTGATTTAAAATAAAATAAAGAAAGAATTAAAAAAAAACGCGCCATTAGGGTGGTCCAAAATTTTATTTTTTAATCTTTTTTATTGATTTTGATCTTTCTAAAAATATGTCAAATGGCTTCTTTTGATTATGTTAATGTAGAACAACCTCCGCCATTTTGAATTCTTAAGTTATTGACATTGGTCTACAAATAAAATTTTGGACCACCCTAATGGCACTGATTTTTTTTGAATTTTTTCGTTATTTTATTCAAAATCAGCGGTATGAAAAATAGTCGTATGCAAAAATTCAGAATTTTGTCCCTGTTTTTTTTTCCTGGCCCACTGTAGAATATTTCGATTTCCGGTTGATTCTGGGAGATGTTTCTCATTGCCAATCATCGCCAAAATTTACAGGCTTATTTTCTAACGCAGTGAGTAGCCTTCTAGTACTACCCGAAAAACCAATTAAAAAAATTTTTTTTTTGACCCAGCCTATTATTTATCTACATTAAGTCATGAACCTTGCAAATCATTCACTTAGTGTCCAAACCAAATTTGATCGAAGCTATCAAATCACTACTGAACGCTATGGTTAGTTTCGACTGACCGATGTCGTCGGAATCCTTCCTCATCAAGGTTTTTAGATTGTACTTTTTGTGGGTATTTCTAACCTCAGATGGTGGTTGTAACAATTGACAGATAATAGCCGTTCAGCAGTTTGCCAGAAAAACTTATCATTTGATGACTTTTGATTGATTTTGCTGTTTTCATTGAACACAGTCTCTGAAACTATACAGGGTTCCAAAAGTAAAGGGCGTTTGGGAAATATTTCGTCCTCGAACCGTAAAATTTTACCTTCAAACTTTTCTCGAAAACAGTTAATCCTACAGGATTACAACAAGAGTACCTTTTTTATGTATTTTGACCTGAGGAATCATATTACAAAAATAAAATTACCAAAAAGCTACACAGAAAAAGACTGGGACAAAAAACTAATAAGGCCACCTCGTTTCTCACACCCTGGTTAAAATAAACACATGAAAATAACATACGAAGATGGGCCTTATTAAGATTAGTTCACATGCAAAGCCTCGTTGCTTTAACACAAAGGGTTTCTGAGTTATTAAAGAACAATATAATTTTTAGAACCACTTTTTATGAGTCGTTTTGGGACATATATTTATGGGAACTATTCAGCCTATTTTTTGCATTTCCTACACGCCCTTTACTTTTGGCACACGTATTCATTAACACCCTGTATTGTTTTTGAAATTAATTTAAATCAGTAGTGATTATGACGCGCTAGCTATGCCTCTCATGATCAGCTGTTTAAATATTTACCAGCAATATTAGATAATGCCATCTATCAATAGATACTCCAACTTGAAGAGCAGTGTTTTCAAGTGAAAACTAGGCGCGCCTAGGCGCCCATAAAGTTTGTGTTTCCAAATGGAAACAAGGTGCAATATAGGGTTAATTATTTTATCTTTTCTTTACTACAGGTGCAGATAAAAAGCTACTGTATCTTTAGTTTCCCCTTATAATGAGCAAAGGGTAAAGATAATTTCCTGAATAAATTTTCAACCCCTTCCTAATTCTTTTTAATACTCTAATTAAATCATCATTTAAATTAATAAAATTAAATAAACCTAATTTAGTGCTCATTAAAACTAAAACGTAATTAAATAATCCTAATTTAGTGGTTTTTAAATTTAACCACTGGGTACTAGAAATCGAACCAAACAAATAGTAGGTATATTAAATATAGAAATTTTCTAACCCAATAAGAATACACTGCCAGTAAAAAGCCTTCCCATTTTTCACCTGCGCGCTGCTTGAAATGGATTATTTTATTATCAGATTCACTCTCAGCAACCTTAAAAACTCCAATATACCAATTTTTAAGAAAACTATCCCAGCTCCTTAAGGGTGGATTTAGATAAAAAATATTTTAAGATTCAGTTTTAGCGACCTCAAAAACCCCAAGCGCAGCTGCTGTGAATAATATAATAAACGGATTTTTTTTTACTTATACAGAACTGTCAAAAAAATAGGTAGTATTGATAATAATGAAAACTGTATCATAAAAAGTTGATGCTAAAATTATTTATTCCTCAACAAGGAAGGAAATGAGGATGTTGGATTTTTTTGGGGTATTTAATTTAACATTAAAGGATAACAGATTTCTGTTTCTAGATAATCTAGAAATTTCCAAATTTTCTAAAATATCCAGTTAATAAATTTAGAAAAAAAAAACCAACCCCCTCATTTCCTTCCTTGTTCAGTAATAAATAATTTTAGCATAGGCAACACCGCTTTTTATGAAAAAGTTTTCAGTCTTACCAATACTACCTATTTTTTGACAGTTCTGTATAAGTAAAAAAAAATCCGTTTATTATATTATTCACAGCAGCTGCGCTTCAATAATATACAGTAGTTTCGAATTTTCAAAAAATTTTAAAAATTTTCCTAGACAAAAAATTCTTGGATATAAATTTGTTTCATGAAAAAATAAGAAAACTTTTTTTTTTAAGTCCGTTTGTCCGATGTCACGATAACTCAAGAACGATTGAAAAATAAAAAAAAAAAATAAATTGTTTTTTTGAATTTTTTTAAAAAATTTTTGCCAAAAACAAAATAAAAAAAATTATAATTTTTTTTTTTTCGTTTTTCAAAAAAGATCTTAAAGAAAATGATTTTTTTTGTTTGAAACTTATTTTTTTAAAGTATTTCGGAAAATGCAATTTACCATTTACTGTGAATAATATATAATGGAATGCGTAGCATTACACATCTTTACGGCTTGTTTTAACTTTTAATGTTTTTCAAATTGTGATTGATATTTTGATTTTTTACAAATCACAAATATGTGCTTTACTTTTGTTTTCTTATTTCAAGAATGGTTCTTGAACCAAAGAAGTTCTCAGACTTTATTAAAGTAAATTTATTATTTCTTCTTTTATACGGTTAGTCGTGACTAGTCGCCCAAGTTGATGCTAATATTTTAAATAAACCTTCTTTAATTGTTATTATACGCACGTGTAAAGGAAAAAATGAAGAAGATAAAGAAAAAGAAGAAGATGAAGAGATAAAAAGAACATAAAAAAATCATGGAGAAGAAAAAATCATTTAAAAGTCCCCGAATCCACAACAAAAAAATTAGCTTGTATTTTTAACCGACTTCCAAAAAGGAGGATATTATCAATTGGACGTGTGACTTAGTTTTTTTAATGCTTTATCCCGCATAACTTTGGAACGGATGAACGGAATTTAATGAAACTTTTTGCAACTTAAAGAGGACATTCATGTTTCAATTTGACGCTCGGATTATGCCGGGTAAGCCGGATAATTAAGGTAAATCTAATCATTTTAACGCAATTTCACTTAAAAACGCCTTAATTTGGTTCTAATACCAACCAAATTTTTAGAGAAATATCGGATAAGCCGGATAAGCCAGAAAACTTGATTAAGGGGTCAATTAATATAACAGCAGACTAAAAATCTTTTAAATTCCGCTAAACTTGATTCTGTGGACCTGTAATATTAAAATACCAAGAGAAAATGATAAAATTTGTGATTTTACCATAAGGCGTTATTTGATTATTACTTAACGCTTAAAGTTTAGCAAAGATTTTCTTTAGTATTTCGTTTAAAATAAGGTTGGTTGTTGGTTGTGCGCTATATTAAAAATATTACTTTATTATTTAGAAATTTATCTTTGATGATGACGTCACACCAAGCGCTAATAGTGCTTTGTGACTTCAGAAGCTTACCAACATGAAAGGACAACTATAATTTAGCTTACAAGTTCTGTTTCTCTAAAAAGTAAAAAATAAAAACGCAAAAAAATTAATGTCTCCAAATAGTAAAAAATAAGCAAACAATTTAACAACAAAAATAATTGTTAGTATTTAATTTAGGAAATGGTGAAATTGGCACCTACTTAGGTACTTTTTATTTTTTACTTTTTAGACACATAGAAGTCGGTCATTTTTTTTTGTTAAAAGTTTTTAATATACTTTAAAAAGGTTAAAAAAATTAATTCTCTCTTTAGAGCTTTTGTTAAAAACCATTGGGATACTACAACAGAAAAAATAAAAATAAGGGAACATTGTATTAAACACTTTATTAAAATTACAGATATATTAAAACCATATGTCAACAAGTTTGCGGTTTATAAATATATAAGTACAAAGT
Organism: Brachypterus glaber; assembly: GCA_958510825.1. Lineage (NCBI taxonomy): Eukaryota > Metazoa > Arthropoda > Insecta > Coleoptera > Kateretidae > Brachypterus > Brachypterus glaber. The sequence goes on along the minus strand of OY294044.1, from coordinate 63,509,933 downwards.
ACTGAATTTTAGCTTAGCCGCCTTGATAATTTCAAAGCAATTAGATTACCTATATAATTGTGAAATAAGTAAACCTCAATACTTTAGAATAATAACCAAATACGACACGTATGTGCTGTTTAAATTATATTTATTATATACCAACTGGTTAAATAGTTCCAGGGCATTGGAGTTGCCAATGATTAACAGTAAAGGGGTAGTTACAGCTTTTTATAACTTTATATTCTCATGAAAATCAGTGGAGAGCACCTAGCACAAGTCAAAAGCTTATCTGGGGCTCTCCATGACTGTACCTACACCAAAAATAAATAAATAAGTTAATAAATAAATAAATTAATTATTGCATTGCAAAAACACTTTTTTTAATTATTCATATGCACCCGCCCCCCCCCCCATATTTTTTCAATTGAAAAACTATGCTTGCATAACAAATTTCAGGTTACTAGAACATTTTTTGACCCCCATCCAACTCGGTTTAACGATTCAAAAGAAAACATAAGCACATGAAAAAAAAAGGTCTTGTCCACCAGACGTGACAAACATTTCTATACATTTTTGGGATCGCTGAATCCAAATCTGGGGTTGGTTTGGCTCGGTCAGATCGCATTTCGTTCCTAACCTCAAAAAAGTGATAAAATCTATCAACTTTCATGACGTTTTTGAAGTTATTAACGAAATGCGATTTGAAGAGTAAAACTTACTCCGGATTTAAATAAAGCGACCCCAAAAACGTATAGTCTGGTCACCTTTTTTTTCCTGTTTAAACACTGTGCACAAGACCACGAAAAACAGTCTTGTCCACCAGACGAGACAAACATTTCTATACGTTTTGGGGGTCGCTGAATACGAATCCGGAGTTGGTTTGACTCGGACAGATCGCATTTCGTTAATAACTTCAAAAACGTGATAAAAGTTGATAGATTTTTTTGACTTTTTTGAGGTAGGAACGAAATGTGATCCGACAGAGCCAAACCAGATTCGGATTCAGTGACCCCAAAACCGTATAGAAATGTTTGTCACGTCTAGAAGCGTCTGGTTGACAAAACCTTTTTTTTTCGTATGCCTGCGTTTTTGTTGAATCATTAAACCGAGTTGGGCGGGGGTCAAAAAAATGTCTAGTAACCTAAAATTTGGTATGCAAGCATAGTTTTTCAATTAGTAAAACATGGGGGGGGGAGCATATGAAAAATTAAAAAAGTGTTTTTTTTTGCAATGCCCTAGTAATTATACACACTAGATTTTAGGCGAATTTGGTGCTTTTTACATTAAAAATATTAAAGGCTTTTGGACACAAAGGGGAGGCATAGCGTAGTGGCTAGCGCGTATGTATAGCAAGTCTACTATCGTGAGTTCGATTCTCACTGGCGCCGATTTGCCTTTTTCAGTTAATTAATAATTGAAATTTGGCGAAGGCGCTAAGTGAAACGGACATTCCCTAGAAACTGGTTCGAAAGTCAGTATAAGCCGGTGGTTCCCTCTACTACTAGCCCACACAAGTCCTGGACTTAGGGGATGCTTGATTAAGTAGAATAGTACGAGGTTAAACAAACAAACAAACAAACAAACAAACAAACATAGAAAACTATTACTCTTATGATGTCTATATCCTATAGTCCAGTTTTTTTAATTATTTTTCACGACACAATTCAACAAAGGATTAAGGGCATCTATCAAAATTTTAAATTATCCAAAATAATTTTTATTTTTCCCTTTTGCGAATAATACAAAAAAAATGCGCCGCAGTCAAAATGCAGACATTGTTGGTTTTTGGTCATTAAATGATCATTAAATTTTACCGAACAAAGATCTACTAATTTAGATATTTTTTATAGTCATTTTTTAATCGGATTTTAACAGAAACACATGAAAAAGCTTCGCAGGCAAAATTTTTGCGCTTTTTAAGGTCAAGTTGTTTAAAATAAAAAATTATAAATTCGTGTTGATTTTTGTTAAAATAGGCATTTAACAGGAGAAATCCATAATAATGCCCAATGATTTTTTTTTTTTCGTTTTTAAGGTCCAAAAAGCTTAAAACCTTTTTCCCATTTTCGTAACATTTTTGTTACGTATTTATTTTATACTGCACAAATCCGCAAATTAAAATTTCCCACTGCACGTGTTGTGCCCAGCTACACACTGAAACTAATTTTGCACCGATGAACACTTTATTGTATCAATGCTTAAAATTCCTTGCCTTTATGCATAAATTCATTATAACAACTAAATTTTTTTATTAAATAAATTTTACATTTTAATGTCTTAAAAGACAACTAATTTTAGGCATTGATATAATAAAAATTTTATTGTCACAATTAAAAACGTACATCGGTGCAAAATCAATTTTATTGATATGACGTTCATTTTTATTGATATCACGTCAATTTTTGGTTCAGTGCATAATTCGGGAACTTTTAGATTGTATTTTAAATCATTTTCTCCGTGTACGTTTAAGAAAAGTGCAATAAGAATATATTTGTCGTCAGTATTTAAAAAACTAATGAATTATAAGCGCAACGGTCCACTATGACTGATGTCAATTAAATTTTTCAATTATCAAACTTTTGCAAGTTTTCCTCTCGTTTTTCACTAAAATTTCGTTATAGATATGGAAAACAAAGCTAATTACGATTGCAGTCCACTGAAAACATAACATAGTTATTTTCGTTTATTTTTGCTTTTTTTTACAATGACATTCTGTAATTACCGAAAATTACCCGTCTTTTTGACGCTAACGTCATGTGGCAGTATAGCCGTTGGCCAAAAACAAAAGAACAGCTTCTGTTGTCGTCGCAATCATAATATATTACCAATTACCATTGCTAATTTAGCAATTAGGAACTCAAATTACATCATGAAATATTTTAAAATGTCACTAAAAGTTGGATAAAAAGAAATACAAACTTACAAAAAAAGGGTCCCTTACCTACCTTGTAGGACCCTGATCTTAATACTTAAGACAAATATAGGAAAGGGGTAAAGGGTAGAAAAGCCAAAATCTTGATAAAAACGATTAATTTTTTATTATTAAAACACCATGACGCGTTTCAACCGTTCGGTCATTTTCAAATGGTTACATATAAACTATAAAAGAAAGAAAAACGGGGGGTAAATATAAAATAATAAAAAATTAATCGTTTTTATCAAGATTTTGGCTTTTCTACCCTTTACCCCTTAATACAATGGATCTTGAACTTAGGAATTTCATAACTTTTAAATACAGGAAAATTTATTTATTTATTTATTTATTAAGTACAATATACCCTGCGAGCTGGGCTCTTTAATAGGGCTTAACATGTAATGTTTACAATTTTTATTTTACAATTTTTACAAAAAAAAAAAAAATACTATTTTTACAAACAGAAAAAAAAAATATTAATTTATATATTTAGTTTTTATAGTAAAATGGCGAGTGCTGGGAAAAGTGAAATGAGAAAAAAAATAATACTATAATAATAATATTGAAAATATATACGCAAATAAATTATTGTGATTTTTTTTTTAAATTATAAATTTAAGATTTATCATAACTGAGCTTTTAATTTTTAATTTAAATCTTTTAATTTCTAATTTTTTTGAAGCATCATCTAGATCATTATAAAATTTGGAAGCATTGTATTTAAAGGAGTTTAGCCCAAACTTATATGTTTGAAACTTGTCGTAAAATAGATTATTGTGATTTCTTGTAACATATGAATGAATGTTATGATTTTGTAGGAAGTGAATATTAGATATTAATGCTTTATTAATTATTTTATGCATATAAATTGTTGCCTCATATTCGAAGATTTTATGCATAGGGATGATATTAAGTGATTTATACATAAAATTTTTAGAAGTATCATATGGCAGGGAAAAAATATTTCGTATGGCTCTATTTTGTAGTACCTCGATGTCTTTAAGTTGATTCTTAGGAGCCAGGCCCCATGCTAATACCATGTAGCGTAGATGGCATTGTATATAAGAGTAATACAGCGATATTTTGGAACTTTTTTTTAAAATGTTTTCCACTCTTTTTACTGCACCCACAAGGGGAGTAAGTTTTTTTTTAAGTAAATGTATATGTGATTGCCAGCTTAAATCACTCTGTAACATAAGGCCCAGAAATTTTGCTTCTTTAACTTCAGAAATAGCGTTATTTTCAAGTTTTAGAGTCATGTTATGTTCTATGATTTGTCTGCTATAAATTACATAAACAGTTTTATCAACGTTTATAGTAAGTTTACTTTGTTTAAGCCATATGACTAGGTTATTTAGATCATACTGCATTTGAAAAAAAAGTTCTTTAATGTTATTACATTTATAAAAAATATTTGTGTCGTCTGCAAATAGTTTTACCCTGCCATACTTTATGCTTTTATGTAGACTGTTTATATACACCAAAAAAAGTAGGGGCCCCAGGACAGATCCCTGTGGTACCCCGTGTGTTATAGGTTTTATGTGTGAAGATTTATTTTTTAATTGAACAAACTGAAACCTTTCCGTCAAATAACTTTCAAACCAAGCTAAGACTACGTCATGTACGCCAATTTTTTTTAGTATTTGTAATAAAATTTTTGGGTCGACAGTATCGAAAGCCTTTCTTAGGTCTATTTTTATAGTTTTTTGTTAAATATTTTAGGACTACATATTTTTTGGTAAGCTCAAATTTTCAACCAAATACGATAAAATACAAAACACATGTAACCCCGGGGTCACTAAAAATGAATATGTTTGGACCATAAACCGCAAGTTTCAAATTTTATATGACAACAAAATCCTGTTTTTATCCACTTTAGAAACACATTCAAGTACAATAGTAATAATATACAGGGTGTTCCGTGAGGAAAGGGAAATATTTAAAGGATATATTCTAGAGGTCAAAATAAGAAAAAAAGTTCCTATAAATATTTTTCCAAAAACCAATCGTTTTTGTCACAAACTTTTTTCTGTTTAATTTTTTTGTGGGTTTATTATTAGAATAGTATTTCTCAGGTAAAAACAAATTAAAGGTCCTCTTGCTGTAATACTTTAGGATTAACAGTTTTCGAGAAAAATACAATTTTAATTGTATTTTTAAAAAGGCAAAATTACAAGTTTCGATGTTTGCGGCAAAAAGTTATAAGACCCCCGTTACGGACGCCACTGGTTAAAGTAACTACATGCATACACCATTGGCTGATAGGCCTTATAAAGCATAGCTCACATGCTAAACCTCGATGCTATAACACAAAGGGTTACTAAGTTATTAATAAAAAATCAAACTTTTGGAACCCCTTTTGAAGGGGCGTAGCTCCCTTACGAGTCGTTTTTGGACATATGTTTATGGGAACTTTTTTTTCTTATTTTGATCTCTAGAACACATCCTTTAAATATTTCCCTTTCCTCACGGAACACCGTGTATAAAAGAAAGACATTTAAGTTCGTTGAGCCACTTGCTATAGCCATCCAGGAAGGTTTCATAAAGCAAGGTGAATTTTTATCCTAGAATATGATTTTATACATTTGTAAAAAATCATTGGATCAGTCTTATTTGTGTACAAACTACAAAAAAAGATTAAGGACAATTTCTTTAGATAACTAGTTATATAATAAGATATCAATGAGAAGTATTTAAATACATTTTTTACATTTCAATCAGCAAACTTTAACGGGTATCATTTTGTTTCAACATATGCTCTCAAAAACTATTTTCACCTGTTCAAACACAAATTGCGCTAAACGATGAAATAATTTTCGAAATTTTGGTAACCACATGGTAAACTAAATTTAGTGGGCATAACCTGTGTAATGTTTGACACTATAATGGGACATAATTATCCCTTATAAACCGGTGTACCACAAGGTGACACATTTTGACCACTGTAATTTTTGTTGGAATTTAGGTAATCTATTATTTTTTATAAACATTTAAGGAAACTTTTGGGCAATTATTTGGATAAACATTAAATTTTTATGAAACCTTAATTTATTTCAGAACATGCATATACACATAAAAAAGTAAACTTAAATTGAATAAAGTTATACTCATACTACGCACATATTAGGAGCAAATATATGATATTCTCATTTCATCAATTGTAGGTTTGCTTAATATAAGAAATTTCTATGTTTATTTTAAGAATAATATGCTTAAAATAAGAACAAGAATGTTTAAAATAAAAATTTACCGAGTTCATTTTAAGAATAAAGTTTTGAGTATCTAAACAATTTTTGAGCAAAGAATTTTATATATTTTCGCATTAAACTAAAAACTTGCAGTATAAGTTTTCTTGTCAAAAAAGAAAAAAAAGTCTTCTTTAGAACAGTCTTTTGCGCATGTATCACAGACTGTGATAGCAAAAAAATTAAACCCTTTTTCTTTGAGGATCATTATCACCATGGTAATATTCTCACCATTTTAACAAAAACACGTTCAAGAAATTAAAGCATACACCAGCCTTAAATTTTCCTTAGATCGACCTAAAACTTACCAATTATGCCATGTAAAGGTTCCTTTAGTTTTTCAGCACCAAGAATGTTTCAATGTAAACAATAAAAATTTTAAATTGCTTATAATTTATGTAAGATCTGAAACCGTTTAGACCAACCCTGTGACAATCCGAAGTTTTAACTAGCTTTTTTGTAAGGACAGAAATTTTTAATTTTAAACAAAATTATAAAAATATTAATTTATTATTCCAACAATCTATTTTCTAATCATCGTACAGAGTGATATCGAAACTGTCAGTCTACCGATATCACTCTGTACGATGATCAGAAAATAGATTGATGGAATCGCTTTTTCGTGTTACGTAATGACTGGAATCCACCAGATGGCGAAATAGTCTACGAACGCGACATGGAGCACTCTAGATTTATGATTTTATAAAATTCTATGACACATAACCTCAAAATTTGTTTATGTTAGGAATAAACGTCAAAATATTTTATAAGTTGCTACTAAACTATAATACATTTATCGGTATTATGTGATTACTTTTAGTATTTTGTGATAACAATGGTTTTACTATAGTTTGGTTACATTAAACGTATTTATAGTTGACACAAGAAAATATAGTACTAACTAATTCAAAATTAAATCACCAGAATCATGGCTTACAGTTTTTGATGTGCCACATATAAAGATTTAGAGACTTGATTGTTATTTCTAAAATAGCATACCAGGTATCTATAACTTACCTTAGAATAACTAAAGAAGATGTTCTCATAAAAACACTAAAAATAAACGTCACTGTGACCATATGTTTATAATGTCACTGCTTACGCATGGCGCCATCTAGCAGCCACCGTACTAGAAGGCGCTTTTTGGTCAATACAAACCAAATCGAACTACAGGTTACCAGTCCTTATTCTCTACGTTCATGGTTTAGACCGCTGATTATATATTATATTAGTAAGATTATATATTGTAAATAGTTAAAATTCAGAAAGCTGAGCTTTAAAAGCTCTTTCAGTGTTACGCTAAAAGTCCACTTGGTTTTGATTAAATCTGGATTTACCCAATCATTAACAATAAACTAACAGTTTAAACAATAAAATTAAATTTGTCAAATAATTCTTACATAAGTCAAATTCTTATTCAGTTTAGGGTTAATGACTGGGTATGTATTTTTTCTACGACTGCTCTAGAATGTAAGCAAATACACACACTTTTCAAACACAGAATGAATCCATTCTAGCTCTTGTTTATAAAATGAAGAAAACTGTAGCAAAATTAGCAAAAAAATATATATATATATACCGGGTGTTACAAGACCAAGGTACACCCCCCATTTTTTCTTTATTTTAAAAGTTAGAGATTTCAAATTTGGAGGGTCTCTTATAGCCATAAATTGTCAACTTGTAACATAAACTGTACATTTCAGCCACTTCCGGTTTAACCGGAAATGATACCAACTTTTGATTTTTAAATGGGACACCCTATATATTTTTTCATATTTCAATTCTACGCTTTATTCTGAATACAATGATACCAAAAAAGTGACATTTTCGATGTCAATGTAGTTTTTAATTTAATTTTTAGTTTATATCATAGGTAGGCCATGATTACTTAAAATTACTAGAAATGATCTAAGTAATCCTAGAAAAATACATTTACGCTAAAAAAAAACATTTACAACTCAGTTGCACCATTTTAAAGTTTTCAAAAATGGTTTTTGCTCAAAAACTCAATTTTTTTAAATGGCACCATATTGGTACACTGGTACATTCAAAAAGTACCGCCTTTTTGAATCTACCAATATCTTTTATTTTAAGGTAGGATAAATACAGCCGGTTTTATAAATTAAAATAAATGATAATAATCATATTTTTGATTATTGTGTGATATTAGTTAACAAAGCTGGCTTTGATAACCAAAAAGACAGGATGCCTTTATTTTTATCTGTCAGGTTAAATTTTGTTGATTTGTTTCGGTTTTTTATGTAATCTGTAATTAAAAATGGTTCTAATAAGCGGTCAAGCAGTTTAGGCTGTCAAGGGGGCTTGCCTTTCCGGATATCTTTCAATGTAAAGTAACTGTGCTTGTACAGAAATTTCCTGCACTCCCCATAAATTAAAAGCATATCAATTTTTTCGTTTGGACTTTTTATTTTAGTATAATGTACCATTTTTAATAAACAAAATTATGTATGTTACAAAAACGTTCAAAAATTAATAACACTAAATTTGACAGAAAGCAGAAAGCAGTATTTTGTCTTTTTATTTGTCAAAGCCAACTTTGTTAACTAAAATAATTAAAAATATGATAATTATCATTGATTTTAATTTATAAAAACGGCTGTATTTATCCTACATTAAAATAAAGGATATTGGTAGATTCCTAAAAGACGGTACTTTTTGACGGTACCAATATATATATATATATATATATATATATATATTAACATTAAATTGAATAATTTAATGCAATTTAAAGTTTTGCGTTAAAATTACATAAAGTTTATTAGCCTTTCTTAATATTTGACCAGTTTTTTATCAATTTAGTTCAAAAATTTAAAACTGCTCCATCTATTGTTAAATATTTAAACCTGATATCTGTTACAACAATGTGACATAACCTTCAATTTTTGCATTATAATTTGTAAATATGTGCTAAAATTATATAAAAATCTTTTTTAAGCACTGATTTGATTAAATTATTAAATAACCTTAATTGCGTTATTTAAAAATATGTGTTTTGCCATACAGTGTTTCATATTTGCAGTTGAAGAAAAAGTATAGTCTATAACAAGTATGGTGTAACGATATAAATCGTCACTTTGTAATATAGCAAGGGTTAATTAAACTATTCGTTTACTTACGTTATAATTTATGTTTATTTTGTATATAAATAGTTACGTACGTACAGAACTATTTTGTATCTGGGACTATTTTGTAGCAGGAACTGAATTCTAACCATATGAGTCTCTATTCCATAGTTCTACCTGAAAATAACATAAAGAAAACATAATTAGAATATGATTTTTAATAATAAAGAATCATATGACTTATTTTTCTATAGTGCATTTGTCTATGGACTTACCTGGTTTTTATATGTTTCAGAGTCTATTGAGGGTTGGATTTCACTGGCTTTCACCTGTAGCTTGTCTCTCCTGGAAAGTTTCGTATGCTTATTCCTTCGGGATAATCTAGAATTTGTTGAAAATAGTTTGCTGGAACTGCTCACTTAGATTCAGTATTTTGTTTATACTTAGTTCACAGGGCACTTAGTATTCTGTTCGTATTTTTATTAGTTTTGCTGATAAACAATAAGTATTGTTTATATTTGTTTCTTAGAGTAATATTTTGAGGTTAGATATCACTAATACGGATTTATTAGGAAATATTCTTTTTAGTTATTATTTTTGGTGTCGTTTCAGCTACCTTTATTAGGAATCCTATACGGTAAAACTGTAGTTGATAATGACTTACATAGATGTCGCTAATAGTTCAGAAATAGGATTTTATTTACCTGAAGGGTTCATACTAGTGAATAAGGTCGATTTTCGCTCTTCTTGAAGCAACTCTGTACAATGGTGGTGTCATTTTGACGAGTGTTTATTTTCTGTAATCATCGAAGTAATCCTTCATGTATTTTTATTTAAAGTTAGTGAAAATGAATATTTAAACAATGCGGAAGATATTGTAACTGTTATTTTCTACAATTACGCATTTATAACGTTTCGATGGACATCGAAGACTTAGTATGACACGTAAGTTAAGTTTTTCTGTTTCTTAGAATATTTCTGAGATATAATTATTGTTTTAGCACCATTATTACTACATTAATTAATTACCATTAATTACTCACCATTTCTATACCATTAATATGGAATTACATTAATTTAAGTTGAAGTTTATTTTGGTATATTTGATATACAAGTTCTCCGCATGGAGTGATGTTCTGTTGGAACATGGTTCTGTAATTTTCGGCATAGATAAATTCTATGTAACCGTCTAGCAGACAATTTTACATTGGACATAATTTTCAAAAGTATATTTTATCCCGGACAACATTTTCAATCGTACATTTTATCCTGGAAGATGATTTTTCCAAAGTAGATGGGACAGCCTATATTTTTTTTTTTTTCATTTGAGAAATGAATTCATCAGCATAGGGGAGACTTGTACAGATGGAGACGATGGAATTCATACCTCATGGATTTTGCAGAAACCAGCTAAGTACTCATTCTGAAAACTTTTGAAAGCAATATTTCATATTTTTAAATTCTTTTATTTCAATATTCTTATAACTGTAAACTTTATCAGATCTGATATAGTATTGATTAATACTATATGCCCTTATGGCTTTTGTTCATTTTTAGGTACTTATTTTTTTTAAAACATTTAATCTCATTTATTAATTATTAAATATCATACTTTTGATTAAATGATTTCTAATTTAAGCATGACTTTTATACACTGCAAGAAATGATTGTTGTTTACATACATTTCTTGGTGCTTGCTGAACTTCATGTTTTCTTTATACATTTAAGTCGAATGATTTCTGAATTTAGTAATTTTTATTAAGATTTCTTTAATTATATCTTAATATAATTACACATATTTTTTATATATATTAATACATTACTTGATGTGCTTTCATTAAGTTTATTTATAATAAATTTCTCAAATGAATTATCTTATTTTATTTAGGGGTTATATTTTCTCAAACTGAAAAGCTTAAGTATTTACACTAGGTTGTTACTTACCTAAAGGAGTAAAAGCTAAAGTAACTGGCGCCCCTAACAACATTAATCAATTCTTTCTATTTTTCCCTTGCCCATACCCATTGCTCCGCTGTCAAAACTAGCCGTTGGCAGTGAACGTATTAATTACGGTACAATGGAATAGTCATTTCGCGCTCGCGGGACCGTCATACTCGCCTGCCGGCTAGTAGAACAAACTTTCCGCTCGCGCGGAATATTGTCTATTCCATACTAGTTATAGAATATCGAGGGGCTGACCGCGAGGAAATCTTTTGTACAAGCCAAAGGAACTCAGGAGGAACTCTGGAGGAACTCCGAGGACTCTTGAGGAACTCCGAGGAACTCTGGAGGAACTCCGAGGAACTCCGAGGAACTCCGAGGAACTCTGGAGAAACTCTCGAGGAACTCCGAGGAACTCTCTCTAGTTTTTATTTTCAAAGTAGATGAGCCGTTACAAACACCATATCAAAACATCCTACCTTTGAGCGCCAATTTTTTTTGAAGGGGCGCCAAGTTTGGTAGAAACCGTCAGGGACAAAGCTGGTAATTTGGGGGCGCCAATTTTTGTTTTGAAGGGGCGCCAAGTTTGGTAGAAACCGTCAGGGACAAAGCTGGTAATTTGGGGGCGCCAATTTTTGTTTTGAAGGGGCGCCAAGTTTGGTAGAAACCGTCAGGGACAAAGCTGGTAATTTGGGGGCGCCAATTTTTGTTTTGAGGGGGCGCCAAGTTTGGTATAAACCGTCAGGGACAAAGCTTTTTTTCTTGAAGGTAAATCGGGGGCGCCAAGTTTGGTAGTAACCGTCAGGGACAAAGTTTTTTTTATGAAGCTATTTTTTTGGGCGTCAACTTGCTTTCTTGTAGGGGTGCAAAGTTTGGTTGAAACCGTCAGGCACAAAGCTTTTTTTTGAGGGTGCCTTATTGGCAGTAGTGCTTGCACAGCGGTAGGTAATTTCTACGGCTTATTTGCCAAAAATTACCCCGTCCAAAGAGGAACTCTTAAGGAACTCCCAAGGAACTCTGGAGGAAATCCGAGGAACTCCGAAGGAACTCTGAGGAACTCTTTGCAAAAGGAACTCTTTTGTACAAATTTCAGATGCGGTCAGCCCCTCGTAGAATATACTATACTCATTCGCTCTGGTTTTCTTAATTTATGCAATGTTATTGTCCCTCTGTTACTTTTGTCGGCGTTCTACCCTATTAGGGTAAGCAAGATATAAAAATGTTTAAGCAAATATTTTTCAAGAAACATCCTAATTTGATGTCTCCTCTGATCCAATTAAGTATTTTATTGTCTTAAATTCTATTTTCATCTCTTAAAGAAATTTTATTTCATAATAAAAAACACTTTTAAGGTCATTCGAAGATTCCATGAACGGCACCGCAAAAAGAAAAAGAAATCGTAAAAATCTTTAATCAATTTTAAAGGCATAATATGAATAATTAAAATTAGGTACCTACACTTCCGTAGCTAAGAATATAAAAGAATGCTTTCCCCTAAATATTATAAATAAGTAATACGTAATTTTATTCAAAACTTATAAAGGTCTCGTGGCTCTTTTTTGAGATTAAAAAACGTTTCGCCTGATAGTTTATTTTATTTTTGGTTTTAAATCAATATTTATATTACCAATAAGTAAATAAATTATATAAGAAAACAGGGAAATTTTTAAATTTGAACTAAGAATAAACAGCGGCCAACAGTGATATTATATTGTTTTCCTACGATCCTCTATGAAAATTTAGCACACTCTTTTGTTCTTTAGAAAACGCCTTATATCGCACTTGTTTCATATTTTCATATCACCCTAGTTTGATATTTATGTATGTAGGTTTGCCTAATTTTGTTAAGATATTTACGTTGTAAATTCTACGAATTTTACTCACCTCGTTTTATATGCCATTTTCCACCTTTCATTACAGACTTTTTTGATGTCTTTTATGTTTTTCAAAACATCAATATTTCCTCATGAAATGTAAAACATTGTAGAATTTTACAGTCTTGAATTTTACAATGTGGTAGCATCACTACTTTTGTGGGTAGCATTTCCACAGAAATCAAATTTAATTAGTAAACTGTCAAATTTTCCTTGATTTAAAAGATGCTTGCGGTTAGGCAACCCATAAAACAGTGTTGAGCTTCCAATATATGTTGTATTAAATAAAAAACAAAGAAAACTAAAGGTAAATAAAAAACATATTTCCTCTTGACATACATATATAAATTTGTATGCTATTTTGTGTTTTGTTAAGAATTCTTAAAGTTTAAACTTTATATTTTTTCGGCATCTTAGGAAAAATAGTGTACATAACTCGTTGGAAAGTGTATTTCTTACACTCGTGGGGTTTCCTCACTCGCCTAACGGCTCGTTTGTAAACCTTCCCACTCGCCTGAAATATTTCACTTTCCACATTAGTTATGTAATATACTATTTATATACTGTAAATCTATTATACGCACTGTAGAAAATAGAAGATCCGATTTGGTAATGTCCTAAGCCCCATTTGGTCTTATTTTGTTTTTTGTAGTGTATCTACCCTAAAATAGTTACTAAGTAGCACAAATAAATATATCCTTCTTAAATTTTAGGTTCTTTACCTATGAAATGGTAGTATTTTTTACAGTGTATCTTCTTAATTAAAATGGTTTTAATGTTCCGCTAATTGTTTCAAACAGAATCAATTAATCTTTCTAGAAAAAGCAAAGAAATGTTAATCTGAAAAAACCGTTTCAAATTCCTGGAATTCAGACGGTTTTTATCGGCACCGTTCTGCACGCTGATGGCACAGTAAATTTCAGCACGATTTGCATCTAAATGGTTCCCGACTATATGTTTAATGTAAAAGATTAAATAAAATGTTCTTGATGTACTCACCATAATGTTTTTCCGATTATTTCTAAAAGCAATAGCCTATTAATACCATTTAAATCGACTGAGGAAACGAAGAGAGATAGGCTGGGGCTTTTCGGTTTATATCGGGCGAACCAATAAGCTTATAGAAATCTGTTTCACCTATTAACATTAAATTTTGAAAACTGTTTTGAATCAAAACCAAATTAGGCTTTGTAAACCTTAAATTTCAAAATTTGCACCTTTATGTTTAATGTAAATAAAATGTTGATGATGTACTCACCATATTGTTTTTCCGATTAATTCTAAAATCAATAGACTATTATACTTTTTAAATCGACTGAGGAAACCAAGAGGGATAGGCTGGGGCAGTGATTAAACACTTCGGTTTATATCGGGCGAACCAACAAGGTTATAGAAATCAGACTTTAAGTTTGAGTCGGCGCGCTATAAGGATGGGACAGTGACGTCATTAAACACGGGATGCGCAGTAAGCCAAAATTGATTGTTTACATTCACGCCCCTTAGCAACGGCGCGATTTCCTTGACAACTGTCAATTGTTAGAATAACAGTTTACTCTGCCTACAATGTTGTGAGCAGTGTCAATAATTTTATGTCAGTCTCCCATTATTTTAGCGCGCTGACTCTAATTATATTTTAATAACACTGTTCTGCAATGAAAAAGTTTTTTGAAATCTGAGGAGTAAGATTTCTTTTGCAAATTTGATTTTAAAACTGGTATAATTAAAAAAAATAAAACTGGTAAAATTAATTAAAAGAATATGATATGGCTGGCTGGTAAGAGTAGAGATCATTTTTAAAATATGTATTCTCAAAAGTATCAGAATACCAAAAACTATTATTAATATTACTAATATGAATGGTCAGTCATTACTATTATTAATAGTCATTTTCAGAATTCAAGCAACATTTAGTAACCTTTTGTAAATCCGTGTTATTTTTGTAAGTAGGTCATGAAAATAAATCTGCTTATATAAAGGTTGGTTTACCAAATAGTTAACACTGAACTAAGTACGAATTTGACCAAATAATTGTCAGATTTATTTGTCAGATTTATTTGTCACATTCATTTATATTATCTATGATCACATTTATGTATGGGAGAATTGGTAACTGCAGTTTCATGCACAACAGTTTGAAATATTTATTATATTTGTTACACTGATAAAAGAGTTTATTTGCGTCAACTAAATATTTGGTTGGATATGGTCAATTAAATTATTTGGTTGGGACAAATAAATTTTATTTGAGTCAAATAAATATTTAGTTCATGTAAACAAATATTTTAATTGCAAAATGATTTATTAATAGGAACAAAATAATTTATTTGGCAGAAATAAAATTTATTTGACTCACATAAAGTTTATTTGTCCCAACCAAATATTTAGTTAACGCAAATAAACAGTTTTATCAGTGTACAGTAAAAAATAACGTTGTTCTGTTGTTATTACTGTAACAATTCGTATTTAATAACTAAACTTGCTTGGGGTTGCAAATAGGCGAAACAGCATCATTGAGCTAGTCTCACCCCCCTCCCCCCATCTCCATTTAAACTAATTCTTATTCAGAAAAATGAGCTATAAGCGCAGGGTCGTAGCTATGGGGGGATGGGGGGAAGCCTGCCCCCCACCTATCTTGAAATCTAAAAAGTTGCATATTTCATGGATTCAAAATACAAAAGTTGCATATTTCAGGAAAGGGTGGGACTGTTTTTTAGTCATTAACATTTTTGTCGGAGGAAAAAGGTGGATTTCTAAAAAAAGTTGACATTTTTGACCTCCCAACCCCACGAAATCTTCTTCGCTACTGCCCTGTCTGTTTCTTAAATAGAAACGAACTACTACGACGAGCACAAGAATTGTATCCCTGACCAAATTTAAATTATTCCTTGAAATTATGGCTTCCTATAAATAGCAAATAATTAAAATGCCACGCTTTATAATTTATAGGTTATAAAAAAAATCAAGAAACAAGTGAGGCAAAATAATTAATTTTTAATTTATGAAAGAATTAAACGATCGAAAACTAAATAAGTAAATCTATTTAAGGATTCACTATTAATTTAATCCTTGAATAGATTTACTTAAAAGAGCTTTTATACAGTGCGGTCCAAAAGTCACCCCCTCCCCTCTTAACTTTTGAACAAGTTGAGATATCGATTTCAAATTTAGAACTCTTAAATAAGACAACTTAAACTATCTTTAAGCATATATTTGATACTTTTATCTCTTAAAATGTGAGCAGGGGGGCATGGGGGGAATTTTTTTTAAATGGAAAGGGGGGTCGTATGATATATCATTTTAAAGCCCTTAAAATTCTCTATATTACCATACATTTTTAAAAACTTTAAACATGTTTTTTAAGGTTTTGATTTTTCTTTTTTTTTGTGCTAAAAAAATAATTTTTTTTTGTTAATTTTTATTTATGTCAACTAAAATTAGTTTAAAAGTATAATTTACTTTTTTTCATTATGAAATTAGGCATTTTTAAAAAATTGTTTGGATTGTTTAGAGAAATTTTGACAAAAATACCCATTTTCAACCCTATTTTAAACCCAAAAAAAAATGTTTAAAAAAAATAAAAAAATTACAGTTAAATGGAAGATTTTATAAGCTTTAAAATAATGTATCACACGACCCCCCTTTCCATTTAAAAAAATGTGCCCCCATGCCCCCCTGCCCACATTTTAAGAGCTGAAAGTATTAAATATATGCTTAAAGATAGTTTAAGTTGTCTTATTTAAAAGTTCCAAATTTGAAGTCGATATCTCAACTGGTTCAAAAGTTAAGAGGGGTGGGGGTGACTTTTGGACCGCTCTGTATAAGTATGCATGTAAATCAAACAGAAATTAATCATATTTTTTGGGCTTTTTAAATTTCAAAACTTTTAAAGAATATAAATTTTTTGCAGGGTTTATTTTATGCTTTTTTCCCACTGCACAAACGACGAATCCGCCAAAATTGCAAATGTTTAAATATATATTTTAGTTTTTTTTTTTGACAAAGGTTTAAATCAATGCATGAATTAAATGCTGCGCAGAAGATTTTTTGAGGGTTTCAAGGTCAAATGCTGTAAAATAAAAAATTGTTGATTTTTGTTTAAATGTGCATTTAACGAAGAAAAAGCCACAAGGTTTAAGCAATTTGTTTTAAGGGTGTGACTGGTGAAAATGCCAAATGGAATTAGTCAAAATTCTGAATAAAAATGTCCAAAAATCCGGATAAAAATGATAAAAATAACTGGCGACAATGTACTTCTTAGAGCATTAGCTAAAAACGTGGTGGATATCCTAAAGTGGCACCTACTAAGTTAAATGCAAGACAGGTCTAGCGCCGCAGGCAATTTTTTTTACTAATTTCACGCTTAAATCATGCAATCTTAAATTTAAAAAATAAATAAAAATGTAAGACACTTCTGGCACCTGCGGAGAACATTTTAAAAATTACATGGTCTATTTTATTTTTAAAACAGTTTACAATTTAAAATTTCGCAGAAACATAGCCAATATATGAAATCTCTATAGCCTTTATTAACGCGAGAAATGGGGTATGAAGCCTATGAATTTTGGCCAATTTGCGTGATGTATTTTATGGACAACCCCTAAAATGAAAAACAAGAAAATAGTACCTAATTTTTTAAATTGTAAGAAACAGTAGAAAATGCGCCACAGGCAATTTTTTTAAAAGCTAAAACACTGTTAAATGAAAAATTAGAAAGTCTTGCTGATTTGTGTTTTATTATCATAAATTTTTGTTATTTTTGAAATATTTTTTTTAGGTTCTTTATTAAAAATATGTTTAATACTGCACAAATCCTAATTTCCCACTGCACATTTAAATTTCCCACTGCGCATTTTGGGTCCAACTGCACCTTAAAATAATCCCTGAATTTTTGGGTAAAAGAACATCAATAAATAAAGAAAATGGGTAAAATTGTTTAATAAAAAGATAGATAATATGGAAAGCACAAAGATTAATTAAACAAACAAGAAGAAAATTTAAAATATACTGTCAGAAACATAAATATTTTGGATAATTTTGCCTAAGGAAATGAAACTTTTTCCACCTCAGTACTATAACTGAGGTCCCTTCATTGACTTTGAACAGTATACGAGTATATAAATAAATATGTTTAGTGAATTAATTGAAAAACGGATTTTAAACGATTTTAACAAACTTAATTTTGGAGGAATGTGTGTCATTTGCCAAGGGTTATGTAAACAAAAAACTATGGACAAGAAACTATATAAATCTCTGAACAATAATTGTACAAACAACTTTAATTTGTTTAATAATTAGAAATATATTAGTTCAAATATCATATAGTAGTTCAAATAACATACAGGTGCAATTCGGGTAATTGGCACCAAAGAAGAAGAAGAAGAAGAAGAAGAAGAAGAAGAAGAAGAAGAAGAAGAAGAAGAAAAAGAAGAAGAAGAAAAAGAAGAAGAAGAAGAAGAAGAGACTCTCTTTTTCGAAAACCGTTCGTTATAGCGTGCGGGATTTTACGCAGCTCAAATTTTCTATATCAAATTATACTGATATGTGGTGATAAAAATCAAATCAAACTATTTATTAAACAACTGTTTTGTGTGTGATGTTAAGCCAGGAGTCAAGTGAATTGTCAGGGTACCCTGTTTTCTGGATCAGCCGCCGATGAGTCCTGAAGGTAGGTGTCATAACCTTTACATTGTACTTGTATGTTGAACATTCGATATTTCTATGTCTTTTTTTATTTCGAAATTAACTTATTAAGGTGTTTACAGTCCCACCGCTCTACCAAATGTAATTTTTACAATCAATCTTAGTTTTCACAAACAATAATATTACGAGTAAAATAAAAAAACTGAGATCCCAAAAATTGCATAATTTACATATTGTTTAAAATATCTACTTAATAGTATATTAAAGTACTAGTTTCATAACATACGTTTTTAGCGCACGAGTACAAGTTTAGAAAACGAGCCGCTTGCGGTGAGTTTTCTAAAGTACTAGTGCGCTAAAAACGTGTTATGAAACGAGTGCTTTATACAATTTTTTCTATTTTGCTCTAAAATTTAAAAAAACTTACATTTAAATTGATGACTTATTTAGGGATTTTTGTTTTGGATTGGCATTATAGTTTACACCATGTTTAAAATTCTAAGAACAAATGATATTTTGATATATTTTATAGTCACCTCTTCTCTTTTCTACTGCAATTAACCAAGCCACAATTTTAACATGGTAAAAATAACCTAAACACAAAATTTTGTAGTAAATTCAACTTTAAAGCGACATTGACATTTGCACGGAAAACGTCAAGCGATAGGCCAGGTCTGTTGCCAACCCAAAAGAACAAAAAGTACAGACCTCTTATGGGCTTATAAGAACAAGCAAAATGCGTGTGATTATGAGCTTATGAGTCGCAAAATTGAAAAAAAAATTAAATTTTAAGTATTCCTCAAGCTTTGGTAACGTAGGAGTATTTTGGGCAATAATTGGCGTACTCTGCTTTGAAATGCCCTGTATAAAATCGGGCTCGCCGAGTGGTCCGATCTTAACATGGTTCTGGCAAACAGTTGAAAAACGAGATTGTCAACTCTAATGCATTTTACATGTACGCGATTATTAATCTGAGAGTGTTTAAATTTAACAACATGGCTACAACGTTGTTACAGTGTCATTATAATACTTGGCCGTTTTATTAAGTGATTTTGCATTTTAATACCACGCTTACAGAAAGCTTTAAGTGTACCTTGGCTGTGTTTTAAGGTAGTTAAAATGTTGAGAAAATTTATGCTTTATTGCCATTTATGCACGTCTTAATAAATATATACTTAAACTGCTATTGAGGTTTAATTAACAAAGTTTAATAGAGATTCAACTTTTTTCTGGTGTAAAGGGTCACTGTAGAAACAATATGATGCTTCAATAGCATAGTATAAAATTTTATTATAAATAAATATAAAAAAGAAAGCTACAGGTACTGGAAAAACCAAAAGTAAGGTCAAAACACATTTACCTACTTTTAATTTTGTTAAAATTTAAAAATGTTAAAAAATATGCTATATAATCAAACTAAAAGTTAGAATTTTGAAGGAAATTATAGAATGAAAAAACAAAAGAATAAAAAATAAACCATAAGTGCAAAAACGTATTTGAATCACAATGTCAGAAGGAAAACACTGGATATTTTTATTATAATTTTTAAGCAGAATCAAGCCTAGTTGAATTGTCTGAAAAAAAAATGAGAAACTTTTTAATAAGAAAATATCATTGGTACAGATTATAAAGAAAGTGGCCCGAGATCAGATCCTTGTGGACACCATGATTTTTTTTAATACAGAAACCATATTATGTAGAAATTAACAGAATATTAATAGATATTATGTAAGAATATTTACAGAATAATAATATTATAATAGATAATATGATTTCTGCATCAGAAAACTTCTGTTATGCATGGTATTTCACAAGAAGCCACTTTATAATGTACAGCAATCACCAACGATATTTCCTTAATCAGTTTCTCATTTTTTTATCTTTCTGATCCTGTCTACCCTAATAATATTTATTTGAATCTGGGAATTTTTCAAATAATCCAACTGATTCAAATTCTAATGTCAATTGATTAAACAGAATTTCTGGGAAATCGGAACACGAAGCTTCTAATTATTGGATTAGCCAAAATACATTGCTCAATGTTAATTTATTAGATACTTGATTATAGCCTTAATTGAAAGAAGAATATTGACCATTTAGCAATATTTTTTTGTTTTAAGGCAGTTATGGTTTATTTTGTCTTCAGTTGATAAAATAAATAAGGTCCAACTTCTACCTGTAATTGATCAAACTTGTCCGCCATAAAAAAATAAACAATAAAATATAATTAAATTCCTATAAAAAATCGTATTAAATCCTTTTATGGTTTCGTCCAATTGTGGTTAAATAAAACAATTTTCAGACAAAGACTCAAATGCCTCTATATTATTATTTGAAACTAATAAGTTTGAGCCTTATGGTATTTTCAAGGTAATATTGCATACCATATAATCAAATCTTGTGATATTTAAGTCAATTGGTGGGTTTTCAATTGTTTCAGACTAATAGCCTACGTGATCATTTATATTTCAGGTATACAATATGATTGAAGAAGATTGGTACTAATATTTCATTATTTTTAAACAATTTTATACCTACACTTTTAAAAACGAGTACCATTCTTTTAACCCTAAAAAATAATATGGTTCTGAAGCTTTGAAAAATGTATATGTATATGTATGTAAATATATATTGTGTATTTCCAGTCTTTCTATAAGGGAACGTTTAAGTATTACGTAACGCAAATTGTACCAAAATTCATACACTTTATACCCCATTTCTCGCGTTATTATAGATTATAGAGATTTCATATTTCGGGTACACCCCCCAATGGGGGGTGTGTTAGGGTGGGGGGAGTGGCCAAAAATGAAATCTCTATAATCTATAATAACGCGAGAACCGGGGCATGAAGTGTTAAATTATGGTACAATTTGCGTTACGTAATACTTGAACGTTCCCTAGCTGAATTTTAAATTATAGTTTTTAGTTCTATACAAATTAATACAATTTTTAGCAATATATATATTTTTTAAATTTTTTTAAAGATTTAAAAAAAAACTTATCAGCTGCAGTATGCATTTGACATATATTTTTTTAATTTGAAAATAATACAATAAGGTAAATATAATAATAATTTATTATACCTAATTTAAAAACAATAATGAACTTGAATTAAATTACTTATGTCATAAACTTGACATAAATATTTTTTTAAGTGTAGATGATGCTATAGACACAAAGGCTATTTTGTGGTCGTTTTGTTACAAATCGATGGAACTCAATTTATCTAAGTACTGTAAGTATTCAATTATTGCAGAGGTTACAGGAAAAACTACTAGATGTTTATAGTATAGTTATAAAATAAAGAAACTACTAGTATTAAGTAGATATATTATATCATTGTATTTGAAAGCTCAAGGTCTATCCAAAACAATCGAAAATCTATAAGGGTGCTATTTAAAAAAATAAAGTTGGGGAGGAGGGTTGAGGGGTGGATTTTATTTTTAGCTAGTTTTAATAAATATTATACTGTCATTTAAGACAGTTTTTGCAGAACTTGATTATCTCTTTTAGTTTTCGAGAAAATCGCTAGGTAAACAGAGTTGGAACACCCTGTGTATAGTATTCTATTTCTTTATTCCAGAGAGCTCCTCGCTTGTAGTAATCTAGCCATATCTCTTTATGGTACTTCGATTTATATAATTCACTTCGATAAATTGCCATTATGACTACAGACCATAACAAAATATCAAAAAATTATTTTATTTTTTAAATATTTAGGTTATTAAATGTCAATTCTGTTATCAAGAGTATAATAATATTTTAATGACCTAATAAATTATTTTGTATTATTTTAATGGTATTTATAATGTGCATATAGGTATATATATATGCATACATATAATATATGTATACGTATACATTTATAAATACCGAATAGATACACTCAGAGAAAAATCGTTGTAAAATCAAACAAAAGTCATATGATTTAAAAGAAAACCAATATGTTTTTGCTCCGACGGTGTTTTTTGTTAAGTCAAAAAGATATTTTTTAGTTTTATAAGCGAGTGTAAAAATAAAAATATTCATTGTAATTTGAAAAATGTTTCCTTTTAAATCATTAGTAACTCGTAAATAATTTGAATATAAAAACCGGTTATTTTAAAAATAATTCTTTTAATATATTGATATTTTTTAACAATATAAAGGGAAATATCATAATTTTATTAGGAAAACATGAAAATAAGAAAGTATGGGACAATACGTTTTCTTTGAAGTCAAAAACGTTTTGATGTAAAAATTATTTTTTTAAATTAATATTATTCATAACTAAAATGTAAAGTTTTTACTTTTAATATTTTAAAAGGCAATTTTTTTTAATTAAAATAATTTCTTATTGATTTTACAAGAGTGTAGGTATTTTAAAGTAATAGATTCAGACATTTTATTTAAGCAGACTATACTATTCTATTTGTGGGTATTTCTCAATTAAGGGAGGGCAAGTGTCCTAAGGTTTTTTTTCTTTAAACAAAGAAAATGCATCCAAAACTGACGGACTAATGAAAATTCTAGCTTTGACTATGGTTGGATGGACAAGCCAGGGAACTGTGATTTGGCGTAGTTGGCAAAAGTTGGCAAAGTTACATTGAAGGGGGATAATACCACAGTAATGCATGATAATATCACTTGCACGCAGGCCAAATGCCCATTGTGCATACTACCTTCTGTGGACCACCGGTTTATAGTGACTTCCGAACCACTGTTTGTAAGGCATAGATACAATTTTTGTCCAATAATTCTTTTTTTTTTATAGAAATTGAACAAACTATTATTTCTGCCACCTAGTTTAATCTAAGGCAAGTAGATTCAAATTCAACAATTCAGGATAAGACCGCAAAGAGAGCATCCTTACTGTATAGTCGGCCACAATTCTCCATGCCATAATACATAAATGTATTAAATATAAAATTATCTTTTTTTTTAATTTTTTTGGAATATACATGTACAATGTACATATTAATATTTATTTTATATTTCGCTCTGTGTACATATAATTTGATTCTTTGCACTATGGCGCCATCTATTTTCTGGATACTAAAATGAAATTCCAAACCTACCATAAGATAGTAGTAACCTTGCTTCTCTTTTACATATACTCTGTTAACTCGAGTAGAAAGCTTCTTTGATCTCAAACAAACAGTATAGTAGGGTTCAGTATCTAGTAGAGTTCGCATAGTTTGCTATCTGCCTTATAGGTGGCGCATAATGTAGGCTTTAAAATTTTTGGAGCTTTTAAATAAAGGAAGTTAAAAGCTTTAAAATTTTGCAAAAAAAAACTAAATATTTTACAGTAGGTACCTAAAAAAATAAAATTATTTTTGAACTTTCTTTTTTACTAGATATTTGGGTACAATTATTTTGAAAAAATAATTATATGCTTTAATGAATTCTAATTTGTAATTAGATATTGATTTTTTAAATTTATTTATGATTTATTAATTTCAACATATGATTCTTTGTATTTACGTTTGTGCAATATATTGTTTGTATTTTGATTGAAAATAAACAATACGAGACTTTCACGTCAAGTCTAATAATGACAGAGGTGGATGGACTTATCCAAAAAAAGATAATTTTCTTTATTTTTGTTATTTTATTTTTTTATTTAAATTTTAAAGTGTCTTTTAATAATTATTTCAGCGTAACTGATTGGCGCCCAACAATAAAATTTGATATTTTCTTTATTTTATTTAACATTTTCTTTATTTTATTTAATACTTACAATTATGAATTTATTTTACATTTTTAGGTACTTAAAAGTTACATAGATCTAATTATTGTTTAAATTGATCTGTCAATTTGAACAAAAATTACATTCTCTTACTTATTAATTAAAAACAAAATATTATATTATAAAAAAATATAAATTAAAATGCACTAATAAATTTCTAAAAATATTAAAAATATATTTTTATTTATTTATTTTATTTTTTATATTTTTAACTTTTAAATAATGAACAAAAAAAGTAATGTTTGAATTTTAAAACCTACTTGCACCAACGTTTTGCTTGATAGATTATAGATTTAAGTTTTAAATTGATATGTATGTTAGAAGTAAACAATTAGTAGAAGAAAACTTGTTTTCCAAAGTGGAACTAAAAGTGATTTTTTTTGCAAAGTTATTACATAATTGATACAACACTGATACAAAAGTGATACAAAAAGTACAGTCCATTTTCAACGTTTTTTCACGATTTTTGCGTAATTTCAATTAAAGTCCAATTGGGACCCTTAGAGAAGTTTAATCACCCTCATATTTTCAGAATGTTCCAGATACACCGGAATGAAAATTTTAAAACAATAAAAAAATAAGGTCCACCCTAATGCCCCATTACTACTAAAATTACTTTAAGACTGTAATAGTCGTAAATTAATTATCTACTAACTTTGCAGAAAAAATCACTTTTAGTTCAACTTTGGAAAACAAGTTTTCTTCTACAAATTGTTTTCTTCTAACATACATATCAATTTAAAACTTAAATCTATAATCTATCAAGCAAAACGTTTTTTAATCGGAAAAAAAGGTGCAAGTAGGTTTTAAAATTCCATCCAACATTACTTTTTCTTGTTCATTATTTAAAAGTTAAAAATACAAAAATACTAATGTGCATTAAATAAAATTAAGGTAAGTCCAGATTGACATATTTATTAAATGCTTTTTTAGCATTTCTCACATTTGTGGTGGAAATTCGTAAAATTATATATATATAATAGTAAGGACAGAAATTTTTAATTTTAAACAAAATTATAAATATATTAATTTATTATTCCATCAATCTATTCAACTTGCTACCATTCAAAGTCTCCAGATTAGGAGAGGTATGAGTAGTTGTCTACATCTAGAAATAGATGGCGCACAAGTCTACATCAATCTAATGGCTATATTCCTTTTGCGAGTAAAGTCTAAAAACGTTTTCTTAATCAGCGTGCAGAGTTGACTCTTGGTACTGAAGAGGGCCAGCAGCCCGAAACTGTCAGTCTACCAATATCACTCTGTACGATGATTAGAAAATAGATTGATGGAATAATAAATTAATATATTTATAATTTTGTTTAAAATTAAAAATTTCTGTCCTTACTAATTTTACGTCTAACCACCCGTTAGTGGTACTATGTGCTTGAGACACACAAGTCTTCAACTTGCTACCATTCAAAGTCTCCAGATTAGGAGAGGTATGAGTAGTTGTCTACATCTAGAAATAGATGGCGCACAAGTCTACATCAATCTAATAGTCTAAAAACGTTTTCTTAATCATCGTGCAGAGTTGACTCTTGGTACTGAAGAGGGCCAGCAGCCCGAAACTGTCAGTCTACCAATATCACTCTGTACGATGATTAGAAATTAGATTGATGGAATAATAAATTAATATATTTATAATTTTGTTTAAAATTAAAAATTTCTGTCCTTACTAATTTTACGTCTAACCACCCGTTAGTGGTACTATGTGCTTGAGACACACAAGTCTTCAACTTGCTACCATTCAAAGTCTCCAGATTAGGAGAGGTATGAGTAGTTGTCTACATCTAGAAATAGATGGCGCACAAGTCTACATCAATCTAATGGCTATATTCCTTTTGCGAGTAAAGTCTAAAAACGTTTTCTTAATCAGCGTGCAGAGTTGACTCTTGGTACTGAAGAGGGCCAGCAGCCCGAAACTGTCAGTCTACCAATATCACTCTGTACGATGATTAGAAAATAGATTGATGGAATAATAAATATATATAATAGTGTTTTAGGGGCAACTTTGGCGGATTTTCGGCACCTGATAGAATCTTTTGATCATTTTGAAATTTGGCACATAATTTTGTACACTCAAAAGGAAAAACTTAAGATTTCAAGGCTTTTTAATTTTCCACTGATACAATAGTAGTCAATTTTCAACGATTTTTTACGATTTTTGCGTAATTTCACAATTTTAGGGGTCCGATTGGGACCCTTAGAGAAGTTTGACCAGCCTCATATTTTCAGGATATTCTAGATACACCAGAATAAAAATTTTAAATAATAAACAAAAATAAGGTCCAGCCTAATGGGGCATAAATAACATAAAGTTTAAAACAAATAAATTTATTTATATATTTTAAAAACGAATAAATACGCGCAGATTTGTTACGTTTTCTGTAGTTACGTTTGGTTTATTTTGGCCTAACTCCAATTGAAAGCAGCTGTCTATCATTTGCATTAGCAAATTTTCTGTGTCTTTTTAGTTTACCATCAATTTATTACAGTACATTTACAGATTGTTACGCCAGATAACACATCGCGAAGTTAGTACTTAAGGGTTCTGTGTACATTTTTTTAACAAAAATTTTTACATCGGCACTTAGTGCTACTAAGAGTGCCGATGTATTGAAATCTTCGCCGAAAAGTCAAAATCTTTGACCACGTTTTTTTCACATTTCTCGACGTTTTAGACCATTCTGAGTCGAAATCAGTAAAAACAATTTTTGCGTCCGTCTGTCTGTCTGTCTGTCTGGGTGTAAACTCTCTAACTCCATTTCTACATGAGATATCGACTTGCGGTTTTTGCATATTGTTTCTTATCGTATTCCGAAGAGCTGATTAGATTTTGGGGATAAACGATTAGTGGTAAGGGGGTAAAAATGAGGTAAAACTCCTATTTTTAGCGTTTTTTCTTTATAATTAAGGCAATTATTATTGTATTTCGTTAATTTAGCACTTATATAAAAGATAATTTTAAATTGGTCAAAAAATTTAAAAACAACGTTTTTCTTAAACGCATTGTTTTCGAGATATTGGCGTTTAAAGCAGTAAAAGGTTTTTTTAGCATATCTCACATATTTATAACCCGATTTCGAAAAATTATATTTTAAATAAAAGCTTTTGAGTACTCACCTCGCTACATGCTTTACGTAGGTACATACCTTGTTTTGTTGAAACTGTATTTAAGTTTTTAACGAAAGTTATCTTTTGGCGTGATAAATGATTTTAATTAGATTTGAATGTGCGAGCCAATTTTTTAAATGAGCATAGATGTGCCAGTTTGAATTATTAACATCTTTATTTTCTAATTAGTTAAGACCCTGTTGTGTTTTCTTTTTTGTATAAATAAGTATACTTAGTTCTATAGAACAAATAAGAAAAAATATACATAAATAAGCTGTCCTAAAAAAAGAAAGAAAAAATCCCAGAAAATTTAAAAATACAATTCGAGACAGGAATTCCCCCGGGAATTCCCATTTCTTGACTATTTTAATAGACCAAGGGGCAAGTTATTATTATTTTATAAGCATCAATTAATTTTTAAGCTACTCTGAAAAAAATACCTGTGACAAAAGGTTAATTTACATGACGTATGTAAAGATACCGGAAAAATACATATTTGTCTGTAAAATTATATTATCAGTTCTGTCATTTTAAACAATCCATGGTTATTTTTATTGTATATTGTAACATTTCAAAGAAAAAAATATTAGTATGGATTACGTAAAATTATAGAATTGCAAACGTAATTTTACAGAAAAATAGGTATACTTCTGGAAAGAACAGATGACTTTGCATGTTAATGTGAATCGATGCAGATACATGTAAACTATACCAGATTTTCTATGTAATTTTACAATGTTACGTGTAATTTTACAATTTTACATTTAATTAATAATAATAAACAAAACTTGAACATTTTTCTTTCTGTGTAGGTAAACTGTTAAAAATAGTTTATTTGCTTTCAGTATGTATGAATTTACTCGTTTTTACATTCATAAGTAAAAACCTGTAGTTTTACATTAGGGGTATGGAAACGTTACTCGGTTTTTGCACAGATAAGTAAACTTATACTTTTTCAATAATTAATTATTTTGAATGTAAAAAACGAGTAAATTTAACATACGCGTTACGGAAAAAAACTATGAGACATAATATACCATATTATGGTAAATTTACAGTTTTTTCTTAAACGGTTTAGATATCTAGTTTAAAAAGTAACTAAAATTGAAATAATTAACTTAAGGTAAACATTATTATTATGTTGTCTACATTTTTCCTATCTCTTAATCTGTTGGTAACAAACTGGATATTGCACGATGAGCTTCCACTCTAAAATAGAGTAGAATTTGTCACGCTCAAATACGCTTCGTAACGAGCCCAACCAACAAGATACTATTTATACTGTGTCGCCATCTAACTGTAGCCAACTAATTGACTGATATTTTTTGTTTCACTTATTTATTTTTGGGTTTACCTTGTCATCTTTACCGTGCCAATAATAAATCTTATCCAAATAAACATTAATAAGAGAAATGTAGGAAAGATTTAGAGAGATTTACTCAGATTAAACTGTTAATAGATACACTCATAGCCAGATCGTTAATTATATGATTTTAATTTATGTGTCTATCTATAGACTATAGAGTATACCTACCTACTCATTAAAATATACCGATGAAAAAAAAAACATAAAGATCTCCCTGGATTTTGTTGTATAGTTTGTCGAAGAAAGTTACTAGTAACTTGGTGTACTTAGGCAAAAAAATCTCGAGCCAAAATGTTGCTTATAAAATAATGTAACCCAGATATAATAAACCCCATTTAACGAGAGAATGCGATTCTCAAGTCACAGCGCGTAAACTAAAAGCACTCTGTAGGGTAATTGAAACTTAATAAATGATGTTTGTACATATACATTTTGTATAATAATTATGTATTAAGTCTTAAGAAATAAGTTTCAATAACCCTACAAAGTGCTATTTAGTTTACGAGCTGTGACGTCATAGTAGAATTCTCTCGTTGAATAATGGGGTTTATTTGACCAGAATATTTCTAAAATAAAAAAAATATTTAAATAGAGACCACCAGCTTAAATATTCCGAGTATGTCAACTAATTATAACATCTTTGCGCATATTAATAATCGGGATGTCACTAAAAAACATTAACCATAGATCTTCTTCTCTGTAAAATTCAAAACACGTGCTTGAAAATGGTACAAATTGTCTCGGAGAAGAGCGCGACTAATAGATCGGGAATAGCTTTAATGAGAAAGATCTGTATTTGTCAGAGGCAATGTTCCGTGTTAAATATATGTAGAAGCAAATTGACGATTTATTGTACATATATTCTAAAATACTACTGCTTTTGTAAACTATAGTGTTATAAATAATCATATTTCAACTTAAAAGCTGAAATAAGGCCAAATACCTATTGCCATGTTAAGACATTTTACTTTTTAATGCATTTAAATTTATTCGTAATCACCTGTAACTTTACTGCATAAAAATTTTACTATATCTCAGTTTTTCGTCAATTTATACATTTTTCATGGACGGTTCAGACTCAGAGGTTCAATAATAAAATGTTAAATATGATAGTTTCTTGACGACAAAGTCCCTAAAAATTAGTTGGGGTCCGGTGAGTGGGCCGAAACGAAACTAAAATTTTAGAAATAATGCTCAAAGTTGCATTTCCGTGAGGAAAAACACACAGTTAACTTTTCTATATATGGAAAATCTATAGATTTTGAACCTTGTAGTTTTTTAATATCTTTTAATTTGAGAGAAAATGATTTTAATATTCTCGATTCACAAATAAAATTGGACGTTCTTGTTCTTATTGTTTATCATAAAATATGCGTTACAGAAATATATGTTGTAATAGAAAAGGTTTGTTTATAACTAGTGTTATTGGTCTTCTTCAAGTCCAATATTATCGCACTTTTTCTATTAGTTTCGTGATCTATTTGGTAATTTTTTTATGTAGTATTCTCAAAAATTATGGATACTCATATTACTATGATTTGAGTATATCTATAGATTATATTATTATTTAAAACTATTTCCAAAAGTCACTCCTTTTATTAATGCTTGTCTCCCTGAAACTTAACTATATTATTATTTTTATAACATTTTTTCAGCTTACAACTAAATTTACAACTAAAAAAAAAACGTTTTTTGTACAACTCTAAGTACAGTGTACTATATTAATTTAGTTTCACTATACAAACCATTATAATTACCAGTTTTAAAAAAAATATAGAAAGATATTTTTTCTTATAAATTGTAATTTGATTTATTTCTGACAAAAATGTCAAATATTCTATGTAACCTTAATTTTTTGAAAATATTTTCGATCCATACTCTGTTCCATAAAATTTTAGTTTCATTTCAGCCCACTGACCGGACCCCAATTAGTTCTACAGTGATCTCTCTCTCTCTCTCTCTCTCTCTCTCTCTCTCTCTCTCTCTCTCTCCTCTCTCTCTCTCTCTCTCTCTCTCTCTCTCTCTCTCTCTCTCTCTCTCTCTCTCTTCTCTCTCTCTCTCTCTCTCTCTCTCTCTCTCTCTCTCTCTCTCTCTTTCTCTCTCTCTCTCTTCAATTATATGGTTTGAGCTGCCAGGGATATCCAACCAGTCCTCGGCGGTTGCACTTGAACGTACTATCTCTTTCTAACAGTTTTTAACAGTTTAGTCAACTTAAGAAAGACAAAGTAATTAGAGTAGCCAATATAAGAAATAAAAATTATATATATTATGCAGTTAAACATATTAGGTAATAATATGTATTCAATACTAAAATTGTTGCACTCAGATTACAGGCAACTGTTTATTAAAAAAGCCATCTGTTCACAAAGGCTAGAACTTTTGTTTTGTATTTGTTTTTAATAGTAGTGACATCTGTTTGCTGGAAGGTGAACTTTTAGCATTGAATTTTACCTAGACCAGTTTGGGGAAGTTTTCAATATTGGACTCGCCGGGGAAGGGGCCTCATGGCGCACAGTTAAAGTTAAAATTTGTAAATCAGTGTTTTTGATTTTTCTGGTTTAAAAAAAGACTAGAAAAGTAAAAACAGATGACCAAGAACCAAAGAACAGAGTCCGTCTGTCCGCTTTACCGTGTGACCGCCTGTCCAGTTGTCAGTATGTCACTTTTTCTTGTCCGCAAGGAAACTCTTAATATAAAGAAGAAAATCTCCAGTCAAATTATTTTTTTTTATTCTTTTATTAAACAAATGTTTTGCTATGTATAAAAAATCTAAAAAAAGTAGAAGGAAAAGTTGTTGATCGCAGGTCAACGTCATTTTCCCAAAAAAAAAAGCTTTTACTAAAAGGATCAATCTCGTCAAATAAAAAAAAAACCCTTTAAAATAAAATTATAGAGAACTAAACTTAAAAAAAAAATTAAAAAAATATTCTTTATTGAAAGTCAGTTGTACCAGATTTAAAACAAAAATCGATTTAAAAATAAAAAGTTATATTAAATTGAAAGTTTTTGCCCGATTTGTATAATTTAGCTTTTTGATTTTTGGGGAATAGGGCTTTGGATCTGACTAAAATTGTTATCTAATTTGGCTGTGACGTTTCGACGATGGATTTTCGTTGTTTTCGAACAGAGAATTAAAGCCAAAGATTAGTCATTGTCACTAACAGGAAACATTCACATAAACAAAACATTATTTAAACAAATAAATAACAGTTAAAAAATAAAATTAAGACAGTGTACTTATCTATATACAGTAGGTTCGGTTGCTGCGTATAAAAAAGTACACTGTCTTAATTTTATTTTTTAACTGTTATTTATTTGTTTAAATAATGTTTTGTTTATGTGAGTGTTTACTGTTAGTGACAATGACTAATCTTTGGCTTTAATTCTCTGTTCGAAAACAACGAAAATCCATAGTCGAAACGTCACATCAAAATTAGATAACAATTTTAGTCAGATCCAAAGCCCTATTCCCCAAAAATCAAAAAGCTAAATCAAAAGTTATAGCCTATTAAGAATAAGTTAAAACTGCAGCAGGAAAAAAATATTTGCAACTGCGAGGGTCATAATATAGACTGCGGAGCATTATACAGTGCGCTCCAAAAGTCACCCCCCCCCCCCTTTTAACTTTTGAACGAGTTGAGATATCGACTTCAAATTTAGAACTCTTAAATAAAACAACTTAAACTATCTTTTAGCATATATTTGATATTTTCAGCTCTTAAAATGTGAGCAGGGGGGCGTGGGGGGACATTTTTTTAATGGAAAGGGTGGTCGTGTGATACATCATTTTAAAGCTTATAAAATTCTCTATTTAAACTAACATTTTTAAATTTTTTAAAAATGTTTTTTAAGGTTTTGATTTTTCAATTTTTTGTGCTAAAACATTCGATTTTTTAAGTTTTTTTTTATAAATTTATATTTATGTCAACTGAAATTAGTTTAAAAGTATAATTACCATTTTTTATGATGAAATTAGGCATTTTAAAAAAATTATTTGTTTTTTTTGGAGGAATTTTGACATTAATACTCATTTTCAACCCCATTTTAAACCCATTTTTTTTTTTTAATTTAAAAATATGGGGTTAAATGGAGAATTTAATAAGCTTTAAAATGATGTATTACACGACCCTTTCTATTTAAAAAAATGTGCCCCCATGCCACCCTGCCCAAAGTTTAAGAGCTGAAAGTATTAAATATATGCTAAAAAATAGTTTAAGTTGTCTTATTTAAAAGTTCCAAATTTGAAGTCGATATCTCAACTGGTTCAAAAGTTAAGAGGGGGGGGGGTGACTTTTGGACCGCTCTGTATATCTGCACCGCTTGTTTATCTTTGGCAAGAAAACAAAAACTTATTTCTTTCAGTAATTGTGTTTTTGAAATTATAGTATATTGCGTTAAAAATTGCGGTATCTCATAATAATGAACTTGACTGAATTAGTCAATTTGTGTCGTCCAAATCGACCCTGAAAAATATGTGATTTGTTTTTTGGGAGTGTTGAAAATTAGCGGTCTCTTTGTATATTCCTAGAATTATAATAAAGTATAAAAAAACTACTTAGAATTAGGTGATGCCAAATAATCTACGCATTCTTAAGCAGATAGGCATTAAAATATTTAAATTGGTTAAAATTCCATATTTTATATTTAGATGTTTTATTCTTAAACCTTCATGACAGCTAACCACAAAAGATTTTTGAGAAACAAAAATTTTAAAAATATTAGGTATATCCTAGTTCGAAACGCAAAGTTAGATAGAATAAGTCCCGCCCCTTTCGAACCAAAATCCCCAGATTTAAAATTATGCTAGGTATTATAGTAAATAGGCTTGGTATACTTAGCCTATTCTAACAATTATTTTATTTTATTTTGTTTTATATATTAGGAATTATTTTATGTTAGGGAAGGTTCAAGTATTACGTAACGAAAATTTTGATCATTTTGGACTTTGGACACTAAACTAACTATGATTAAGTTAGTTTTTCATTCAGAAATTAGATAGCACTACCTAGGGGAAGGTAGCCTATATCGTACCATATTTTTTAGTTTCTGTATATATTTTAGTTAAATAAAAAATTAAATTTGCTTTAAAATGAATATAGGATACCCTATACCTAGCATTAACCCTATTCGAGTTATTTGCAAATTATTGTGAAAAAGCCGATTTTAATTCTCTATTGAACTAAATTAAAAAAAAAAACTATATAGTGCCATTAAAAAAAAATGAATTATGGCTATTTAAATTTGTTAGATTTGACCTACTTTCTGAGACAGCCTGTATAAATTTTGTGTCCTGTTTTGACTTAGGATAATTCGGCAAGTAAGTATTACTAAGTAAACCACAAAACAACTTTTCTCCAATTTAAAAAATCAAGGAAAAATTTATTTTTTTAGGGTGTATGAATTTGATAATTTTTCGCTAAAAACTTAAATAACTTAAAAACTACTGGAGATAGACATGTTAACATCATAATAAAGCAAATTTAATGCAAATTTTAAGAAATAAAAAATATATAGGGTGTTCCTTTAAAAAAATCAAAGTTGAGTGCCACTTCCGGTACAACCGAAAGTGACACAAGCATGCAAATATTAAATGGTTGGTTGATAAAAACATTAAAAAATAATCATTAATATTGTCCTGTTTGGTATGTTAAATTGCAATAAATGTACTTTTGGGGCTGCTATTTTAAAGGATAATAGTGGATAGTAACAGAACACTCCTGTTAGTTTTTCACCGGGTGATTTGCGTAAGGGGTGTCCGGATGGGTCTATCATTGGGAAATTTTTGTACACCTACTGCACGATATTTTTACGAAAAATGCACGTACCGCAAGATATTTTCAATGCAGAATAATGCAGGGTAATGCACAAAAATTATTCCCCTACAAAATTTTTGATGGCTTAAAAAAAGAGGTCCTCACCTCCATAAAAGCTTTTCCTCTGACGGTTTTTACCAAAACTAATGCAAAAAATACAAAATAATAATACTGCAAGATAATGCACAATAATGCAGAATAATGCACGTAATGCAGAATAATACAGAGTAATGCAGGTACTGCAGATGTAATGCACAGTAATGCAAATAATGTACGTAATTTACAGAAAATGCAGATAATGCACATTTAATGCAAGTAATGCAAGTACTGCAAGCGTCTGCATTATTAATGCAGACAATTTTGTATATCGAATGCAGCAGTGATTGACCCCTCGGGGTGTCCGCTATCTTGAATTTTAGGGGTGAGTGCGGTTATCTCGCTAAATATGCATATAACCAATTTTGTTAAGGAGAAAATATTCAATAATTTTCAATAATTTTGTTTGACTAATTTTTTTAATATATTAATAAATATTCAAAAATGTAAGGGGTGAATTTTTTTTTTTCGATTTTCAGCCAAATTATTCATCCCTGGATAAAAGTGGTTATGAGCAAAC
The DNA here is from genome assembly GCA_958510825.1 of Brachypterus glaber. Taxonomy (NCBI): domain Eukaryota; kingdom Metazoa; phylum Arthropoda; class Insecta; order Coleoptera; family Kateretidae; genus Brachypterus; species Brachypterus glaber. The sequence continues at coordinate 63,474,608 of OY294044.1, read as the reverse complement.
TTTTGAAATTCTCTGTAAGTTTTATATATTATGTACTTTGGTGAGTATTTTGTTACGGTTACAGTGGGCGCTGAAAGTCGAGTTGCACCCTTTGTAACCGTACCAAAGTACCTCTAAAAATTTATAATATATGAAACTGAGAGAGCTATACTATAAGTTTGCTTATAACCATTTATTCGTCGGATAAATATATTATAATATGGCTGAAAATGGAAAAAAACAATTTTACCTCCAACGTGGCTATTTTTGAATTAATTAGATTGTTATTAATATATTAAAAAAATGATCTAAACAAAAATTGTTGGAAATTTCCTCCTTAACAAAATTTCTTATATGCATTTTTATCGTAAGATGCATATTAAGCCACTCACCCCTAAAATTCAAGATAGTGGACACCCCTTAAACAAATCACCCGGTGAAAAACTAACAGGAGTGTTCTGTTAACATCCACTACTACCCTTTAAATTTCAGCCCGTGTACATATATTGTAATTTACATTTATTATTTTACTAGACTATAGGGGAAGTCGGGGTTAACTGGGCCGCTTTTTTTCGTATCGAGTTTTTAAAAAACCTGTAAACAATTTTAAAATATTTTATATAGCAAAAGGAAGATTAATACTAAAGTTAGAACATTTTAATACTTAATACAAATATTATTTATATAAAAAACTTATTTACGATAAACCAGTTAACCCCGCTGGACCACTTAACCCCATAGGGCAGGGTTAACTGGATCACTACTCAGGGTTAACTGCTCCACTAACAAAAGTGTATTGTATTGTAATTATTGTGAATAAAAACGATTTGAAACAAAAAATTAAATTTAATTCTAACACTAAAATAGACAACATAATATGTTAAATATTAGATATATCTCAGGGTTAACTGGTCCGGGGTTAACTGGACATGGCCCAGTTAACCCAGAACTAATTAATATTGGCATAAGTCGTCCAGTTAACACCGAACCAGTTAACCCTGAGTGACACCACTGAATGAAATAAAATTTTAATACTTAATAAGATATTAGAAGGCGGCAATTATGCAGAATAATTAATAAAATACTCAGTATATTAGGTAAAATATTAGTCTAGATCCTCCTATTAATAATAAAGTATTAATTAAAAAATAAAAATAAAGGTAAATGCCTACTTTTCATCGAAAAAAATTTACTTTCTTTACTACAACTTACACGTGGACAACACGGTCCGTCATAATACTTTAAACAATACTACTAACTAAATATCACTAGAATTACCCTTAAGGCGCCAATACTAATAAAAAAAGGTGATAAAATACAGTTAACCCTGTAGCTCAGTTAACCCTGACTTCCCCTATCCTTATAATTTGTGCTTTCCTGAATATATTTCTTGCCCAATTCGTGAGACGATTTTTTATCACGTGGACAACACGGTCCGTCATAATACTTTAAACAATACTACTAACTAAATATCACTAGAATTACCCTTAAGGCGCCAATACTAATAAAAAAAGGTGATAAAATACAGTTAACCCTGTAGCTCAGTTAACCCTGACTTCCCCTATCCTTATAATTTGTGCTTTCCTGAATATATTTCTTGCCCAATTCGTGAGACGATTTTTTATCAATTACCATCTTCAGATTTTTTCTACACAAGGCAACATTCGCGATAAACTCAAATATTAATTCAACTAATTGGTTTAAAAACAAGAAACAGATTACTGTCGTCGGTAATTCACAGACAGGCGGCTGTGCCCGCCAAGAGACACTCATTTGTTATAATAAATCGGCCATAGCATGCGTGGCTATCCTGTCTGCTCAGCTGCTTAGTGGGGCTCGTATGTCACTCATTTCCGACAGAACTCTTCTCTTAGATCTCACGATTTTAGTTAGTTGTTATGCCATATCATAGCATGCCTTGTTATTGTTTCTATATTTGCCCTGATAAATGGTGGTTTTATACAAGGTAAAGAAGGGTACCGTATTTTGGGCTAAATCGCCTGCAAGGATAAGATTTTGCATACTTATAAGTACTTATAGATTATCTATCTATAATAGATATATAAAAAATAAACCCTTTTTCAAAATTTCAGCCCTTTTTATGGCCCGAAATATACTTTAATTATTTTAATTACGAAATTTGACATATGTTAATGCAGAACTTGGTAATATTTAGTGTGTTTTACTGCATCATTCTGCAGTAGGAAATGTTTGAACAGAATGAAACTAAGCACAAAAACGGATTATGTCAATTGTCAAAATAAGGCCAAGAGAAGAAGACGAGCGATATTTTATTAAATGTTTTGGTTAATTTTTGAAAATCCTAACTAAGTATTATCTATGCTGAAAATATATTTCAGGAATGTAGTATATGACATGTAATGGATCGTGATAACCAAAGATATTTACTTATTTTTCAGATTATTAGGCTAATTTGTGAAAATGAACAGTATAGCCGACAAATGCTATTAGATTCTGGACCCAAACTTAGTTCAGACATTTTAATTAATATAATAAAAAGTAGGTATTTTAATCCATAGTAAATATTTGCAAAAAAAATGATTAACTTTTAAAAAGTAGGTAGGTACTTATTATTGCAGTACAACAAAACTAAATGTATGAGCGTAATTAGGTATATGTACTTACTTTCTTTGTTAAACCAATACAGTTTTCCGTTGTTTCCGTACTTAAGTTCGTCCATATTTTTAATTATAAAAGCAGAATCACAAATGTAACCTAATTTTGTGCGCAGAATAAACATAAAAACCGTTAGTTGTTTTTTTTTATTTTGACATTTTACATCTGTCATTCTCTTCATTCGGACCTCTCTCGATCGTTTGGTCGGAATGGCGAGAATGGTCAAATGTCAGCAGTAAAACGATGATTCCGTTCAAACCAGTGGCACCAGTGGCAACAGAATGATGCAGTAAAACGCACTAATTGCGCCTAATAAAAGTTAAAGTGTGAAGTGTCATGTCATGTCAAAATAAAATAGCTTTGCACATTGACTACTACTATCAGGGGCGAATTTATTTCATTTTAAGAGGGGGGGGGCATCCATAAGGAAAAAAATTGCGCCTTCACCAAAAATATAATTTTGAAGGTATTTCTATGCTAATATATCTCGCTGGGGGGGGGCATGGCCTCCATGCCCCCCCAAATCGCGCATGACTAAAAAACTAAAATATTTTGTTGTTTTTTAATTGTTTTACTGTAAAATACACAATATGTAATCAAGCTGGGGTTATCTGACTAGTTTCTTAAGTTTCAGTAAGATTATTTTTGAGGTATTTATATTGTTTTACATACTAGTAATTTAATTTAGCTTTTACGTGTTAAATAACTTTTCATGATATAAATAGGTTATGAAAAGTTACATAGTAACTTTTAAGATGTAGTTTTAAACAAATAAGAATAAGAATAAGAATTTATTGATGTACAAAAGCCACCTTACGGCGGATATACAAGTCAAAGAAAAAGATACAATTACTTATATTATAAATATTATAAATTATCCTCAAGATTATCGTTTAAAAATTCTTGTAACGAATAATAAGCTTTATTTGTTAAAAAGTCTTTAACTTTAATTTTAAATGTTTTTATACAGAGACATCTATACAGGCCCGGTAGTTTGTTATATATTTTTATGCCTACATAAGATATAGATTTTTCAAATTTAGCTTTTTTATGCAAAGGAATACATAACTCATCACGCCTTCGGGTAAAGTACCCATGGAAGTCTGAGTTTTTGTTAAATAAAAACTGATTTTCATGCATATATACCAGGCATCTATAGATGTAGATGCATGGCATTGTCAAAATTTTATATTTTTGAAAGGTGCTTTTACAAGTTTCTCTGAATTTGAGACTAAACATTCTTCTAATAATTCGTTTCTGAGCAATAAATACTCTATTCCAACTTACACTATTACCCCAGAGAATAACATTATAATTAATGTGGCTAAAAGCCAGGCTATAGTAAACATTTAAGATACCTTCCAGAGGTAGTACAGGTTTTAACTTTGTAATTGCATAAAACGCGCTACTTAACTTTTTGCATACCGAATTTACTTGTTCATCCCATTTAAAACCACAATCTAAATACACCCCCAAAAATTTGGTGGATTGTGTCGGCAAAATATTTTTTCCATTTATATTTATATTTATTATGGGATCCAAATTGATAATGTTATTAAAAAATAAACAAACCGTTTTATCCAAATTCAAAATGAGGTTATTGGCGTTGCACCAATCTGAAAAGGATTTTATAATTATTTTAATTTTTCTTATTAGGTCATCAGGAGTCTGCGCTGAAACCCCAAAGGAAGTATCGTCTGCAAACATAGCTATTATTTCGGCGATTACATGCTCTGGCATATCGTTGACATACAGCAAGAAGATAAGGGGTCCCAGCACAGACCCCTGAGGTACGCCTATGTCTATATTAAAAATTTTTGAAATTGTTTCACCAATTCGAACATACATTTTCCTGTGGGAAAGAAAATCAATTAACCATGCAAGTACATTGTTTCTAAAACCTACACTAAAGAGCTTATCTCTTGTAAAAGATATTTTTAGGCAATCGAAGGCTCTTGATAGGTCGAATAAGAGCGCCGCCACAAATAAACCCTCATCCATTTTTTTATGAATATAATCAGTAAAAGTGTGTGCGGCGGTCTCAGTCGACCTACCCCTTCTAAAGCCATGTTGAAAATGAGTTAGTATATTTTTACTTTCTATAAATTCTACTATTCGTAGGTACATTATTCTTTCGAATACTTTCGAGATATTGTTTAATATAGCCACTGGCCTATAGTTGGCCTTGTCTTTGGGATTATTTTTTTTATATATTGGGATTGTTGACGCCGTTTTTAAAGAACTAGGAAATTTACCCTCTTGTATGGAGTAGTTTACGAGATGAGCTAGTGGTTCTGATATGCAGTTGGCGACTGATTTTAATATTTTTATTGACACATTATCAGGGCCACAGCTTTTTTTGTTTTTTAGGTTTTTTATTATATTTAAAATTTCAGTGCTAGTAACAGGTCTAAAATTAAATATATTGTTATTTGGCTTGGAAACAGTGCATTTATCTGGTAAATTATCACCAAAGTGGTCCTTTAATGTGGCATGTGTGATTTCAGAAAAATATTTACCAAAAACAAGCGCTAGCTCATTGGGACTAGACACCTGTTCGTTGTTTTCATCAAGTATTATATTTTTGTGTTTTTTATTTCTGCCTAAATTTTGGTTAGCAAGTTGCCATATTTTTTTTTGTTTATTGTCAGAGTTATTTATTAGGCTCTGATAATATATCTTTTTAGTTTCTTCGATTAACTTATTATGTTGTTTTTTTGCTTGTTTGTACAGTAAAAAGGTGTTGCTATCGTTCATGTTTTTTGCTAACCAAAATAGGTTTTTCAAGTTCTTACTTGATGTTACAACCTCAGGTGTTAGCCAGCTTTTACTTTTTTGTGTGGATTTATTATTTTTTTGTGTTTCAGGACAACATATCTCTATAGCCGCTAAAAATGTATCCATGAATTCTTTAAAAGCAACGTCAACACTTTCATTGTTCCTAGAGTACAAATTGTCAAAACTGGTGTGTTTTAAAAATAAATTTAAATTTTCTAGATTTTTTCCAGAAACATTTCTGGCTTTTTTGGGTTTATTAATTTTTAAATTAGCATTATTCTCGTTTCGATCTATTTTTGAATTAGTTTCTAAAGCTAGATGGTCCCCAAAATGAGGTGGGAGGACCTTAGTCTCACATTCAATATTTTTACTTGCCAGAATATAATCTATTTTTGTTTTAGAAAATTTTCCATTTTTATCTGTGTGAATTCTCGTGAAATCTTCTGTATTTGTACATTTTAAGTCAAAACTTTCAACTAAGTCTAAGAGTACCTGAGTTTCCAGTGTTTTTTCGAGATAGTTTATATTCAGATCACCACACAAATAAATATCCATGTTAAAATTAGAAACATACATTAACACATCTGTTAAACGATTCACAAAGACATTAAATTCACCATTTGGTGGTGGTGACCTGTAGACACTCAGGACACAACACTTATAGTTATTGTTTATTTGCAGTTTTATTGCACTAACCTCACATTGCATTTCAGCACAATATTGTGCTACGTTTAGCTCGGTACACCTAATACTTTCGTCTTCTTTTACATATAGAGCACATCCTCCATGAATATGTTGTTTTCTAAAATATGAAGCAGCTTTTTTATAGCCATGTATAATCGTCATTTCGATGTTATTTTCTGTAGCCCAGGTTTCTACAAGGCTTATTATAGTAGGTTTTCTTTGCTGTATAAAAGCTTCGATACTGTGTGATTTGTTATAATAAGATTGACAGTTAACGTGAACTATTTTCAATGTATCACATTTATCTGGGTTTGGCAACACTTTATCTATGTTGTTGTCTTCTTCACCATCAGTTTTATATGGAAAATGTGTATTTTTAACTATATTGTCTTCGAAAAAAGTTGAACTTCTTTACTACGGCGTTTTCTGGCCAGATCTCCTGCCTAAAAACATCGTTTAATAAATTAAACTGAAAGCCCACTTTGAACGATTTATTTTTACCTAAATTGCTTGAATGTTTGGGTAATTCCTCAATTTGAAACTGTGTATTTGGAATTTTTGTTGACAAATGTTTGTTTAGCTTCTCAGATGTCATGTTTGGATGACCTCTACCGACATATAGCCAGGCCTTCTTTTCAGCGGCTACAAAACTGTCACATTCTGATGTGTTTGCGGTGCCAATAATCTTATTCATCGCACTTTTTTTAGCTTCTTTTTTCTTTGCGTACCTTGGTTTTTGCCAAGATTCTTTGTCTGCATCGGTTTTTGTTGTATTTTTATCCAGATTTATATATTTTTGAAAGTCAACTTTAGGAGCCACTGATTTACTGCTTTCAGTGTTTGTCAGACTGTTTTGCGAACACTGCTGTATAATGGGTTGCCTAACCACAGTGCCGTTTTGCAATGCTTGATTTTTTAAAAGATCAATTATTTGAATTTGTTCTGATACTCTACCTTCTAGGTGCTCGATTAATTTTTCTTGAAGCTTAATTTCCGTTTCCGATTTGCCTGTGTCAGGTTTTGTCCCAGAAGTTAGGTTAGCTTCACTCGGCATGTTGTTTTGTGAGTTTAGATGTAATCTCACCATTTCCCGTAGTTTTCCTTGCGTTCCTTCACTCATGATGGCACTAATAACCGATGGTATGCACTTTTGTATAATTGTACTCACTAATTCGTCTTTGTTAAGCCTTTTTAAGTTGGCTGTTAGAAATGTGACATCCGCTACGTCCGCCATTTCGTTAATACATTTGATTAATACTGTACAGTATTTTTATTATACATTCTATTTATTATTATGTTGTCACATTTAGTGATGTCCAATCGCATATGCGTTGTTGTCAGGTTTAAAATAACCCAAAATTGTTAACGAATTTTTTTTCGATTTTTATTTGGTTAACAAATAAAGTTGGTATACAGTTTTTCATCATTTCTATTCATTATTTTGCACTTTTTTAAACAAAAACATATTGTTCTCATTAAGCCTAAAACTCACCTTTAAAACTACATAAATAAGAATGAACTTTGTTTGTTTTTTTTTTCTAAATATTCAATTATATACTATACCAATATACTTTTATTTTTGTTAAAAACACTTTAGTTCTTAAGTCACGTACTTTAATATTTAAGGACGAACATGAAATGTTGCATGTTTTGAAAAAAAAAAATTAAAGTACAATTGTATAGGATAATAACTTTCGATTTACTATCCATTTGTAACTCAATATTCAGTTTTCTTTTTACAGTGAACATAAATATTTGTAATTTTGGCGAAGGCGCTTTACACACCATAAGACTGCTCTACAAAAATTAACTTTTTTTATTTTCCGGGAATCCTTTAGTTGATTTGGGATATATTTTTCCGTTTTTCATGAGCAACTCGTTTTTTGAGATATAACGCACAATGGTTTGTTTTGTCAACAAAAACTGAAAGTCTAAATCTTTTGACGTGGATTGGTTCTCAGTTTATAAGGTCTTAAACATTTTTTAATTCGATTAAAATTTTATATAAACACTAAAGATATGGTTCTATTTTTTACTCTCAATGCTAACACATACGTACAGTTTATAAGAGTAAAAAAGTTTTAGAATTAGATATCCAGTTACAGAGATTTTACCGTAGGTTATCAAAAATAGAAAAAAAATATTGAGGTATTTTATTTATTTTTTAAACAACAAAATAAATAAAATTTATTATGAAAATAACAAAATGAAAAATAAAAAAAAAGTTTTCTGCTTATTTAAAAACATTAAAATAACATTAAATAAACATTCAATAATTCAATATATTTGTTTTGCTTTTAATAGGTCATATACTAGATTCAATATAAAACTCATTTTAGTTTTACCAACCCCACATACAGTGCGTGCATTAAGTCTGGAATCACCCGAATAACTTTTTAGTTACAAGTAAAATACAAAAATCCTCGGACAGGTCGATTTATATTTTTAATTCTGCAAATTTTGGTCTAAAAAAAGTTATCAAAATTGGCACCCCCTTGCACCCTCACCCCCAACTTTTTTTTTCAAATAGCAACCTACCCCTTGTGATACATCATTGGAAAGGTAATTTAATAAGCTTTCCAACAGTGTATGATAAAGCCTAATTTGTTAAAGGGTCTATGAAAAAACGCATGTTTTATTTAAACATTGTTTGTGTGAAATATTAATCATAATATGGTAATTGTTGCCCTATTTCCTACTTGGCATCTTCCTGAGAATCTAAATAAGGTTGTTTTAAACTTATTGTAATATTTTATACCCTGTTGAAAAATGCAATTTTTTTTTCTTTTTATTGACCAATTTTATGTTTACTATTTACTCGATTTTAATCCCGTTTTTTTACTGTCCACTGTCAAAGAGCTGAAGGACATCAATTTGAACATTTATAGTGAACTAAAGTTATACTTTACATGTCTTTATAATAAACTAAATTGTGCATTTTATCATTAGCCCTTTACCAAATTAGGCTTTATTATACACCGTTGGAAAGCTTATTAAATTACCTTTCCAACGAAGTGTCACAAGGGGTAGGTTGCTATTTGAAAAAAAAAAGTTGGGGGGTGAGGGTGCAAGGGGGTGCAAATTTTAATAACTTTTATTACACCATAATTTGCAAAATAAAAAATAAAAATCGACCTATCCGAGGGTTTTTGTGTTTTACTTGTAACTAAAAAGTTAATCGGGTGATTCGAGACTTAATGCACGAACTGTATGAATTAGTATTGCTTATATAGATCAGAGCCATATCTTTAGTATTTATATACAATTTTTATCAAAATATATAGAAAAAATGCAAAAAAATCTCATTTTTTATTTATATATATTTTTTTTTTTTTCAAGAACCAATCCACCATAAAAAATAACTAGAACCTAATTATATTTTTTCTACAACTATGCGCAACAAAATAGGTCTAGAATCAACTAAAATGGTCTCGGCAAAATTTTGAGTAGAGCAGTGTAATCGGAATGAAAGCTATATTATTTTAAAGCCATATTATTTTAAAAAGGTTGTTTAAGGTGTTAATTTAATTGGTAGGTAGTCAAAATCTTATCACTTAGGTACAATCACATTAAAATAAAATTTTAAATTTTATTGTATAAACACCGGCACTTATAAAGGGATGTAATTCACATACTTCTATTAATTTCATTAAGTTTTATGGTATAGGTTTTAATTTAATTGTATAGGTAGCTATAACATTAATTAGTTTAAAAATACTTAAATTGAAGATTCTGAGGTAACTTGTTTTAACTTTTTATGTTATTTTTAAACAGAAAATAATATCGAACATGGCATATGGTTATTCGTACCAAATACAATATTGTACAATACAATATAATATTAAATTTTAATTTGCATATTTAGACTTGTTTTTTTTTAAGCCTTTCCATAGAAACTTTTATATGTTAATAATTAAATGTTAAATTACGTCCTCGTAAAAATTTACATTTATTTGATTACATACTGTCAAACGATTGTATTAAAAGCTTTTTGACAGGTCAGGATTTTGCCCCAATCTGCATCAAAAATAGAACTTTTAGATCTGAAAATCTTTTTAGTTTTGTGTAAAATATTATATTTACTACGTATGCGAACTGTCTTTGTGTTCTCGACTGATTTTTTGCCTTGACTCCACTAGTTTAGTACACTCAGTGTTGGACTGGGAAGCCCAAGGCTAGTGAAATTTATAGGGGGACCCCCACCTATTTTTCCTTTCAATCAAAATTTGGCGCCCCTACCAAAAAAAAAAACACCATCAGAAAATCAGAAAAAAAAGCTTTGTCCCTGAGGGTTTCTAAAAAATTTGGCGCCCCTACCAAAAGAAAAAACACTCTCCACTCTCCGAAAAAAAAAAAGGTTTGTCCCTGAGTGTTTCTACAAAATTTAACGCCCACCTTGGCGCTCCTACCAAAAAAAAACACCCTCCGAAAAAAAAAAATTTACATTTATTTTATTACATACTGAAACGATTGTATTAAAAGCTTTTTGACAGGTCAGGATTTTGCCCCAATCTGCATGAAAAATAGGACTTTTAACTCTGAAAATCTTTTTAGTTTTGTGTGACAAGAGTACAAAAAACTTGCTTTCCTTTATAGAACATACTGTTAGAGATGAATTGTCAAGAACGGCACTACGCTAAGATGGAAATCATACTTTGCGCTCCCGTTAAACGCAATATTTTCTCTACGTTCATAATTATTATAATGGATCATCCGTTCTTAAAAATATTAAAAAATATTTTTTTTTCTACTTACTATTTAAATGCTTGCTTACATATTACCTACCGATATCAAGGCTTATATACGTGGAAACTAATAAAAATAAATTCACTATTGACCGTTGTCAAGCATTGTTTATTTACAACGGTCAATTATTTAAAAAAAATAAGACAGCTATTAAGTTTGCAACATATTTTTATAACGGTGAGCTGTGTTAAAGTAATTTATAAACTATATTTTTAATTGATATTTAGAAAAAGTAGAAGAAATATTATAATCACTACGTATGCGAAGTGTCTTTAGTGTTCTCGACTGATTTTTTGCCTTGACTCCACTAGTTTAGTACACTCACTCAGTGTTGGACTGGGAAGCCCAAGGCTAGTGAGATTTCTAGGGGGACCCGGGGTCCTATTCTATTTTTCCTTTCCAAAATACAATTTTTCAATCAAAATTTGGCGCCCCTACCAAAAAAAAAAACACCATCAGAAAATCAGAAAAAAAGCTTTGTCCCTGAGCATTTCTAAAAAATTTGGAGCCCCTACCGAAAGAAAAAAACACTCTCCACTCTCCGAAAAAAAAAAGGTTTGTCCCTGAGCGTTTCTACAAAATTTAACGCCCACCTTGGCCCTCCTACCAAAAAAAACACCCTCCGAAAAAAAAAATTACATTTATTTTATTACATACTGTCAAACGATTGTATTAAAAGCTTTTTGACCTGTCAGGATTTTGCCCCAATCTGCATCAAAAATAGGACTTTTTCTGAAAATCTTTTTAGTTTTGTGTAACAAGAGTACAAAAAAACTTGCTCTCCTTTGTAGAACATACTGTTAGAGATGAATTGTCAAGAATGGCAACTATGCTAAGACGGAAATCATACTTTGCGCTTCCATTAAACACAATATTTTCTCTACGTACATAATTATTATAATGGATCATCCGTTCTTAAAAATATTGACCGTTGTCAAGCATTGTTTATTGACAACTGTCAATTATTTTAAAAAATAAGACAACTATTGAGTTTTCAACATATTTTTAGAACTGAGAGCTGTGTTAAAGTAACTATATTTTTAATTAATATTTAGAAAAAGTAGAGGAAATATTATATTCACTAGGTATGCGAACGGTCTTTAGTATTCTCGACTGATTTTTTGCCTTGACTGCATTTCAGCAAAAAAAAACTAGTTAAGTACAATCAGTGTCGGACTGGGAAGCCCAAGGCTAGTGAGATTTCTAGGGGAGACCCCACCTATTTTTCCTTTCCAAAATACAATTTTTCAATCAAAATTTGGCCATCATTAGAAAATCAGAAAAAAAGTCTAGTTCCTGAGCGTTCTCAAAAATTTGGCTCCCCTACCAAAAGAAAAAACACTCTCCACTCTCCAAAAAAAAGCTTTGTCCCTGAGCGTTTCTACAAAATTAGACGCCCACCTTGGCGCTCTTACCAAAGGAAAAAAAAACACCCTTTGTCCCTGAGATTTTTTTCTTTTTTCTAAGAAATTTAGCGCCCCTCATCCAAGGGGGCCCAAGACAGGGGGGGGGCAAAAGTGGGGGGGGGGGCGTGAGATTATTCTCGCTATCTCACCTATCCAGTCCGACACTGAGGTACACTACCTATAGGTAAAACGCAAAATATATTTTTAGAATAATATACATTACGGTCCTGCTTAATAAGTAGTATTTAAAATATGCACCTGCACGTATGCATTTTTATCGACCACTAGGATGCAATAATATTTTAATTGATATTCGTGTTTAAACTATTTTTACAACTTTACACCCTATAATGTATTGACAGCTCCAAAACATGTTGGTACATCAATATGTAATAATTTTTGTTCGCAACTGTATATGTAATACATACATTATGTAATGTATTAATAAAGTTTGGGAAGTACGTGATTTCTTGTCCCACTCTTTTCCACGCTTAGACCGAACCTGTAATGAAAAAAAGAGAACGGTAACCTAATTATTACTGGTCTGCATTTAAATTTAAATAATTTCCGCTAGATGGCATTATCGATTAAAATATCGTTAAACTAAATGGCTGAATTGAAGTTGTCATGATAATCTAATACATTTTGTTTAAAATACTTAAATTGTACAGTTTTAGTCAATGTTTTTTACTTTTGAGATAGAGAAGGATATTAAATTTTATAAACGGTGCCTTGTGAGCTATCAACAAATGTTTTTTTTTTGTTTTTTTTTGCCTGTTATAAACGGTGCCTTATGATCTATGTCAAGCTTAATATAAAGTTATTCACAATAACATTAATCTTGATATTTATATTACATACGAAATAACTTTTTAACTTTACCTCGAAAAAAAATACCTCGCAAGCAATTACCTCGAAAATTTTTACCTCGAAAGCCCATTACCTCGTACGAAAATTACATCGAAAGGATATTACCTCGAAAGAAAATACCTCGAACGGCATTACTTCGCATAAAAAATTACCTCTAAAATACATAATTTTTTAAAAATTATAAAAAAACTAAAACAAACAATTTTTTTTTAGAAAAAGAAGAAAAATTTGACAGCAATAAATTTATTATTATTTATTAGTTATTTAAAGCAATAATATTGACATATTATACAAAAAGAAAGTATTTGAAATCACAAATAATCAAAAAGCTGTCAATAAATCTACAGCAACATTTTTTATAAAACAAAATAAATAATTAACAATAAATGTTATTCCTTTGCAAGCAATTTCACCATATTTTTCTTTCCAAAAAACCTGTCTTTCTACACACGATCTTAATAATATACAAAGTTTTTATACACCGCTAATTTATGTTTCGCAAACTCTCGATATAGATTAATTTTTAATTATTTACTAAAACTAAAAGCTAATAAATGCCCGTAAATTAAAATTTATCCAATAAATGATAAAATATGAGCAAAAAAAGTACAATATACAATAATCGCAAATAAACAGTAAAAAAAATAAAAAAGCCCTTTTCGAGGTAAAAGCCGTTCGAGGTAAAATCTTTCGAGGTAATGTACTTTCGAGGTAACAACTTTTCGAGGTAATGTCCCTTCGAGGTAATTTTTTTCGAGGTAAGGTCTTTTCAAGGTAAGGTTCTTTCGAGGTAAAATTTTTCGAGGTATTTTTTTTTTTAGTATTTGCTTTCGAGGTAAATTTTTTCGAGGTAAAGACCGGCTCCCATTTACAATAACTTATTCATCTTGATATTTATATTACATACAAAATAACTAGGTAGGTAGGTTCAAGTATTATTATCAAAATTTGCGTTACGTAATACTTGAACGTTCCCTATATACTTTAGAAATTAAACTGTTTTTGTAGATTTCAAAAAAAATCATCAGTCTTACTTAATTTTCGGCATTCTTCATCTAAATTCGTGGTTGTACGGTACTTAAAAAACAGCGTAAACTTCTAAAGACTTCATTGTTGTCGATTGTGAACACTGCCTATTGTGAATATAGGCAGTGCTAATGTAGTAAGATTATGTGGGATTATTCCAAGAAACAAATATTTTAATGGGTAAAATATTCTACCAATTTAATATTAACATGTTAACACTAAACCATAGAAAAAATGTTATCTCTCAAAAATTTAAATTTATTGTGTATTAAACAAACATTACAGCGATAATTGTTTAGACTTTTTTAACATAGAGTCATTTTCAAGCTACAAATAATAAAAATTAGGTTGATAATGGTACAAATAACACTAGTTTACAACTTGCAACATTCTTGGGGTGCTCACTTGGTATGCTTCATTTTTTAGGAATACTTTTTGTCTTGAATCCAAATCTTCCAATAATATTTTTTAAAGTAGGACTGTTTGCGAGATTTGGGCCTTTGAAATTTTTAAAACATAGGAAACATTCAACTATTACGTAACGCAAATGTTGGTCATTTTGGACCCCTACCTACTCGATATCTCGACTGGTTCAAAAGTAAAGAGGGGAGGGGGGAGTGACTTTTGGACCGCACTGGATACACTAACTTTTATAAAGAATATTTTTTTTTTGAGAGAATAATATTAAACATGGCGCCCCTCAATCTCTCCATTTCCGTCATTTCTGCTGGGGACTGAACCCCAGCAATTTTTTCTGGTTAGGGCTCTGTTCTATCTATTCAGAAGACTCTAGATTATAACGAGAGTTTCCATGGAATAACCCATATAGACAGTGCTAATATATACTTGTCTATATCGACACAATCATTGACAGTTATTGTACTCTTCGTAGTTCTACAGTTGGTAATGCTAAATTAGCAGTAGGGGAACCTGTTGTACATACACTGTAAAAACTGCATGTAAAATAATGTAAAAATACATGAATTTACATAGTACGGAATAGTAGATTTACTATTCTGGACTATGCATAATTCATGAATTTATGTAAAATAATTATAATATTTCTTGTTCTTTTTTATATAAAATAATGAAAAAATCTTGCTATTAAGAACACTTTAATAAATAAAATAAATATATATGAACAGTTCCAACGTTTCGAAGGTAATATGTCCCTTCTTCTTCAGGGTAAAAATTAAAAATAGAAATAAAAAATTATACAAATTTAAAATCTAATTGTCAAAAAACTGATAGATGAAAATTAATTAAAATAGGTAAAGGTGTAAAGGTGTATAGATGTATAAGTGTATAAAGTATAGGTATAAGTGTTTAGTTAAGATATGTAAATAAGTAAAAAATTAAGATATGTGAATAAGTAAAAAACAAATTGATAAAAATAAATAAAAAAAATATACAAAATTCATTATTTAATAATATTTAAGTATATTTTACTGAGATATTGAGTGTCTGTCCTATAATTTACCTTATTATTATTAATTTTTATATTTATCATTTCCAAAAAAATCCTTTTAAATCAATTTTTTTCCCTATCCAAAATTTCTACATTTTCAAATTCAAAAAAATGTCCTAAATTAAAATGGTGGTTGCTTAAGGCAGTTTTATTATAAACAATATTATTACAACTGGACTTATGCTGCGACAATCTTGTTTTAAGCCAATTACTTGTTTGCCCAATATATATATTATTACAGTTTTTACAGTTAATTTTATAAATTAAATTTGATTTTAAAAAATGTGGTGTTTTGTCTTTTAATTTGTCATACAATAGATTAGTATTAAAACTATTGTAACTGGTTATTTTATAATTTTCTTTTTTTAAAATATTAATTATGTTTACACTTAACTGTGGAACAAAAGGTATAACAAAATATCTTAAGTTTACCTGATTTTGATTATTATTATTATTATTGTTATTAGTGATATTATTATTAAAAAGAATGGAATTTAACAAGCTTTCTGGATAATTATTATTTATAAGTATATTTTTAATTTTATTTAAATTTTTATTGTGAAATTGAGGATCGCTTAATTTCAGAACTCTATTTTTTAAATTTTTAATAGTATTTATTTTATAAATTTTATTTTGAAAAGAATTAAAATGTATATATCTATTTGAACAAAACGGTTTTTGATACCAGTCAATTAAAAAAGAGCCATTGACTTGTTTTAATAAAGTTATATCTAAAAAATTAATTTTATTATTTATTTCTTGTTCTAATGTAAACTTGAGTTTGGGATGATAGGAATTAAATAAATTTAAAATATTTTGCAAATAATCAATAGGGATACAAGTTTTAATGTCGTCAACATAAATCTTTAGAAAAATAAAAATAAAAGGAAACATACTTATTATTTCTTCAAGTAATAAATCCATTACCATAGCCGCAAAAATTGGAGAAGCAGGGTTACCCATTACCGTACCCTGTGTTTGTTTAAAAATATCACCATTATAGGAAAAATAACCATTATCAAAACAAAACACTACTAATTGAATAAATTTGTTTTTTGGTATATTAGTATAATTTTTTATAATCTGCCATCTATTATTTATCACTTTAATTACTAAATCTTTTGGAATATTGGTAAACATTGAACAAACATCTAAAGAAATCAAAATATAACTATTAGGAATTGTAACTGTTTTTATAAAAGATGCAAACTCAAAAGAGTTTTTTAAATGGTATTTAAAAGTTGGCAACAAATTATTTAAAATATCTGTGATAAATTTTGATAAATGGTAAGTTGGAGAATCAATGGAAGAAACTACGGGTCTTAATTTTAAAGGTCCATTTTTGTGTATTTTAGGAAGGCCATAAATTTTGGGGGCAACAGAATTATGTATAGTAAGCTTCTTTGAAATAGTATCATCAATGTACTTCTTATTTAAAAGAAACTTAACTAAGTCATTATTTTTTGTTTGTAAGGATAGTGTCGGGTCATTTTTTGCTTTAGTGTAAGTGTTTGTATCTTTTAATAAGTCCTCCATTTTTTCTTTGTATTCTTCTTTTTTCATTATTACGGTAACGTTTCCTTTATCTGATTTAGTGACAAATATATCATTATGATTTCTTAAAAAATCTTTACATTCTTTAAACTTATCCAATATCAATAAATTTTCTTTTTTGTTTTTATTTCTTACTTGATGATTTTTAATTACTCGACTTAAATTAGATCGTACCTCATTTTTTTCTTCAACAGTTCTAGCTTGATTTTGAATTACATATTCTGAATCAGTAAGTAATTTTCTGTAAAAGCTATTATTCATGACTGGCTTTAAACAAAAAGAAGGTCCAAGTGACAAAAAATTATTTATATCTTGAGGAATATCACAATTTGATAAATTTTTAATCCATGACGGTTGTCCTATAGGAACACTTTCTTGTATACTTTTTATTTTATTTAGTTTCATAATTTGCTTATTTTTAATTATATTAAATTGTTATACTTAAATATTATTAAATAATGAATTTTGTATATTTTTTTTTATTTATTTTTTGTCAATTTGTTTTTTACTTATTCACATATCTTAATTTTTTACTTATTTACATATCTTAACTAAACACTTATACCTATACTTTATACACTTATACATCTATACACCTTTACACCTTTACCTATTTTAATTAATTTTCATCTATCAGTTTTTTGATAATTAGATTTTAAATTTGTATAATTTTTTATTTATATTTTTAATTTTTACCCTGAAGAAGAAGGGACATATTACCTTCGAAACGTTGGAACTGTTCATATATATTTATTTTATTTATTAAAGTGTTCTTAATAGCAAGATTTTTTCATTATATATAAATTAATGTAAAAGAATGTAAAAGATGTAAAAGAATGTAAAAGATTGTAAAAGAATGTAAAATAATGTAAAAGAATGTAAAATAATGTAAAAGAATGTAAAATAATGTAAAATAATGTAACAAAATATATTTACATTGATTTACATATTTTTACATGATTTTACAATGTCGGGCTATGTTATTTTAAGAGTCGCGTGCGCTTTGGACAATAACCAAGAAGGCGTCGAATCATGAGACGGACCGTTTAATATTGTTATTGTTAGAGAGATAGCGACGCATGCTGCTAGGTTAAAGTGTTAAAAGTGTAAAAAAAAGGTAAATATTATTTATGTACGATATTTAAATGCTTTATTTGTGGCCTAAAATTTACATTCATTATATATAACGATCTTTATCAACCAATAGATCTTTAAAGTAAGATGTAAGCAGTTTATACTCGTATTAAGTGTGCAAATCGTTTGGTTTATTAAACCAAATGAACTTTTCGCTACGATATTTCAAAAAAGCTTTGACACAGAGACTTGTAATTTGGAACAAACATTTTCTAAGTAGTAAATTTTTTTTTTCAAATTTCAAGTCTCTATGTCAAAGCGTTCTTGAAATATCGTAGTGTTTAAGTTGTTTTAAAAGCACTTTTAATATGACTGTATGTTAATTTTTTTTAAAATTATTAAACACACCATATTATAATTTTTACCGTTCTGGTCTATGCAAAATATTACCATTCTGGCCTATGTAATTTTTACCGTTCCGGTCTATGCAAAATATTACCATTATGGACTATGTAATTTTTACTGTTCCGGTCTATGCAAAATATTACCACTACGAACTATGTAATTTTTACCATTCCGGTCTATGGCAACATATTACTATTTACGGACTATGTAATTTACTTTATTTATTTTTACCGTGTAGATCCTATTTTTACATTTTGCGATGCAAAAAATAGGCAAATGGAACGAACTTTTTAAAATATAGCCTATTATTTTTTCCTGTGTTTTAGGCTTGATAGTTATATTTTTCCTAAATTACTTTTTTTAAATTTTTTAACACACTCGAAAAAAAAATTGTTTTTAGGATCAAGGTACAACAGGGGCTTTGTACCTAGGACGGGCAGGGGTTAAACCTCGGGCCCAGATATTTTAGTTAAAACATATGTACAACTTTTATTTAACATTAGGTCTACTGCTCTCCTTAGTTTTTTTTTGCCCTCTTTTTACCATGCTTACTCCGTGGCATCTTAAGACAACTACAAAAATATTTTAGTTGTACCTCGAACCTGTCCAAAGTACAACGTGTTGTACGTCAGACCCGTTTTTTACACATTAGGCCCAAGGTACAACTATAGGTAGCGATACCAAAAACAATCCATATATTTTTTAGGTTAGAGTTAAACTTTCCATAGCACATAAATTTTGTACTTTAATAACATGTATTTCAACAAAAAAATAAATATAGTGGATATAAAGCATGTAAAGACAAATACCATCAAAAAAGTCGCAGCCAAAATACTTACTTTTCAATGTAAAATATTAATTAACGGAATAACACCAACACGCTTGCCGAAAATTTTTTTCGAATAAGCTGAAAATAACCATCTACCGGATGACTAATAAACTAACACTGTCAATTTGGAGAAATTGTACCGAGAAATTTTAAATGTAAGTATAGGTTCTAGGTACAAATACGTCCAAGGTACAACTGTTTCCCCTACCTGACACCAAAATTAATACCAAAATTTAATCAAATTAAAAACTGTACATCTCTATCGTGGTAACCAAGTAATCTTTTCTGATAATTTGGATTTCATCGAACTTTGTAAAAAGACTTTTTAAAAAAGTTTTCCCTTTAAACTTACTATTTTTAATTGGATTCCTTTCAAAATTAGGATAAGGATTATTCTTATAACAACATTATTTTTTACTGAAAAAAATAGTTCAATTCCAATTTTTCTCAAGCTTTTTCTGATTTTTTTTTAATTTTAACTCCCCATGGGTTATGCATAACCTTTTTTTTATTTTGAAGGGATTATCTTAAAAACAATAGGGTTAACTATTTGTTTTAAGAATGACATTCGCAACCAATAATTTTCTGTCTAACAAGTTTTTGGCAATTTTGGAAGACTCAAAATCACCGTATAGGATGCGCATTCGATTTTTTAAAAAATTAAATCGCCATATCTAGGTATGGCTAATGTTTATTCTGGATATTGTATTTTTTGAAAAAAAAAAAAACAGTTGGTATTAGCGTTCTTGCCATGAAATTCCATTCGCTGGTCAAATACATTTTAAACATCCTGAAATCGTAGGTCATTCTATAAAATAATCTTAATTGATAATAATTGACAATTATTGCAGTCTTTTTATTGGTTAGATTTATGTAGTCAAAAGTCATTTCTGTATAATAATTCAATTTATAGAAGCCTTGAAAAAATAACAAGCTTTTTCGATTTTTGCAAAAATGAGCCATATTTATATAATACAATTTTAATGAAAAAACATATTTTTTCACTATCAACTAGGTAATTTGACATTACTTAATCAAAAAGTCGACTCTAATACTATATCTAGCATACTTAGTGGTAGATGAAATCAATACGAACAAAACCTAAAGTATAACTAAGTCTCCAACACTTACGCAGGGGGACATTAGATTAGACTAGACACAAGGCTACTATTTTTAATTTCATAGTTATTCCATAAAAAAAATGATTTCTTGAATTGTCACACATATAAATGTCAAAAATATTATTAATAAAATAACATTTTAACTCCTTGGTACTCGTAAGTTTTTTTTTCTGTCTTCGGTCTTGTTAATGGACCTCAGCTTCTCTTCGGTCCACATATTACGACCTCACAGAGAAAAATTCACATACCTCTTCTAGGAGCGCAAATAACTAGGGGGACATCTAGACACAAGGCTACTATTTTTAATTTCATAAAAAAATGATTTGTTGAATTGTCACACATATAAATGTCAAAAATATTATTAATAAAATAAGATTTTAACTCTTTGGTAGTGAGAAAAACGTAATGCGCTACTCGTAAGTTTTTTTTCTGTCTTCGGTCGTGTTTATGGACCTCAGCTCCGCTTCGGTCCACAAAATACGACCTCACAGAGAAAAATTCACTTATCCCTTCTAGAAGCGCAAATCCTTGATGAACTTGAACAGCTGCGAAGAGAACACTATATAAGACGAAGCATTACATATCTTCACGGCTTGTTTACAATATTTCAAAGGAGCCGACAAACACGATCTGGGTGTTCCATTAAGCCATGGAATCGCCCACTCTGGCCATAAAGCGAGAGAGACCTAGTGCTAATTGAGTGCAATAAAAAAAGAACAAAGATTTTATAATAGTTTGACGAAGTACGGGGCTATAATTATACGTGATTCTAACAAGAAGGCAATTTTTTGATTCGTTATATTATACCTTTTGATCTAAAAGGAAATGTAATCAATATTACTATAACGTTTTTTAATAACTTTATTTTATTGAACCAGTCCTTAGAAATAATTTAATTTTTCATACCTTCATAGGGGTAGCTATAGCTATAAGCTGTATATAGCAGCTTCATTTTTTTTTTAATGTAAAAAATATTATTTTCTTTTATTTTCTTTAGTGCAAGGAAATAAAAATCGATTTTTTGAAGATACGAGGTTAAGAAAGTACACAGAAAAAAATATTGTCTTGAATAAAGAATGTGGGATTTGGATATAACGAAGAGAATATATTCTCCTTTAAAGCAAAATTGTGCTTTAAATATCAAAGGATAAGAATATGGTATGCTTGAAAGGAGAATATATTCTCAAATATGAAAGGATAAGAACGTGGTATGCATAAAAGAAGAATATTTTCTCTACGTTATCTCGAAAACGTTACTCCGCGTTATTACAGAGGGGGGGGGGAGGGTGTCGGTAAAAATGTTACGTACCACTTAAAAAATTATAAAATTATAAAATGTTTGTTTTTAACAATGATCTAGGCCTAAGATACGGATTCGTTGCAAATTTTATTGCACACGGTGTTTACTAAATCTTATAAACAAAAAAAGTAGAGATTGAAAATATAAGCAATAACCGGTTTTCCGTTAACCGGTTGCGGAAATTACCTCAGGCGATTTTTGGTTAAATCACGGAAGCAATAACCGGTTAAAAACCGGTTTAAACCTTAAAGCAAAATTTCCTTTCAATTTCTTTACTTTTTGTAAAAAAAATGTTACGTAACAAATGGCGGGAGTGTGGGGTCTTGAAAATGTTACGCCTCGTTACATGGGGAGGAGGCTCCTAAATGGCCAAATTTTGCGTTACGTAATACTTAGGTTAACATTTTTCAGCGATAAATCTTATACTATAACATTAATAAATATTTGTTCAGAATCTTATCCTTTTTAGCAACAACGCCTTTGTATTCAAGAACATGAAACACAAGCTCACAAAAATTATTACTTCTATTAATTAAAGGCTATTAATAACCTTTTAAAAAGTAACATTTTTTGTGGATAGATTTTATATCTTACTTCCTCTTTAATTGCATTTTTATTATTGAACAGTGTTACACTATATGATATTTTTTATGTATTTTTCGAGTATTTTTACTCAAGGAATCTAGATTATTAACAAAAAATCAATTGAATACACATAAAAAAGTTTTTGGCAAAAAAGCCTCACAAACTTTGTCCGTCTAGGCACGTCTCTAGATAGATTCAAAAAATAAATTTACATAAACTGATTGCGCTTATTAATACTAGTCGATTTGGCTCAAGGGGTACAAGAGTTAATAATTAAAAACCTTTGTTTTAGTACAATTTTAAAGGGTAGTAAATCTCTTAGGGTTTGTTTTCGGACCTATCTTCCTGGTGTTTCATTTTTTGTTCGTTTGTTTTGTTTATTTTCCGCCAAAAAACTGCAAATCCCGTGTATATGTATAAAAAGTCCAAACCTTTTTTGAACAGTGTATAAGTGGGAGGTTTAAAATGTAGGTGTCTTTATCGTTATTTGTCGTGTAGGATTAAATCACAAAGAAGGAAAGTTTAAATGACAAACGTATTTATTAGTTTATGGATAGGTATAGTCTAATTATATACACAAATCCTTTTTGATTTATTAAAAAGGTGTACCGCGCATACCGAAAAAAAAAAGAGTACTTATTATATGGCTCTTTTTAAATATTTTTAGGGATTTTTGAGCGTCATGTTTTGTTTGCGACGTTGCCGATATATGCAAAACATACTTCTAAACTGTAGACTTTAAATTGACTCACTGCTTTTGGGTTACGTGTTTTTAATTCTTAAACGTCTAAAAATATTAAATTTCCATCCTGCTATGTTTTTTTTTAACTTAGGTACAGGTTAACCACTCTAGAAAGAACCTTGTTATCGCATGGGCACGATTAAGATCAATAAAATAACGAGAAGTGTAAGCCTGGTGTCACGTATTCAGTACTTCACTGGTAGTAATCGTGCGCATGCGCAAGCCTCCCCCCCACCTATCTTGAAATCAAAAAGAGTTGCATATTTCATGGATTAAAAACATAAAAGTTGCATATTTCATGGATTAAAAATATAAAAGTTGCGTATTTTTTCTAGGGTGGCACCTTTTTTTAGCCATGAACTTTATTTTGTCGAGGAAAACAGTTGTGTTTTTAGGCTAAAAAAAGTTGCAATTTTTGACCTTCTTCCCCCCCCCCCACCAAATCTCCTTCGCTACGGCCCTGGCTGCGTACTTTATTTTATAAACATAACTAAATTCTATACATAAACATATACAATTCAAACCTGTTGTAAAAATATTTACTGTGCGTGCGATTTTTAATTTACTATCTTGCTTAATGAAACAGACCATAGAGTCGTTTATATGTACATTCATTTTCTTTGTCTGACATGTATTACGGCGGTCGCGCTGGACCGTTATACTCAAATGTAGGGTCTCCAAAAAGACTTGGGTGTTTAATTCTACTATACTTAGATACTGTATAATATATATTTTATACTATACAAAGTCTTCATTCTGTTGTACATAAAACTCTCCAAGCCTTTATTTTCCAGATCAGGTGAATTAAATATCTATTAGCTATAATAATATTGTTCATACTACGTTATTGTTATTCAATTTATTCTCCCCAAAGGAGGCTTCCCTAAATTCTTTTTATAATCGGTACCTACACTGTAAAAATTAAAGGTGTTTAAAAGTTTCAATATTTTTGCCCAAAATTAGTGATTTTTGAGTTCGCTGAAAACATTTAAAAAATACCTGACAAGGTGATAACCTTGTCTGTTTCGACTCCATATTGCATCAGTCATTTTGATTTTAAATTTTTAAATCGGATGCGGTTTCAAAAATACTTAATCACTAATTTTCGGCAAAAAATATCGAAATTTTTAAAAATTCGACGCCATATTGAATCCGCCATTTCAAATTTTAAATTTTTATTATTGGATTGTTTTCAGCAACCTAAAATACACTGCCCAGTAAAAGAGCTTTCCCATTTTTCACCTCCGCAAGTGAAATGGATTTTTTATTATCAGATTCACTTACAGCAACCTCAAAAACCCCAATATACCAATTTTCACGAAAACCACCCCTCAGGTTAAAATTTTATTGTCAGATTCAGATTCGTTGACCCCAAAAACCCCTAAATACCAATTTTGAAGAAAATATTAAAAGTATTTAAAAATATTTACCCCTCGGGGTGGAGTTAGAAAAATCTTATTTATCAGATTCAAAAAACCCCTATATAACAATTTTCATTTTTTTGTAAAAAATGTATTTTCCCCATTTGCCCACCTTGCCACACCACAATGTTCACCAAAAACAATTCCGAGCGAGAACTTTTGGTAAGATACTTGTATGCCAAATTTCAAGTATCTAGCTTAAAGCGTTCTTAAGTTATCGTGTTGACAAGATTTCCCGGGCAGACCGACCGATCGAGCGACAATATTTTTTTGCCCGAAATTTATTTATATCGACATAAAACGTCATAAAACTCAAAAATAAACAATTTTTTTTTTTTATTTTGTAAATTTTTTAAATGGGAAAGCAAAACCATAGGATATCCATTTTCAAACATGTTATGTAATCTGTCAAAATTAATTTATCTGTTTTATTTTATCAGGCTAGCAACTAGGCATTAGCTAGATTCAAAATTCGTTGACCCAGACACCTTGAAATGTGTTTTATTTTGTAGAGCTGTGTTATTATAATTATGAAATTAATTTAATAATAAAAGTAAAAAAAAACTGTTTAGTTCTTTGATGTTAATAATGTTACTAAATAAAATTGCAAAAACAATTGATTATGATGCTTGAGTAAAACTCTAAAATACTTAATGATATACTTATTCTAATTTTAATGGTCTGATAAACAATATATCAATTTTATTCTTAATTTATATATACATCCGTGCATAAAATAACATTGTATTTGTATTTAATTTAACATGCTTACAATATTACTTTACTTATATGAACAGTGTCCATTGGACACACATAGCGTTTTTGACTGCTGCACAAATATTTTATTTTAAAATTTACTGCTACAGAAATATAAAATAATAAAAAAATAAAATAAAAAAAATAATAATAGCTAATTTGCATTTATTCGGGGGCATTTTTCAAAAAAGAAACTCAAAAGGAAACTTATCAATTGAACAATATTCTTTAAAAAATCCTTGAGTAACGAATGCCGGCATATTCCAGAGCATAGACAAAATAAACAAATAGATTGATTTTTGACCGTCTGCGCATACTTCTGCGTCCCGACTAAATGCGTCCTCCATTTTGATTCCAATTGTCCAACATAAAGTTAACAAATATATATTTTATGTTGGTAACACTGTGTTGCGTTAGATAGGAATATTTTCTTTGTTAGAGATGTGTCTTTTCATTTCACTTCAGTAGTCAGTAAAAGTTTCTTTTTGTCGTTGTTTTGTTGCAACAGTTTGTTATATATGTAAAAACTAAATAAATATGTTATACTACACAGATATTTATTTATTTTTACCAGTAATTTAAAAATATAATTCTTCACACACACCTCTAACATATTCGTGCAACAGGTTAACATAACCTAATTTATGTATGTTTTGAGTTTGTTTTCGAGGTTTTTCTGTTATTTTTTCTACGTGTTTGGTGTTTTGTGCTAGAAGGGTAAACATTTTATTTTATTATAGACTATATAATAGCGTTTTTGAACTTTTAAAGTCTTTCTGTGTTTTTTGTATATTTTATAGTGCTTTTTCAAGGACCTAGTAAAGTCTTTGCAATGACGTGTTTTATAAAAACTTGTTGAAACATTAAACGACTGCCACCTGCAGACAGCAGTATCATATTTTTTAGGTAAGTTTGATTTTTTTAATATAACATAAGAAAACATTAAAAAGTAAGGTTATGTCGTTTATTTATTTACATTTTACCCACTAATTTAAATTTCCCGGCTGGTTTCTGACGTAACTTCCGATCAAAATGGAGAACTCGTAAATTTGTATATAACCTTGAGATGACAGCTCATCTATGTTCTTTGTCTATGTTCCAGAGACACAAATGACTTTTAAGATGTTAAATAAAAAAACAAGCTGAGAATATATGTAATGCTACGCATTCCATTATATATTATATATAGTTTATGGTAGTTAAAGCTAAATGTCCTTTAAATTTACAACTGATCTTAAAAATGTGAGACATTTTTTTATAATAATATATTGTACATCCAAGTGTCACAATTGTATTTAAAGATCAAACGTTAAAAAAATACATTTAATAATTAAAAATAAAGCTTTTATATTTAAATTTGAATCAAATTATCAGGTTGTATTTTTGCATAACTGTGCCTTAAGGCTCAAGCAAAGATAGACGGGTTAGGAAGTTGGTACGATGCGGCGCTCTGCCCACCTGTGTCGGCCAAACCGCTATCAGTCTCAGGGGGTTGTTTCAGTCTCATCACATGTTCAGTTCACCATACAAATCTGTGGATGGAGTATGATATTTTTTACCATTTTTTACGATATTATGTAATGGGCAGACTTTCCAAAAAAGCGTTTAATAAACTTAATAAAGAAATCAAAGTGCTTTAGTTTTTTTAGATGCTTATTTACTTTATTTTAATAATTCAGAGTTGGAAATCCTACTCAAGACGAAAAGTTCCATTTCTTGAGTCTCATAAAACTATTAATCACAGAGCAAAGAAACGAACTAACAACTCTTTTCTCTAGAATACGCATTTCATTTGTAAAAACTGACAAAAACGTAGCGAACATATACATTTGTCTGTCTTACTCGCACAGCTTTGTTCTAACAGAGACAACAATAACAGTTACTGGTAATTGTTATTGTTCAGGCCTGAATATACCTACTATTTGTTTACAAACAAACCGAGATGTTGGCGATACTTTATATTAACGGTATGCGTATTCTAGAGAGAAGAGTCGATTTTAAGTAAAGGCTTCCATTAGTTTTAAACGAGGTTTTAAATCAATATTTTGTTTAAGCAGTGTAATTTTATTCAATCAGTTTATGGTATCGAGAATAAATTTATTAAAGGTGAAGCCTATTTACGCTCGTAGGCAAAATACAAGTTAGATCACTCGAGTCAAGTCATTAGCGCTAAATAACTGATAATTATAGCAAATTCATAGACAAGCGTACTTTCACAAACTAACAACATGGAGGATGCTAATTTTGTGTCGTGTTATTCATGTTTTCTGTGCTAATAATATGCAATCCCTCACTAGTATGTAATTATTGTAGATATTTCTCGTTTAAATTTTGTATTATTCTATAGATTTTTATCAGGGACGTACACAGTTTTTTTTACGGCTACTTGCACCAACAATGACTTAATTAATCAAGTTTAAAGTTAATTAACTTTAAATTAAAACCCAGCAACTCAAACAGTTTATTCGAAATAGTCCCAAGTTAGCTCAAGTGTTAATTATTTTATTTCTTGTTTAAATTTTAAATTATTCTACAGATTTTTAAAAAGGGATGTAAGCAGCCAAATATTGTTTTATGTGCGAAACGATTTGGCGCCAAACGTAAGGCGTGATTTTTAACGAAGTACTGTTTCTTATTGTATCTGTTTCATTTAAATAAAAAGTAAAACAAATATCTTTATCCAATACATACAGATAATAAGACAATTACCAGCTTTATTTTAAATAGATAAACTCAATAATAACCCCCGCGTGGCTTTTACTTTATTGAGTGGATAATTATTTATTCTACCCACTCAACTGTCACTTGTCAAATTATTTTCTTGTAAATGTCATTAAAATTTTTAATAAAAATATGAATTCCTAAGCTATTTATTGGATAAAACCTTGTATAGCACTCATGGGTAAACCGATATAGCCCTCTCGAAAATTCACCTGCTTGGCTGACGACTCGCAGGTTAATTTTCTCATGGGCAATATCTTACTTTACCCACTAGTACCATAAATAACTATTCATCTTTTTGAATATTTGGGGTGATTACCAAAAAAAGTGTTTCTCTGAAATAGTATATTGAAAACGACTATGCTATCTTAAATTAGTTTTAGATGAAGCCTGACATTTGCCGATCTCGGTGGCGCAGTTGGTAGTGCGTCCGGCTGCGAACACTGAGATTGTGGGTTCGAGCCCCACATAGAGCATGGATGTATAGTGGTGTAAATAGTCGGTAGAGGGAACTACGATGACTAACTGTTATGTGGGTTGCAGGTGAAACTGTAAACACATTTCAGGGTGGATGCGAGTTCTGTTGAGGACCGTGCTTCGGAGGGCACGTAAAGATGGCGGTCCCGTCAATTAGGCCATAGCAGCGAAAAACGACGTTAAATGATTAAACAAACAAACAAGCCTGACATTTGAACTATTTATTTAAAAAAAAAAATTAGTGGCCTCAAGTTAGAAGCTTAGGAAAGAAGACGTCAGGGTTTACAGCGTCTGAATCAGACGGTCTGATTTTTTCTTTGGCATTATTATTCTTTCTTTACAACTAAAAACGTTAAGGTGCATATTTTTATAGTACACCTCTGTGCATTATATGATTTCATTTAGATCATAAAAAATATAAGGTGTGTTAAAATTATAATAATACTTGTTACATGTATAGGTAATGTTTAAATTTAAACTATCTTTTCAATAACAAACAATTTAAATATATTAATACATTAATAGGTATAAAAGTTTTCATTATGATAATGACTTTTCAAATACCTACCAACAAAATACAATGTACAAAGCAGTCACCCCCCCCCCTTAACTTTTAAATATTTTTTTTGAGGATTTAAAGTGGGGTAGAAAATAAAAAATTTCGTTAAAAAAACAATTTTTGACAAATGTATAATTTCATGATGCAAAAATTTAAATTATACATATACATATACATTAATAGGTATAAAAGTTTTCATTATAATAATGACTTTTCAAATACCTACCTACAAAATACAACGTACAAAGCAGTCAACCCCCCCCCCCCCCTTAACTTTTATTTTTTTTTTGAGGGGTAGAAAATAAAAATGTTCGTTAAAAAATAAAACAATTTTTGACAAATGTATAATTTCATGATGCAAAAATTTAAATTATACTTTTAATCTAAATGATATAAATAAGAAAATTAAAAAAAAAATCAAAAACGCAATTATTAGCAAAAAAAACAATTATAAGCTTTAAAAAAATGTTTTAAAGATTTAAAAAAAATATGTTTGAAAAGAGAACTTTATTGGCTCTTAAACGATCTTCCTTTCTATTAAGCAAAAGCCCCCTCTATGTCCCCTGACCACACTTTAAAAGTATTAATTATATGTAACAAGATTTAAAAGTTTAAATTGTCTTATTTTCATGGACCCTACTGTATGTATAGTATACATTGTATACATGTACAGAGCGTGTCAAAAGTCCCCCCCCCCCTTTAACTTTTGAACAGCTTCAGATATCAACTTAAAATTAAAAACACTTAAATAATATAACCCAAATAATTTTTTAGTATATATTAGATATGCTTAGTGGGCACAATGGAGACAGGAAGACAAGGGGAGACATTTTTTTAAATGTGAAGGGGGTTCGTGTGATATATAATTTTAAAGCTTATAAAATTCTATATAATTTTTAATTTTTTAAACCTTTTTTTAAGGGTTTTCATTTTTCAATTTTTTTTTGCTAACAAATGCGATTTTTTAAGATTTTTTTAAAATTTTTTTATATCGTTTAAAAATCGTATATTTGCATTTTTCAAAAAATTTTAAAGAGATTTTGAAGAAAATTCCCATATTTGGGGGTTTAAAATAACCCCAAAAATTGATCCAAAAAAATAAAAAAATATGTGGGCAAATAGAGAATTTTATACGCTTTAAAATCATCTCTCACACGAGACCCCTTGCCATTTAAAAAAAAATCCCCCTTGGCTCCCTGTCTCTATCGTGCCCCCCAATTATACCAAATATATACTAAAAAAATATTTGGGATATGTTATTTATGTGTTTCAAATTTCAAGTTGATATCTTAAGCCGTTCAAAAGTTAAAGGGGGAAGGCCGACTTTTGACACGCTGTGTATACAAAATACTAATGAGGACTTCAAGCTTTAGTTTTACGCCAAGTTCTATAAAATCCAGGAAGGAGACAGGAAGGCAAGGGGGTAGATTTTTTTTGTGAAGGAGGTCGTGTGACACATCATTTTTAAGCTTATAAAATTCTATATAATTTTTAATTTTTTAAACTTTTTTTTTGCTAACAAATGCGATTTTTTAAGATTTTTTTTGTAAAATTTTATTTATTATTATTCGTTTAAAGTATAATTGATGTATTTCCATTTTTCAAAAATTGTTTGATTTTTTTAAAGAAATTTTGACGAAAATTTCCATTTTTAGGGGTTTAAAATAACCCCAAAAATTGCTCCGAAAAAATAAATATATGTGGGCAAATAGAAAATTTTATAAGCTTTAAAATAATGTGTCACACGACACCCCTTTCCATTAAATAAAATCCCCCTTGCCCCACTGTCTCCATTGTGCCCCCTAACTATACCAAATATATACTCAAAAATTATTTGGGATATGTTATTTATCTGTTCAGAATTTCAAGTTGATATCTTAAGCCGTTCAAAAGTTAAAGGTGGGAAGGCCGACTTTTGACACGCTGTGTATACAAAATACTAATGAGGACTTCAAGCTTCAGTTTTAAGCCATGTTCTATAAAATTACAGTTATACAAGATTCGTTTAAAACAAAAAACAATGTATACAGTGTACTAAATAGTTTTACCTAAACAAACAAATAACCGAAACTAATAGAAAAAAAAATCACCCCTTGTAAAGTTTTTCATAAAAGGTGGTCAAAAGTAATAAAAAAATGTGTTTCAAATTTCCTCAATTTATGTTTAGGAATTTTGTGTTTACGATGTGACAATTAGGTGATTCTGGGCGGTTAATGGTTTTCAAAAGGGCCGACAAAGGACCCAAAATTATGGAAGCTAACCAGGAATGCCACTAATATTTGCCGATAGAAACATTATACACAGAAAATCCATTCTTGTCGGGTTATTATTGATGAAAACAAAAACTTAACTTTTGTTTTACACTGGATATAATATAAACAAACATTTTGACAATCTTTTAACATAAGCCGCTATGAATATATGTAAATTGTTACCCACAGTGGGTTTTTAAATATGTATTAACAAAATAAAAAGAAAACACACACAATTTTTATTTTGCTCATTTTTTGTAATTTTATCCTTTTAAAAAAGTATATGTATACAATGATTGTACAGTAGGAGAATTCCTAAATTTTTTCGGTCTTTCTTATAGTCAGTGTTTGCAAAGGAAGTTGAACTCTATTGCGAACATCAGTTACATTGGATTACATTCATATGTAATACATTGACAGCGAAAATTTCGGATGTATCGAAAATATACCAAATCTGGAGGACTATTTTTTAAAACAATTTTTATATAATTTAAATATTTAAGAAGAACTTATTTATTAAAAATTTAATGTTAATTTATTTCGACACAATAAATTAATGTTGGAATAAAAAAGAATCCAAAATGGTAAAATTTTATTGATATTAAATACGAATAACCTAATAAGACATGATAATTATTTTAATTTTTCCTGATAGGTGGTTTTTTCATATATAAAAAAAAAAAATTTGCTGTCTGGAAATAACGCAAATTTTGATCATTTTGGACCCTAAAAATACCTATACACTAAAAATTGTATTTTTGCCATTTTCCCTATTGCCCCACCCCAATTTTTACCAAAAACAATCCCGAGTAAAAACTTTTGGTTTGTTTTTGCTCAAAATTGATTTTTATTGACATAAAACCTTACACAACGCAAAAATACAGAAAAAAAATTGAATTTGCACGAATACAAGGGAGGCAACACATATATCGGCAGTTTTGACTATTATTTAATAAACCATGAGAGTCGGTTTCCCTTACAAATAACATAATAATGAACTATTATTACTTTATTATTATTTCGCTTATCAAAAAAAAAACTCAATAGAAGTGTGTTTACGTACTTTTCGGAAAAAATACTCGACCTAACAAACAAAAATTAAGTTATCCTTGTATGACAGTCAAACAAATGATAGTCAGTAACCGATTTGCAATGGTTGTTTGAGTTTGAAGAGCACTCATGCAGAAGGAAGCTGTCCAGAAAGAATACTATTTTATATATTAACACCTTTAGCAGAAAGGACCACACCGAGAGAAATATGTAAAAGTAAAACAAAAATACACTGCACCGATAAAAAAAGTCCCCATTTCCCACATTTCCCCCGAATTTGGGGGAAAGTTGAATTTTTTATTAATGGACTTCTTTAGTTTCAGTTTCAGAGGCTTATATTGTAAATATTTAAAAAGAACTACCACTGCTCCGCAGCGAGGAGTAAAAAAATTTTATTCTAAATTTTATTTTAGCGACCTCAAAATCCCCTATACCTATTTTAGATTTCATTTCATTTTAGATTTTTTTAGTAGGTAGGGATGTTTTTTTGAAAGAAATCTTAAATAATTTCATTTGTCAAAATCTGACATGTGTAATAATTGTTTCGTCAAAGTTGGAGCTCATAAAACCAATAAAGTTTGAGGTTATTTATCTTGACTCACAATTGAACGATTTCGATAAAATTTGAGCTATATAATATAATATAAAATATATAATATATAAAATGTAAACATTAATTTAAAAAAAATACCTAAGCCGATTTTGAGCTCACAAAATTTGTTTAAGACTTTGACAACTGTCAGCTCAATTTTTTGAAATTTTAACCCAAAATATAAAACCCTTATGGAAATATTCCCGTTTTTATTTATTTTTTTACCGAAAAAGGCCCATCTCCGTTATTTTTTTTTTAAATCTAATTTTTTTTTAGTTTTCTTTCTATTACAGATTTAAAATATGAAATTTTTTTTAATGCGACTTATTTTTGTGGTAGAATTTCAGCTTCCTGTTTAGAATGTTTAAAAAAGTTTTATTTTTCTGTAAGCTGGCCCATTACGAAACTTCATGCCAATTTTCGCCAAAATTGTACAATGGGATCACATTATTTTTTTCCTAAGAAAATTTCAACAATTTTTTCGTTAAAAAGTAACATTTTAAAGTCGTTTCATGATTAAAAAAAATATATATAAGTATATAAATATGTTTCATAATACATATCGCCAAAATATCATAAGACTTATTTTAGGGATTTTTCGAGTTATACTGGGTGAATCAGAAATAAGGTACAAAATTTTAAGGGGTGATTCTAAAAGTCCAAAAATATGAAAAAAAAGTTCCTATAAAATTGGTACGAAAATCAGCCCTAAGGAAGCTACGACCCACCTAAGGGTAGATATGAAAATTAGTTTTTATTTAATATCTCTGGAACCCTATGAACTACAGTTACGAATTTTTGATAAAGGCTATCATTTTATGTAATTTTTGTTTGGTTATTTTAATCAGGGAAGTGCATTGCACGTCGTGTAATATGGGGGATTTTTGACACAATGAATTTTTTTTTTTCATATTTTTGTACCTAGAATCACCCTTTAAAATTTTGTTACTTATTTATAAATCCCCCTGTATAAAGTAAAACGGGTATTAAGGCTACCTTCAAAAGTGGAAATATTTAGCTTTTTTTACGGTGTGGAAAAGAGAATTTAATCATATTTTAGGTCAAATTTTGCGTCTATAATTTAAGACCCGTGGCAAACTTCAATTTATAAAACTATACGATTCGTGTAAAGAGATCATCAAATGATATACGTCCATTATAGAATATTTTTTTTTATTTATTAAAATGAAAATTATAGTGTAGTTTTGTGGTTTATTGTAGTTTTTCAAACACCAGACTATATGACATATGGCTTTCATAAAAATTATAAAAGATAAAAAATTGAGACATTATTTTGAGTATTTGGTTAAAAGCATACTTTGGTAATATAAAAAAATGTTTTATAAAAAAGAACTTTAGTCCAGCGGAAAATGCCTTTAATTGGTGGTAAAATTACAGAATGGACAGCAGTCCAATACGTTAGGCAACATAAATTTAGGTCTTCAATACCAACCCAAAAAGAAATATCCCTAAAAATATTAAATTTGGATTTTATCAGTGCAACAAAAAATGTGCATGATATGCAAAATTATTAAAGAACACATAAAACAGCTTATTAATTACGAAAACAAGTACACAATCCAACACACAAGGGGGTATTATCAATGGCTGTCAAATTAAGGAGTAGGTCATAAGTTCCCTGGGAAACTTTAGACCTACGGTACACATAGCTGTGTTATAAAAACTTAAAAAAAAATAGTTTTTTACTTAAAAAAAAAAACAAATATCTTACCTTCATGTAATTTAAAATATAATCTAAAATGTTATTTTTACCTATAATATGCATAATTTTATTTTAAAACAATAATAATTATACTTTTATCTCTTTCTGTAGAACTTCTCTCTTTGTCTAATCTAAATAGGCGGCCGTCCATTGCCGCTGTGGCCGACTCGGACTTTGTCCGAGCCTGCTATTTTGTGCACTTTTTGTAAATATTATATAGTTTTAATTAATTAAGAGCTGTTTAATATAGGTGATTTTTTTTGATAATTTTAGACGCCACACCATGGGAGAGCCCATGGTAATGCTAGGTGATATTTCATTCTATTTTCTATCCCCAGGTGTCTTTTAATGCCTTTTTATGTTGTGCTGTATAAAACGCCATCCACAGGCATTATGCGAGCCTAACATAACGTTATAAGCCTGAACACAAGACATATGACGCCACATCAAGCCAATCGAGGCATCATTTATTGTGTATTATGCTAGTGCCGCTTAAGATATCAATAAAATACCAATAAAATAGTTATAGAATTATAGTTAAGATGTAGCTATTTTCCTAACAAGTGCGGAAAGAGGCCCTTTTCCGCACTCCATTGAATTTGTCTGAACGACGCGAAGCGGGGTTCAGGCAAGCAATCGCGTGCGGAAAAGCCTCTTTACGCATAAGTTAGGAACAATACTTTTCCTACGAGCAGGGTTAAAATAAAATATACTTTTATATTTTATCAAATAAATCGAAATAAATCTTCTTTTTATAATTTTTCAATAAGAAAATCAATTAACACGTAAAAAAATTAAACATTTTTATAATATTATGAATAAATATAACAAGAATAACACTACGCAATTAAGAATTTAAACAATATTTATTCGTGCGGAAAAGGCTTTCTTTTCACACCCATATGCTTGCGGAAAGAGTGATCTTTCCGCAAGCTCAGGAAAATTATCTTTTAAAACAATATAAGTAGGTATAGCGAAGCAAGCAAGCAAATTAACTTGTTTATAAAATTGGATCTTTTTTAACCTTTTTCTTTTCCTGATAATTTTTACCTTTTTAACATATTTTAGTAAATTTTCTACCTAATTTTGTCAAACGAGGCCCAAAAACACTATTTGGCAAACAAAATAAAAAATTTCACAAATACCCGCAAATTGACTTGTTACAACTTAATTTAGGCACGAAACCCTTATTTGAGATAAAATATTTATTTTAAAAATCCCATTTTAAAAGTTATTATGTTTATTTTAACACCCTGTTAGTAACCATGCTTTGTAGAATTGCTACTTTATTTCCGAGAACAGACCTCACAGTTTTGCCAATAAAATATTTTATTATATTTATCTAACGTCAATAAAACTTTTTTTGCTACCAGGTTCAATTTATTAAAAAACAAACAATAAATTTTGAATTTAGAATTATTAGATTATTGCCGAAACTATATTTTAACTAATTATTTTACTTCCATTGTATTTGACCAATCAGAAACTATATTAATTTTTGATATTCAAGTCCTGTCTCCTGGGACAAAACATTTAGACAGAATAACATTAATATTAGTTTAACTCAACGAATTAACAACTCCTCTCTCTAGAATACGCATACCGTTAATAAAAAGTATCGCCAACATCTCGGTTTGTTTGTAAACAAATAGTAGGTATATTCAGGCCTGAACAATAACAATTACCAGTAACTGTTATTGTTGTCTCTGTTAGAACAAAGCTGTGCGAGTAAGACAGACAAATGTATATGTTGGCTACGTTTTTTTCAGTTTTTACAAATGAAAGGCCTATTCTAGATAGAAGAGTTATTAGTTCGTTGGTTTAACTTAATTAAAAATGGATTATTTAGTAAATGATCTGCACACAAATGCAAATTTAGGCAGATTATGTTATATTAAAATTTTGTAAAAGCAAGTTATTAAATAAATAAAATTGAATTGACTTCTAACATCCCTACTCCATAACCAGTACTCGGCGAATTTCCTGTACTCGCATAGGTGCGTCGACTCTAGCATTGACGCGAGGTTTTAAATATTTACATTTGTATTTTTTTTATCTTGATTTAATGATTCCATTTAAACGAGTAAGGTGGGAAAAAAGTTATCGATAAATAAAAATTAAAAAAATTCGTATTCTTAAAAGATAAAAATCGAATATCGGTTTTTTTCTTTGAAAAACACCGATATACAGGGTGTTCCAGAACTCGCGTACCGAAATTTAAGAGGTGATTCTACATCCAAAAATATGAAAAAAAGTTTCTATAAAGGTTGGTCCGGAAATGAGCCCTAAGGGAGCTACGGCCCTTCGAAGATGACGTATTGAATGGGGAACAAAAAAAAGCACCAATAAAATTTTAATGCTGCAGGGTGATTCTTCATTTAAAACTGAGCAATAAAGTATTATACACCAAAACACCTAAATTTAATATTAAAGGAGTAATAGCCTTTTAAAAAGTAACGTTTTTGGTGGCACAAAATGTTACTTCCTCTTAATTGCATTTTTTTTTGATAACGGTTGCTCCTACAGTGTTACACTATATGATATTTTATATGTATTTTTACTCTAGAAATCTATATTTTTTACAACAAATCCAAAAAACATACACATAGAAAAGTTTGGGGCAAAAATGTTTTAAGCCTCATATATTTTGTCCGTCTGGGCACGCCTCTGCATAAATTAAAAAAATAAATTAACATAAACTTATTGCCCTTATTAATACTAGTATACATACAAAGCTCGCCGCTCTAGCTTAAACGGTACCCGAGTTATTAATTAAAAACCTTATTTTTATTACAATTTTAAAGGGCCCTAGATCCCTTAGGGCTCATTTCCGGACCAACCTTTATAGGAACTTTTTTTATATTTTTGGATCTAGAATCACCTCTTAAATTTTGGCATGCCAGTTATGGATCACCCTGTATATATACCTATGATACATATCTATAGTTAATATGTATAGTCAATATTGCTGTGTCTAACAAATTAGTCATCAAATGTTTCGATTTTCGATTTAGAGACCTCGTAGGCCTATGTTTCTGTGTTTAATGGCCTTACTCCCCAATAACCCTACTCACCATTAACTCTTCTATATATATACTCTTCTGTATGCACTTAAACTGAAAAAGTAATTGAGAGAGTAAGTCAATGTCAAATTTATATTTATTAGTACTAGTACTAGTTAAGGATGTGCAGACAGTGTGATTGTTGGAATAACACATTTACGACTATATTATATTTTTATATTTGTTACTGTAAAAGACCGAAATTTGGGAAAAAAAACAGGCGCAAAACCAACGTTAACGTAAACCAACATTAAAAAAGAGCACCAATCAACAAAAAACCAAACCAAACCAACGTTAACTTAACAAAGGCCCCTCCATTTTTTAGTATTCGGACATTCTCCGGAGAATGCCGACATTCCCAAATTTCGGTCTTTCACAGTAACATATAGACAAGAACTTCCTAGGACTAAAAATAAAATTAACCAATTATGTTGGCTAATCTAGTGCATTTACTTATATGTATAACCGCAGAAAGGGGTTATTGCAAAGTTAGGTTATTGGGGAGTAGAGTTATTGGGAAGTAGTATTATTGGGGGAATATGGTTAAGTCGAGTAGGGTTATTTGTGAGTAGAGTTATTGGGGAGTAAGGTTAATGGAGGAGTAGGGTTATTGGGAAGAAGGGTTATTAGGAGTAGGGTTATTAGGGTTGTGGGGAAAGTTACGGAGTAGAGTAGGGTTGTTAGAGAGTAGGAAAATTTTACTAGGGATTTCACGGAAAGAAATTAGTGGGCTCTGCGCTATACATTATAAGATATTTGGTAACAGTGGCAAATTATAGTGATTTAAGCTATAGATTATAAGGGACACAATAACTAATAATGTTAAAAATAAATTGGAAACGATTATATATATTACAGACACGATTATATTTATTACAGGCACTATTATAAATTTACAGAAATTTTATTATATTATAAAAATTATTAGCACGGACAATAATTAAATCTATTTAAGCTATAAATGCCATACTATTTGTTATATTTTATTATTCACTAAACAATATTTCATATAAATTTTTACACTGACTGCCATAATTGTAAGAGAAAGCCTTGTATTTATATAATAAGCGATTATAATTTGCTTGGTATGTGTGTTATAGCGCTCCTAGCTATAATTTTTTTTTTCCGTATAGTATTATTGGGGGAATATGGTTAAGTCGAGTAGGGTTATTTGTGAGTAGAGTTATTGGGGAGTAAGGTTAATGGAGGAGTAGGGTTATTGGGAAGAAGGGTTATTAGGAGTAGGGTTATTAGGGGTGTGGGGAAAGTTACGGAGTAGAGTAGGGTTGTTAGAGAGTAGGAAAATTTTACTAGGGATTTTAGTATACAATTTCATCGCAAAAATTTATATAGGTATTTTTTAGCTAAAACTGTTTTCTTA
This sequence comes from Brachypterus glaber, assembly GCA_958510825.1. Taxonomy (NCBI): domain Eukaryota; kingdom Metazoa; phylum Arthropoda; class Insecta; order Coleoptera; family Kateretidae; genus Brachypterus; species Brachypterus glaber. The sequence continues at coordinate 63,435,410 of OY294044.1, read as the reverse complement.
GTTAATAAAAGTAGTCAATCACGATAACCTTAAACAATATTATTAAAAAATTACACTTAAAGCAAATATCTAAATGCTAATTTAATAAACTTCGTGATAAAACTCATATAGCCGTTGAAATTTGAAATTATTACGTTATTATTAGGTTCACTGGGTATAATTAGCTCTATCAATATGAAAATAAATTTATTTATCGACTTTGGAATAGTATTATTAAGTAATAAATGTTATATACAAGGTGTTTCAGAAACCGGTGACATAAAATTACATTTGGTAAGAGATTCCCTGAAGGGCCACTTAATTTAGGCTTCCATTATTCGTTGGTTATTACCTGTTTTTGTTTGATGGGTTTTACATTTGGAATAAGGCTATTAGCCTTAGGATATCTTCATTTTATGAAATCATCTTACGGTCACTTATTGTTACGAGTAAAATAACTTTACATTATTCTTTGGTTTTCATTTGATGGGCTTCGCATTTGGAATAAGGCTATTAGCCTTAGGCTAGCTTTATTTGATGAAATTATCTTAGGGTCACCTACACAGATAAAAATCACACAATCACACAATAAGTTATGTAAAATTTCACAAAACTTATTGCTATATTTTTAAAATTATAATATATATGTATCTTCACATATCTTATTATGTAATTTTTAAGTTTCACATAATATATTATGTATTTTCCCATAATATTTTATGTGTTTTTTTTGGCTCGGTTTATTTACAGAACTTAACGTAGATAAGAATGTTGATAACGTTACGTGATTTTTACAGAATATGTTCTGTAAAATTTTATTTCACATAAATTTTTACACAATATGTTCGGCAAAATTTTATTTCACATATGTAACTTATTATGAAATCATACAGAATATGTTCTGGAAAACTAACATAACGTTAGCAATATTTTTACATATATTTTTATCAGTGTACTCTTACGGTTAAGATGCATTTACATTGTAAAGTCAACTTGGTTACGAGGCTAAATAATTTTGAATCATCTCTCAAATTATTGTGATAAATAGGCATTTCTGAAAAAAAGTGAAGTGATATCTAGTTTTTTCCTAATTCTGCTGTTATTTGTACAATTCATATTATTAGCATATTACTGTAAAATGTTCCAAAGAATAATGTTTTTTTACAAATTATATCGGTGCGTATTTGCGCCTTCGCCAAAATTGTAAATAAGTTTAACCCCTTCGCTCTTGTAGGGACATATATGTCCCAGCAGATGTTCAAAAAATCCTATAGCCAAAAAGAACATTTAAATTGCACAGAACAGGGAAATATTAGTATTTTATAGTCCAAACTTGATATCAAGTGATATCAATACTTAACTATAAGTTATAAATGGGATATAATTGAGCAGCTTTAAAACACTATATGTGACCCTGCACAAAGAAACCCAGTTAGTGTATCAAATTCAGGAATTTCTTTTTTTGTCTGATTCTTATGTAGACAAGTTTTTTACATAAGAATCCGATTTTTTTTAATTTGACATACTAACTGGGTTTGTTTGTGTAGGGTCACATAATATTTTTTATTGGGACAGACATATCCCACTCATTTTTTGTAAGGGAACAATTAAAAAAAATTCATTTGTTTCATACTATGGATTGCATTTTATTTTATATACAAAAAATAAAGTTTCCGAAATTCAAAAAAACAAATCCGGAGCGAAAGGGTTAAAGGCCTTTATAAAAAGTTATTTGTAGTTAATTTAAATTCCAGTTATTATACAGAGGATAGTTTTTGAAGGATTATTAAAAGTAATAAACATAAATATAAAACTTATCAAGCCTCGCACAATTGGAATAAATTACTAAATCAAATTGGAATAAATTACTATGCTATATTTTTTTTAATGTTTTACCACTCAAACTAGGACAACTAAAACTAGAAATTTTTTAAACTAAGATTAAACCTTACCTTGCAAACAAGGCGTTCTACATCTTTTAGGAGTTTTTATCAAATAATTTTAATGACTTTATTTTTTAATTTATTAAGGAATATATTTTGAACTTTTTATATATTTTTTTAATCTTGCAAACAAAGCGTTCTACATATTTGAGGAGTTTTTATCAAATAATTTTAATGACTTTACTTTTTAATTTATTTAGGAATAGATTTTGAATTTTTTATATATTTTTTTAATTTTTTTAATATTTGGATTTTTTTTAATATTGTATTTAAAAAAATATCTTGAGTAGGGCTTATAATTTTTATGTTTGACTTGTAACTAATGTATAACACGAATAAATGATTTGATTTGATTTGATATTATTATTATTATTATTATTATTATTGATTTATTTGAACAATCTACAGTGTCATGGAGAGCCCCAAATAAGCATATGCTTGCGCTAGGGGCTCATTAATTTTGAATACAAATTACAATAAATATTTTATCTTGGTATAGATAGCAGATCGGCTTCTTCTATGTCTTCCTCCAAAGTGTTAATTTTAGAAGAATTCTTTGCGTGATTTCAATTACACATATTCTGGGAAGTTTTGTATGCTGTTACCATAATATACTTGATTTTAAAACGGTTTTTGTACAAATAATTACTAAAATGTTGTGTCTGATATTTTCAAAACATGAAATCTCTTGATAAGTACAATATTTGATTTGATATTAGTACAATACCTATTGGTTTTATATTTTCTTTCTGGTTTTGGGACACCCTATATTATAGGTATACTTTATTAAGGCTCATGAATTATAGATGATATACCAACCTACTAAATAATGACGGCTTAAAACATGCCCTTGTGTAAACTGATAAAAAATATAGACTATATCATTAGCATTTTTCCTTTATCCAGGGCTTTATTTATCTTTATCAAGCATGCTATGCAGCCATTTTAAATAGTTGCTGTTTTATTTACTTAAATCTACCAATTTTTACAGGAGTAATATGGAGTGACAGATTTAGTTTTTTTCTTATTCAGTTGTTCCCCAATAACTATTTCAAAATCAATAGAATCTTTAGGGGCTGTCCATAAATCATGTGGCCCTTTTTGCTGAAAATTTTAGACCCCTTTCCTTTCCCAAAATTCTATGTATAAAAACGAGATTTACATAATTAACCTTGTTTTTACTTACTTAAACAGATATATAAAACTAATATTTATTTATTTATTTATTTATTAAACTTTTGAGTTAAGCCCAATTACAAAGTTTATAAAATAAGCAATACAAAAGAAAAAAAGTAATATAAATTTAAAAAAGTGATATGGTAATTATTTTTTTAACTATTAAGTATACTAAAGTAGTTCATATTTACAAAAAATTTAACTTATTTACAAAATTATTTACATTTTATTTACATATATACATATACACTGCCCAGTATAAACGCTTCCCATTTTTCACCTCCGCGCTTTAAATAGATTTTTTATTATCAGATTCACTTTCAGCAACCTCAAAAATCCCAATATACAAATTTTCACTAAAACTACCCCCACCCTCTAGATTTGTTTTTATCAAATTCACTTTTATCTCCCTCAAAAACCCCTATATACCAATTTTCAGGAAAATTACCCCTCGCTCCTCAGGGGGCGGAGTTGGAATTTTTATATTACCAGATTTACTTTCAGCAACCACAAAAACCCCTATATACCAATTTTTACAAAAACTACCCTAATCCCTTAGGGGGTGGAATTGGAAAAATTTTATTATCAAATTCAGTTTCGTCATCTCCAAAAACCCCTATATACCAATTTTGACGAAAATATTTAAGATATTTAAAAATATTTACCCCCTCACCCCCGTGGGGGTTTATTGTCATATTCAATTTCAGCAACCTCAAGAAACCCTATATAGAAATTTTCCAAACTTTGTGAAAAATTATTGTATTTACCCCATTTGCCCCCCTTGTCACACCCCAATGTTTACCAAAAACAATCCCTATCGAGAACTTTTGGTAACATACCTGTAAGCCAAGTTTCAAGTCTATAGCTTAAAGCGTTCTTAAGTTATCGTGTATACAAATTTCCCGGACAGAACGACTAATCGAGCTACAATTTTTTTTTGCTTGAAATTGATTTATATTGACATAAAACGTTACAAAACGCAAATATGCAAAAAAAGTTTTGAAAATTTTTGCACAAGGCTTTCCGAAACTTTTTAAAATGGAAAAGCAAAATTAATGAGAACTTTTTAATTGCACTAATGCTGCAGTTAAAAATGTCCGAGTTTTCATGAATATCATATTAAAATATAAAATTGATCAATGACATTAATTATGTGTATCTCGTTTTTATACTATAAAAAGTCCAAACGAAAAAAAGAAAAAACAATCAGTTTTTTTATACAATATCATTACATTACATTACATTGTAAAAAATTACAGTGTTCAATTAAAAAAAAAATATTTATGCTACTTCCGGCGAAACCGGAAGCAAGAAAATTAAATCCGCTATTTTATAGCCAATGTAAAATTATATAAATCCCTAGAGTTTGGACTTTTTGTTTTTATCGAATAAAGATTAAGGTTAATTTTTGGGGTGGACATAAATAAAACTCAGCCTTTATAGAAAATTTAATCTACAGAAATTTTAACAAATTATCTAGTTTCTAGAATCATTCTAGTGGACAGAATAGTATATTCTATAACTAGTATGGAATAGACAATATTCCGCGAGAGCGGAATGACTATTCCATACGTGTTGTAGACTATACTTTTTCTTCGACTGCATATATAAAACACTATATGGCTTTAAACTGCGGACAAGGTTAAAAACCATGTTTTTTGTGACTCGACATTGTAAATGCAACAAACCACATATTTTTAAATAAAGCAATTAATGTTATTTAACAATTTTATCAAATCAGTACTTAAAAAAGATTTTTATTTAATTTTAGCACATATTTACAAATTATAATGCAAAAATTGAAGGTTATGTCAGATTGTTGTGACAGATATCAGGTTTAAATATTTAATAGTAGATTGAGCAGTTTTAATTTTTTGAACTAAATTTATAAAAGACTGGTCAAATATTAAGAAAAACTAATAAACTTTATGTAATTTGTAACAAAACTTTAAATTGCATTAAATTATTTAATATTTCATGGTAAAATATATATTTTTTTGCTAATTTTGCTACAGTTTTCTTTGCTTTTATAAACAAGGGATGGCACTACATGCTCATTCTAACACTTGATACGGAATATTCATACCGTATCTAGAGCTAGAATGGATTCATTCTGTGTTTGAAAGGTGTGTGTATTTGCTTACATTCTAAAGCAGTCGTAGAAAAAATAAATTTGGCAAAGATCATAACAGGAATTACTAATACTTATTGTGTCAATAGCTAGTGTTAATTAAATAACGTTAATTAAATTAAATTATAATTTTTGTTTGTTCATAACTATTCAATGCATAAATAACGTTTACACAGTTTTTTTGTCATATTGAAGAAACAGTAAACAATATTATTTCCAATAAACATCAAAAATACAGGAAGATTTAGAAAAGAAAAATACGAAATTGATCATTGTGGTTAACATTACTTATTTTGCAATAAAATAAGCTGTTAAGATTTGTAATGCTCCGTTTTTATAGTGAATAATCTTCGTAGATAGTACCTATATTAGTTTTTCTTTTTAACTTAGATAGAGTAAAGGCGGTGAATGTGGGATATCCATTTGTTTTTAAAGAAAAAAAAATATTGAACAACATTAAAAAAATAACATAGCATAGGGAGAATTTTAAAGTTTCCACTTTCTTTTTTAAACACTATTTTTAATTATGTTTTAAGTAAAAATTGTAAATAGAGAATTTCAAGAGCTACAAGTTTGCTCATAACCACTTCTATCCTCCGATGAATAATTTCACTGAAAAATCGAAAAAACCAATTTCGCTCCCAACATTTTTGAATATTTATAACTCGATATATTTAAAAAATAATTCAAACAAAAATTGTTGGAAATTTCCTCCGTAACAAAAATGGTTATATGCATTTTTATCGTAAGATGCATATTTAGCGAGATAACCGCACTCACCCTTAAAATTCAAGATAGCGGACACCCCTTACGCAAATCACCTGGTGAAAAACTAACAGGAGGGTTCTGTTACCATCCACTACTACCCTTTAAAATATCAGCCCGTGTACATTTGTTGCACTTTAACATAAAAATTTCTCGTTATTTGACGAGACTATTAATCAATTTGCTGATATTCGAGCAAAACATAAAATCGATTCCAATTCCATTTTTTGTAGCGTCCGTTTTCAAGGTTTAAAAAATAAAATCTTGTAACCCCTAAATGCCAGATAATTATTGTATTTATTATTTTATTTTAGCTCATCTCCACTTTCTATTTTTCATACCAGCTTTATTATCAGGGTGATATTAGGTTAGGTATTGGTGATACTAGGTATCGGTGGTTTTTTACATAAATTTTACGAATCCCAATGACGAAAATGCAACGACTGCTTTAGCAGGAGTTGCATTTTCCAAAAATTGGGATTATTATGAGTAAAATTAAAAAAAAAGCACCGGTACCTAACCTAGTATCACGAATTGATATTTAGGGAGAGAATATAATTTATATTTAATACACATACCTCTTAATTATAACATATTAATCCACAATTAAATTATATTTTATAAATTAAAAAGCAAAGAATAAGAACGATTTTAGATTAGAGAAAAGAGGGGTAACAAAACCATCGTAGGGGTAAGGTATTTTCACTTATCAGTACAGCATACTACATATATATAAATTGTATTCTCAGTTTTAGTTTTTGAGACTTTTTTTTAATATTTGACAAAATATTATGCGAATGGTAGCGTCCGTCAGCCCGCTGCAGCATGGAATGGCTGAATGTATGTACTGCTCATATTTTTAGAAAATTATCTTCTTTTTAAAATTAATTTACTATTTTTAATATTTTTCTCTTCGAAAAACAGTAGGAGCATATCAGACTCTGCAGTGGGATCCTTTTACAGTGCGATTATAAAGTGCCGAACAGTTTGAAAAGAAAATACTCTTAGTTTGAAGCCACGCCTCTGTTAGAGTTGTGCGCGACAAGCCTATGTGATTGCTACGTACAACCGCTCGGTGGCCAGTAAAATGCACACAGCTTTCTTGCATTTTACTCATCGCTGATGCCAGTTTTCCATTAAAAAGTGTTCGGCACTTTATAATCGCACGGTATATATAACATATAAAATATATTTTCGCTGTGAAAGTTTTTGGCAATAAAAGTATCGCGGGTAATCTGTTGCACTATAAATGTGTTTACGCGCAAAATTTTGAGCGTTAATTGACAGCGCTTTTAATTTTTTACGAAAATCGGCTTCCTCCTTTAATACCGAGAAGAGTATAATAATACTATTAAGGTTTAATTGAACTTAACTATTAAAAGATAATGTTTAGATATGACTATTGTTCTTTACTTATTGTTAAAAGCTTCCTGAAATTCACCGCAAAATATTTTTATGTTTATTTAACGGGAAACCTGGTAATAAAATTTTTAATAATTAATTTTATATAAATATAATATTAATAAATAAAACATTAATAAATAAATATCAATTTAAATATAAAATATAGTTTGTATATAATAATTTAATATTATTATTAATAAATAAATTTGGAAGCGGTAAACAAAAGTTTTTTAGTCTTTTATTGCTACACCTTTTCACGTTGTAAATCAAAAATTGTAAATTGATATTCAGAATTTCAAGTTAAATTTCAGAAAGTATAAATTGTAATTCAGATTTGCAAGTTATATTTCAGAAAGTTGAAATTGTAATTCAGATTTTCAACTTAGATTTCAGAAAGTGTAAATTGTAATTAAGATTTGCAATTTATATTTCAGAAAGTATAAATTAAATTTCAGAAAGTGTAAATTATATTTCAGAAAGCGTAAGTTGAAATTCAGAAAGTGTAAATTATATTTCAGAAATTATAACTTTATATTATTATTACAGAGTAAATTGTATTTCAGAAAATGTAAATTGTATTTCAGAAAGTTTAAATTAAATTTCAGAAATATTAATTTTGTTTAGTTTTATGTAAAAAATACATTTTTTTTTAATTTTAATTTATTGCTGTTCAATATTTAATACCGAATATATGTATAATACATAACTGCTACTTTTTTTAAATTTTGTTCAATAAAATAATACGTTCCGAAATAAAAATTATGATTTCTGATTTACAAATTACAGTTTCCTAAAATTAATTTACACTTTCTGAAATTGAATTTACAGATACAAATTTAAATAAAATAACACATTCTGAAAATTAATTTCTACTTTCTGAAATATAATTTACACTTTCTGAATTTCAACGTACGCTTTCTGAAATATAATTTACACTTTCTGAAATTTAATTTATACTTTCTGAAATATAACTTGCAAATCTGAATTACAATTTACACTTTCTGAAATATAACTTGCAAATCTGAATTACAATTTATACTTTCTGAAATTTATTTTTAAAATCTGAATATCAAATTACACTGTCTGAAATTAATATCACACTTTCTGATTTACAACTTGAAAAGGTGTAGATATAACATTTTTAACTGTGGCTTTAAATATAATTCTAAAAAACTTTAATTTTAAAATATTCCTTAATTTTTTACATTTGCTTTACATATCTTATAATATTAAATTATTTCATAATAACTTCTTAAAAAAAAACTACAAATTTTATTAATAAGATTATTTTATCAAGAACCCTACGAATTTCACGTATTTTGAGTATACTTTACTTTGTATTTCCCAAATACTTAAAAAAACATAATTTTCAAAACAAATATCAAAAAAAATACATTTTTTTTAAAAAAGATCTTTTTTGAAAAACGAAAAATTATTGAAAAAAAAACTTTTCAATTTTTTTTTTTAATATTTCATTTTTTTATTAAATTTTCTTTTTGCACAAGACGAAAAATTAAAAAAAATCAAAAAAAAAATTCAAAACTTTTAATTTTTTTTATTTATATATTTATTATTATTTTTTTTTTGTAGAAATGATCCTTATAATAAAGGTAATTTTTCTGAAAACGTTACGTTAATCAGAATTTTCTATCAGCTTTTTTCGATTTTTTTAAAAGTTTAACCCCGCATAACTTTTTTGTTTTTGGGGGGATTACTTTCAAAAACATTAGAACTTGATTTTTCCTGAATATTTCAAGTAGATCGGATAATACGTTCTTAAGTTATCGTGTCTACAAAAAACGTGACATCATACGGCCAGACAGATTGACATTTCAAAAAAAAAGTTGCTTATTTTTTCATGAAACAAATTTATATCCATGATTTTTTTGTCAAGGACGATTTTTGATTTTTTTGAAAATTCGAAACTACCGTATACTATTATTCTAGCGCGAATAATATAATAAGCTATCTTAAAATCTTAAAATCTTCAATACGACCAGTAGATTTTTCTGATCATGATGTTATCAATTTGAGTGTTCCTATTAATAAACCAATGACATGTGCCCAAAAGTTTGCAATTCAAAGAAAATTCTCACAAAAAAACAAAGATAATTTTGTGGAAGCCATTAAAAATGAAAATTGGGATCTAGTCTACAGTTCGGCCTCCTCACAAGATAAGTATGACAATTTTATTAAAATCTTTACAAAAAATTTTGAGAATTGTTTTCCATTAGAAAATGTTAAATTAAAGCCACATAAAAAAGGCGAGTGGCTTACAAAAGAGGTTAATTCACTAGCAAAGCAAGTTAATGATTTACACTGGATTTGCAAAAATTCAAATAATACTGATCTAAAGAAACAATTCTCAAATTTAAAAAAGAAATATAATAAAGAACTATCCAAAGCAAAAAAATCATATAATGATAAAAAAATAACAAACGGTAGTAATATTTCTAAAATTGTATGGAACTTAATCCACAACACTTTGGATCCTAAAAAATGTCTCAGTTCTGGCACAATAAGCCTGGAACATGAGGGAACAGTTGTTGATGACCCTCAGTTGGTTGCAAATATTTTCAACGACTTTTTTACTTCTGACATTCCAGGTTCGGACTCTGAGGCGATCAACTACAATGTTGATAGAAAAACGCCGCATAGCATGTTCTTGTGGGGCGTGTCTGAGGCGGAAGTAAAAAGTGCAATTCAGTTAACCTCAAAAAAAAGGTCAGCTGGTCCTGACAGGATACCGTGTAATATCCTGGGGCTGATAGCTGAACATGTCATGCCCTCTTTGAAGCTTTAGACTTTGTAATGGAGAATGTTGATGAGGGTAAATATATTGTCGCCGGGTTATTTTTTGATATGACTAGAGCGTTCGATGTCATTTATGTCGAACTATTGCTCCTTAAACTTGAATCATATGGCATTAATGGAAAAGCCCTAGAATGGTTTGGTAAGAGCCAAATTTTTCTCTAGGGAGATAAAAGTAAACAGGGGTACCCCCCAGGGAGGAATTTTATCGCCCCTTTTATTTCTAATATTTAGCAATGAACTTCTGAAATTTATTCTAGACAGAATACCGGAAAAATTTAGAATTTTTTTTAAACTCTGCCAATATGCAGACGATTCATCTATGTTGGTCAGGTCCGATCTGAATAATTTTCTGGAATTTCTTAGTTTTCTTGCCAGCCTAATGCATCAATGGTGTAAAGAAAACTCATTAATACTTAACCCGCAGAAGTCTGCGGTCCTTAAATTTAACAAAATTCAAAATGATAGAAGTTTATTAGTTTACTGTTCAAAAAAATCTATTCCGAAGACGTCGGAATTTAAGCTACTGGGACTTTTTTTAGATGAAAATATTTCATGGGATATGCATACTAACTATGTAGCTAGAAAATTAAACAGTTGCAATTATGCTCTACTAAATTTAAGAAGTAATGTCTCAAGAAATGTATTATTAACTTATTATAATGCGAGCATAAAGTCCCACATAGAATATGGCCTAATAATTTGGGGGGGCTCGATACATGTACACAGACTTTTAGTCATACAAAAAAAAATTATAAGAACACTGTGTGGAGTAAAACGGAGATGCCACTGTAAACCATTATTTATTAAAAATAAAGTAATGACTATATTTTCACTTTACCTTTACAATTTAATAATATTTGTTGCTCAAAACAAATCTAAGTTCATTTCAAACGGTGATTTAAACTCTATAGCTACCAGAAACTCGAACTTATTGAGTATTCCAGTACATCGCTCGGCGAAGTTTGAAAAAAGTAGTAGATATATAGGCATAAAAGCTTATAACAAGTTACCGAAAGAATGTACGAATATGAATAGGAGACAGTTAAAGGTGAAACTTAAACATTTTTTCTTGAAAAATCCGTTTTACTCCATACAGGAGTTTCTAATCTATGACATTAGAAATTTTGATATAAATTCAGATACAAATTAAGTGACTAAATTTAATTAAATTGACGAATGCTTGTAATTTTTTTTTTTATGTAAAATTTAAGGAGCATAATAAATGATGTTTATGTTTATGTTTATGTTTAAAAATAAAAGCTAGTAGAAAACTTTTGTTTATGCTGACAAAAATTTTATGTCGATAGCTTTCATAATAAGCCAAAAAACGATTGACCTGTATTAGCTGGGACACCCGGTATGTAATGACGTTTTTAATTATATTTAAAAATTAATTACCTAAGTTAATGAGTTAAGTAATTGTTTAATTATAATTTAGAAATTAATACTTCACATATTTCACAGTAATTTAGTTTTGTTATATTGTTAATTTAAAGTTAAACTTGCCTGACCTCACTTCAGAAGCTCTGTAGCTTAATAAGCAATGAAATTCCAACTTAAAAATGTCTTGATTAAAAATTAATTATATAATACGTGTTTAATGTTAAATACTCTTAACCAGACTGTTTTTTTTAGCTTATTTTTGGGCGCTGAAAATTAATTAAACAGTAAAAAAGCTCGCTGATCCCATATTTTTTCCAAGACTGAAAAAAAAAATTCTTTAGCACCTAAACTATTGCATTTTAACAGTTGTGCCCAATGACACTTTTCCATAAGACTGGTGCACCGCGGTTATTGAGACTTACAAAGTGCTCTAGCACTCAAACTATTGAGTTTTGGGAATTGTACCCTGGCACACTTGTGAATAGAATGTCAAGAACCATAACCTTCAGCCAAATTTGACCGAAAGCACTTTCAGAAGAAGGAAGCGAGGTACTTTGGGGGTTAGCAAGCTCTTTCATTGAATTCGTTTTCAGCACCACAAAATACGTAAGAACAGTAAAAATGTTACGTAACACTTAAAAAATTATAAACTTAAAAAATGTTTATTGGATCACGTTTTTAACAATGATCTAGGCCTAAAGAGACGGATTCCTTGCAAATTTTATTGCACACGGCGCGCCGTGGCGTGGTTAACAGTTAACTAAATCCTCTAAACAAAAACAATTAGAGATGGAAAACCATAGCCAATAACCGGTTTTCGGTTAACCGGTTTCGGAAATTACATCAGACCGGTTTGGAAAAATGGCCAAATTTTGCGTTACGTAATACGCTCCCTGTCTTGCAAAGAGAAAAAAGCGTACATTTTATTTTATTTATTTTTTCAATTTTAGATTACATGTTTGGTTTACAAGGTGTATTTTTTTTAACTTTTAGGAAAAATAAAAATAAGAAAAATGCAAAAACTATTTTATTGCAAGAAGAAATATAAGAATTTCTATATTTTCTTTTTGTTAACATATGTACTTTTTAATTATTATCTGTAAATAGAAAAATTCCAGATTTTTAGGATATTTTTATAATTAAATGGTTAACTGGTTTGGACTTTTTATGAATTCTATCAAAATCGCTCATGTAAACGTTAGAACATTATATGGCCTTTTCTCTGATTTTAAAGACATTAATTAATAATTTGGATATGTGCGTGCTGAATAAGACTCGGCTGGACAATTCAACACAAAATAACAGTGTACAGTTTTCAATTTTTGAAGTGCAATCGCAACAGGCAAGGTGGTTTGTACATAAAGGCTACAATACCATATACAATATTATGTATTGGTGGCCCTATTGAACAAATTTGGATAAAAATAAATGCAGTAGACGATGACATGGCCATATAGGCCTTAAGAAATTACTTACACTAATTTATGGAACTTTTTTGAAATTACTTATGCGGATATTATACAACACGCCAGCAATATATTATGTCTAGGAGATTTTAATTCTGATTTGCTTGTTTTAAGTAGTGAGGCAAAATTTGTAAATGAAGCTATTGAGGGGCTAGGTTTAAAGCAACTAACTAATCAACCTACAAATTATTCAAGATAATTCAGCAACCCTCATTGACTACATACTCACCTCCAATGAGGACATTGTTTCTGAACCAACAGTAATATCTACAGATATACCCACTGATCACGAACTTCTTTTTTGCAGGGTAAGTAAATTTCCTTTATCCAATACATACAGATAATGAGACAATTACCAGCTTTATTTTAAATAGATAAACTCAATAATAACCCCCGCGTGGCTTTTACTTTATTGAGTGGATAATTATTTATTTTACCCACTACACTGTCACTTGTGAAATTATTTTCTTGTAAATGTCATTAAAATTTTTAATAAAAATATAAATTTCTAATTATTCTATTTATTGGATAAAACCTTGTATGGCACTCATGAGTAAAGCGATATTGCCCTCTGGAAAATTAACCTGCTTGGCTGACGCCTCGCAGGTTAATTTTCTCATGGGAACTATCTTACTTTACCCACTAGTACCATAAATAACTATTATATAAGACGTTTCGAGATTTTAAAAACATTAATTATAATCAGTTTAAAAACGACTTGGAATCTTTGCAATGGAGAAATATTTATGATATAAATAAGGTTGATGACAAAGTTGAATTTATAAATTTCAATATAATTAATTTACTTCATTTACATGCACCTTTCAAGACCATTAGAATAACAAAAAACATGCGCCTTGGTTAAGTGAAAATATGAAAGAAATGATGGAGTTACGTGATAGTACGTACTTTAAGTCGGTATAAACAATCTAAAAACAAAAATGACTGGATGACATATAAAAATATTAGAAACACAATATGTGTTGCTATAGAAAACGAGAAAAAGGCCTATTATAATAATCTTTTAAGTAAATCTAATCAAAATAATATCTGGTCAAACTTTTTAAAAGTTTAAATATTTGTAGTAAAAAATCATCTTCTTTACCAGATAATTTGTCAAATGTAGGACTCCTTAACAATCATTTTATTAATTCTGTTCCGGACTTACAAAAAGATAATGATACTATCTTATTTTATAAAAGTAATTTAAAAAATTTTAATATGTATAAATTAACTTTTGAGGAGGTTGCTGAGGAGACCGTTTCCAAAATAATTAACAAAATTAAAAGCAAGGCTGTGGGATGTGACGGCATTAATATATTGACTATTAAATTACATTAGGCATATTAGAAGGCATATTTTGGCGGATATTGCGTTTTGAAATTCCAGATTTCAACTTTTCGGATCACCCTAATGTACAGTGATGTAACAGTCATTTTAGGAGGAAGTTAATATTTTTGAGCTAAAATCAGCTAAAGCAGCTGAATCGTTTTTTTGGTTTTGTTATTAAAGTTTTTTACATTACAAAATAAAAATATTTTTAAAATGTTAGTATTTAAATTAAAACTGCATATAATTTTCATATGCAATTTTAGTTGAAATACTAAAATGTTTTATTATCATTACTTGATTTTTATGAAAATTTCAATAAATTTAATTTCTGTTAATAATTTATTTTATTATTTGAATAAAAATAGTTAAATGCTAGTAGTGAAAAAACTGATATATAAACTACCGTAGAAGAGACTATTATAGCCTAGCACTCTTAAATTCCTCGCTGCTACGAAGCTCTGGATATAATACGCTCGGCTATGAAAAATGTATTCTCTACCTTGGTATATAATTACTATTATCTGTTCCTTTCCTTTAAAAATAAAATACACTAATTTCTCCTACCAGTTCTTATGCCCTAAATAAGCATTTATCCAAAAATAGGTTTGTACTGGTAGGTCCTTGAATTAAGTACCTAACCATCATTAGCTTCAAGCAGCTCTTTATGAAAACTAAATATAATGAACAAGCTGTCAAAAAGTTTAAAATTTATAATACATTTTAATACAGATGACTGTTAAATATTTTTCTCGTATAAAAGCATTCAGTAGTCAATTTTCAACGGTATGTTGACAGAAATCAGTGTGAGCCTTCAGCCTAGCCCAACATAAAGGTTTTAACACCTAGTGTCACCCTTAACAACAATATCTCTATTAATGCTATTGTGTTTCAAAGTCTATTAACTTCTATTTATGGTGACTATTGTAATCGGGGTATTACCCCAGGGTATTAACTGTGGACCGGTATGATCAGAGGATATACTAATTTGATGTAGGTAGGGATTGATCTGTTTTTAAAATAGATGGGATATTTTTTCTGGGGCATCTCTGCAGAAAATCGTGTTAGACCTAGTGTTTTGATTTAATTTATAAATTAAATGAAAACATTGATGGGAGGATTGGTGTAGTAGTCTACCGCGTCTGTACATGACAAGTCTACTAGCCAACTAGCGTGAGTTCGATTCTCACTGGCGCCGATTTGCCTTTTTCAGTTAATTAATAATTGAAATTTCGGGGAAGGCGTAAGTGAAGCGGACACTCCCTATAAAAACTGGTTCGAAGGTCAGTATAAGCCGGTGGTTCCCTCTACTACTAGCCCACACAAGTTCTGGACTTAGGGGATGCTTAATTGAATAGTACACAATATGTAATGTAATTTAGTGGAAAAAAAAATCTATTGATGTTTTTAAAAGTTAATAGTAGATAATATATTTAAATTACATTATTGTTAAAATATAATGAGAAAAGGCCAGGCTATTAACCGGCTTTAGAAAAAATTGAGTTAACATGCAAGAAATGACAACCGTGATCACTAAAAAACTTATTTCCCTTACTCCGAAAATATAACGGAAGTTTCCCAAAACTCGTTTTACTATCCCTGATAATAGGGTTTTCCATCGTGCCCCAAGATTCTTTTTTATATTTTTGGTAACCAATACTTTTTTTATTCTCTTCAACTGCTGTCAAAAATTATTCTGAAACAATTTTGTTATAGATTTTTTTAACGAATTCTGAACAACTTTTATTTTTGTCCGCCTGTTCGTATGTCATATTTGTTGTGAAAACAGGAACGAAATGACCAATCGATAAGAAATTTTCGAAAAAATTCAAGGTCTATGAGAGGAAGAACCCTACTGGTTTTAAAAATATCCCTTCAAAAATAAAAAAAAAGATATATCCCTTCAAAAAAAAATATAAGAATAGAAGGAAAAGTCTGATAAACCCCAAATTTTCAGAAAACATTATTTAATCAGTGTAATGTTTTTAAAAAAATTGATTATATTCATAGCAATTAAAAAAAAAAAAAACAAGAACATATTAAGCTAACTTTAAAACACCCAGACAGAAACTTCAAATTTGGTATTGGTGTTCTTTGCAACAAGACCAATCGAGTCACCTGTCCAAATGACGGTTTAAGGTCCCGTTTTAAAAACTTTACAAACGCCTGACGTAGAAACATGAAATTTGGTATAAGTGGCATTTGGAACAAGATTCAACAATCAAGATAAGAGTTCAAGGTCATATTTTGTCAACTTTTAAACGCCACCACCAGGAAATTTGAAAGAAAGAAAACGCAATATGCTATCCACTGCGAAGGGTGATCGAATGAAAAGCATTACATATAAGTATCCTGTGAATTCATAGGACTAAAAATAATTTAATTATGGTTAATTTTTAAGATAACATATTCGTTTTAAATGGAAGTCTTAAATTATTGCTAATTGTAAAAAAAATCGTGGGAATAATGTGATTATGACTTTTATTCTAACATTAAATCTTTAAGCCATGACTTTTTTTCAGGTTTTTAGATTGTAGGCAAAGGAACTAGTAATTTTTGATACCAATGTTCCTATAGGATATAGGATAGCAGTTATCTATCTATCAGCTATACTGCTGCCCTTAATTAAAATGCAGTAACTTCAATTGTCTGTAGCTGCGTTTTTAAAACATAAGTGTAAAAATAGCTATGCCGCATAGCCAATGCGACAAATACAACTACTGCTTTTTATGTAAGGACATTAGTATAGGACATAGGACAGCCATTTTGACTAAAAAAGTCCAAACCAAGCTATAGAGTTAGTTTAACTATTAAAACATTTTTAGGTACAAGTATTAAAACATTAAACAAAATAACTTTAAAAATATCTTGGTCTTAAAGTATGCACTTATTCTTAAACTTTATTGAGTCAAAATAAACTAACATTAAATTATTAATTGAATAAGTTCTTTTCAAAGATATAAATTTCTAAAAAATGGATTTAAAAAATAGTCCTGCAAATTTGCACCTCCAGATTCGGTATATTACATACGAAAATCTATTCAGCTGATAAGTTCCATAAAAAAATCTTTATATTCTTTTGTAAATTAAAATAAAAAAAAAACTGTCAGATTAATTCAATTATTAATAAAAACTTTTAACAAAAAAATGAACCTCTAAAAAGTAAAAAATAAAAAATAAGTTGGTGCCAATTTCACCATTCCTTAAATTAAATACTAAACATTATTTTTGTTGTTAAATTGTTTGGTGTGAAATTGGTACCGACTTATATTTTATTTTTTACTTTTTAGAGATATAGAAGTAGGTTAATTTTTTTGTTAAAAGAAGAAATACAAAGGCATTTATAAAAATTATAAATAACAAATAGGACATGTGCCTTCCCAAAAGCCGATTGTTGTCTAACTTTGTACTCTTGTACCAAAATTGTCAACTTTATAATTAAATAATATTTTTTCGATTTTTTTTTTAATTTAATTTAATAAACGATTTTATTTGCTATCCTACAAAGTTTCACTGTTTGACGCAGTTTTGAATAAAAAAATGAGAAAAAGGAAATGTTATACCATAAACATCTCCAGATCATGCGACAACTAGCCCCAAACCATATGCGACAACTAGCCTCCGTAGTCAGTTTTACGTTATCTATCAAGTATTTTTTAATTAACGAATAGGCACTCCTAAATGAGAATATAAACAAATAATATGCACCTTAAACTATTAATATACATATAATTTTCTTATCTTAATATTTTAAATTACTCACAATAAGAAAAAATATAAAATTATTTACCACAAAAAAATTACTGGACGCTTTAATTTTGACATTTTTTGGATTATCTTGTTGCTCTTTTAACTTATCTCTTTTAAGTTTACAAATGATAAATGGGACTTTTGTAACGCAGATGTTAATCTCGGTTTGGTGCAAAGAACTATTTTACTTTTTGAGATACAAGCACTTCGACAACTTACCCCTGCGACTTTTTAGGCCCCGGTCACCCCTACTATTATCATTTTTTCTTGGTATTTTAATGTTACAGTTCCGCATAAAAAGTTTAGCGGAATTTAACAGATTTTTAGCCTGCCGTAATATTTGAGTGACCCCTTAATCAAGGTATTTGGCTTATCCGAGTTATTCGATATTTTTCTAAAAATTTGGTTAATATTAGAACCAAATTATGCCGTTTTTAAGTGAAATTTCCTTAAAATTATAGATTTATCTTAATTATCCGACTTACCCGGCATTATCCGAGCGCCAAATTGAAAAGGGACCACCTCATGAATTAAGTTTCAAAGCATTTTATCCAATTTCGTTAATACGTTTTAAAGTGGGATCAAGCATAAAAAAACAAAGTTACACATAGAATTGATAAACTCCTCCTTTTTTGGAAGTCGGTTAAAAATTAACATTATTAATATCGTCCTGTACCTTTTTTTTTTGTTTTAATTTAATTTAATTAATTTAATGAATTTCAAATTGGCTCTTTGTTTAACGATAATTTCAGTTATATGGTGTCAATAACATTTTATATTCCCTAGAAAGCTTATTGTTTGGCGTAATTAAAGGTAGCTTTAAGAAATACTTTTTAATAGTTCTATACATCTGCATAAAATACAAAGTAATATTTATATTTTTCACACGATAGTTTGGGTACTTGTGGTTAATGTTATTATAATATTTGAAACATGTTTCATAAAAGTATAACGTACTTTTTACCACAAACTTAATACTATACTTATTGTATGTTACTGATACCGTAATGGTACTTAAATTAGAAATAATACTCATGTTATATTTCTAATTTAAGTACCGTAATGGTACTTAAATTAGAAATAATACTCATGTTATAATTGAGTTACCTTAAAACTCTGTTACCTATAAAATAAGGTGGGTGAGCCAATTATTGTCAAGTTCCTAATATTGCCACCCCCTACTAAACTTGTTAGTTCGTCCTCTGTGTCCTAGATGGCACTGCCAGTATATCTGCTATATCGAAAAGTTGCCTGTTAATATGATGTATCTGTATCTAGTTGGTAATGGCGTACACAAAAACGCAGTTCGTGTTTCGTGCTCTTCCATTATAAAAACTTGTAAAATTTTTCTGTAGCAAGCTGGGTAGCATCAATTATTTCAGGGCAAAAACATAATAAGGTAGGCACAAACATGCACTTTTTTGGCCCAAATTGTGTTTCACTCAATAAAGAAGCGAACAGGTAATTTTTTTAGATTGTTTTCTAAGTAGTGTTCCTAATATTGCCATGATAGGTTGAGAAAAAAAAAGACAAAAACAACAACAAAAAAAAAAGAATGTAACGAAGAAATTAGAGAGTTCTAAATCTTGGTTTTGCTCTTTATTCGACGAGAATCGTTTGGAGATTCTAACCGATGCGTACATGAAGAGTGCGTGGTGCTTACTAAAAACGAGAAACTGTTATTTCAGTGCCCAAATTGTACCTAAAATAGCTGAAGTTGTTATTGTGCCACAATATGTCTGAATCTTTGGATGTTTATTACTTTGTTACTCTTTTCTAAGATTGTTCTTTACTATTATTTCTAGTAGGGGTGACCGGGGCTAGTTGTCGCAGGGGTAAGTTGTCGAAGTGCTTGTATCTCAAAAACTTAAATAGTTTTCTGCACCAAACCGAGATTAGCCTCTGCGTTACAAAAGTGACATTTATCATTTGTAAACTTAAAAGCAATAAGTTAAAAGAGCAGCAATTTAATCTAAAAAATGTCAAAATTAAAGCGTCCAGTAATTTTTTTGTGGTAAATATTTTTTCTTATTGTGAGTGATTTAAAATATTAAGATAAGAAAACTATATGTATATTAATAGTTTAAGGTGTATATTATTTGTTGATATTGTCATTTAGGAATGTTTATTCGTTAATTATACAGTACTTGATACATAAGGTAAAATTGACCACTGGGGCTAGTTGTCGCATTTGGTTTGGGGCTAGTTGTCGCATGATCTGGAGATATGTTCATGGTATAACATTTCCTTTTTCGCATTTTGTTATTCAAAACTGTGTTAAAAAGTGAAACTTAATAGGATAGCAAATAAAATCGCTTATTAAATTAAATTAAAAAAAAAAAAATAAAAAAAATATTATTTCATTATAAAGTTGACAATTTTGGTACAAGAGTAAAAAGTTAGATAACAATCGGCTTTTGGGAAGGCACATGTCTTATTAGTTATTTATAATTTTTTTAAATACCTTTATATTTCTTCAAAAAAATATACTTTAAGTGCCGCGACAACGTGCCCCGTGACGGGGCACGTTGTCGCATTTGTCGAGACTTCATAAATAAAATCATAACTCTAATACCCTGTATCTTTTCCATGTTTTATCTTATAATAATATTACTGAAACATGCAGCTAAAATTACCATTTGGACTGAAACAAAAATAAAGGAAAAAACTGACTTTGAATGAAAAGTGCGACAATTAGCCCCGGTCACCCCTACTCTGGCAATATTTCTGACATGGGTTTTTAATATTGTCAGTATGCAATCTTTTTTAAAAAGCCATAATATATTTTTTAAGCTCCTGCATTTTATTTATTTTTTGCCCATTAGAATAAAGATATGTTTATTATTAATGTAGTAATGTTTCAGGTGATTAGTAATCACTGATTACAAACAAATTTGAATGCAGTAAAAAGTAAAATGTCTTGCCAGGCAATAATTGGCTCACCCACCTTATAACTTGAAGCTAACTGATATTATACCGGGTGTTACAAGACCAAGGTACACCCCCTTTTTTTCTTTATTTTAAAAGTTAGAGATTCCAAATTTGGAACATAAAACTTCAACTTTTAACATAAAAAGTACATTTTTAACATAAAAAGTACATTTAAGTCACTTCCGGTTTTACCGGAAATACCACCAACTTTCCATTTTTAAATGGGACACCCTATATTTTTTACATATGTCAATTCTACCCTTCATTCTGAGTACAATGATACCAAAAAAGTGACATTTTAAATTTCAAAGCTGTTTTTATTTAATTTTTAGTTTTTATCATAGGCCATTACTTAAAATTACTCGAAATTATGTAAGTAACCCTAGAAAAATACATTTAAGCTGAAAATTCCATTTATAAGTTAGTTGCACCATTTTAAAGACTGCAAAAATGGTTTTTGCTCAAAAACAATTTTTATCTGTCAAAGTTAAGTTTAAAAAAAAGGTTTTTAGGGTAAACTTACTTTTCTAGAGTTACTTAGATTATTTTAAGTAATTTTAAGTACCTATGATAAAAACTAATATTTAAATAAATAAAAATTCACAATTAAAATGTCACTTTTTTGGTATCATTGTTCTCAGAATGAAGCATAGAATATGTAAAAATATATGGGGTGTCCTATTAAAAAGTGACATAAATGTACTTTTTATGTTTAAAGTTGACGTTTTATGGCAATAAGAGATGTTTCAAATTTGGAATCTAACTTTTAAAATAAAGAAAAACAAGGGTCTTTTAACACCCGGTATGAACAAATTGTTAAACTAAATAGTATATTATACTTCACGTTTAGAAAATATAGTTTTGCGGTCCACATGTCCATAAAAAGCGCTTGAAAGTTTTTGCACAAACTGTACTCCTGTGTGTTCAAAACATTTAGTGGCATGTCAGATGAATAAAAACATTGGTACATTCGTTGACAGTAATAATAACGCTATTATTCCATGACTACACTACCTTAAGCGCAGCTGCTCCTTCTTGGGAGATTTTTAGCTTTTTCGGTTTTTTAACTGTTTTTTTTTTTTTTTGGTATTGTTAGAAAGAAATCAATTTTCATTAATACTTTGGCACTAGCTACCGAAGGTTAATGTAGTCTAATTAAAAACTAACAAAAAAATGGATGGTTATTTCAAAAAACCTAAACTTTACAGGGTCGCAAAATTCTGTGAAAAAATAGGGAATGGTCTCCCGGTAGTACTTCACATAACAAACGTATGTTATGTGAAGTTCTAAAATACCATTCCCTATGTTTTTCAAATTTTGGGATCATGCTGAGGTGTAGTTTTTAACCAAAAAATGCTCGAAAACGGCAATTCTCTGTTTTGTTTGTTTAAAAATAAATATAAAAAAATTGATCTACCAAATAATTTTTACTCTGTTATGTAAAGTACTACCAGGAGACCATTCCCTATTTTTTTCAAAATTTTTGGATCTTGCCGACGGGTAGTTTTCGGCCAATAAATGCTCGATGAAGCACAGTGCGAGTTTAGGCTTTTTGGAATGACCACCCAATTTTTTTTTAGTTATTTATAAAGTTTAAAAAACGAAAAAGCTAAAAATCTCCCAAGAAGGAACAGCTGCTAGCAGCTGCGTTTTAGGTGACTAATGGTATGTAATGAGGGGGTAGTCTAATATTAATAACTAAAAAAAAATTTGTGCGGTCATTCCAAAAAACCTAAACTTAATAGGGCCGCACTGTGTGTATCTGTCATATATTATAATATTCTTAGGGGTTTTCCGTATCCTTCTTCTTATACATATTATAACACATTTCTGTTATGAATGTTCTTAGAAATGCATGGTATGTTCTCAGAATTTTCTCATATCATCCAAAGAAGTGATGTATTTTAAGTTCAGCCCTATGCGCTATTCCTATTTTATCTACATTATCGAGGCACATTGTATACGTACACGGATCTGTGTCTACGGGAAATATGTTAGGAATGTGTGTGCAAGTGGGGGCCCGTTGCAGGCACGCAAGCCTTTCGTCAGAGACTTTGTGTCATGCGGAGAACCATATATTGCACATACCAGACTATTGGGGCCTTTAAATGTGTAATATCTTTTGTAGATAATTAAGGTATAATTTACATCTATTGTATTTATTCTATACATGAATCCCTTTTGTATTCATTTACTTTTTATAAGTATTAATTTATTTAACTAACTGTCTATTTCTTATCAGAAAATATATCAAATTACGATTTAACTATGTTTTACTACAAAAGGCATAATTTTATTCCTATAATTACTACGGCACGGCATTAACCCAAAAAGGTATTGAAGTATTGCATCCATGCTCGCGGATTCAAAAACCTTATACAAGTTTGTTTTACATTAAATATTTGTTTAACATTATACTATTCTACTTAATTAAGCCTTCCCTAAGTCCAGGAATCGTATGGGCTTTTAATAGAGGGAACCACCGGCTTTAACTAACTTTCTAAAAAGTCTTTAGGGGGTCCTCTGTTCTACCTATTTTTTTTTTGGGGGTGGGGATAAAAATTTTCAAGCTATTTATTTATTAGTGTTGCCGCCTAAGGCCTATCGTCTCGCTATCGTCTCGTTATCGTTGAACAGAACGATAGCGAGAGGTGGAAAAATATCTTATCGTTGTAACGATAACGAGAGGCCTCTCGCCCGTAACGAGACCGAAGAGAGAGCGATAACTATCGTACAGTTAAAGACCACCTAAAATCAGATAAAAATATTTGACACAAACATCATGATTTAATTTTGGAATTTAATGATTTTTAAAATGCAAATATATTCTTTAATAGGCATTATGGAGCATACATTAGCCCATTATAAAAGGTTTTTATCTTTTAAAATCGTATCGCAGGCAGAAACTGCTTCAACATTATCCTATTTTTATAGCAGATATAAAAATATGAACTCCTGGCAGTTTGCACTAAGTACCTAATTAGGCTTATAGTAAGTACGGTAGTATCTGACTAATACGAGGGGTAATTTAAAAGAAGGCAAAAAGGCCAGAGTTGCTGTTAGTAGTATTTGAGTGCTAAAAATCAATGTTAATAGTCTTTATATATTTTGCTTTCCTATTTTTACTTTCTCATAAAGAAAGTATTGTGAGAAGAAAAAAGCAAACATTTTTTTACCTAAATCATCTTATTTTTTCCTGAAACGCCGAGAGGTAAAAATGGAAAGCAAAATATATTAAGACTATTAAAATTGATTTTTAGCACTCAAATCCTACTAACAGCAGCTCTGGCCTTTTTGCTTTCTTTTAAGTTACCCCTCGTATTAGTCAGATACTACCGTACTTACTATAAAGTTAATAAGGTACTTAGTGCAACTGCCAGGAGTTCATATTTTTATATCTGCTATAAAAATAGGATAATGTTGAAGAAGTTTCTGCCTGCGATACGATTTAAAAAGATAAAAGCCTTTTAAAATGGTCACATTTCTGTGGCAAAATATCACTTTCAATATGCGTTTAAGTAATTTTTGACATATTTTTTTAAATGTGACATTTGAGTCAAATTCATTTGACTAATATTAGATGGCTGAAATATTCAACTTTTACGGTGGAACGATAAGTATCGTTATCGCGAGAGGTAGGCGATAACGAGAGGCCTCTCGTTATAGTTTGTGCGAGACGATAATTTTTGAACTATCGCATCGTAGATGCGATACGAGAGGTATTTATTGGCGATAACTATCGCTTTAGGCTGCAACACTATTATTTATTTTGAACTAAAAACTGAAAATTCTGATGACAAAAAAAAAATCTTCGCTTTACACCTTCCTAACTCTACCGCTACTAATTTTCGAAACGATACTACAAATTCCCAACTGTACCACCCGATTTTTCCAGTTAATTTTGATGACTAAAAAAAAAGCTGATCGCCTCTACTTTTCCAACTACACAACCTTGTAGGGTATCCTTATAAGCTCATAATCACACGCATATTGCGTGTTCTTATAGGCCTATAAGAGATTTGTACTTGTTTTTCTTTTGGGTTGGCAATACAGGACAAAAGACAATCGCTTGGCGTTTTCCAAGCAAATGTCAACCCCACTTTTAAGTTTAGTTTTCTACGAAATTGTGTTTTAAGTTAATTTTTACCGAATTAAAATTTTGGCTTGGTTACTTGCAGTGAAAAAGAGAAGAGCAGACTTTAAAATATATCAAAATATTGTTTGTTCTATGAATTTCAAATATAGCGAAAATTGTAATGCCAACCCAAAACAAAAATTCCTAAATCGGTCATCAATTTAAATGTGTTTTTTTTTTAAATTGTATAGCAAAATATTAAAAATAGTATAAAGCACTCGTTTCAACACTTTTTAAGCGCACCAAGAGTCTGGTTTTCTAAACTTGTACTCGTGCGCTAAAAACAGGTGTTATGAAACTAGTACTTTAAGTATATTTTTCTATTTTGCGACTCTTATAAGCTCATAATCACACGCATTTTGCGTGTTCTTATAGGCCCATAAGAGGTCTGTCCTTTTTGTTCTTTTGGGTTGGCAACAGACCTGGCCTATCGCTTGACGTTTTCCGTGCAAATGTCAATGTCGCTTTAAAGTTAAATTTTCTACAAAATTTTGTGTTTAGGTTATTTTTACCATGTTAAAATTGTGGCTTGGTTAATTGCAGTAAAAAAGAGAAGAGATGACTATAAAATATATCAAAATATAATTTGTTCTTAGAATTTTAAACATGGTGTAAACTGTAATGCCAATCCAAAACAAAAATCCCTAAATCAGTCATCAATTTAAATGTAAGTTTTTTTAAATTTTAGAGTAAAATAGAAAAAATTGTATAAAGCACCCGTTTCATAACATAGTACCTTAGAAAACTCGCCGCAAGCGGCTCGTTTTCTAAACCCAGACAGCACATGATATCTTAAAGACGTCTTTTTTAGATCTTAATTATGTCTGGACGCCTAAAGACGTGAAAAGGATATCTTATGGACTTCTTTTTAGGGATGTTTAAAAGATATCTGATTATGATGTCTATAAGATGTCTTTTAAGTATCGGTACAAGACATCTTAACTTCGATACTCATCGCAAAAAATAAATTAACCATAATCAACTATTTAAAAAAAAATATATAATTTTTTAAAGATCTTTTTTTGAAAAACAAAAAATTTAAAAAAAAAATTCTTTTTACGAAAAACGAAAAAAATTAAAAAAAATCAAAAAAGAAATTTTCAAAAACTGAAAAAAAAAATAATTTTTTTTTTTTAATCACATTTTTTTAAGATCTTTTTTTGGCAAATAAATTACCTCTTGTTCTAGTTATTATTATGCTTTTTATATCAATACGACCGTACCTAGCAACGTAAATGGGAGTGGTCATTATGTTGTAAAGTCGCCTGTGCAAGGCGTCTGTAAGGCGTCTTAAAAAAGATGTCTTAAAGACGTTACCTTTTGTAACATACGACGTCGTTAAGACGTCTTTAAGATGCATATACGGCGAAAATCGACGTTCCTAAGACGTCTTGAATGACGAGCTACGACATCTTTAAGATCTCTTTAAGTCATCTTTGTGCTGTCTGGGAACTTGTACTCGTGGGCTAAAAACTACTATATTGAATTGAAAAACTAATTTATTGAAATTTTAGCAAATTTGACACAGGGCTATTTCCCATAAGCTTCTGGTCTTTTCCTTTCTATTTGTATCATATCATCTAATCATCTAAATAACCAAGCTCCAGGTTTTAGGTTTGTAACTATGCCAATATATTTTTTAAGCTGAACAAGTATAAATTTAAAGATTGATGTAAATGAAGATGTAAAAAAAGTAGAGTTAAAAGCCGTTTTTATGTTATTGTATGATTTCCAAAACACTCTGTATACTTATCCTATTTTAGTATTCGTTTAGAATAAACTATAGATAATAAACATATTAAAACTATTATAATGAAAATGATACTAGTGAGGGTTGATATTATATACGACCCCTAGAAAGTAATCTACAATGCCTATAATAATAAATGTTCAATTCATACCAACGATATGTTATAATAGAAGTTATAATTATCAACCATTTTATACCCAATGACAGTACAATGAACGGGGAAAGTATGGCGGCCATTTCTATATTTAGTTTAATAATAGTATTTTAAAAATTGTTAGTTTATATGATTGCTAGATGCATTTTTTCTTTACGATCGATGTATACTTAGGCTTCAAGATTGATTATACTAGCTTACATTTTTTTTTTCTTTAGTTTATGTAGACCTTTTGCAAATTCAGATTAAACTTCTATTTTATGACATATTTTTAGGTGCTCAAAGATTATTTTAAACTAAAATTCATGTAAAAATCAAATTTCACTGTTAAGGTTATGTATATATAAAATAGGCTCTTTCTGAAAATATAGGAACCTGCCTCCCGCCTTATGAAAAAGTAGTTTCGGTCGGATTTGGCTGAATTTTGGATATTTTTTCGAAATTTTGATAAAAAGTGTCCACAGGTAGAGGAAATGCGCCTAATTTCGGATGGTTTCCAAATTTCGGATAGTAGTGTATTTAAGATACTGCCTGCAAAGGTAAACAGAAACCTACTTTTATGTGAAGCCAAAAGTCAAACTAAATCCGTCCTGTAATATGATAACGGTAGAGCTACTCCCCTTTAAATGGCAGCACAAATCGTTTATATTGCAAATGGCAGTTTTGTGCTCAGTTGCATTATTATGCTTGTTTATTTTATAAATAATCGTTATGAAAGTTCTCGATTCTGTCTTGGGTAAGTTATGATGTTAGTTAAGTTGATCCACTATTCATAATTAAGCAATTTGAAAACGTAAACATTCTACAAATTTCTAATCTAAAAAGCAGAAAGTTGCCTAATTTCGGATAGACCATTTTTGTGCATTTGATTCCCAATTTCGGATATCCGCAAGGTAATTATTATTCAGGATAACCAACCATTAATTATTATTTTTATAATGATACAACAAACTAAGATAAACAATTTTGAAAAAACGAAAATTACCTAAGATACTAAGATATTCGAAATTGGGAATCTAAAATTATAGTTCCTATAGTATTTCGTAGAAAATCGCTTAATGATTAAATTACGTCTTAAATGTGAAGGAATAACAAGAAACATAAGCAATAGGATCCAGATCTACTCTTGAAAAAATTTTTTCAGATATGTCCGAAATTAGGAGCCCTTTTTCAAATGCACAAAAATGCGCTGATTTTTTTTAACCGTGTTTTTTGGAAAAAATAAACTGTAATAAAATTGCTTTTATAATAAATCATGGTTCGCTATAATAAGTTGTATCTGGTTATATAAAAAAAATATTAAAAAGTAATACCGAGTATTAAATATTGAATACATTGTAAATGGTATCCGAAATTAGGCGACTTTCCTCTACACCTCTCAAAAAGTAATACTTTAGGTGCTAGAGAACTTTGAGGAACTCGCTTAATATTCTTTTTGCAGGTTTTTTACTTTAAAGTTTGTTTTCAGAGCCTAAAAATGCGTAAGAAAAACGGTTAATGGAGTAATTGATATTTTATTTTTATTTTTTGTGGGTCTGTATTATGAATTAACTCAAAACAGCCATATTTTTTGGCAGATTAGGATCCATCACAATAAATTACCCCATAAAATTTGGAAAACTTGCGAGAAAAAATATTGTCTATATAGGGTTATTAGGATCATTAACTTTAAAACAAGTTCCTTTAAAAATATGCCTAAAAATGCCTCGCTAAGCCCCTTTGAAAGTGGCTAACAAAACGACTCATTTGCGGACACATGTTTATTCAACAAAAAATATTAATTTTGATGTCACTCCTGAAAGTTTTTCGTTATGTTTTTGGGGCACCCTGTATAATATTTAGTTTAGTTTAATTTGCAAATTACGCTTTTAAAGTGAAAAAAACATGGTGCTATTAATTAATTAATTAAACAGATGTCTAATTAAAAGAAAAATATTCTCGCTCATCTGAGACAGGTATCTTAAATTTTAATAATTCAAGATTAAAAAAATCATAAAGGCATCGGATATGCCCATAAAACTTAATTTAATCTTCCGAAAAAGAAAAAAATTGATGAGAACACCCCCTAAAATATTCGTAATTACAGTGGAAATACTAAAAATAATTACCTTAAAATGTCGTGTTTCCGTGTTTGAGGTTCCTTTATATTTAGAATAACATCAGACCTAACAAAAATAGTCCAAGAAAAGTAAGATTAAATTATGTTTCTTTTTATGCTGTGGACAAAATTTAAGTTAACTTAAATTTAGTGATGAACACAATTTCTGGGAGTCTTACCTTACAAGACAGTGCTGTAGGTAAAAAATATCCTGGGCTTGTAAAACACAATATAGGTACTCTAAATAGTACCTACGTTACTCACTATACATAAAAAAATAATCTTTAAATATTTTTTGCAGTTTCGAGATTAAAGTTAATTTGTTGTCCCTCTTGAACGAGACTAAAATTCTACTTTTAACCAATAGGGCTTAAAAATAATCAAAACTTTCTAGGGGTTAATAGTGACACTTTAGACCCGGATAGTTTAGCCCCTAGTTAATATTTTTGCAAAATAATACGTATGTAATACATACATACATACATACGTATCTATAGCGGGACTAAAGTGGACCCACTAAATTAGTCATAAAAAATTGCCATTTGAGGATATGTACAGGGTGTCTCAGAACTGAAGCACTTCCTTTCACGGAGTGATTCTAAATAAGAAAATATGAAAGAAAGTTCCTATAAACGTTTGTCTAATAACGACTCGTAAGGGAGCTACGAACCTTCAAAAGGGGTTCTAAAATATCGATTTTTATTTAATAACTTAAAAACCTTTTGTGTTAAAGGAATAATGTTTTTGCACGTGATCTTTCCTTATTAAGGCCTATTAGCCAATGGTATTTGCATATAGTTACTTCAACCAGAGACGTCCGAAATGGGGGGTATTATCACTTTTTTGCCCCAAACTTTTTGCTGCTTAACTTTTTTGTGGGTTTATTATTATAGTAACACTCACCAGGTAAAAACACATAAAAAAGTACTGTTTATCTTATACCGTAGGATTAACCGGTTTGGAGAAAAATAAAATAAAGGCAAAATTACACGTTTCGAGAAACAAAAAATAAACACTAAAATGTTAAAAACTGAAATTTTAATAAGGCAGGGTGATTTTACATCAAAAACTAAAAAAAAAGTTCCTATAAATGTAGGTCCAAAAATCGTTTTTAAGGGTACCATGGCTTTAAAAATGGTCTATTTTGGGAGACCGTAATTTTCTTAGAATCGATTTTTAGAACATGTACAGAAATTTGTTTTCTTGGTTTTTAATGTACAGTTACCCTACATCACTAAACTCGTGGTTTTAAATATTTTAGTGTTTAATTTTTGGTTCTTAAAACCTATAATTTTTTCTTTAATTATTAGTCCTTATTATGTATTTTTACTTGAGAAATACTATTCTAGTAATAAATGCTCAAAAAAGTAAAGCAGCAAAAAGTTTGGGACGAAAAAGTGATAAGACTCCATTTCGGATGTCCCTGGTTGAAGTGACTACATGCAAATACCATTGGCTATTAGGCCTTAACCTTTTCGCTCCGGGACTGGTCCATGTTTGGACCAACAAGAAAAGCGAACGTAATAGATGTTCATAAGGTCAACTTAATGCACTAAATTTAGAAAAAGTATTGAAAAAAATCCTGGTTACTTCTTTGACCTTCAAAATTAACTTTGAAGGTCAAACAATGAAACAGCGTATTTGTGATTGAAAATTGGTATACCTACGTTTTATGAGTCACTGAATACGATAAAATTAGTAACAAAATTCTAGTGACTTTGTTGACCTTGAACTTTGAAGGTCAAAGTATGAAAATGCGTACTTGAGCTTGAAAACTTGAAAATTGGTGCACCTAGATTGTATCTGCTATAGTAAATAAGAATATTAGTAAATAAGTCTATCTCACCGACTTTGAAGCGCTAATACCCAATTTCATGCTTTGACCTTGAAAGTTCAAGGTCAAAGAGGTGACAAGAACTTTTTTTACTATTTTTATCGTATTTAGCGGTTCATAAAACATAGGTATACCAATTTTCAAGCTCAAATATGTATTTTCATTATTTGACCTTCAAAGTTCAAGGTCGAATATGAATCTGACATTTTTTTCACTATTTTTATTGTAATCAGCACATCAAAAAACATTGAAAAGCCCTCTTAAACCTTCACTTATAATTTTTTACATTAGCCTTAACTTTCTCTCCGGGAGTGGTCCATATATGGACCAGCACTCCGAGAGGCGACTTGTCATAAGAAGTTCATTCATTTAAGTCATGAAATTCAGCTAAAATGCGAGGTCAATTTTAAAGGAAAAATCCCCGGAGCGAAAAGGTTAATAAGGAAAGATTACGTGCAAAACATTATTGCTTTAACACAAAGGGTTCCTAAGTTATTAAATAAAAATCGAATTTTTAGAACCCATCTTGAAGGCCGTAGCTCCCTTACGAGTCGTTTTTGGACATATGTTTATAGGAACTTTTTTTCATATTTTTTTTTTAATTTAGAATCAGACTGTAAAGGAAAGTGCGTCAGTTCTGAGTATATACGAATTGCGCAAAAAAAACGTAATTTAAAAATTAGATAGTAGATGGCTGGATTAGGGTTATTTATATTAAAAAACGTTTTTTTACTAAAACTGCCGACGTTTCGTTGGCTTTATTCCAACTTCTTCAAAAGGCACACTACAAGAAATGTAACAATTATGTTATAACTTTTTAACAATTCAAAGAGCCGGAAAGAAAACAATATAAGTTTAAAAATTGGTTAATAAAATAATAAAATATGATTCTTTTTTTATATATAATAAAAAAAATGTTTAAAATTGTTTCGCAGACAAAAAAGGCATTGA
Organism: Brachypterus glaber; assembly: GCA_958510825.1. Lineage (NCBI taxonomy): Eukaryota > Metazoa > Arthropoda > Insecta > Coleoptera > Kateretidae > Brachypterus > Brachypterus glaber. The sequence goes on along the minus strand of OY294044.1, from coordinate 63,403,417 downwards.
TTAATTATATTAAACTATGCATTATAATCTAAACATAGAAATAAAAACATTTAAAATACGGTTTAATTTAATAAAACCTCGTATAAGAACAAATATTTATATTAACGTGGAATTATCATCAGTATAAGCAATAAAAAGGTAAAAAATATGGTACTTACAGTAAGTTACGTTTTCTTCGTTAAAATATAAGAATTAAGGATTGAAATAATAAATATATAATACATAATGGGTATTCGAAATACAAGAAAATAAACAAACATAGATAAGAAATTTCAAGCATAGTTTAATATAATTAATTAATGCCTTTTTTGTCTGCAAAACAATTTTAAAATTTTTTTTATTACATATAAAAAAATAATCATATTATATTATTTTATTAACCAATTTTTAAACTTATATTGTTTTCTTTCCGGCTCTTTGAATTGTTAAAAAGTTATAACATAATTGTTACATTTCTTGTAGTGTGCCTTTTGAAGAAGTTGGAATAAAGCCAACGAAACGTCGGCAGTTTTAGTAAAAAAACGTTTTTTAATATAAATAACCCTAATCCAGCCATCTACTATCTAATATTATTGTTGGGTTACCAAACCAAGCGTAATTTAAAAAATTATGCTGAGAATATGAAGCAAAAACAAAAATGCGTCTACTTAAACCAATATGGAAACACTGATCAAGCTAATGACCAAGGTTAGGATTCCTCAAAAAACTGTAGGTCCCGGAATAAGAGAAAAGTCCAAAAAATCGGAAAAATTCTTGTTAAAAATTATATTATTATTAAAAACTACTTTCGGTTCGAAACTTTCGGGGCAGGCTAAAATGGCCTCGTTGCCAGACTAGGAAATAAAGGTATCCTTAGGATATGATTCTTAAAATAGAAATATAGTTCTGAAAATAGAAAAATATGCATGGATTTGCATATTTGTATGTGCGTGAAATAAGATCCTTCGATAAGGATTTTTTTAAAAAATCTCATTTTAGTGGTTTTAACAGGAATTCGGAGTTTCTGTCAAAAATTAGTATTTAATACCATTACACTCGTTCAAACAAAAATATCTTATTGAGCATTTTTAAATATCATATCCACGATCCACGATCTTGAATTCCTTTGTTTTCTGGACTATTATATTAAAAACAAAAGTATATAAAGGCGGTACGAGGTTTCTAAAATTATGGTAATTTGGCCAAGTTTAGTTTAGGAAGTGAGATAATTGAGACATTAGCGGTGTAGAGTGTAGGTGGCCCCAAACACCTAAAAAATCATTAAACATTGTATTTCTAAATGATTTTATAAATGGTATTAGTTCCGACAAAACCAAACCTTATGTTCCGTGAAATATTGCATTAAAAAGTTTCTGATGCAAAAAAGTTTTTGTTTGGAAAGTAAACTTTTTGCGTTAATGTACTCTTTGCAGTTATGCCTACACCTGGAAAATTATTATTACCTAGAATTTATAAGCTAAACTTTTATTACACAGGTCAACATCTGGAAAGTGCCTGGGTTCTGTTAACGGATCCTGACTCTACATAATGCCTATTTGTAGTAGTAGTAGTAGTAGTAGTAGTAAGGGTGGGGAGGCTACAAGCCAGGCAACTAGGCCTTACGCAATACGCAATTAATAGAAAAAATACAAAAACCTCGACAAAAACACAATCTGTAACAAACCCTCCTCTATATATGTGTAACAAACATCGACAAGGCCCTCTTCAAATTACGTATTAAATTGAACCTAAACACCCCTAACAGATCTGACAAATAAAACATAAAACTTCCCTCCCCTAATATGCTTTACATACATATATTATCCGATGTGTCTAGATTGTCATTTTTGTATTACATACCAGGGTAATAAATTATAAAAATCACTTAATAATGTGGTCATGACTGTATTATATCATTAATTTATTAATGCATGCCATTATAATATATATGGGCATTAGCTTTTTCTATATGTAATCAGAAAAAATATCGCTATTACTTATCATTTGTATTAATTTGTACATTATAATGGAAAAATGGAAGCATAAAGGATATCGTCGAATCAGAACTTTAATATTGCATTCGTTTTTCGATAGAGTAAATTAAAATAAATGTTGGTGTCAAAAAAAACATTACTTTCAAAGAAAATATATACTTTTTTTTTTGAGAAAGTAAAATTGATTTTTGACTTTTGGCCTTTACACCCCGGGGCCTATTTACCCATCGCTTTTTTTTTACGAAAAATCCAAACCGAGATTTTTGGGTGAGGAATCTATGGTCCAACTTTGAAGCCAAAGCTCAAAGCGTACTCCTGTCTACGCCATATTTCTGGATCTTAAAAAAACCTTCGATAGGGTTTACCACGCAACGCTTATTAAAGTACTTCTTAGACGAAATGTGCCTAAATATATATGCCGCATCATACAAAACTGGAACTGTAATGCCACAGCATCTGTCTTTTGGGGCTCTTCAGAGTCCTTTACTTTTAAACAACGGAATGGTGTTGGCCAGGGAAGCTTACTGGCTCTGGACTGTTTCAATGCTTACATTGATGAACTGCACTACATTCTCGCTGCTGTTTCTGCAGGCTGTTTTATCAGTGGTGCTGAAGTGAACTGCATCAGTTATGCCGAAGACATGGTGCTTCTGTGACCCTCCCTAGAAGGTCTTCGTAAGTTGCTACGCAAGTGTAAAAATTTGCCCGACTCTGTTATCTGAGCTATAACTGTGATAAGTGGAAAGTTTTGGTGTTTAAACCCGCGTTATATAGAGACGTTTTTTTGCCACCAGTTTCCGTCTTCAATACAACTCTGCCTACTGATTTTAATGAAACGGAAAATCCCACAGTACCCCACATCTTTGATACAAATTCACCTTATACAGAAACTTTAACACATAATAATTTAACAGTAAAAAAGAAAAATAAATATACATAACATCACCTGCTCATATAAATATGTCTTGCCGAAATTGTACAATTAACTATAATTTTTATAAGTAGTTTAAAAATTACTAATTACTTTTGTTAAATTTTGTTAATAAATATGTCATTTTAAAAAATAAACAAATTTATTTTAAGGTTATATTAACAAAAGACCAGATTATTTGTGCTGGGCAAGGCTTGGAGCAACCTATAAAACATTGTCGTTTTACGAGTTGAATATCTAATATCTAATATATGGGATTTGTACCTCTAGTAATCTATGATCTTTACGGTAATCTATAGGCTGTATAATCTATGGTTGAATATGATGGACTAATGATTTTCACTTTTCGAAGTGGTTTTTGTAAAACATGTTTTATAGGTACTAATTTAGTTAATATTTTTTAATTTATCATGCAATAAATAAATTTGATGCCTAAAGACACTTGTAAATAGCAATGTGATTTAATAATTATGTGAAAGGTCAGATGCCAAAACAGCCGAATACAAATTCATTATTAACCATGGTGCAATTTCATTATTTTAGAACCTCTGACGTCATAGGTAGAGAAATAATATTTTTACCAATGAAAAGAACAGTTATAAAGATGTGCTTTTAGGCTGGTGGTGAAAAAAATGTTTCGGTTAAATGAACCGATTTTATCTTAATTTAGTGTAAATTCTTCATATTGAATTTAATTTAAGTATACGTGTCTTAGTATGGTCAAAAGGTAATTATAGATTTCAGTGATAATCAAGGGAGGGTGGGCATGGAGATAACATGATCCATGATTTGATAATACATATTTGTACTAAGATTTAAAATTTAAAAAATACAAAAGCCCTAAAGAAAATTAAGTATAAGATGTTCTTCTTCTTCCTTTTTTTTTGGCCTTTTCTCAGTGAGATAATTAGCCAGATCCCTCTTAGTTACTCAATTCATCAAGAGTGGTTCTTGCCTGGCTTGGCACCATGCCCACTCCTGTTTTGATTATAGAAAATTTCCAGTCTTCTGTAAGACCTTATCTTTTTCTTTTCCTTCTTCCCTTTTCGTGTTTGCTGTTGATTGTGTTAGCTGTTGACCAGGCTGTTTTTTCTATTTTGTAATTATATTTGCGCATGTGCTAGTATATAAAAAATTCTGTACGTATAAAAACTTCTTCACGTGTTAGTTGCTTCCAAATCAAAATTTATCAGCATTATAAATGATTAAAAAACATAAAATTCCCTTCTTACTCCAATATAATCACATGTTCGTCATTTTACTGCACATCGTCCATACAATCACTATAAAATATATAAAATCGAATCCAGGGCATATCTAAGATATCAAATAAATAAATAAATAACTATAATAAAACAATTGATGCTAAAAATTAAACGCGATTAACGGATTACATAATTCTTGCCAAAAGTACATGTTGCTCGTTTCACGGGTGAAAAGCAACTGAAGTGTAAGATGTTTTATATGCAATAATGCCACTTAAATTTAATTTTTTACCCAAGGTGAAAAAAAAGTGGCAAAAATTTTTATTGAAAAAATTTAGAGGCACTATAAGGTTTATAAATATTCAACATTCGACTCCTAATTCTGGTTTTTCCTTAATCTGGGATTATTTAACTGTGTTCGATGGTAGGTATATAAAATTCAATAAAAGCCTGTGGATTTATATGTATCATTAAACTAATTGCGGTTCTAACTATGATAAATAATAAATGAAAATTACCATTGAATGAGCTTTTTAATGAAGAATAATTAGTCATATTTAATTTCCAAACATTAAAAAGTCATATCAAACGTTGCCTTTAAATTATGGAAATTATTATTCCATTTATATTTTTTGCGTATGTCAATTAAATATGATTATATTCTTAAGAATATAGAAAAGAAACAACAGAAATATTCATATAAAATGGCCATGGCCATGCAAAGAATATTAGCTCAATATATACAAATTTTAGAATAACAGTCTAGACAACATGGAATTTTCCTTATGCTGAATATAGAAAGATTTTCTGGCTCAGCAATGTTTTTTCAAAGCCTCTTTAGGAGACTCCTCCATTGACTTGACCTTTATTTTATGACAAGACTTTTATTATATAGTAGTTGATTACTAGAATTGTGTAACGGATTGTTGGAGTGACAGATTTGGGTAGCGCGGTACACAAGAAAAAAAATTTCTGGCATCGGACCAAGGAACCAAGGCTACAAAATTTCAAATGTTCTACTTACAAGAACCAAGGAATATCTACTAAAACAGCCACTCATCCTGGTGTCATTTGAGACTATTTATAGGCGAATCCTGAAGTATGGAAATCCCTTATGTAACAACCTTAGAAACCCACCCTGAAAATCTTTAAGACAACAAAAATCACAGCAGTCAAAATAATTACACAGCACAACAGAATAGTATATTCTATAACTAGTATGGAATAGACAATATTCCGCGAGAGAGGAAAGTTTGTCATACGAGCCGGCAGGCGAGTATGACGGTCCCGCGAGAGCGGAATGACTATTCCATACGTGTTGTAGACTATACTTTTTCTTCGAATGCAAATATGAAACAATGTTTTTTGTGACTCGATATTGTAAATGCAACAAAACAAATAAAAAAGATTTAAATTTAATTTTAGCACATAATTACAAATTATAATGCAAAAATTGAAGGTTATGTCAGATTGTTGTGATATATATCAGGTTTAAATATTTAACAATAGATGGAGTAGTTTTAATTTTTTGAACTAAATTGATAAAAAACTGGTCAAATATTAAGAAAAACTAATAAACTTTATGTAATTTTAAAACAAAACTTTAAATTGCATTAAATTATTCAATATTTCGTTTGGACTTTTAAAATATATATATATTTTTGCTAATTTTGCTACAGTTTTCTTTACTTTTATAAACAAGAGATGGCACTACATGTACTCATTCTAATACTTGATACGGAATATTCATACCGTATCTAGAGCTAGAAGGGATTCATTCTGTATTTTAAAAGTGTGTGTATTTGCTTACATTCTAAAGCAGTCGTAGAAAAAAACAGTTTCTGGCATCAGACCAATATTTTTAAGTCAATTTTGGGTCGTAGGTTTCAAATCAGTAATCAGATTTTTCTGGTCGTCAGGATTGTTTTCTATATGCACCTAAAGCTTTCAAGTCACTCCAGTTCGCAAGTTTTATTTTGTTTGTTTTCTGAAGTTATTTTTATCATTTTTTTTGGTAATATGATATGTATCTGTCAGAAAATCTTAAAATGAAAAAAAAATTAAACAGGTTTTAAAGATATTTTCATAGATATTTGATGTATTTGTACAATAAATCTAAAACTCTTTATGCTAAAACTTGGTATGAAAACATGTTTTCTGATCTGGTTATTTAAGTAAAAACATTTTTCTGTTTGCAAACCCTTTTATTTATTTCTATTGCAAGTTGCAATTTGCAATACCAGGGTGTAGTTATAATAAAAACAAAAGTCAAGAACAATTGTACATAATGATTTTCTTTTTTAGCTCTTTTTATTTGCCTACTGTACTGGGTTAGGTTTGTGTCATGTTTAAGAGCCCAGCAATATTCTGCCAACATACGATTTCTTGCATTTTTTTTTATATCTTGTACATTGACTTAAAACCCTTGGTTTAATGCCACAAATGCTCGCTCCAATGCCAGAGTTTTAGGGGAAAAACATTATAAAATAGTGTAAATTAGCAACTTTAAGTGCAAATAGAAAGAAATCCTGACTTGACCCGAAGAATCTCATTACAGATTCGAAATCTACGTTCACATTCCCTTAAAAAAAATGGTCTGATGTCACAATTTTTTTTCTGTTGTACCTTGTAATTATTTTGAGTGCTATAGTTTCCGCTGTCTTAAAGATTTTTAGGGATGGGTTTTTAAGGTTGTTAAATAAGGGATTTCCATATTTTAGGATTCGCCTGCAAATAGTCTTATATAACTCCGGGATGAGTGGCTGTTTTAGTGGATATTCCCTGACTCTTGTAAGTAGGACATTTAAAGTTTGTAGCCTTGGGCATTTTTGTTTTTGATGGTTGTTAGATTCTCCTTGAAAAATAATATCTTACCACATCTTTCCTATAAAACACTAAAATTTTCTATAAAACAGTATAAAATTTGGTTTAATTCATATGAATTTTATAATTTAATTTTAAATTCTCCCTAATTTTACCCCCATTTTTTACGGTGTAATCTGCATGCCCAGGGACGACCGAGTCGGAAAATTTTTTGTTGGGCGATGACCTTTTTTCTATTCATCCAAAGTTTTGCGAGAAGCTTTTTTTCGGCAAAATTTTTTTCAGTCGGCAAATTTTACCTTCATATTCCCCCATGACAAAAGTCTCGGATAGTCCCTGTGCATGCCCTGAAGGGCCGTAGCTATGGGGGAATGAGGGGGTAGCGTCTCCTTACCCATCTTGAAAAGTTGTATATTTTATTGATCCAAAAAAAAGTCGTATATTTTATGGATTCAAAATACAAAAATTGCATATTTTACAAAAGAAAAAGATACATATTGCAGGGATTCAGACAAAAGTCTTATATTGCAGGGCTTCAAAATACAAAAGTTGTATATTTCACGAAAAGGTAAGGACTTTTTTTTTTAGACATTGGTTAGGGGTAAAAACTGTCACGAACAGAGCTTTTTTGGAAGTGAGGACCTTTTTTTAGGTTAAAAATAGTTATTTTCTTAACTAGTGTATTAAGTGGATAAAATCACTTAAGAATTTAATTTTATCCAACACCTTTTATTTTTAAATAAAAATCTATAATTTTGAGAAAAATTATGTCAAAAATATTAAGATTAAGTTTTCTTAATACTTAAATAACAGGTAGCTATGGCCTAAGTATGCCTATTAAAAATAAACAATTGCTAGTTTTACATTTCTTACAAACGTCAAAATGGACGTGGTGATGACAGAATTTTTAATAAAAACAGTATTTTATTCAAAAACTAAAGAATAATTTAGCGTTTTCTTTAATTTTTATGGTTTAGTTAACGTGCTTCTATTTATAGAATAGTTATAATACTTAATTAATAGGGTATGTAACTAATTTTGGGTGAGATCAAAAGCTGTTATGTAACTAATTTTGGGTGAGATCAAAAGCTGTACGTAAAAGAGTGGGTGAAAAATTTTTTAGTCACTAGTGGAAAAAAACTCACTTTTGACATTTAAAATAGTGCTCAAAACAAGTGTTTCTGTGAAGGTGTTGGATAAAAGTAATTTTAAATAATCGTCACATATCATTCGTGGATAATGCAGGTACCTATAATAAATGAGTTAAATAAAAGTAAGTAATTTATAAGGTTTGTGCAAAAATGTTCTTGCAAAGTTAGGACAAGCCTAATTTTATTCTTGTAGACCTCATTTTTGGTTCTCAATTTGAAATATCGCAAAATAAACAACTAAATCAACTTTTTAACCTCGAAAAAGAATTTGGTATAATAGTGTCCTACTTTACCAACTAATTATGAGGTCATTTAAACAACACTCTTCAAACCATACTAGTATGTTATAGTTACGATAATAAAATTTGGTTTTTATTTGACCATATGTTTGTTTAAAAGTCACACATTAATATTAATTTTTTAACGTCATCCTAGTTTTATTAAAAAATATACCTTTTCAGTTCAGAAGAGGAAATATCAATCCCTGTCATTTGACCTAATAAAGACACATTTATATCAAATATCTCCTTTTTATTTCGATGATTTAATTTAATTCTAAAATATTATTTCCTGTGTCTCATATACCCTTATCCTTGCCGTGCACGGTTTACCTATACCATTTTTTTCTACTTTCTGATATCCAATTTTGTATTTCATAATTTGTGAATGGTACACTGAGATAAATTTTTACATCCACGTGCATGGGTAATTTACTTGCAGCTGCTGCTGATGTGAATTTACACTCGAAGCGTTAATATAAATGCGGTGTGTATTATATTTTTAGATCCAGTGTGTAAAGTTTACACACTAGATACAGAAAACATACACATGTCTTAACAACTCAAAATTTGCATGCCAGTGTTACCGCCTAAATAAGTAAAATATAAAATGTATGTTTTAAGGATATTGTATTAATCACACTTTTTAAATATTTACTTTTAATCAACAATTACCAATTATTTCTTTGAAAAATCTAGCACACACAAAATTATACGTACGCTCTTACAAACGTAAACAATTATATATAATGGTCGACAGCCAACAGACTCGATGAAGCAGGGATACTGGCTTCTCGAGTCACGTGACTAGCTTAACGCCCGCGATTGGCTGGCTTGTACATCAGAAGTGTGATTTTTACACTTCGGGTGTACTGTTGCTAAAGGTATGTTTATAAAAATACACTTTCTTGAGCTCCGAGTGTATTGTTGCAGAAGGTATGGATGTAAAAATACACACTCTAGGTCAAAATGACCTCACGTGTATAGTGTCACATCAGTGTTGATGTACAGTTATATAAAGGTGTAAAATTTACACATTTATAGAGTGTATGTTTTTACACCTTTTCAATGTAATTTCTTGTAAGGATCATTAAAACCAACAAAAAAAATCCTTGTTTAAAAAAAACAATTTTCATTTTTTCTGAGAAAAAATACCCGGGGCATTTTTAAGCATATGTCTCAGAAATGGCTTTACTTGTTGAGTTAAAATTTTCACAGTACGGTGAAACATAGTAAAGAAACAAAAAATGAAAACCTTCGGTTTCAATAAAATTAAGTTTTTATCCATAGGCCAATACTTATTGCGGAGATTGTCAACCGAGCTCGGAGAGCGAGGTTGGCAACCATAATCGCCCTAAAAACCGTTTTCGTCCGTGTATCATACACTATTTTTTATTCGATTGTAATATATTAATAAAAACATCTGCATTTTTGACAACAAATTTAAGGTTGAAATTTAAATGTCAAGAATTTCAATATCAATCAACGACGAATATTTTACTTTTGCCTCCTAGGTCGAAAAATCTAACTTTTGTTCAGGTTTTCAGATACAATCAATTAAAAACAATGTTAAAAATATCATGTAATTAGGTCAAGCCCTTGCTGAGGTATGAGGTAAGAAATAGGGGAGACTGTTGTACCTTGGATCACAATTTACTTTTATAATTTTTAAAAAGCCATTTTTAGAAATATAACAATGGAAAGAGTCTCTTCTGATAACACCTTTATTCCTACACACTATTTATTTTTTGACAATTTAAATATTAAACAGTTACAGAAAAAAAATATATTTATATTTTATTGTAATGTGATCAATCGTACAAGACCATAAAGTACCACATCGCAGTCTACCTTAGATCATCAACGTTATGTACCTACAAGGAAGATAATATGTATTAAAAACAACATTTTTATACAAAAAATTGTATTTTATTGTTTCATTGCAAAAAGAAATAAGATTGCAATATTGTGTTAAAGTATAGCCTAATTTTTATTTGTATACATGTATACAAGAAGTTACAATATGAAGTTTATAACTTAAAATTAATAGGCAATAGAAAAATTAGGTAATTAGGTATGTAAATTAAATTTAACTCAAAATTAGTTAACTAAATCATTTAACGTTAAAGCTAGAAATGTCTACCTATGATCATTGATCAGTGGTACAGGACGTTGTTTTCATCCAAGGTACATGATGGTGCGTTTTTCCAAACGTAACATTCTTAACATTCTAGATTATGTTTAAAACTGAAATATGGCATAATAAATTACTCACCAATAAGTAGTGATTTATGTAGAATGTGATTTAAAACACAAAAAACAATCGTCAACTTGTAAAAAAGTAAACAGTAAAACCAAAAGTTGTTACTTTTTGAGCTAAAAAATTGTATTTCTATTTTACTGGAAAACAATAGCACCTGGACAACTAGTCTCCCGCTTGCTTCCACTCTACTGAGTAAACATTGCCTTAGTACAGTTTTGTCATGTAGCAACATCTGTCAAGAAACTGAAGGGTTATCCAAGGTACACTATGATCAAGGTACAACAGTCTCCCCTATCCTTAACATGAAACTTCAAACCCAAGGTCCGAAACTGACAAAATTTGCGTTACGTAATACTTGAACGTTCCCCTATTCACCCTTTTTCAGCCTATGATTTACCATCAAACTACAGTCCGTTCAATGTTGGTTCCAGCGTACCGTGCGTTCTATTTTAAACACAAAAACCTCTGCAAAATTTGCTGGCAAATATAATTAATAACTTTCCTCTATTAAATTTAGACGTCAAATTGTCTAATAACTGTTACTGTTACAATAACTCTTCCCGAGACTCGGCAGTTATTGTTACTAAATTTTCCTTATTCGCCAGTTGGCAACTATTTTTAATGACCACAGTCAACGTTGATGTGTACATTTGTTATATATTTTACACCATCTGAGCTGAGAGAAATGGATTATGATGCGAGATATGTGGATAGTTGCCCGAACGAAACGATTTGGACATTATAAGACCAGGTCCGTAATTAAAATAATTTACTACCATTTTCCAAAATATTTTACTATCTTGCTTGACTGTAAGAGTGTGGACAAGTGGTTTAATTTATTTATTTATTGTTTATAGACCCATTTATGCAATTTAACTCTTGCTAATATTTTGACCAATAAGGATTGATTTATTTGTCATCTACCTATTGGTCAAACTATTAGTTACAGTTAAAGTTTTCTTCTTTTATCCTTTAACGTTCCTCAAATATTTATAAAAATATCCAAGAGATAGAGGATCACAGACAATAACCAGAATAGATGAGGCCCAAATAAACATAATACAATGCAAATTCTACTCAGTTATCCTTTATTGTCTTGTAGGATCATTCAACATATCTATCTATCAATCATCACATTTCCCACAGTCTTTTATATAACTTTTCTAAATGTTTCAAGTGAACAATTAATAATGAAGGAGCGTCTATTTTATTACTAGAAAAAAAGTGGTATAGTAGATATTGGTACTAAAAATCTATATATAGGTCTTGAAAATGTTACGCTGCGTTACATGGAGGGGTGGGGGTCAAAAATGGCCAAATTTTGCGTTACGTAATACTTGAACGTTCCCTAACTGTATGTAGCTTACCTCCCCATCCTTACGCTTAAGTGCGCTCCATTGACTTGATGCGTTACTGACTTGAACTAGTTTCGAGATACAGCAGTGTAGAAATAAGGTAGGGGAAGGGGCCCTAAGATTACGAATTGGGTATGATGACAATATTCTATAAGAAGCGAACGTCAACAGATGGAGCAACAGTTGCAGTCTGTGGTAACTACCTGACTAGAGCGCTAGAGTTATTCCTTTCAAAACGAAGTTGTTTGTTTGGATAAATGAGTGATTCTTTCAAGTTTCGAGTGTACGAACTTTAGTGAATAAAATGTTATAGGTGGAGTATTGGCCTGAAATTTTTATTACACTGTTTATTATTATATTTAAAATACCTTAAATTAAAATTAAGTTTCAAATTAAGATTTTTTAACAATAATTATTATTATTTAAAGTTTAAATTTTAAACAATATCAATATATGCGGATAAGATGACGTGTACCAAAAGCGGGTAAGATGACGGAACTATAATATAGATAAATAATATCTATGCAGACGTTTCGAATACAAAGGACTGTCTAATATGCGGGTATTTTGTTAAAGATAATAAGGTATGGTTTTAATGCTTTAGCTGCAAATTATGGGCCCATGCTTAATGCAATGAAATGAGTTCAAAAGAAGCCAAAATAATGATTTGGATTTGTGATTTTTGTGAAAATTAAAATACCCTTTATTATACTAACAAGTTTAAAGCTATTTCACTCTTTTTTTAAATAACGTTTTTTTTAGACTTTTTATTCTTCGTCAACTTTTTAGTTATTTTTTTTTTTTAAGGAATTAAACCATTAAAACAAAACAAAATGTATAAATTAGATAAACTATTAATTAAATTACCCCGTTCTAAATAAAAAAAAATTATTTAAATGGTCCAAACCCTATTTTATACAAAGCATCATGTTCGTCAACATAGGGCCCCTTCCCCTACCAATATGATATGTTAGCCATGTTCCTTAATGTATAATGTTTTTTAATAAAGAACTTTAGGACCGTAACCAGAAAAACATCAGGGGAGGGCCAGCCCCCAGGGTGGCACCCTAAAAAAAAAGCTTTTTCCCTGACAATTTCAACCAAAACTTGGCGCCCCCAAAAATTACCTTCAAGAAAAAAGCTTTGTCCCTGACGGTTTCTACCAAACTTGGCCTTGGCACTTGGCCCTGCAAAAGAAAAAATGCCAGGAGGCTCAGCGAAAACGCCAGGGGGGCTCAAACCAAGGCCAGGGGGCTTAGCCCCCTTCTAGTCACGGACCTGAAGAACTTTGAACTATAAAATAAATTTTTAGTTTTGTCATAAAAATATTAAAAAAATATATAATAGGATATTTATTTCCGCTATAAATAGCAATAACAGTTTTAGTATAGCATAATGATGTCTCTTTAAATAGGTATTGAATGGTTTTTCAGGCAATCACGTCCCTGTGTTAATAATTTAAATCCGAATGTTGTCGGAATAAATAACGCCCTGTGAAAGGAAGGGCAGTTCGGGGCGTGAGCTAAGTGTGAGGTCTATAGGGCCGTGTATAATTATACGAGACACCTTTTCGTGGTTTAGCATCTGCCACCTTGGTAGAATTCATAGTTTTTTGTTATAATTAACCAACGGTTAATAGGGCACATACTATGCTCTTAAAGCTGAATTATTTCGACACCTTTGTCAGTAATTGTTACATTATTGACTAGTCTGAAGTGGCCGCCCGATACGGTTTATTTTTTCTTTAGTCACAGTAGTATTATACACCTTTTCTTCAAAAAATAGAATTGACTTCTCATTGTACAACATCCATGTGTATTTAAGGACCGTTTTAATATTTAGGAAATATGTATCGATTTTTAAATGCAAACCATAATAATTTCTAATAACTGACATAGAAATTCATTGATTTCAATATTTTTGTTGGTATGTCTCAAGGATCTATGTTTACATAAGCCTAAATAATTCATCTAAGAAAAGTTTTAAAATATATTTTTAAATCAAAATCCTTAAATGACATGATATTTTCTTGGTGTGCCTCAAGGGTCCATCTTGAGGCAACTCTTATTTTTAAATAAACATAAATGTTTAATTTAAGGAAAGTTTAAAAAATACACGAATTATTTTGGCAATAATTATAATTGTTGGATTATTGACTAGTCTGAAGAGGCTGCCCGATACGGTTTATTTTTAGTCACAGTGGTATTATGCACCTTTTTTTTTAATAGAATTGACTTCTCATTGTACATTGTACTACATCTATATGAATTAAAGGTACATGGACCACTTCAATATTTAGGTAACTTATAATATTAAATCTTTGAATTTTTATATGAAAACCATAAAAAATTCCTAAAAATTTGGATAAAAACTAATATTATTTTTAAATAAACATAGTCCATTTTTAATAGATTATTTATGTTTTCTTAAAATAAAATCTGTATTATTAAAGCTAGCTTAAAGATTTAATTTTAAGTTTTAAATTTAGTTTAATAATTTTAAAAGAAAAATCATTGTATTTAATAATTTTTGGTGAGCCTTAAAGTTATAGCTCGGGGCCTAAATAATTTATTTAAGTAAAGGTTTTTTCATAGTCTGTATCATTGAGCCTGCTATAAATACTTCAAATGTAGATTATAGAGAATAGAATATCATGTTAGCATGCTAATAGGGAATTTACCATATTCTTAAAACTAAATTGTTTCGTCACCTTTGTTGCATTATGGACCAAAAAAGCCACCATGTTATGGTGTATTTTTTCTTTAGTTACAATAGTATTGTGCACCTTTTCTTTAAAATTAACCTTCTCATTGTGCAGCATCCAAAGCAAGAGTATTTTAAAGTATCATATAATATTGAATGTATCGATTTTTAAATGGTAAAGTAGGGATGAGAAATTTAAAATAAGTTAGATAATAACTTCGTGAAAATTATTTAATAATAGTTATTTATGGTACTAGTGGGTAAAGTGCCCATGAGAAAATTAACCTGTATCGGTTTACCCATGAGTGCCATACAAGGTTTTATCCAATAAATAGCTTAGGGATTCATATTTTAATTAAAAATTTTAATGACATTTACAAAAAAATAATTTGACAAGTGACAGTTGAGTGGGTAAAATAAATAATTATCCACTCAATAAAGTAAAAGCCACGCGGGGGTTATTATTGAGTTTATCTATTTAAAATAAAGCTGGTAATTGTCTTATTATCTGTATGTATTGGATAAATATAATATTAAATAACCATTTTTTATTTTGGTGTTCGACATGGCTCTACCCTGAGACCACTTCAACAAACAGTGGTGTTTCTCAAGAATTTAGTGACCATTGGTTTTTAATTTGCTAAAAAGAGTTGAAAAATGTTGAAGTCATACATATCTAATATAATATACAGAAATATGAAAAAATGCTCATTATGGTGATGGTGATCATTATAAAACTAATTGTACTATTTATTATTAACAGTTATTCGATGCCTATAATTATTACATACTTACACAAATATATTGTATAATGGATGTTATTTAAAAAATATTGGCAATTTCTGCAATCTAGTGATTAAAAATTATATTGCCAAACATACCTTTTTATTTTTATTTGCTAAAATGAATAAATTTACATATATATTTAAATATAATAAACTATTAAACTAAACTCAAGAGTTCATTTTAAGTTTACATTTATGTAAAATTGCAAACAAAAATGTCCCTACGGCTTAAAGCCATTGGCTTTATTATCTTTTTAGGGGAGCAATTCATATCGAATATGGATATGGTGTGGTAGCATCACCGGTGAACGTGAAGTGATAACATCATTTTAAATAAGATGTGATTTTCTAGCCTATTCACGTTTAACGTAAATGCAAAAGAAGACAGTGGAAAAACATATTTTAGATGGCGCCAGGTTTTAATCTGTATCTGTATTTTAAAATTTAAACAATCCGTGAAGATATGTAATGCTACGCATTCCATTATTCAGGGTATATTGCATTTTCCCAAATGGGACAACTTTCGTTCCCAGGAAATCAGTAACATTTTCAAAAGATTTCTTTTTTGCCTTTATGGACCCCCCTAAATCCGAAAATTGTAATCGTTCTTTACGGAAATGCACCGTTTTTTTTCTATGGCGATTTTTTATAGATTTTTAGTTTTGACAAAAAAACTTTATGGAAATCTGTTATCATTTTAAATGAAGTATATTACAGTTATTTTGGCTATAGAAAAATACAGTGTATTTCCGCAAAGAACAGTTAACATTTTCGGAATCAGGAGGGGGGCAAAATAATTAGAATACACTTCGTTTTTAATGAACAGGTTTCCATAAAGTTTTTTTGCCAAAACAAAAAATATATAAAAAAATCACCATAGAAACATTAACATTTTCAGTATCAGGGGGGGGGGCAAAATAACTAGAATATACCTCGTTTTTAACGATAACAGATTTCCTTAAAGTTTTTTTGCCAAAACAAAAAATATATAAAAAATCGCCATAGAAAAAACAGTGCATTTCCGCAAAGATTAACATTTTCGGAATCAGAGGGGGTGGGAAATAAGTAGAATATATTTCTTTTTTAACGATAACAGATTTCCATAACGTTTTTTTTTGCTAAAAAATTTTTTTTCAAAAAAAAACTTTTTTTTTAATTTTTAATTTTTTTTTTTCGAAAACCAGAAAAAATGAAAATGTTAGTTTTTTATTTTTTAAAAAGCTTAACCCCGCAAAAGTTTTTTGTTTTTGGGGGTAATACTTGCAGAATTGGCAGAATTGATCCTTATAATAAAAGTATTTTTTCCTGAAAAAGTTACGTTTATCGGATTTTTTTTCTGCTTTAAATTTTTTTTTAAAGTTTACCCCCCATAACATTTTTGTTTTTGGGGGGATTACTTTCAAAAACAATAGGGATTCCCCCCTTGTTTTTTCCTAAAATTTTGTAAACTATAAAAAATTTGTATACCTAAATAAATAAATAAAATAAATACATTCTTGAGTAATCGTGTTTACAAAAATAGTGATACCGGACAGAAAAGTTGTATTATTTATTATTTCATGAAACAAATTTATATCCAAGAATTTTTTGTCTATGACGAGTTTTGAAATTTTTTGAAAATTAGAAACTACCGTATATTGTTCTAGCGCAGGCGCTGTGAATAATATAATAAGAATTCGGATATATCAGTGTTTGCATTTATTATTTATCGTTTATGTATGCCTAATACTTACTTTCACGTACTGTATATTAATTTTGCAAAATGGAGCCTTGGCATATGTACAAAATTAACTTTTACATTATATGAAGAATGTGTATAATTAGAAATAAACATGCAAATTTAAAATTTGTCATTCTATGTACATATTATGTGACATACAAAAATCCTATTTTCTAATCATTTAAAAAGGATTTTTTACTACTTTGTTTCATTACGTTTCTATAAAAATAAATTATTTTTTAAATTGTTTTTACTAAGTATAATTTTTAATTATGTGTAAAATCATTTTTGCCCATAGCATTATTAACTATTGACTAATTATAATTCTTCGTTAAAGATCTAATTTATACTCTTTATTAGTGCTTATATACTTACAAATATATTACCTTCTATAAAGTGACAGTCCACCATATTGAATTTATAATTGTTCAACTTCAATAAGCTATAAATTAAAAACTGATTATCATGTTTTGTAGTGACCAAAAAATACCCAGATACTATCATTTTTTTTTTAATATTTATTTTTTTTTAATAATAAGTATACACTAAAAAAATGGGAGTAAAATTAGAAAATAATGTTAAGATTAAATTATTAAATTCATGGGATTCACGGAAGTCTAAATTTTTTTACTGTTTTATAGAATAAATTTACCTTTTAAATTTACGATTTACGTAATATCTTAAAATTAAGTTTTAAAATTACGATATCTATTATTTTAAAATTGTGGTATGAAATTCGGAAAAATTTAACGATACTCTTTTAAAATTCTGGTACCGGTACACGGAAAGAAATTAGTGGGCTCTGCGCTATACATTATAAGATATTTGGTAACAGTGGCAAATTATAGTGATTTAAGCTATAGATTATAAGGGACACAATAACTAATAATGTTAAAAATAAATTGGAAACGATTATATATATTACAGACACGATTATATTTATTACAGGCACTATTATAAATTTACAGAAATTTTATTATATTATAAAAATTATTAGCACGGACAATAATTAAATCTATTTAAGCTATAAATGCCATACTATTTGTTATATTTTAATATTCACTAAACAATTAAAGTATTTCATATAAATTTTTACACTGACTGCCATAATTGTAAGAGAAAGCCTTGTATTTATATAATAAGCGATTATAATTTGCTTGGTATGTGTGTTATAACGCTCCTAGCTATAATTTTTTTTCCGTGTAGCCGGTAATTAAATTGCGGTATTTAAAATGACTTAAAAAAAATAATATAGTCGGAGAACTGGTGACCATTTTTATTTCATTATTTGCTTCCGGCTATATTTTATATATGTCTTAGAGTATATTCAAATTAAGCTATTTTCAAATTGCTAAACCCCGGATCCGGTTCCTTTGGGTGCTAGAAGCTCCGAAAGCTTTGGCAATGAGCTACCAAAAAATCTATTTTTAACTTGCCGAGTCATATACATTTCATTTAATACATTCAAGCTATTTTCATAGTTATACACAATAATTCTGGGGTGAAAACAGTCTTTAAAAAGTGCCTTTAAAATATGTGATACCTAATTTTTTAAAGAAATGAGAATTTACGAAATGACATTTTGATTAAAGGAAAATTAAAGAGAGTTTTTAGTGTTGACATATGTCAGAAAAAGTTTTTAAAGTCTTTTTTAACTCTTAGCCTAGTGAATAATTGTGTAAAACTGTGAAAATAGACTAATCTAAATGTAATAAATGTAATTTGTTTGACTCGGTAAGTTAAAAATATATTTTTCGGGAACCCCATTTCACCACCTTTTCGAGGCTTCTAGCACCCAAAGGAAACCGATCCAGGACCTGGCGATTTGTAAACAGCTTAATTTGAATGTACTTTAAAACATATATAAAATACAACTGGGAGCAAATAATGAAATAAAAATGGTCACTAGCTCCTAGACTAATATTACTATTCGATTGTATCTAAAAGCGTCACTTTTTGTTCATGTTTTGCTGGCGAAAAGTTGAACTTTGTGGCCCTAGGACCAAAAAGTTTTTTCCGTCTGTTAAATAAATTATGCTATTTTTAAGCTTTTTTTAAATAAGATGCTTTACCTTTACAGTAATATTTATAAAGAAATATGACCTTTTGGTCACTTTTGGTCTTGAACTATATGTTCTTTTTGACCAGATACAAGTATTATAATTATGTTATATAAATAAAAATTTCTTCTATAACATAACCTCAAAAGATATTAATCTGGATTCATCCACTAAAATAAATCACAAACACAAAATTTTAATTGTAAAATAAATTTAAATATTTATAATATTTATGAAACGGTTTCAGAAGTATTAATATTTTCATAACAAACACATTTTAACACAAATTAATCGAAAAAGACTAAGCTAATTTGTAAATGAAACTGCACGCAAAAGAAGCGATTCAGTTGATTTTTTTTCGATTTGATTGGATAGCAATTTGTCATGGATAACTAGATAGGTTATAAGTTAGTAAAAGAAAATATTTTTTGCAATTTAAAATTAAATTTATTTTAATAATTTAGGTATTATAATTAGTGACAATTAAATAAAAGATATAGTATAATAACTATTCTCGAGAAAAAAAAATCTTGTTTTATAGTTCTGCTTAAGAACACTTGTAGCTTGTTGGGTCTTTTTTACCAGATAGATTTAAAAATAACGCCAAACCCAGTATTTTTTTGCTACATTTTATCTACTAATATAAGTTTTAGTGTTGCAATATGGTGTTTTTTTTTTATATTATGATGTCTAAAATTATGGTGATTTCCAGAATGAGTTAGCACATAACTATCATAAAAATTAAACCCTATATTAATTTACGATCTAATCCAATGGGTGGCCCTTAGGGAAGAATATATAATATTTTAACAAAAGAAATTTATAATGACCGAAAAAATTAATATTTAAAAAAATATTAAGTGCCCTCCTGTTAACTCTGCAACTGTTTCATAGCAGGGGCCAATGAAATATCAGTTTTTTGAGGGATACTTTATAATTGATGTCTATAGAACTTAATTAATATATCATGTGAGTTAGGGTGGTCCTTAAACAATATTTTTTAGGACACCCCCTAAATTTGTTTGAAATTGTCTAGAAAAATATGTGTAGCAAATAGGTCGATAGCTCGATCCTAAAAACTAAGGGGTCTATTATGCTGCATTCGATGTACAAAATTGTCTGCATTAATAATGCAGACCCTTGCAGTGCCTGGATTACTTGTATTAAATGTGCATTATCTGCATTATTTGTAAATTACGTACATTATTTGCATTACTGTGCATTATATCTGTAGTACCTACCTGCGTTAGTCTGCATTATTCTGCATTACGTGCATTATTCTGCATTATTTTGTATTATTTTGCATTAGTTTTGGTAAAAACCGTCAGGGACAAAGCTTTTTTTGGAGGTGAGGACCTTTTTTTTAGTCATCAAAAATTTTGTAGGGTAATTCTTTTTTGTCTGCAAGAATATGTGCAATACTTTGCATTATTCTGCATTAAAAATATCGTGTAGTACGTGCATTTAAATGCATTTTAAGCAGTAGGTGTACAAAAGTTTCCTCGCTAAAAACAAACAATATATAACTTTTAGGGTTTAAAATCAAAAGAGTACCTACATCAGTGGCATAGCTAGCCCTGAGTAGGTCCTGTATCAAAAATGTTTGTGCAGGGTAAAAATAAATTACATAGTCCGTAAATGGTAATATGTTGCCACATACCGGTACATTAAAAATTACATAGTCCATAATAGCAATATTTTGCATATTGTACATTCTTTTATACAAAATTAAATCTTTTTACACATTTTTACACAAATTCATGAATTATGCATGGCCCAGTACCTATAGTAGTACTTAGTGTACAATGTAAATTCATGTATTTTTACATTATTTTACATTCAGTTTTTAAGGTGTGGGCACTTATTTGGAAAATAAACAAAACACTCACATAAATAAAGTATTTTTGAATGTGACAAAAACAACAATACAATTTTGATTGTATATGTTAGTTTTAAATCATTTTTACAACTTTAAATTTCATAAAAATGCAAGAAAGCTCTATCGTCGCAGGCGAAAACATTTTCAAAACTTCACACTTAAGTTTTACAAACTCGAATAAATTTTTTAAAAAAGGTAAGGGAACGTTCAAGTATTACGTAACGCAAATTAGGATCTATATTTTT
>OY294044.1:63337638-63381846 GCA_958510825.1 Brachypterus glaber | reverse complement strand
GGAAAATATGAAAAAAATTTAAAAAAAATCCATCTTCAATACTAATTAAAAAGGAAGCTATTTAATCTGACTAATCCTGTTGCTGATGTTAAATTACCTAAAAATTAGTTTTTCCCTACTTATTAGTAACTATGGTTGCATTTTAATGGTTGACTCGTGCATTGTTTAAGACTTTCAACTTTAGAATCTTTTTAGGTTATTATATTTTGACAAAACAGAGGCTATCAAATATTCTATTTTTATAGGGTCACTCCATCCGGCGGTGGTTTTATGATACCCGTCTTAGACGGCAGCAACAAACTGCCGCTGCAACTCCATTCAGCGCGCTGAATGTAGTGTTTTTTTTATTACAAACTCAGATCTTTTAATTGATTTACTGGCTATAAATTCTTAATACAAATTAATAAAATAAAAATACAATAACTGAATTTTATTTATTTATTTCAAAGTAATGAACATAGGAAAAATTTTTATCGGTGTTCCGAAAAGAGAACATTCTAGCTAGAATGTAATTTTAAGATTGGTGCAGAGGGCAAGGAATTTTGGAAGTTTAAACGCAAACAGAAAAGTGGTTGGAGACACTTCGCGAAATGCAAAAACTGTTGATAATAAAGAAGCTGTCATTTAGACTTTTGAAGAATAATCTGGAACAAACATGAGAATTCCTTAAATTAAAAAAAAAACATCTCTTTGAAACCCAGACTCATCCGTAAAAAGAATGCTTTTTACAAAGTTTTCATTTTCTTGATGTTTCTGCAACAGCCATGTGCAAAATTCGACTCGTAAAGGATAGTCCTCCGGTGTCAAGCTTTGTACTCGAGTGTAATGAAAGGGATGCATTTTTTCATCTTTTAGAATTCGTTGAACAGAGGTCTTAGACATATCAAGATTTCTAGCCACGATACTAAGGCTTGTTTCCGGTTCTTCTTCAAAAGCCTGAATGACAGCTTCTTCATTATCAACAGTTTTTGCAGTTCGCGGAGCGCCTCCAATCTTTTTTTTGTTTGGAGTTAAATTTCCAGAATTTCTTGCCCTTTGCACCAATCTTAAAATAACATTTCTGCTAGGATGTTCTCTATTGGGAAAACGAATAGAATATTCTACAGATGTAGCTGAAGCACTCAGGCCACACTCGCCATATAAAATTAGCATTTCGCAATACTCTTCTGAAGTAAACATCATGAAAGTTTTGATATTTTTTTATGACATTAATAAATATTTATGTCACATTAATCACCATGTCAACCTACAGAATATGTACCTGCAATAATTAAATTTGCTTCCATAGCTACAAATTCAACCTTTAATGGTAATTTATAATCAGCAACAGTATTGGTCCACTTAAAACGTTCTTATTTTTGAATTGAACGAAGATGGATTTTTTTTGAATTTTTTTTTTATATTTTCCAGAGGGTTTTTAATATACCCTCAAATTTCGGTACGCGAGTTCTGGAACAGGCTGTATACACAAATTACTAATAAACAATATTGTTCTCAGCAGCCCCTTTGTGGAAATGCATTTTACGGGGAAAATGCCCATATCTTTGAAACTGGGCATTTTTAGTTACATATTTATAAACTTTTTTATTAGAATATATTATTTCATAACCCAGTATAAAAAATCACTAATAAGTAAAGTTATGTGAGAGTTTCTGGTGATATTCAACAATAAAAATTAAAAATCTAAAAATGTAACATCTGTTAAATTTTGGTAAACTTTGAAGGAAAAGATTTATTTTTTCTTAAATGTAATTAAGAATGTTTAGACAAAACAGACCATTATTTTGAAATCTAATAATCTAGGGCAATAAATTAAGACAAAAAGATTAATGGGTCCTTCCGATTTTCAGGCCAAAAAACACCCTGTTTTATTATATTGGTGTATTTCAAACAAAAAGGTCCCTAGTTGTCAGTTACTTGGACTTACAAGAGATTTGGTTTGGAGGGGTAAACCGCTGAAAAAATTTTATACACCTGATTTTCTTTTAGGAGGAAATCTTCAAAGATTTCAGCCGGATTACCTCCAAAGATTACCTCTAGTTTCTAAGATATATTTTGAAAAAATTGTTATGAACCTATTTATAACTAGAAAAGACAAGATTTTATAAAAAAACAATTTTATAATAAACGTGTGGGTACGGCTTTTTTAATAATTTGCTTTTTTTGCCTCACCCAAATATTTACTGTTAACTATTCTTGTTTAAAAAAAGGCTTATGAACCTATTTAAGACTAGCCAAGAGAAGATTTTATGCAAAAACACCCTTATAAGAAATGTGTGGGTTAGGCCCTTTTGATAATTAAGGGTATTGTTTAGGCCCTTATATTAAGTTTTTGTTGTTAAAATATACATAAAACGATGTAAACAATCAAACACTATCAAAATATAATTAATATGTATATAAATGTGAATGGAAACAAAATTAATCACATTTTCGCTTCTCCTATAAAATAATAATTTTGTGGGTTAGGCCCTTATGTTAGTTGCACTTTTCATATATTTAGCAAAGCCTTTTTCTAATTTTGAGCCACTCTACGGTAGACTATCTACCCCAATTACTCTATATTCACCGTTTGGGTCCTTTTCTTTTCTCTTAAAAGCACACATTTGAGGTGAACTTATTGTACGTGATTTGTTTATGGGTTTCACTTTTACGATTTTAACAGAAGTCTTGAGAAACAATAAAAAATCAGGTAGTGAAATAACATTTCTACTCTTTTCCCTAATAGCCGTAATAAAAAAGCCTTAAAACAAAATAATAAATGCTAATAGAATTTGTAGTCAAGTTTTACGATTGTTGAAAAGTGTACCTACAATACCATGCGCACTATGTTGATAATTTTTTAGACCAACACAATAAATAAAACAATCTGATTAGTTTATAAATAAATACATTTATTTCATTATTGAAACGCAAAAAAATAATCAATTTACTTTGAGAAAGCAAGCAGGTATTTTCTTAGAATCATCGGTTGAGTTATTAAATTAGTTGTTATATTCTTAAGATATGGGACTGTATATAAATTACACTGAGAATTTGTTACCTACTGTATTAAATACTGAAATATATTGTACAGGGGTGACCGGGGATAATTGTCGCACTTTTCATTCAAAGTCAGTTTTTTCCTTTATTTTTGTATTTTTTTAAATTGACGGAATGGTAATTTTAGCTGCCTGTTTCAGTAATAATATTTAAAGAAAAAACAAAAATTTTATAGGGTATTAGAGTTATGTTTTTTTTTTGAAGTCTTGAAAATTGCGACAACGTGCCCCATCACGGGGCACGTTGTCGAGGCACTTCGAGTATATTTTTTTGAAGAAATATAAAGGCATTTATAATAATTATAAATAACTAATAAGACATGTGCCTCCCCACAAGCTGATTGTTATCTAACTTTTTACTTTTGTGCCAAAATTTCCAACTTTATAATTAAATAATATTTTTTTGATTTTTTTTTTAATTTAATATAATTTAATAAACGAATTTATTTGCTATTCGACAAAGTTTCACTTTTTTAGACAGTTTTGAATAAAAAAATGCCTAAAAGGAAATGTTATACCATGAACATATCTCCAGATTATGCGACAACTAGCCCCAAACCAAATGCGACAACTAGCCCCAGTGGCCAATTTTACGTTATGTATCAAGTACTTTCTAATTAACGAATAAACACTCCTAAATGACAATATCAACAAATAATATACACCTTAAACTATTATTATACATAAAATTCTCTTATCTTAATGCTTTAAATTAGTAACAATAAGAAAAAATATTTAGCACACAAAATTACTGGGCTCTTTAATTTTTACATTTTTTGGTTTATCTGGATGTTCTTTTAATTTATTGCATTTAAGTTTACAAATGATAAATGGCACTATTGTAACGCAGCGGTTAATCTTGGTTTGGCGCAGAAAAATATTTTACTTTTTAAGATATAAGCACTTCGACAACTTACCCCTGCGACAACTAGCCCCGGTCACCCCTACTATAACCAACTTTAATTACTGAATACAAGAAACAACGTTGTTTAGTTATTGTAAGGTTAAGACATTTTATTTTTTACTGTATTCAAATTTATTTCTAATCACCTGTAACTTAACTGCATTAACAATAAATATATCGTTATTCTAATGGGTAAAAAAACTGCAAGAGCTTAAAAGATTGCATACTGACAATATAAAGAACTAATGTCCCAAATATTGCCAAAATTAACTAACTAATATAAAAATAATAACGCATAATCTCACTTCGGCCTGGCGATTAAGATAAGATAGATATCTATTGCCACTTAAATTTATAATAATTACAGGCAGATGTCAATTCATTAATAATAAATAATTTAAACAATTCACATAAACAAAAAATAAGGATTGTGACCTGTTTGAATTTAAAGTTCATGTACTCAGTCGTTGAATAAAACGGATTTTCCAAAAAAAATATTTTTATTTTTGTTTTAAACCTACTTAAATAAATTTAGCATTTTATATGAATCTGGAAGTTTATTAAAAGTTTTAATCGCTAGATATCTGGTACTTTTTTCATAACCAGCAGTTTTATGTCTTGGCGTACAAAATAATTCCTTATTCCTCGTAACGATTTCATTTAAGTCACCATTTGTGGTAAAATTTGTTTTATTAAAGACAAAAATTAAAAGATTATTAAGAAAGAGTACACAGTCATAATCTTGTTTTGAACAAACAAAGGCTTACAATGCTCAATTCTGTTAACGTTACACAAAGTGCGAATAAATTAAGAAGGGCATACCGACTGCTATTTAATTTTTTGGCGACATGTTTTATATGAGTCTCCCAAGAGTTTAGGTGCAATTCTCTTCGCTTAAAAAGCAGTACCAATATTCAGAACTTCCTTTCTTGTTTGTTGTTCTGGTCATTTTTGGCAACTACTTCGCATGACAATATAAAGAACACAGCTACAACAATCGTAAAAAAATACGTTTTCGCTTTTTTTAAGTGAAACACAATATGGGCCAAGAAAATGCATGTTTGTGCCGACCTTATTACGTTCTTTCCCTGCAATAATCGATGCTGCCCAGCTTGCGACAGTCAGCACAATTTTACAAGTTTTTATAATGGAAGAGCACACGCGAACTGCGTTGTAGTGTACGCCATTACAAACTGGATACAAACACATCATATTTACAGGCATCTTTTACTTGCCATCTATGACACAGAAGACGAATTAACGAATTTAAGAGGGGGTGGCGATATTACAAGCATGGCAATAATTTGTTCACCTACCTTATTCAATAAGTTGCTTGTTCGTTATTATGATTAATTCGTCAAAAGAACAATTTTTTTGCAACTAATTAAAAAAATCTACACTAAAAAGTTAAAAAAAAGTGCCACCTTATTTTCTACAAAGTAATTTGGTTTTTGATTATTTCGTCTATTTCTGGCTAATTGAGTTTGGACAGAAAATCATAATCAATTTTTTTGATTACATGGTAGTACCATGATGGTACCGGATAATTGATTACTATAGTGGCATGTAATGATAGTATCGATTTATTAAAAGAATCAATCAAAATACCACACATCCAGCTCGGATGTTACCCTCTAAACAAGGTTACCAAAAATGCATTTAAGTCAATTTTATTCGGTATCACTGACTAAAGAATGCGATTAAGTCTATCGGAACATGAGAGAAGCATTTGAAAAAACCAACGAAAACACACTTAGAATGTGACGTTTAAACGAAAAGATATTAATGAGTAACACTTTTAAAAATTTTAATCACATTCTAATTGAACGGGGAATATAACTGTGACGGTTCGCGCCGAGAAGATGCATGCTCGGTCACATTCTAAGTGGCCACAGGTAATTTCGAAACTTCAAAGATGCCGCCGCACATTGGTGAATTTAACATTATTTTTGACCAAAATTTACAGGTATTCTGTTATCTTTATTTTTTATCTATATTACATTACTAATTTGTCTTCATTTTATTTAATGCTATAGCTGTCGCAGTTACTATAGGATATTGTGCCTCTCACTTGCACGCATCCTGCATTAAGTAGCTTAAAGCGTAAAGTTGAGAGTGCGCTGGCCTATAGTGAAAATTATTACAATACTCACCAACTAACTAATAACTCTTTTCTCTAGAATAGGCATTTCATTCATTAAAACTGGAAAAACCGTCAGAAATATAAACATTCTTCTGTCTTACTTATAAATCTTTGTTCTAACAGAGAAAGCAATATACATTACAATAACAATATACCTGAATATACCTACTATTTGTTTACAAGCAAGCTGAGATGTTGGCGACACTTTATATTAATGGTATGCATATTCTAGAGAGAAGTATTATTATTTCGTTGAGAGAAGAGTTATTAGTTCGTTGATTTCAGCGGGGAATCGTTATGGGAAACCAAGCGTTAAGCACTGGCTTCCTGATTATATATATTTTTAAGAATCACGATGATGCACAAGATACAAAAAATCTAGAAACAGCCATTTTTAAAATTTAATATAGTTGCTAGATAAGTAAACAATCCGTGAAGATATGTAATGCTAAGCATTCCATTATACAGTGCGGTCCAAAAGTCACTTTTGAACGAGTTGAGATATCGACTTCAAATTTAGAACTCTTAAATAAGACAACTTAAACTATCTTTTAGCATATATTTGATATTTTCAGCTCTTAAAATGTGGGCAGGGGGGACATTTTTTATAAAATTTTCTATTTAAACTAATATTTTTAAATTTTTTAAAAATGTTTTTTAAGGTTTTGAATTTTCAATTTTTTGTGCTAAAACATTCGATTTTTTAAGTTTTTTGTTATAAATTTTTATTTATGTCAACTAAAATTAGTTTAAAAGTATAATTAACATTTTTTATGATGAAATTAGGCATTTTTAAAAAATTATTAGTTTTTTTTAGAGGAATTTTGACATTAATACCCATTTTTAACCCCATTTTAAACCCAAAAAAATTTTTTTTTTAATTTAAAAATATGGAGTTAAATGGAGAATTTTATAAGCTTTAAATTGATGTATTAGACGACCCCCCTTTCCATTTAAAAAAATGTGCCCCCATGCCCCCCTGCCCACATTTTAAGAGCTGAAAGTATTAAATATATGCTAAAAGATAGTTTAAGTTGTCTTATTTAAAAGTTCCAAATTTGAAGTCGATATCTCAACCGGTTTAAAAGTTAAGAGGGGGGGGGGTGACTTTTGGACCGCTCTGTATATTAAATAGTATATTGCATTTCCCAAAAAATTATTTTCAAAAAAAAATATATATAAAAAATACTTTTTTTCTGGCGCTGTGAGGTGATAAAAAAAGTTAGATACTTAACTCCAGGAGCATCGTAAAGCAACAGAGTTTTTGCAAAAGAAAATTTGGTCATCTTAGTTCCTAAAACTCCACACTCTTTTAAATAAGTTGAAACAGTTTTTAGAACATTTTTTTTATTTGTGTTTGGCCGAAAGTTTTCTTATTTTAGCCAATGTGCGCCGTTGCCCGGGGCGACGGTTTACACTAATTGGAGAGACGAGCTGGTCAAAGAAGCCGGCGTGGAATAAAGTATTGAGCGGTACACGGCTAATTGAGTGGCCGACAACTTATTTTATATAAATGCGGTATCACACACTAGTTTCCCAATCTATTTTACTTACGCTATTTCATATTTTTATTGAAATGTAAGTCACCTTTTAATTCAATTATTGAATTCTTCAACAAAAAAAAAAAAACACACACAAACAAAATTAGTTTAAGAGTTGTTTTTTGTAAAAATACACACACACACACAAGCAAAATTAGTTTAAGAGTTTTTTTTTGCAAAAATTCGATTGTAATTCATAGTAAAGGGTACTGCAACACAACTGCACAATGTTTTAACTGACCTTTCAAGAGATTATATATTTG
This sequence comes from Brachypterus glaber, assembly GCA_958510825.1. NCBI lineage: Eukaryota > Metazoa > Arthropoda > Insecta > Coleoptera > Kateretidae > Brachypterus > Brachypterus glaber. The sequence goes on along the minus strand of OY294044.1, from coordinate 63,373,954 downwards.
AATTCGTCACCCCAGTATTCATTTGTCGTATCTACAAAAATCCCCCCGTAAAAATCTCAAAATGTCCCAAAATAGAGATAGGGCAAACCAATACTGGGGTGACGAATTATAATTCGTCACCCCAGTATTGGTTTGCCCTATCTCTATTTTGGGACATTTTGAGATTTTTACTGGGGGATTTTTGTAGATACGACAAATGAATACTGGGGTGACGAATTATTAGTAGTTTGTTTATACTGTCATTACTGTCAGATCGTCGTTTGTTTCTGTTTATTTTTCGACTTCTACTGTGTTTTAATTGTTTTTTTGCTGCATTTTGTTTATAACTTTAAACATGACCTGTATTAATGCTTTATGAAGAGCACAGGGTCAATCCCTGGTGTACTCAAAGTAGGTGTACAAAATCCCGAAATTCAAACACATCTCGAAAAATTCATATAAAATAATTAAAAAAAAAACTATATCAACGTTTCTTCGTAGTTATTTATTGTTTTTTTTTGCATTTTAACAATTTTTATTTGACACATAAAACTAAGGTTAAAAAATACTCGTCAAAAACAACAATAATAGTGCACATGTGCAAGTTTATCGCAGATGCGCAAGGCACATTTATCACAATTTTTCGCAACGGCTTTGGAGGTCTTTCCTTGTCTATGGTCAGGACCCATAATTCGTATTAACTTTCAAAACAATATCACAAAGTATTTATAAAATTAACGGTCATATCCTAACCTAACTTATTTGTAGCTTTATCTAAGTCAAACCAAATAAAAATTCTAAATATTGGATATGAATGGTAATTTTTACTTCAAAAAAATGTTAAAAAATCAACTTAAATATACAAATTGTACAATTTGACAACTAAAAAACAGTTTATTAATTAATTAAATTAAATTAATTAATTATTTTTAGGTTGAAAATGATTACGAAAAATAAAAAAAAAAAACTCTTTTAAAACAATGGTTCAAAGCAACGTATTAAAACTTTTATTAACATCCCTGTGCAATAGTTAAGATACGTACGGATTATAAGCTCAAAAATTTGAATTATTCTACTTGCTATCGGTTTCTAATAAAGTTTGGCAACGCTGTACTGGTACCAGCGCAGTCATTAGATGTTTCTGTAATTTAAAAGAAGTAAATTATTTACTTATTTACTGCAAATATATTTTTAATACATAAGTGTTTAAATTAGTTTTTAGTGGCCTGTTTTTAATACCAAGATTCAATTAAATAAATTGAAATTTATGAATATCAGTGATTTAAAGCTTTTTAGATAAAAAGTGCATAAAATATAATATATTATCTGAAATTAATTAGGGTTTATACCTAGGATGTTTTGGTAATAAAATAAGCATTTATATTGCTTATCAATACAAATAAATCAACTAAAGGTAAGCTTCACAAATTAAAAACACATTTTGCAAAAATAAAACATTTATTAAGATGTCAGTAACTGTCAGTTTCTTGTTTCCATAGTAACTAAGTGATAATTGCACATGTGCAAAAAATTATCAGATTCATTTTGATTCTGATTGGTCAAAAAACTAAAAATGCAAGCTTTTCATTGGCCTATATATTGTTTGTGAAATAGTCTGTAATAGATTTTAATGAAATTTTTTTTAGTGTAGATCGTTATAAATAATTCATAAATTATGAAATTGTTATGAGAAGTTACAATTTCTAATAAAAAAATCTGATAAAAAATAATTATAGTAAATTAAATTGTTATTAAGCATGTTAATGCAGAAGGATAATTAAAAAAAATTTATCGTTTCCAAATATTTTATTATACTTTGAAAGAATTATTTTTTCTTCAAGGTCTAGTATTACGCGTCATATGAATACTAAAACGTATTTTCATACCTTGTTATTATAAGTTATGTATAAACTCCTTCAACCAATAATTATAAACTACTTAGGAAACTATTCTGACACCTTTTTACACACGGACGTGAAACTTGTTAATATATATTTTTTTGCTTGTATACGAGGGTTGTTAGGTAAATAACCGAACTATAGCAATATCTGGAGAGATGGAAACTTGCCTCAAACTAGTCTTGGAACTTACAAATAAATTTGAATCAAAGAACTTTTACCTCAAGAATGAACATGATAAAATCTACCGTATGCTTTGTTTGAAGCGTGAATCAACTACGGTGAGGGGCTGGTGGGGAGTGACTATTGTTTACACTTAGTACACGTAAAGAGAGAGAAAGAATGTGTAAACTAACAGTCTAATGTCGTAAACTTTGTCAAGCAATACAGTGTTGCCGGTTTCAACACCTGCTTTAGATATTTTATTGTAAATTTTAAGAAATATTAGTTTTATTTGAGTTTTATATGAACTAGTAGTTTAATTTTAATAAATTTAATTATATTACATTATCAAACATAATTATAGTGTCGTAGTATAGTTTTTTAAAATTTTAATATAGGTATAAAGATTTATCATAATGATAAAGTGAAAATTACGCAACATCGCTCTGGTCACCAGAAGGTCAAAACTAGCGATACTTATGTTTACACCAGAAGCAGTATTGCGTATGTTTATGTAAACAAACAAACAAAAAGATGACACCTTCATAAACATTGATCTGAAATAACTTCTTGAGGTAAAAGTTCTTTGATTTGAATGCAAGTAAAAATTAAATATCTTATAAAACGTTATAACGTGGCAATATTTGGATCACTTACCTTACACAGTGTTTGCAGTCTTTTGGCAGAAAATAAAGGGGATGATGTGCCACCAAAAATGTTCCCTTTCAAAAGGCTAATACTCCTTTAATATTAAATTTAGGTGTTTCGGTGAAAAATATTTTCTCGAAAACGTTACGCTGCGGGGGGTGGGGGGTCAGTAAAAATGTTACGTAACACTTAAAAAATTATAAACTTATAAAATGTTCATTGAATCACTTTTTTAACAATGATCTAGGCCTAAAGAGGCGGATTCCTTGCAAATTTTGTTGCACACGGCGCAATATGTTGCCAACGGGAAAAAAGTGTCCATAAATGGGCAAATGAAATTAAGAAATAAGGATTAAAAACCATTTAAAGTTATTCACTATACTTTTCTACATTATAAAAACTCATTAATTTTATTTGCAATAAATTTGGGAATTTGCGCCGATGCACAACGGTTGCTCAAGAACCTATTTTGACATGCTTACAGAAAAAACTTCCTAATTTCTAAACAAAAATAGCCAAATTTTGCGTTACGTAATACTTGAACGTTCCCTTAGGACTTTTTTGCTGACATAATATGTTTCTTTGTTGGTTTTTCATGTTTGTGATGTAGTATCATCCCCTTTATTTTCCGCCAAAAGACTGCAAACTAGATCGATAGATCGATTATTTAATGGATAGACCTCGTATACTACGCGTAGTTTTATAAAAAAACGCGATCCAAAAATCTAAATCTTGTTCTTTTTTATAAAATATATAAGTGTATTAAAATTGCTTTGATGTAATAATTATGTTCCGTGTGAATAAACGGTCAATCTGATAAAAAAATGGTCAGAAAAGTAAAAAATCGCTGATTTAAAAGATAGTTAAAAAATCAATAGGTATTTAGTATAAAAATATTTTGCTAGGGGTGACCAATATTTATTATTTAAAAAAATAAATTTAAAGGCGTTTCTAAGATGCACTGCCAGTGTTCCTAATTTGTTGTCTAGAGATTTTTTTAACGTTAGTTAGTTCTTGTGCTATATTATTAAAATTAGAATACTTGGTATGCATCTAGATGGTATAATAAATATCTTAATAGATATACATAATATTAATTGTTTAAATAAGCTATTCAAAATAGTTTTACCACTATATTAACATTTATAAGGTTGCATGGAATCTCCAACCTTGAAAGTATATATTACCCAGCTAGGTTTCCCGATTAGGTATCTAGTGATTTTCATTAATTATTTCTTATTAACATTTAGAATATAGTTTTTAGCTAGAAAGGGCATTGACTAAGTTTAGTGAGGCAAAAGACAGCAAATTTCAGTTGTTAGATTATTTAAACTGTATTTTGCAATAACATTTTAAACCACATTGTGAAATAACAGTAGATTTAAGGATTAAAAATTTTTTACATGTTATGATACGTGAACATGAACATACACATGCACATGAACATGAACATAAATATGAACATGAACATGAACATAAACACATTCTTAGTTTTAAATGTTTTAGTCAAAACGTTTATATAATATTCAGAAAAAGTCCAAGAGCTTACTATCATATCAAAATCTGGATTAACATATTATTGCTTAAGACAATACATTTAGAACAAAAGTTTAGATGAAAAATGTATGAGATATTTTAAAATTTTGTTTCTGTTCTATGTGATCAAACTTTGTAAGCTTTACGGTACGGGTTTTTTTGCTGCCTATTTAACTTTCAAAAAATTAATTAAATATAACCTTGTAAATGATCTTTGGGTCCTAATCCCCAAAAAATGCCATTGTGTCTTGTTCGAGTTGCTTTTATCGTGAACCACAGAATGTATTCTGACATTAATGCGTTGTTTTGTTGACTGTTAATAATCTCAGATATACGATAGGTCTACCAATTCAAAGTCGCTCGTATATCGTTGCACAATCTCAATATTTACGAGAAAAAATCGTATTGTGTTGTGATTATTCACGGCTTCTTAGACAAGTCCAGTATTGTTATTAAAATACGGTAGCCACACGAGAAATAAACTAAATTTGTACAAAATAAAGTAAGAAATTTTTTAATGAAATTACTTTGGCAAAACAAAATAAAAAAAACAGCAAATATAGATAAATACTTAACCTAAGTAGAATAACAGATACCATACTTTTTTATTTACTTCTTCCTCCATTTTGATCTACACCTTTTAGCAGTTAGAATTTAACTAGATATTGCAAAACTTACATTTCTACTAACAGTTCTGCGCTCTTAATTTTAAGCTCTAAGCTTTTAATTTGTCCCTCAAAACTTTTATTCTGAATCTCTTGAACTTTAATTTGTACCTCAGTGCTACCTTTGTACCTTTGGTAATTCTCTCTACATATTTTGCCATTTCATTTATCTATATTGATATAATATCAGCAATTTTTATCATCTTGGAAAGATAAGTGGATAAGAGTTTAGATATTTTATTTCTTTTTATCATCTTGGAAAGATAAGTGGATAAGAGTTTAGATATTTTATTTCTTGTTTGTACCCATAAGCTTTTATTTTGCATATGCATAGTTATTATATTTTGCCATTCCTTTTATCTATATTGATATAATAGCAGTTTTTATCATCTTCAAAAGTTAAGTGGTAAGAGTTTAGATATTTTATTTCTTGTTTCTTAAATTTCTTAAATCAAATGCTAATTAACTAGATTTATAACCATTTCAGGAAACTAAAAAAATGGGTCGCACAATATGATTCACACGGTCTAAAATTGGCCATATTAACGAAAAATCTGACCAATTTATATGTTTAAGACCGCAGAATTGAACTGACCACAGTCCCATTTAATACGATTATTATTTTTATTGGAAAATATTAAATTATGAGAAAGATACCTACTTGTTCGGTTATATAACTAGCAAGGCACAAATCATTGCGTTCTCACAATTCAAAAATAATTGCGGTTAGCGGCAGGAACGCTACGTGCTATGGCTACCGAGATGCTAAATATAATGTGCCGACTAAGAAAAACAACTGAAAAAAATTACTTGGAATGATAGAGTTTGGCTACCTATCTCGATTTAGTAAAATCCTACATAGCGTCATATTTTTATAAGTATTTTCTTCCTTTTTTTTCTAATATCTGCATTTTAAAATAGTAGATATTTGATGTAGTCCAGTCAAATAATACACCCCTTACGCAAATTACCCGGTGAAAGACTAACAGGAGTGATCTCTTACTATCCACTACTACCCTTTAAAATATCAGCCCGTGTACATTTATTGCAGCTTAACATATGAATTGCTGGTTATTTGACGGGACTAATGATATCAGATTCATTTGTGGAACTAATTTTAGACTAATAATTTCGTACGTATTAGTAATTTAGTTACTCATAAATGATTTATTTGTGCAAAATGATAAAAACTAACCTTTAAAAACTGCTACTTTTAGGCTCTTAAAAGAGCTTAAAATTACAATGGAACTGGAAAACCGAGTTTTTTATTCTTCTTGGAAAAATCATCATTCATTGTCATATTATTTGTAATGTTTTTGTATCATCAAAGCATATTTTGCACAATTAAATCCTTTAATTTGATTCATTCAAAAGCGAATTAAAAAATAACAAAAAGAAAGTCCGTTGTAACTTATAAGCATTTATCTCATTTACCCCAAGCCAAGCATGTAATTCTTTAATACAAGAACTAAACAAAATAAAACTGATGCATCGGCACCCTTTATTGTGTTTTGGAATTAAAATAAAATACTATTGTGTACGATTTAATGATATATCAATAATGATAAAGGACTCTAAATTAATCAAAACTTAAAATAATTGGCAATATCATATTATTGTATTATTATAGATAGTTATTAAATTAATATTTTCAATCTGAATTTAGTAAACTTAGCCTTAAAGGTATTTCCTTCTTCTTCTTCTTCTTCTTCAAAGAATCGTGGCCTTTTCCTTTAGAATTTGGCCAGCTCGATACAAATATGTATTTGTACCCTATTTTTTCTTCCTGTAATCTAGGAATTCGGGTCACAACGAAGTGGTCTGGGAATTCCCATCCCCGAAGACCAAATTTCTGGGTTATATTGTTTGTTTTTCTATCTTGACTCGCAAAAAACTTCTCACTTTTTACACAATCCTTGCGCAAACGCTAACTTGTTATCTTTAAACTTAATAAAAACTTATCTTCCACGTTGTACGTTTCAAATTAAATTCATCAACATTTTTTGCTATATTATTCAGTGTTTATGTTACCAATTTAAGGTTTTTTCTTTACTCTATGCTTTTGTGTGCATATTATACTATATTCATTTCTTCAAATTAAATTTTATTAGCATTATGTACCAATATTACGCAATAGTCTGTGATATAAATGTGAAAGCACTGTGATAGTAATGTGATAGTCGCAACAAACACTCACTTAAAAACTAAATTATTTAAGTTAAACATTAACCTGCTGCCTTCATGGGATGAAGGCGGCAGGAACTGAATTTCCTGTTTACTGGGATATAATGTTTGCTTCTACACTGATAAAAAAGATTAATTTGGATATGGCTAATTAAATTATTTGGTTGTAACAATTTTTATTTGAGCCAAATAAATATTTAGTTCATGTACAACAAACAACAAATATTTTAATTTATTAATGGGAACAAAATAGTTTATTTGACAAAAATAAAATTTATTTGTCCAACCAAATATTTTGTTGACATAAATAAACTGTTTTATCAGTGTAGGCATAATATGGTTGACTTAAAGATATTTAAACGAAATAATGGCAGTAATATATAATGCTTGTCCATAAAAAGTATACCTCAGTGTACTGCTTTGGGACTAAAGGGCTATCCGGAAGCTTGCATAAGAACATAAGAATGCGGTGCCGTGATTGGGTTACAAGATACATGGCGGCATATCAAGCCAATCACGGCATCGCATTGTTATGTATTATGTTCTTATGCGAGCCTGTGAATAGGCACTAAAACACATTTAATTTTTTTCCTTATTAAATTATTATGCAGTAAATTTGCATAGTAGATTAAGCAAGATCGTGGCTAATGTATTTCTAATCTATAACCGAAAAACAAAATCCTTTGAGAACCAGAATTCTCTATTCTCCTTTTAACCTCCTACTGGATTCTTAAGTAAATTTTGATCATTTTGGACTATAAGGCGTGAGAAAATACTAAAAAAGGACAGTACAGGACTACAAGATGACCTGCGAAATAAAATATGTGAGTGTAATGAGTCATTACTAATGACATACCAGATCCTCCAGCCCTTTATATAATAGTAGTTTTCGTAACGAGTAAGCGACTCGAATGATTTTTTGATTTCGCTTCGCGTCGTCAAAAAAACTTAATTCTCGTGCACTAAGGACTTGTCGCAAACGAGTTGCGAAAAACATTTTTCGTTCGATCTACAGACTAGACTCTTTAAAAATGTATATTTTAAAGAATTGCCTGTGTTTAATTTTGACATTTCAAAATTTTATAAACGTCAAATGACTTTTGTCAAAATGAAAGCTATGTGTACTCGTTTGGATAAATGAGTGTGCATAGTTGTCATTTCATTCAAATATGCACTATGTACTCGTGCGATAGAAATATATCCTAACGAGGATATATAGTGAACATGAATTTTTCTTTTATTTCGTGTACACTAGGTCGTACGAAAAAATTATTTACAGTTCTACGTTAAAACAATTGGCAATTAAAGTCAGAGTTTTCAAAAAGACTATAATATACACATACATATCTTCGGCTTACAAGTAAAAGGCACTAAGTCACTTTTTTGCAAAAATTGGATTTTTAGGGTACTGTAATTAATTTTTGATGATCTATGTACAGGTAAACCGAACTAACTTCTAGATGGACTGACAAGAGAGTTACCCACTATACAAAACGCACCAGTTTGATTTTGAATAAAATTTTATCTGGCAATAGGCACTAAGTCACTTAGTGCACTTAGTGCGTTTTACTTGTAGATCATTTCAAATGTTTCTGCACTAAGCGACTGAGTGTTTGTTTGGCGAAATGTGCATTTTTGTAACAATTATTACAAAAATTAAAAAACAACAGTGAAAGTTAAATTTGTCAATATCTCAAAACCATGTTTTTGGACTTAGTGCTCTTTATTTGTAAGCCGACGATGTTATGTATGAATCTAGTTGCCAGCATTGACTTTTCCACCCTTACAAGTGAAATAACCTTTTCTCAAAGCATTAAATTGGTCTAGTTATTTAAATTTGTATATGTACGTGGCACTAATGATCCAAGATGATCATGAATCCCGAAAATTGTATATTAAATTTCCAATTTGTATTAATGTCTTGAAAACAATAAGTTCAGGGGTAAACACAACTTGCATGCAAAATGTAAGAGTAAGTATATTACAATTAGTAAGCGATACTAACGATAACTAGTGGTTAAATATAAGTCTGGTGAATATCACGTTACAATTAGATAGACTTTGATAGGAACGCGGTACCTTTCATATAGGCGGCTTTGCCTTTCAGTCGGCATGCTTGAATTAAGATCGTCATCTTTTTTTATTAAATAATCGTTACTTTGCGTACACACTGTGAAAAAAACTAATGTATTCTAGATATAACTGTTACTAAATAGGTTTCGATTAGAGTATATCTTTAAGTAGTTAACTTGATATGTTTAATTATGTTTGCTTTGGTTGCTTTGATGTGGATGCACACATAACGTTTATTGAATCTATTACTTTTTTAAAACCTATTAAATACCCGAAAATTGTTCAGTAAACATTAATGGACTATACAATTCAATATACAGAGTGATCCATATATCCATACCAAGAGTTTTACCTTATAAGTAGTTAATATGTTGAAAAATCAAAAATGTAGCAGCCCAAAATACTAAAGGTTGGAAAGTGACAATCAGCTGATTTTTCATATCTGCTGTCAGAAAGTTGATAAACGTCAAACACATTACCTCACATTGACAAACTAATTTTAAGATAATTTTTGCGTTTTTTTGATGTTTAGATGTTAGGTGGTAGGAAAAATAGTATACGCACCTCGACGCAAAACATTTCAGTGCACATCGAGTGCTTTTTTACGAGGCGCTCGTGCACTAAAAACTAGGTTCGCGTACACGGTGCGTAATATACAATTTTCTACGACCTAGTTCGTAGTAAGTACCTATTACCCAAACTAATTTTAAGATAATTTTTGGGTTTTTTTATGTTTAGATGTTAGGTCTTTTAGGAAAAATAGTATACGCACCTCAACGCAAACCATTTCAGTGCATAAACTAGGTTCGCGTAATCGGTGCTTAATACTTACTTTCTTTTATTTTAAAACTTTTAATTGAATTTAAAAGAGGAAACAAGTCAGCAATGAATTAACTTTGAGCCTAAATAATTGCCCTGCTAAATCATTAATAGTTTAGTCGTTTTCGGAAATGTAAAGCTATTTGTCCTGTTAACACTCCTATTTAATAATAATCAAAGTGTGTTTGAAGTTAGGTTAATTTTGCTCGGTGATCAGCAAGGCAATAAAGTTTGACTCCAAACAAACAAATATACTCTAATCCAGATTAAAGCGACTTGTCGACGTAATGGTGACATATTGGACAGGGGGCACCACAATCAAATAAATCAACCCCTCCTGTGACGTAACGTGTTACAGCGGGAACTGTCCAATTTCTGCTACGAATTTGCCACTGTCGCTTGACTATAAATTTAGTCGAAAAACGTGAACACATTCTTATTAATTCAACGGTAATGAAATAAGAATTTAAATGCCAGCCATAAATATGCTACGTAATAAAATACAGTGCGGTCCAAAAGTCACCCCCCTTTACCTTTTGAACGAGTTGAGATATCGACTTCAAATTTAGAACTCTTAAATAAGACAACTTAAACTATCTTTTAGCATATATTTTATATTTTCAGCTCTTAAAATGTGGGCAGGGGGGCATGGGGTGACATTTTTTTAAATGAAAGGGGGGTCGTGTAATACATCATTTTAAAGCTTATAAAATTCCCCATTTAACTCCATATTTTTAAATTAAAAAAAAAAAAATGGGTTTAAAATGGGGTTGAAAATGGGTATTAATGTCAAAATTCCTCTAAAAAAAACAAATAATTTTTTAAAAATGCCTAATTTCATCATAAAAAAATGTTAATTATACTTTTAAACTAATTGTAGTTGACATAAATAAAAATTTACAAAAAAAAAACTAAAAAAATCGAATGTTTTAGCACAAAAAATTGAAAAATCAAAACCTTAAAAAACATTTTTAAAAAATTTAAAAATGTTAGTTTAAATAGAGAATTTTATAAGCTTTAAAATGATGTATCACACGACCCCCCTTTCCATTTAAAAAAATGTCCCCCATGCCCCCCTGCCCACATTTTAAGAGCTGAAAATATCAAATATATGCTAAAAGATAGTTTAAGTTGTCTTATTTAAGAGTTCTAAATTTGAAGTCGATATCTCAACTCGTTCAAAAGTTAAAGGGGGGGGGTGACTTTTCGACCGCACTGAATAATAAAACCTCGGTCAAAGAGATTTTGGTCGAAGAAACAAACAAGAGTCAAAAGTCAAATTAAAGTGGCAAGCAAGTTCTAGAACAACCTTACACTACGATATTTTAAGAACGCTTTGGCCCAGAGACTTGAAATTTGGAATAAATATTTTACAAGTAGTAGAGAAAATGTGTTTCAAATTTCAAGTCTCTATGTCAGGGCGTTCTTGAAATATAGTAGTGTAAAGTTGTTTTGCAACTTGCTTGCGACTTTAATTTGATTATATTGCTTATTTTTATAATTGACAGAATTAATCTCTGAAACTTAATAACAGACAAATAATATATTCAGTTTAAAAAATTTATAATTGACAGACTTAAGTGTAAAAATTTTATAAATGGTAGATTAAAGTGTCAAAACTTTTATAACAGACAGATTAAGGTGTCAAAACTTTATAAATGACAGATTTAAGAGCCAAAACTTTATAACTGGCAGATTAAAGTGTCAAAACTTTTATAATCGAGATATAAAGGTGTCAAAACTTTATAACTGACAGTTTAAAGTGTCAAAGTACAATAACTGTCAGAAAAAAGTGTCAAAACTTTTATAATAGACAGATGAAAGTGCCAAAACATTATGATTAGCAGAATTTAGTGTCAATACTTTTATAATTGACAGATTAAAGTGTCAAAACTATTTCCACATATCAACACTTTTCGACCGGTCGGCCAGTCAATATGTAGATTAAGAAAAACACTTGAATCAGTCAATTATGAAACTTTTTGCGCTTTGTCAATTATAAAGTATTGACACTATTCTGTCAAATATAAAGTTAAAACATTTGATTTTCTAAATTATAAAAAAAATAGCTCTGGTTCTTTTACGGCGCGCCGTCTTAGTTTTGCCTACTACAGTATATTTTATGGAATATGAAAACTAGTAGGTATATTTTTTGTGATTAATTCCAAAAGACCCTACGTATAAAATTTCTAATTTGCATACCGCTACTTTAATTAGTGAATAATACTTACATATTAATAATTTCACGCATAAAAACATGTACCTAGGAATTATAGTAGGTAATTTATTTTAGATATTAAAAAAAAAAATAATAATTTATTACATAATCTGGAAATTCATCCATGTTTTGTTAAAAATAATAGTGACTCCTTATAGTGAGGTTAAATGTTAACCTAGTTAATAATTTATTGTTAAAAGTATAGTATATTCTATAACTAGTATGGAATAGACAATATTCCGTGCGAGCGGAAAGTTTGTCATACGAGCCGGCAGGCGAGTATGACGGTCCCGCGAGCGCGGAATGACTATTCCATACGTCTTGTAGACTATACTTTTTCTTCGACTGCAAATATGAAACACTGTATGGCTTTAAACTGCGTACAAGGTTAAAAACAAGGTTTTTTGTGACTCGACATTGTAAATGAAACAGAACACATATTTTTAAATAAAGCAATTAACGTTATTTAATAATTTTATCAAACCAGTACTTAAAAAAGATTTTTATTTAATTTTAGCACATATTTACAAATTATAATGCAAAAATTGAAGGTTATGTCAGATTGTTGTGACAGATTTCAGGTTTAAATATTTAACAATAGATGGAGCAGTTTTAATTTTTTGAACTAAATTGATAAAAAACTGGTCAAATATTAAAAAAAAAAACTAATAAACTTTATGTAATTTTAACGCAAAACTTTAAATTGCATTAAATTATTCAATATTTCATGCTACAGTTTTCTTTACTTTTATAAAGAAATGGCACTACATGTGCTCATTCTAACACTTGATACGGAATGTTCATACCAGACCTTGAACACTTATTGTACTATGTTGTAGGTAATTTTAACTTTTTTTGTGTATTATAATGTATCTTTTTTACTGTGTAGATAACTAAAAAAATAAGAAAGATGTTGTTCTAGATAGAAACATCTTAAACGCTTATTACAGCCAAATAATGAAATCGATTTCATAGTTAAAAACGTTCAAAATAAGAAGTAGTTAAACGGTTTGGGAAAGTGAATTAAAAAAAACAGTGGTGCAGCCGAAAAAAATTAAAAATAGAAATTTAGTATAAAAAAAAAATAAATTACTTTCAATACTTTCAATACATTTTATTGTTGCGTTTAATCTATTCATATTTTTTATAACACACCTACTAGCACTATTAAAAGTAGTTTTAAGGAATAGTAAAATAGTAAATTATTACAAATATATTTTTCTACATTTTTTAAAATGTACCAAATTTTTCAATTAATTAATTAATATTGATACCACAGTAAAGGTAATATCTAGCGTTTAGGATTCAATTGGCGGCAAATATCCACCATGGCATAAAATGCTCCCCCTATCGACTGCGTGCAAGAGATTCTTGAAACCTTAGATTGCTTTCTTTTTTGGATGTTCGTTAGGTTTTATCCGGGCTTTGATTTTAGCAGCAGATGTCGCTAGCTGTTATAACTGTTCCTTACAATTATTTCTCATATGGAAAAGATTTGATTTTCACAGTTGTCCCTATACTGATATGTGGCTCTGAAGAGTGCTAAAAAGTACGAAATCGATCAGTCACTTCAGTTTAGACGACTGTGTTAATCAAAACAAAAGTAGTTTAAAGGAATAGTAAAATAGTAAATTATTACAAATATATTTTTCTACATTTTTTAAAATGTACCAAATTTTTCAATTAATTAACATTATTAAATGCTTTTTCCTAAGACTTTTTTTAGTAGTACGTATTTCTCATCCGTTGTCATAGTGACGATCAGCTGGTTTTGCATACCTGCTCTCAGAAAATTAGTAAAAGTCAAACACATAACCTCAAATTGACAAACTTTTGCGTTTTTTATGATGTTTAGGTGTTACGGCGTACGAAAAATAGTATACGCACCTCGACGCAAACCATTTCGGTGTGTAATATACTATAACACGGCTTTATACAATGTCGCAGGCGAAAACATAGCTGAAAAAATAATGTTGGGCAACTTCAAGTTATTTATTTTTTTGAAATAAAAAAATTTTTTTTTCATGGGCTAACAGGACCTGGACCCCTTGGCTTCACGGATCTACACCACTGCGAATTGGTAGTTAAATGGTACCTATGAGAAAAAATAATTAAAAAACCTACCTTCTTCTAAATAATGGTAAGAAATTAATTAAACAATTGATAGTTTTAACAAACAGGAAATGAGTTCTATTTTGTAACGAGACTTTTTTCAATCTGTCCAATAAGATTTAATTGATTTTAGTTTTCGATTAGTTTACATTAAGATGTACGGGATGAAACAGCATAAAATTTTGTAGTTTACGAAAAAATATTAATTAGTAGGCTAAGCTTTCAATAACAAAATTGTTAATATAGTAGGGTACACGGTAAAAATAAATTACATTAAATTACATAGTCCGTAAATGGTAATATGTTGCCATAGACCGGAATGGTAAAAATTACATAGTCCGTAATGGTAATGTTTTGCATAGACCGGAACAGTAAAAATTACATAGTCCATAATGGTAATATTTTGCATAGACCGGAACGGTAAAAATTAGGTAGTCAGGAATGGTAATATTTTGCATAGACCGGAACGCTAAAAATTACATAGTCCAGAATGGTAATATTTTGCATAGACTTTTTATTATAAAAACAAACGTAAAAAAACGATCAGCTTGAACGATTTTTTTTATATTCGCCTACAATACGTATGGTGTGTTTAATAATTTTTTAAAAAATTAACATAGTCATATTAAAAGTGCTTTTAAAACAACTTAAACACTACGATATTTCAAGAACGCTTTGACATAGAGACTTGAATTTGAAAAAAAATATTTACTACTTAGAAAATGTTTGTTCCAAATTACAAGTCTCTGTGTCAAAGCTTTTTTGAAATGGAGTAGCGTAAAGTTCATTTGGTTTAATAAACCAAACGAAACTGCTTACATCTTTCTTTAAAAATCTATTGGTTGATAAAGATCGTAATATATAATAAATATAAATTTTAGGCCACAAATAAAGCATTTAAAAATCGTACATAAATAATATTTACCTTTTTTTACACTTTTAACACTTTAACCTAGCAGCATGCGTGGCTATCTCTCTAACAATAACAATATTAAACGGTCCATCTCATGATGCGACGCCTTCTTGGTTATTGTCCAAAGCGAACGCGCGTCTTAAAATAACAGCCCGACATTGTAAAATCATGTAAAAATATGTAAATCAATGTAAATATATTTTTTACATTCTTTTACATTCTTTTACATTCTTTTGCATTCTTTTGCATTCTTTTACATTATTTTACATTCTTTTACATTCTTTTACATTGTTTTACATTCTTTTATATTCTTTTACATTATTTTACATAAATTCATGAATTATGCATAGTCCAGAATAGTAAATTTACTATTCCGTACTATGTAAATTCATGTATTTTTATAAATATGGCGTTGGGTTCTGCTTTATTTTAAATCAAAAATACGTGATATCCTTAAAATAATAAATGCGTTTGTTCCATCTGAGAAAGTTAGGACAAATCTAAAAAGTCCAAACAAATTACTAAGATCTGTAAAGTTAGTCCTAGTCCTGATTTATTCGTCTAGTAAAGACTAGTTAGTCCTGATTGATTGAAAATTTTTCACAAACATCTTAGGCTAATTTTTAGTATTTGGGTTTTAGACAGGATATTTCTTTTTAGTAGACACATGGGGCTAGTGTAAAGCAATACAATGGTGTGCTTATCTCAAAAAGTGAATTTTTGCAGATAGGACAACTTCTCTTAGCAAGGCAGTATAGGTAAATATATTTTATCGTAGAATCACATATGTTTACAATTTCATTTAGATAAACTCTGCAATAGAGATGTTGACAAGAAAATGACCTGAATGATTTTAAACCACAAAAAAAAATATAGGGAGAGGTATTTTCGACTTTCCTTATTTCCCAAAAGACCGTGACTAGTTGACAGAAGCTAATATAAATTTCTTCCGTGGTATATAATTCCTCTATTACTGTTTAATATGGCGCTAAACACATGTTACGGATTTAGAAAATTAACAACATTTTCTACAGTTAAGTATAACTGTTTTAATTTACTGTGTGATGACAAATGAATTACGTAGAATAAAAAAATTACATGCTGCATTTAAATAAATAATTAAATAAATATACATCGTGTCTACGGTAGCGGAATTTTATATTATAAACAGTGGATAATATAATAAATAAGAAGCCGAAACGTAGGTATACCAACATTAGAAAGGGAAAATAATTATAATTTTTAATTTATAACTTGTAAATATTTAAAAATATCTGAACTACATAAAATTGTTTGACCTGTATCCATTTGTACTCCTAGAAATCTTGGTACTTAAAAAATGCTTTAGAATTGCTTTTAATACATCTATTAACCATATTGACCAAAAAAGTACTGAACAACTATTTTCTCGGGGTGAAAAGAATAATCCTAATTTTAACAAAATTATAAATATACATATGTATATGTATGTATACTTACATATCGGGTGTCCCAACTCTATTTAGCCAGCGATTTTCTCGAAAACTAAAAGAGATAATCAAGTTCTGCGAAAACCATCTTAAATTAGACAACTTAAACTATCTTTTAGCATATACTTGATACTTTAGCTCTCAAAATGTGGGCAGGGGGGCACAGGAAGAAGTTTTTTTTAATGGAAAGGGGGCCGTGTGATACATCATTTTAAAGCAAATAAAATTCTCTATTGGACTGACTGTATATTTTTTAATTTTTGAAAGAATTTTTTTAAGGTTTTGATTCTATAATTTTTTGTGCTAAAAAATGCGATTTTTTAAGTTTTTTTTGTAATTTTTATTTATGTCAATTAAAATTAGTTTAAAAGTATAATTTCATCATGAAACAATTAATTAGTGAGTATTCTCCTGTTGAAAAATGTCCAGTGTATTTTGTTTGTTGATCTTTTTATTTAATTTGTTTGTTTTAATGCATATTTAATAATTTAGCCCTGAAGAAGCCTAAATATTAGGTGAAACGTTGGCATGATTATGTAATACAATAAAGTTTTTATTTGCTTCATTTCCGAGTGTTTATCACAAATAACCCTAAATAAATTTCAAGAAGCATCCTGTAGGAAATATTATTAATAAATTTATTTTAAAAATTAATAGTTATATTAAATTTAAATGTTTAATGATCTGCTGACAAATACTTATTTTGTTATAAAGTTTAAAACCAAAAATAATTAATTAATTTTTCATAAAATTAATTAATTAGCGATGTTTTATTAACAGATGTTTATATTTAATGTAATATTTTACTATGTAAATTATACTTAAATTATAATAAATGCTGTCATACTCAGATAATTAATGAACAAAAATAATAATAAAAAGCATTAGACTCATTTTTTTAAAAAACAAGGTATCCCAGAAATTCTGGACTAAAATCTTGGCCAGAATTCTTAAAAAAAAATATTTTTGACGTAATTAAATTTTGAGAATTACAATTGAAAAATTCTAAAATTCTAAAATATTTTAAGTTTTAAAATATACCTAAATTTGGTTTTCTTTGCGATAAAATTTTTAAATGTAATTCTATTTTGGAACAAACTAAACTATCATTGTATTGAGAACATTTATTTTCAAATCTAAAATCATGTTTTAAGAAGATATTTAAATATATCTAAACTAAACTATCATTGTATTGAGAACATTTATTTTCAAATCTAAAATCATGTTTTAAGAAGATATTTAAATATATCTAAACTAAACTATCATTGTATTGAGAAATTTTATTTTCAAATCTAAAATCATGTTTTAAGAAGATATTTAAATATATCTAAATTTGTTTTTTTTGCGATTTAATTTTTAAATATGTATATTCCTAGTTTGGATCAAACTAAACTTTCATTCTATTGAGAACATTTATTTTTAAATCAAGATAAGTATTAACTAAATTATATTCCAAAGTAAAAATATTCTTAGAATACAAGTTGTATTTGAAATAGGGTCCGAAATTTTAAGGGGCGATTCTGCATCATAAAATATGACAGAAAGTTCTCATAAACATATGTATAAAAATACGTCGTAAAGGAGCTAAGCCCCTTTAAAAGTGGCTAAAAAATTCGGTTTTTATTTAATAACTCAGGATTCCTTTAAGCTATAGTAACAAGGTAGTTAATACAACAATTTTTTAAAGGTGTTGCTTTATTTTTTTACAATACAAGAAAATTATAAAATTACAATATTTTTATCCTGGGATATTTTGTATATCCATTTGATCTGACATAGCATTTTCTCACTAATTATCATCGTTAATTAAATGACGGCTTTCGAAAATAACCCCATGATTAATTAGAAAGGGTTATTTTTCACCTTAAAAAACAGGTTAAGTTCAAATTAGAAGCTTATTTGATTATTTTTTATTGAACCTTTTGAATATTTGATTATTCTTTTTCTTTATTTAAAAACTTTTTTTTTAAAGCTCGTTACAATTTAAGTGTAGTTACTAAGAATTGAATTATAAAAAATAAATAAATGCGTACTTTCGCAAGCAGGAAACCTTTGATGGAATAAAATAGCATAAAATAATATCCAAAAATATTTCCATGACCAACCCAATATATTATTACAAATCCTGCACAATTCTTCTTGGCCTCTTAATTAAATTTAAAAATTGTTGCTATTTTAGTAAAAAATATAAACATATCTTCGAACACGAACAATGATCTCTTTGGGTTTGAGTACACGAAAAATAAAAATAAAATAAATCGATTTTGATTGGGTCTTAATACATACCGTCTGATTACCTACTGTAACAGGAAGCCGAAGCGGTCTCAAATTGGAACCTTGAGGTACCTCTTCATAGTAATTTAAACGTGAAATACAGAAGCTAATTCAAATAGTTTTTTTTTTATTTGTATTACGTCGAGGAGGTCAGTTCTTCGAAATTTTTCTTTCCTTTTTATGATAAAAAGGAAAGAAAATTTTTATCTGAATAGAACTGGGGAAGACTTTTAACAAAAACAACATTGATTTTTCTTATTCTTATTCTTTCTCTGAGCTAAAAAAAATATATGTTTTTAAAATTAATTTTCAGTGCTCAAAAATACCTAAGAATAAAATTAAATAAAAACAAGTTTTTAAAGTTAAAACCCTTCTTAATTAAGTACATATTACGTACCTATAACTATAAAGTAAAAAACAAGATATTTATACAAATTTACAAATACGAGATTTTTAAAAAAGTGTTTTGGAGTTTTTAGTTTTTTGATTTTCGGCAAAAGTTTAGTTAGTTAGTTATGTTTGTAAGACTTATACGCGTATGGGGGGTGATGGGGAGACGAGGGGAGACGTAAAATTATTGTAAAATGTTATTATCACTAAGTGTCATTTTTGAGGATTGCAATTTTCATCACTAAAATTTCGTTTTTAAAATGCATCCATTTAATAAAAAAATAGGAGATTGAGTTTTATGTTGAAAAGCAATATTTTATCATTTGCCTTATTTTTATTGCAAGTGGGAGGTCAGCAACTGACCATCAATTCTTCGAAGCTGCTTGTTTTTAGTTAGGTATACAACACAGTTGATACCGATACTTTATTTTTCATTCATAAACCCCAAAAACACTTGAAGAATGAACCCTTATCTTTTACTAGGGCATATTTCAAACGATACAAGATGTATTTTGACATTTTGAATGTTAAACATATTAAAAGGGAGGTACTAAGAACCCTTGAAATTCATTAAGCATATTTTGAAGATTGTTTTGATTTTTTGTCAGTGTAAATTGTTTCGAGATTTATGTCTTCAATTAGCATATACAGGGTGTTATAGAAAACATAGTTTGCTTTATTTTTACTAGTTTTGGAATTAATTAAATGTAATTAAAAACTTTTAAGTTTAACGTGTACTGTTCATATATTTTTTAGTTTTCTTCTTTCTGACAATCATTTTGACGTAACTTCTTCGGATGTTTTACTTCCATATAAATAATAAAATATGGCTCAACCATTTGTCTAGTTTATGAGACCAGAATCCTAAATTATTTAATTGCCTCAACTGAAATTTCTGGTAGTACTAACTAGAATAATTCTTGAACCATATTTTACTATTTATTTTGTTGATGCAACTAGATTTCGCTACTCTATTACTATACAAAATTTTTTATTTCTTCCAAGCTCTTTCCTTTTTCCCCATTCATATATGTTCTAAACTAACCAGTTTTTAATAGGTTCCTCTCGTCTTTTTCCCACTTCTTCCTACTTAATTTATTTTCGATGTAAAATATGTTTTTTCTTTGTCCAAAGTTTTTAAGATTCATTTTGTTTTCTTCTTCTTCTTGATTCGTTTGCATGACTCTTAGGAAAGCTTATCTGCTAATTTCTAAGCTGCTATACTGTACCCCATAGAAAAAATAAACAAATAGATTGATTTTTGACCGTCTGCGCATACTTCTGCGTCCCGACTAAATTCGTCCTCCATCTTGATTCCAATTGTCCAACATAAAGTAAAAAAATATATATTTTATGTTGGTAACACTGTGTTGCATTAGATGGGAATATTTTCTTTGTTAGAGATGTGTCTTTTCATTTCACTTCAGTAGTCAGTAAAAGTTTCTTTTTGTCGTTGTTTTGTTGCAACAGTTTGTTATATATGTAAAAACTAAATCAATATGTTATACTACACAGATATTTATTTATTTTTACCAGTAATTTAAATATAAAAATATAATTCTTCGCACACACCTCTAACATATTCGTGCAATAGGTTAACATAACCTAATTTATGTATGTTTTGAGTTTGTTTTCGAGGTTTTTCTGTTATTTTTTATACGCGTTTGGTGTTTTGTGTTAGAAGGGTGAACATTTTATTTTATTATAGACTATATAATAGCGTATTTGAACTTTTTAAGTCTTTCTGTGTTTTTTGTATATTTTATAGTGCTTTTTCAAAGAACTAGTAAAGTCTTTGCAATGACGTGTTTTATAAAAAGTTGTAGAAACATAAAACGACTGCTACCTGCAGACAGCAGTATCATATTTTTTAGGTAAGTTTGATTTTTTTAATATAACATAAGAAAACATTAAAAAGTAAGGTTATGTCGTTTATTTATTTACATTTTACCCACTAATTTAAATTTCCCGGTTGATTTCTGATGTAACTTCCGATCAAAATGGAGGACTCGTAAATTTGTATATAACCTTGAGATGACAGCTCATCTATGTTCTTTGTCTATGCTGTACCCATATGCTTTGGACCTTGGTATACAATGTACATAGCTGCGTTGTTTCTTGTGCAGGGCGTTCAATTGTCTTTTAAAAGTCATTTAAAAGCTGATAATTAAAAGAGAAAAATCTAATTTATTACAACGTTAATCATTATAATAAATTGGCATGATTCTCTGTCTAAAAATAAACTTCAACATATTAGCGTTGTTTAGTCGACAATTTAATTTTAAATCAAAACGAGAAGATATAAACGAGTATTTCATAAACAAAACCTTAATAAATCTAGTTAATAAATTTAATTTCAAATTTAACCACAGTGTCTTTTAATAATGTGTCGAAAATTGGCTTGGCGACATTTACATCTGTGTGATGAGTGTTGAGAGAATTATTTTCTTTCTAAACACCGTGAACGTTTATAAGAGTAACATATTTATTTAAGAGTTTACTTTTTCCTTTGAATAGATACAAGTTAATTTTAAAACGCAATTAGTCATAAATTTTTGAGACATGATCAAAAACTATGACCGAGTTAACATAACTCACATATCTTACATTTTCGTATTATTATTATGCCAAAATAAAAAAAAATCCCACTTGAAGTTTGCTTCTTGTTCTTCTTGTTCTTCTTCTTCTTCTTCTTTTTCTTCTTCTTTTTCTTTTTCTGTTTCTATGACCGCGTTAACATATCTCCCATTTTCGTGTTTTATAGTCTAAAGACTCAAAGTCAAATTTTAACTAAAATAATCTCACTTTATATTATACCAAAATTAAAAAAAAATCCCACTTTGCCGTTTTCTTCTTCTTCTTCTTCTTCTTCTTCTTCTTCTTCTTATTCTTCTTCTTCTTCTTCTTCTTCTTCTTCTTCTTCTTCTTCTTCTTCTTCTTCTTCTTCTTCTTCTTTTCTTCTTCTTCTTCTTCTTCTTCTTTTTCTTCTTTTTCTTCTTCTTTTTCTTGTTATGTTTCTTCTTCGGTATATTCTTGTATGCGATAGATTCAGCTATATAATCAAAAAAAAAAAAAAATGACTATAGTAAATCAGATTAAGCTCATTCAAAGCTTCATGGTTTTGTAAAATTTATAGAACTAGGATCAGTATTTGGTATGGACAGGTCCCACCAAACATACTTCTTCTTAACTGTCAGACCTAGTGTTCCTACCAAAAAAAAAAATATAAACAGAAGAAAACATTGTTTTAACTTTATATTTAATGTTCCATTTGGCTGCAATAAATTAAATTATTCACTTTAAAACAATTGAAATAATCATATCCGGTCTATCTTTAAAAAATCCTATAAAATGAAGAAAAAATAAAAGTATTTCTCGTATTTTGTTTTCAACATAAAATGACTGACTTATTTCCAGTTCTCAACTTAAAAAATCATTATGGTAATAAGTAATTAGTACTTATTAACATGAAAATAATTACAGAGTATATCCAGCCATTCTTTTTATATGGTTTAAAAGACGTTATCTGGAATCTTGCGTGTTTCCATATTTCGAGAAATAACTTCTACTTTATACTTTTCGTCGCTTACACATTTTTATTGCTTATTAGTACCTTATTTTATTATAACCGTGTTATTACTTATTATTGTGTTATTAACTACAATGTTCCTTTTTTGTGCAACCCCGCCCTCCATTATACTTTTAAACACTACTCTAAAAAAATGGTGCTAAATTACAGTAACTTTCTGAAAAAAGTGGAGCGCATTTACAGTAATTTTAACATTAGGCCCAGTCAGTGAGTTTTTTTACAGATAAATTTTATACACTGAGCTCAGTGATATTATCATGAAATGATATTTTAGTTACATTACTATTGGAATCTTTAATTAGTTGCATTTATTACTAATAATTAAAGATAATATTTACCGGTAATCACGAATCAATGTTATACATAGAAATTCAATTATTTAAATATTACAAATCCTTATTTATTTGTTTTTATGTACTAAACTGTATATTCTTATTAATAAATAGTAACTGATACCTACATTATTTAATCTTGATCGATATAAAGTGAACTCTACTGTATAGGTATCGAGAGACAAAATATTTTACGTTGGGCGCCAACATGTTTGATTAAAATTAATTATCAGCTCTTAAATAATTTAAAATTAGGATATTTTATTGTTCTACCGAATATTATTACAGCTAAAATAAAAAAATAAAAGTCTTTATAGCCCTTTTAAAAAAGATATAGGATCTAATTATTAAATCTAGTCTGGACCAGAAGGCAGTTTCGTTTTGGACATTTTTATGGGATGTGTCTAGCTGTTATAAAACAATTAGAATTATGTTGTCAAAGATTAATTAAGGGACATTTTAGATTAAAATAATAAAAATGCAGGTAAAACAGATAAAAAGGGCATTTAGAAATTTTCAATTTAAATTAACAAAATTATTATCATAAATGTTTTAAAAAAAAATAAACAAATAAAAAAGTTATAGACCTTTTTCAAATAAAGTTTTATTTAATCTAATGCTCTAATAATTTATATTATCTATCTATATTAGGGTCGGACCCTAAGGGTTCCTAATAAAGATAGATAAAATATAAGGCAATGATTTTCTAAAAATCGAACTTATGGGAACTTTATTAAATGCTACACTAAGCTACACTACTACTAAACTTTGAGCCTAATATATTCAAATTCCTTTAACCCTTTCACTCCGGATTTGTTTTCTTTGAATTTCGGAAACATTTTTATGTGTATATAAAATAAAATGCTAACAAAAGTAGGAAACAAGTGATTTCTTGTTCTTTTACAAAAAATAAGTGGGATATGTTTGTCCCAATATAAAATATTATGTGACCCTGGACAAATAAACCCAGTTAATGTGTAAATTAAAAAAAAATAATTCTTTGTGCAGGGTCAGATATAGTGTTTTAAAGCTGCATAAATATATTACATCACTTGATATCAACTTTGGACTATAAAATACTAAAATGTTCCTGTTATGTGCATTTTAAATGTTCTTTTTGGCTATAGGATTTTTTAAACAACTGCTGGGACATATTTGTCCCTACAGGAGCGAAAGGGCTAAAAATTATATTTTTGAAAAACCTATGCCTGTAACTGTACCTACAAAAGATAAAAGATATAAAATTTTTATTTTTTAGTGCTATACCTATAAAATCTAAAAACCATAATTTCTACTTATGAGTTTAGTATTTTATTTTACCGCCAGAGGCATACCGACAAACGCTACTAAAGTGTTTCTAATGTCAATTAATGGTTTCACTCCAGACTCGTCTCATAAATGTTTTCTTATAGACATAATACAACATCTTTTTAAGTACTTTTTTCTATAATTTTACGAGATTTACCTTTTATATAGGAAAGTTTAATTCGATACTTAATCACGCTGTTGATTAGGGTCACTTAATCTGATATTTATTTTCATCTAGTGACCCAAGCGATTCATAGTTTTATTTAATGTCTTTTTTATATCCGAGAAAATTGAAAGTTGACTTTTATTTTGAAATTTCATAAAATGAGTATTTATTTTTATAAAAAAAATAAACCGAAATTTTAGGAAGCTTAATAAAAATAAACCTCGTCATATATTTGGAAAAAGAATTTAATATACCGGGTGGACCATTTAAAGTGTTACAAGTCGATATCTTAGAATCCGTAACAAAATTTGTTATTTAATATGTTTTTCAAATTTAGTAATAAGGTTTAAAACCAAGAAGCATTTTTTTTCCATCCACACCCTTAGGCGGAGGAGGGGGTTAATACGGTTTCTATATTCTATCCAACTATTAATATTGGCAGCTTAGCTTGATAGATAATTTAGTAATAAGGTTTAAAACCTTAGCTTTTTATGCTGAATCCAAATCTGAAAAAAAAACCTTCATACTTAAAAGTCAAAACCTCGTCATATATTTGAAACAAGAATTTAATATACCGGGTTGACCATTTAAAGTGTTACAAGTCTATATCTCAGAAAACGTAACAACATTTGTTATTTAATATGTTATTTAAATTTTGTAATAAGCTTTAAAACCAAGAAGCATTTTTTTCCACCCACACCCTTAGGCGGAGGAGGGGGTTAATACGGTTTCTATATTCTATCCAACTATTAATATTGGCAGCTTAGCTTGATAGCTTCTTATGCTGAATCCAAATCTGAAAAAACCGTCATATTTAAAATAGTTATAAAGTTCCCTCCTCCTAAACATAAAATTAAGTAAATAATATTTAAAAATCTCGCTTAAAGTTTTAGTAAATTTACTTGTTTAAAAGAAGCGTGAAAATTTGTTTCGTTTTTAAAACGTAATAAAAATACCTAAAACTACATGAACTTTTCAAAAATCAAAGTGATTTTACGACGTTGAATTAAAATTGCAGATTCGTGTTAATATTGAATTGTGTGAAATGTGGCAGGTTATATTTGAAATTAAATCAATTATGTCAAAAATATAAGTGACATGGCATGATCGGCAACTCTTTTGAAAGCTAAACCGTTAAGCAAAAAAAAAAACAAGTTAAGATTTTGTAATGCTTCGCATGATTCATTTTATAGTATTCGCAGTACACGCAGTACACTGAAAAAAAGGTCTGATTAGCACAACAGATCAATAGTTAAACAGGGACTAAACTTAGCCTTATAAGAGCTGGTAGGCAGATCAATTTCTCTTGTAGTCATTATCAGATTTCTGTTTGAAATAATTGATCTGGTTGCACCAAATAAATCTTTTTTACAGTGTATATTGTTGTCAGAAAAAATCAAGTTCTATGAGAGACAGATCCTAATTGTTTTTGAAAATATTTCCCTAAAAAACAAAAAAGTTGTTGGTCGTAAAATGTTTAAAAACATCTAAAAAATTATCTTAAATTTTTCGCCTTTCTAAAACACTAAAATATTTTTCGGATTTTTTTTTTATTTGAGAATTTTTATTTTACACATTTTTTCCTTATTCGAATAATCCGATCGACTTGAAATTTTCAGGAAAAATCAAGTTCTATTGTTTTTGAAAGTAATCCCCCCAAAAACAAAACACTTATGGTAGGCTAAAATCGAAAAAAGCTGAATGCAAATTCCAATGATCGTAATTTTTTCAGGAAAAATTACTTGTATTATAAGGATCAATTCTACCAAAAACAAAAAAATTATAGGGGGTTAAACTTTATTAAAAAATGAAAAAACTTCATAAAAAAAATCAAAAATTTTCTCGTTTTTGGTAAAAAGAAAATTAAGAAAAACATTTTAAATTTTTTGAAGAATTAGTTAAAAAAGGATCTTATTTAAAAAAATGTTATTTTTTTATTTTTTTTAAGTTTGTTTTTTTTTGCTAAAAGAAAATAAAAAAAATTGTTTTATTTTTTTTTAAGTATTTGGGAAAATGCAATATAGGTACCATTTAATGGAATGCGTGGCGTTACATATCTTCACGGCTTATTAATATCTGCTCCACTAATACCGGATCGCTGGTGATGATGAGGTACTGTTAAATTGTTTAGTAGAATAGGCATTTCATTTGTCTGTCTTAGTCGCACAGCTTTGTTCTAACAGAGACAACAATAACAGTTACTGGTAATTGTTATTGTTCAGGCCTGAATATACCTACTATTTCTTTACAAACAAACCGAGATGTTGGCGATACTTTATATTAACGGTATGCGTATTCTAGAGAGAAGAGTTGTTAGTTCGTTGGTAAAAAGTCCAAACAATTTAGAAAGCCTTGCTAATAGTATATTAAAGTACTAGTTTCATAACATACGTTTTTAGCGCACGAGTACAATTTTTCTAAAGTACTATTTTTTCAATTTGCAACCAATTTCATTATATATAAAATTCAATTGCAAAACTTTTTTTTCTTTTCAATATTTGTCAGAAATGAACAGTTCCAGAGATATATGCACGAAAATGAGAAAAAAACATGAAATTTTTCTCGATTTTTTTGTCATATAAAAAGTTACGCACAGGTTTGATTTTATGCGCATAGTGAAATCATCATTTTTAGTGATATTCTGGACCCATTCATCCAAAAATATATATATGGTATACGATTCACCCACGATTCACCCATCTCAAAACAGATACCGCCTGGTCTAAAATAACTTTTCGATTTATGGTGATGCGAAGAGTATAGTTCGCTCACGAAAATTGAAAACAAGAAGCGAATGACTTTAAAATCAATAAATGGTCTAACTCATTCTCAGCCTTTCGTGTTTGCACACCATAAAATAATGGGAAATAAATTATACTTAAAATGTGGCTTTCTAACTAAAATTACTTTATACTTTTTGCTTTATTTTTCCTTAAGAAACCACTACGTGAACACTTTACACAGTTTAAGAAAATAATAAAAAAACGTTAACCATATCGAACAAAAAATAGCATAACTGACGAAAAAGTTCCTCTTGGTGAACCCGAAAAGCTAGTCTCGAACTAGAGTTACTATCTATACACGGTTCGCCGTTATTATACCATTCACAGCGCCTGCCCTAGAATAGTATTATACGGCAGTTTTAAATTTTCAAAAAATTTCAAAAATCGCCCATGACACAAATTGTTGGATATATGTAAACAGACAGGCACGTTTCTTATGGAGACTGGCTTTTGGTAAAAAATTATGAATTTTTAGTATGACGTAGAACTTCATCTGACTGCTGGTTCTTGAGTTATAGGTCAAAAAGTCAACAGTAAAAATTTAAACTTTGTTTTTTAAATAAACTGAAATAAAAAAGGTTTTGTTCTTATTATATAAACCTGTAATAAAAAACTAAAATTATATTTTCGTTTGAAATAAAGCTAAAATTTTTAAAAATCTTTCTAAATATGACGAAGGCTCCACCTCAATATGAAAAAAAGAGAAATAACAGCCAGATTTTCCTAATAATGTAAAATAAAAGAATTTACATTAAAATAACGTACAAAAACTTTTAAAATAATGTTATTTTTGGAAAAAAAAATTGAATGTTTTTGACCTTTAACTCAAAAAGCAGCCTTCAGATGAAGTTGGGTCAATAGAAGATTTTGATCAGAAAAATGAAATCATCATACTAAAAATTCAGAATTTTTGACCGAAAGCCAGTTTCCATAAAATACGTGCCTGTCTGTTTCATGAAAAAATTAAAAACTTTTTTTTTAATGACCGTATGTCTGTCTGTCCAGTGTCACGTTTTTTGTAGACACGATAACTCAAGAACGAATAGTCTGGTCCACTCGAAATTTTTAAGAAAAATGAGGGCAAGATCCCTATTGTTTTTGAAAGCAAACAACCAAAAATAAAAAAATTATGGGGGGTTAAACTTTTAAAAAAATTGAAAAAAGCGCAAAGAAAATTTCGATTAACGTAACTTTTTTAGAAAAAAATACTTTTATTATAAGGATCAATCCTGTCAGTTTCAAAAGCAATCCCCCCAAAAACAAAAAAGTTATGGGGCTTAAACTTAAAAAAAATCGAAAAAAGCTGAAAGAACATTCCAATTAACGTAACTTTTTCAGGAAAAATTACTTTTATTATAAGGATCAATTCTACCAATTTTGAAAGTAATCCCCCCATCATTTTTAAAAGTTACTAGTGTGTAAAGTAAAATATTGCCCATGAGAAAATTACCCTGCGAGGCGTCAGCCAAGCAGGTTAATTTTCGAGAGGGCAATATCAGTTTACCCATGAGTGCCATACAAGGTTTTATCCAATAAATAGCTTAGGAATTCATATTTTTATTAAAAATTTTAATGACATTTACAAGAAAATAATTTGACAAGTGACTTGAGTGACTTGAGTGGGTAAAATAAATAATTATCCACTCAATAAAGTAAAAGCCACGCGGGGGTTATTATTGAACTTATCTATTTAAAATAAAGCTGGTAATTGTCTTATTATCTGTATGTATTGGATACAAAATTTTTTTAATTGTTTGTATTTTTAGGTTACACCGTCTTTTAATTTTAATTAATAAACAATAAAATGTAATTTTTGTTTAAATTAACCTATTTATTAAAAAGTTACGGGGGTTACGTAACCCTTTTTGCTATTAAAAAACGTTTCGCCCGACAGATTATTTGATTTTTAGTTTTAAATTGATATTTACCAAAGAACTTTTACCTAAAGAAGTAATTTCAGACCAATGTTTATGAATGTGTCATCTTTTTGTTTGTTTATTTACTAACAGAAACGCGATCAGCTTTGTGGTGTAAAATGTAGATGTCGCTAGTCGACTTTCAGGCTACCTAGAAGCGATGTTGCGTAGTTTCCACCTTATCATGAATTCAAATCATTATACTTAAATTAAAAATGTAAAAAACTTTATTGTGTTTACTATAATTATGTTTAATAATATAGTATATTTAAATCTATTAAAATTAAACTACTAGTTCGTATAAAACTCATACAGAACTAATGTTTCTTAAAATTTACAATAAAATATCCAAAGTATATGTTTCCAATCGGCAACACTGTACCCCTGTCAGTCATTTTACGACATTAGACTGTCAGTTTACACATTCTTTCTCTCTCTTTACGAGTACTAAGTGTAAACAATCGTCACTCCCCACCAGCCCCTCACCGTAGTTGGTTCACGCTTCAAACAAAGCATATGGTAGATTTCATCATGCTCCTTCTTGAGGTAAAAGTCCTTTGATATTTCCATTTACATTACCTAAACATAGTGAACAAATTTCACATACCTACTGATATGATAAATCATTTAATAAAAAATACATATTATGATTCATAAATTATAACCCCGAAAGGGCTAAATTCTCACTGGTGGTCGTGAGTCCCAGATAAATCCCGGGGCACCGTGCAAACCGAAATTACTAATGAGTGGTAATATAAAATTTTATGATTTTTATTCACAATGTGAAATAAATTAAAGGGCAATTTTTAAAGTAACGACCATATGCATCTTTAAAAACAAATGAATTTGGCCGCCCTTTAATCAAAAAATAATTGGATATATTACCTTGGTAGATATACAATTGTATGGAGCTAAATAGTTGATTTAAATTCAAAAGGACCATTATTATTTTTTATAACAAAATTCAGAAATAAATTATTAGCTATCACCTATAGGTATGCTTTTTATAAAAGTTTTTCCATGTTAATCAGAAACCTTTAAAAATAAATTTGGTGTAAAATATTTTAATAGAAGCAGTAATATAAAATGTCTAATAGTTTTTTAATGGTAGGTATCTTATCTAGTATTTAAATTGTGTCTATTAAAACTAGATGTTGGTAATAAAAAAGTTAGAATAAAATTCTGGTAGCTGAAACTATAAAACTGTAAAAGGTCTCTACCTGAATTGACTGGAGCCATAAACTCCTGGTTATATATAATAATTAGGAAAAATAATTAAAAGATATAAACTTACAACTTACAATTAATTTACTGTTATTTCTCTAAATGCAGTCAAAGATGTATACAAATAAGAATCTGGAGGAGTAAATTTAGATTAATTAAAGATGATTATTGTAATTGAATTTTAATCCTTTCTGTTTTCTGTATGGAGCATAGAGAAAATATTTCATAGATAGAAAGATATTATTATTGTCATACGGGAAACTAATAAAGAGGTATTTTATACATATTTAATATATAATTTTGTTATTTTGGCTATAACCTAATTTCCTTCACAAATTTTCTTGTATAGCTTTAATTTATACATTTTATAATCTTGAAATTTACTTTTTTATAGTTTTGAAGGGCTTATAAGTTATATTTTATCATTTAAAATAAAAATAAGCCAAAAGCTTATTTGGGGCTCTCCATGGCTCTGTATACATAAATAATAATGAATAAATAAACAAATAAAAAAAAATTACCATTTCTGAAAATTGTTATTAAATTTCGACCTTATCTTGACATATACTAATAAATAAATATGGTCGAGATAAAACGACGGAATTGGAAGTTTTACTGGTTGATGCAGACGGAGTCGAGGCAAAAAATCAATCGAGAACACTTAATACAGTTGGCATACGTGTTGCATATATATAGTTACTCCAAATATCAGTTAAAAATTTAGTTTAAAAACTATTTTGACATAGCTGTCTGTTTTCCAAATAAGTTAAAAAGAGTTAATAGTTATCTTAATTTTTTTTTTGTTATGGACCGACGTCAATCAACAATACTTACCAACGGTCAATAATAAATGAGTTCACTGATCTTATTGGTTGTTAAGGTAAACAAGTCTTGACAACGGTAAATAATATCGTTGCCTTCCTTACAAAGGGGCTTATCTCAAAATGACACTTATACATAAAGTGACATGTTCATTGGCAAATCAATAAACATGTCGGTATTTTGCATCAATACATTTTAAGATAAGCCCCTTTGTAAGAAAGGCGACGATATGTAAGCTAGCACTAAATTAGGCAGAAGAAAATCGAAAATTCTAAATCTATATTATAGTTGATTGAAACTGTAATTTTTGAGTTATTTTGTTTAAATTTAAATATATTTATTAAACCAAATAAAAAATAATAACAATATGAATTTGATTATTATTTATAGTTATAGGAAAATAAAATAAATTGTTATTTGTACAGTTATAAGTAGGTATAAGTGCACTGAAAATAGCTTATTAGACTTTTCTGTAACGGAAAAAATAACGAAAAACAAATCAACTCGTATTTTTAAAAGAAATGAACCACACAATTTGTAAATAATATTATTCTGTATCAGTAGCACGAGCAAAGGTTTGCTTTTAACAAACTCTAGACAAATATATTATAACAGAAATCTGGTTTCGTATTTACAAAACGTACACAAATATTTTCCAGTATTTATTCCAACCAACCAAAATGTCTCGCGACAAACAACGTATAGTGTCTACAAACAACGCTAACAATAACTTTGC
The DNA here is from genome assembly GCA_958510825.1 of Brachypterus glaber. Classification (NCBI taxonomy): domain Eukaryota; kingdom Metazoa; phylum Arthropoda; class Insecta; order Coleoptera; family Kateretidae; genus Brachypterus; species Brachypterus glaber. Next base: position 63,341,738 of record OY294044.1, on the reverse strand, counting down.
AGGGTTGACACTGCGATAATAAATACGGACTCGCCCGCTTGCTATTTTCCACTCGATTTACTTCTGATGAGAAAATGAGCATTCCACTTGGTCACGGGTGCGAGAAAAGTCCTCCTCTGACGTCATAAATCTGCTTCGCCTACACTGGCAACATTAACTTGAGCCCTCCTATAGAATCCCGGATGGAAGCTCTCTCGAATACTTGCTCATTTAACGCTGGGGATTTTTATGAACTGATTTAACACCTCTTTTTCAGTTAAACGAATACATTTAATTACAACGATACCTCTTTTTCACTAAACAAATAAATTTAATTAATAACATGCGTTGTGTTAAAATCATTGTGATTTCTAACTTATTAGAACTAAAATTATTCTTTACATTTTGATATTAACAAAGCGTTTGATAATGTATGCCCTCTTATAGAATCTCGGATGAAAGCTCCCTTGAATACTTGATTATTTAAAGCTGGGGATTTTTACGAACTGATTTAACACCTTTTTTTGAGTAAAAGAAATAGATTTAATGGCAGACTAACATCTCTACTCTAAATTTCTCTACTCCATAACATCCCTACTCCACAACAACTCTACTCCGTAACATCTCTACTCCATAACATCTCTACTCCGTAACAACTCTACTCCACACTATATGCACTTTATTAGCCACTTAATAATAAATGAGCAGTTCAAAGAACAAAGAATCTTCTTCTTCTAGATTATTTTATTTTTTTCCTAGAAAACGTTTATCTTTAAATGTAAATCTAGAACAAGCATAAATGAATTATTCTAAAAGCAACAATGACCGCGTACTCTTAACATATGTAAGTAATTAATAAACTGAATTCATTTTTGACAGTGACTTAGCATGACAAATATTCTTTTGAGTTAAGACAAGTGGCTAATCGAGTGTCTATAGTGTGGAGTGAAGTTGTTACGGAGTAGAGATGTTATGGAATAGAGATATTACGGAGTAGGGATGTTAGGGAGTAGAGAAATTTAGAGTAGAGATGTTAGTCTGCCCTTTTTAATTACAACTATACCTCTATTTCACTAAAAAAATAAATTCAATTAATAACATGCTTTGTGTTAAAATCATTGTAATTCCTAACTTATTAAAACTAAAATTATTCTTTACTTTTTGATATTAACAAAGCGTTTAATAATGTATACCCTCCTATAGAATCCCGAATGAAAGCTCTCTCGAATACTTGCTCATTTAACGCTGGGGATTTTTATGAACTGATTTAACACCTTTTTTTCAGTTAAACAAATAATTTAATTACAAGCATACCTCTTTTTCACTAAATAAATAAATTCAATTAATAACATGCTTTGTGTTAAAATTATTGTGATTTCTAACTTATTAAAACTAAAATTATTCTTCACTTTTTGATATTAATAAAGTGTTTGATAATGTATGCCCTCCTATAGAATCCCGGATAAAAGCTCCCTCAAATAAAGCTGCGGATTTTTATGAACTGATTTAATACCTCTTTTTTTTGTTAAACAAATAATTCAATTACAAGCATACCTCTTTTTCACTAAATAAATAAATTCAATTAATAACATGCTTTGTGTTAAAATTATTGTGATTTGTAACTTATTAAAACTAAAATTATTCTTCACTTTTTGATATTAACAAAGTGTTTGATAATGTATGCCCTCCTAAAGAATCCCGGATAAAAGTTCTCTTGAATACTTGTTCATTTAACGCTGCGGAGTTTTATGAAGTGATTAAATACCTCTTATTTTAGTTAAACGAATAATTTAATTACAAGGATACCTCTTTTTTACTATAAAAATAAATTCAATTATGCTTGGGTTCAAATCAATGTGATCTTAATTTATTAGAACTAAAATTATTCCAAACCTTTTTATATTAACAAAGCGTTTGTTAATGTATGAATATGTTTTTTTATCTGATCCTGAAGGATCCTACACTGAAAAATTAACTTGAGCCCTCCTACAGAATCCCGAATTTAATACCTCTTTTTCAGTAAAACGAATAAATTTAATTACAACAATAACTCTTATTCACTAAACTAATAATTGATTATTTTTTAACGTTTTTATCGACTAATCATTTAACAATATTTTTGACTAATTGTTTATTTCTATCCAATCATATTACAGTTATATCGGGAATTTAAAAAACTAAATAAAACCCCTTTAAATCAAGAAATGGTACACTCATGTACCCTTTACAACCCCTTTAGAGTTTTCGGCTAACCGGTAAGTCATAAAAAACTTTTACAAAAATAAAACTAACCTAAAAAATTATATCCAAAAAAACTCACACAATAAAAAAAAAGTGCTTGCTTTGGGACATTATAAGAATAAAAAACAATTAAACATTTCATTTCATTTTTCAGATTGTGAACACCATTGGTTTTAAATTGAATTTAATTATTTATATATAAGAAAAATACCTATAACTAACCCCAAAAAGTACATAGAAAAGTTATGTATTGTACCTAAAATATTTTTGTTTTTGTTTTACAGCCTTAAGAAAGTTTATTTACAATAAACGAAACTAGTCGGCAAACCATATTGTTTTTTATACCTTTCCAATACCCAAGAACCGCAAAATTAATAAAAATAGGAACCAGATAACTCAAATATAAAAATAAAATATTTAAATTTTCATTATTCTACTTCCAAAGTTATTCTTGTATGGTGGATACCTTTCCAATACCCAAGAACCGCAAAATTAATAAAAATAGGAACCAGATAACTCAAATATAAAAATAAAATATTTAAATTTTCATTATTCTACTTCCAAAGTTATTCTTGTATGGTGGATATATTTTTAATAAAAAAGATAGTTCTTCAGTATAACATTAAGGATTTACTCCTTGCGGTTTTGTTTAAAACTAAGATTAAATTCTGTTTTACTCAGTTTAGATAATGATGATTATGATTACTTATAATTATTATTATAATTTATGAGATATGAATAATTATATTTTTTCACTACTAGCTTATGAACATACCATTATTTTTCATGTTTTTAGACTGTGAATTCAATTTTTTTCAACTATAGCAATAATAATTTTTTCTCTCCTAGCAGGAGTAAATTTTATAAACAATTGATTTCTATCACTTTATCAGTTTCGTTTTTTTTTTGTTGCAATTTTTACTAATTAAACCCAAACAGCTTTAAATAACTTTTTATTTATTATATATAATTAATTATAATTATTACCAATTAACACAATCAACAATTAGTTAAATATTATTAAAAAAAAAATAAAAAAATAAAACTAAATTTTTAAACGTTAGTTATTTTTTATTTACTTAATTTTTATGAAAATTTCAAGAAATATAATTTCTGTTAATAATTTATCTTATCTTATTTGAATAAAAATAGTTAAATAGTGCTACTAGTGAAAAAATTAATACATAAACTACGGTAGAGAAGACTATTATAGCCTCGCACTCTTAAATCCCTCGCTGCTAAGCATTTCGGGATTTAATAAAATAAAAAATGTCTTCTCTACCTTGGTATATAATTACTATTATAATAAATCAGAAACTTTAAGTTAACTAACGCTTTAGTTTCTTGTCCCTAATTATTTCTAAAACTGTGATGTTCAGTTAAATTATACAAAGGTATCCTTGCCATTGGTCAACAATTGGCAGGTTGTTCCTTCATTTTGGCCTTAAATTAAAAATGGTTCTAATACGCTATCATTAAACATTTAAAACTAAGGGTGCACCGAAATTATAGGTATCCTACAGCCAATAATTTAGTGCGTACCCCAAAAAAGCCAAAACACTTGTATTGGGCAGATGTCCCTTTTAATCGAGTACTCTTCTTTTTTTTTGGGGCGTGCGTTGTTTTATCAACATAGTAATCTAATGTACTTATTTTTGAAACAAAACCATACTCTAACATTAGGCGGGTCTATTTGATCTAAGATAGCGCCGGTTTGGACATTAAACAGACTCTTGAGGTAGCCATGTTTGTCGAACTCATTTCTTTTGTAAGGTATGCCGATGTCAAACTACGTACAATAATAAATAGATTTATATTATCATAATTATGATTATTTTTTCACGGTTTTATCAACCAATCATTTAACAGTATTTCTGGCC
>OY294044.1:63178612-63337438 GCA_958510825.1 Brachypterus glaber | reverse complement strand
AAAGTGGCTAAAAAAATCGGTTTTATTTAATAACTCAGGAACCCTTTGAGATATATCAACGAGGTTTTGCACGTCAACTAATCCTACTAAGGCCCGTTTTTATATGTTATTTTCATGTACTTATTTCAACCAGGGGTGTGCGAAACGGGGAGGCTTATCAGTTTTTTGTCCCAAACTTTTTTCTGTGTAACTTTTTTGCAATTTTATTTTTGAAATATGATTCCTCAGGTCAAAATACATAAAAAAAGGTACTCTTGTTGTAATACTGTAGGATTAACCGTTTTCGAGAAAAGTTCATTTGAAGGTGAAATTTCACGGTTCGAGGACGAAAAATTAAATACTAAAATGTCGAAAACCAAAATTTTAATAATGCAATGTTATTCTACATCAAAAACTAAGAAAAAAAGTTTCCATACATGTAGGTCGAAAAAACGATTTTAAAGCTACCATAGCGCTTTAAAAATGGTGCATATTTAGGAGACCATAGCTCCATTAGGATTGATTTTTGGAAGTACCTGTATATGAGGTTTTTTTCTTAGTTTTTAATGTACATTCGCCCTGTATCATTAAAATTTTGGTTTTCAACATTTTAGTATTTAATTTTTCGTCCTCGAACTGTAGAATTTCACCTTCAAATGAATTTTTCTCGAAAACGGTTAATCCTACAGTATTACAACAAGAGTACCTTTTTTATGTATTTTGACCTGAGAAATCATATTTCAAAAATAAAATTGCAAAAAAGTTACACAGAAAAAAGTTTGGGACAAAAAACTGATAAGCCCTCCCCGTTTCGCACACCCCTGGTTGAAATAAGTACATGAAAATAACACATAAAAACGGGCCTTGGTAGGATTAGTTGACGTGCAAAACCTCGTTGATATATATCAAAGGGTTCCTGAGTTATTAAATAAAAACCGATTTTTTTAGCCACTTTCAAAGGGGCGTAGCTCCCTTATGACGCATTTTTAGACATATGTTTATAGGAACTTTTTGTCATATTTTATGATGTAGAATCATCAGTTAAAATTTCCGACCCTATTTCAAATACACCGTGTATATGTCGATGAAAATTAGAATATGCATTTTTGAAAATATAGGTTTAAATACTTATATTTGACATATTCATCTATTTAACACTGAATATTTTTATTAACCCTTGAAGGTTACCTTTTAAAAGTTTTTAATATTATTATATTCGTTTCAAATCTTTCTATGCAAGTTTTTTATAACTCGAAACATTTTTTTATGTTTTTAAAAACTAAATATATTTTTTCTGGCCTTAGACATACTAAATAACTACTTTATAATCAGGTATATAATTTACTATTCTGCCGTTATAAGCTCAAATCTGCTTATTTTAACGAATAGATTATTTTAAGATAAAGTTGTACCTAAATTTTTTTAACTTCATAGAAGGCTTTAAAAAGACTATACAATACAATACAATATAAGTGGGGTTGTGAGGCATGGTACTGCCTTTCAAATCACTGCGACCAATGAGATCTATTGTGAATCCCCTTTGCAATGTAGTCCACATCAAACTTTAGGCTTTCAAAGAAGCCTAAGAGTTTTTTGGGGGCTACTTGGGATATATCTGCAGGTCTTGGGTATACCTGTTCTAGATATTGTAGCCTTTTGCGAGCAATGGCTTCGCAGAAGCACATAATGTGTTCGGCCGTTTCTGGTGCTTCTGAGCATAGACGGCAATTGAAAAGACTATAATAATATTATAAAATTTTTACAGACTATACTTTGTAAAATCTCTGACTTTTTTAATAACTTGTTGGCTTTTTCCTACAAGCTAATCGACCAGTAAAAAATCCTCAAAATATTTTTATGTAATTTGTGCACAGCCCCTTGCTGAAAACTTGAATTTCCCCAAAATTGCTTAATGAAAGATTAGCTTTATACAGGAATTTTGGTACCGTTGGATATTTTTTCGGAAGAAAACTTTTCATCCTGTTAGGTACATATTGATATATCAAGATGAAAATCTGTCGTTTTTTCTGCCTAGGTGAAAGTAGAAATCTTTTTATCCAATACATACAGATAATGAGACAATTACCAGCTTTATTTGAAATAGATAAACTCAATAATAACCCCCGCGTGGCTTTTACTTTATTGAGTGGATAATTATTTATTTTACCCACTCAACTGTCACTTGTCAAATTATTTTCTTGTAAATGTCATTAAAATTTTTAATAAAAATATGAATTCCTAAGCTATTTATTGGATAAAACGTTGTATGGCACTCATGGGTAAACCGATATTGCCCTTTCGAAAATTAACCTGCTTGAAATTAACCTGCAGGTTAATTTTCTCATGGGCAATATCTTACTTTACCCACTAGTACCATAAATAACTATTATTATGTGCATTTAATTTTAACTATTATTTTTACCTAAAACTTCTTTTGTTTAGTATATGAGAATACACTAGAATATTTATAACTATAATAAAAATATAGCAATTTTGTTCCTGCTTTGAAAATTATGTTGAAACTATGAATCTGTCATCTTGTATTTAACTATAAAATTTGGTAACAGAATATTTCCGTATTTTGTGGTTGTAGGAAACATATCGCGTGGGTGATTTATCTTTCACTGGCATTTTAAACTATTAAGTTTATTTATTTACTTCCGCCAGAAAAGTACCTTGTTTCTCGTTATATAAAAAATGTACTTAGAAGTAGGTAGCTGTTAAAATAGTTTGGTTTCAATTCCATTGACCATTTTTTATTTAAAATCCTTTTAAAGCTCAAAATTATGGAAAGTACATACATTTTAAAAGTCAATGTTTAAATTTAAGTATACTCTTATACATGGTTATCAGTAATTGCCATGCCAAAATTTAAGAGGTGATTTTACATCTAAAAATATGAAAAAAAGTTTTTATAAAGGTTGGTCCGGAAATGAGACCTAAGAGAGCTACGGCTCTTCGAAGATGACATATTGGTGGCACAAAATATTACTTCCTCTTAATTGCATTTTTTTGAAAACGGTTGCTCCTACAGTGTTACACTATATGACATATTTTATGTATTTTTACTGAAGGAATCCACATTTTTTACATAAAAAAAAACAAAAAGAGCATACATAAAAAAAAATTGGGGCAAAAATGTGTTAAAATAAATTAAAAAAAATAAAATTTAGAGAGGATTTAATTTATCATTAGCAGTTATAGTATTTATTTTAGATTTAGATGATTTAGCAACAAAATGTATGTTTTTTTTGTTTTTATTTGGGATGTCACTTTTCAAAACAAAGGCTCTTTCTGGTGATAGCCCACATTTTTTTCAGCAAGTCATCATTTAGCAGTTAATTTCCCCAAAAACCAATAACATATCAAGTGACTCTTGATTCTTACACATGCGCCTTTCAAATATCGTGTCAACAGTTTAAATGAATTAGTTCCTGAAAATAGGGAGGAGCTACGTTTTAGAAATAAATAGGTCTTTTGGAAAAAACGCTTTTTGTTGTTTAGTGAAAATATGTTGAAAAAAATGATCATAACTTTTTAATCATTGTATATTTACACTATAGTTCTTTTTTGAATTTAGTCCCAAATATTTGCATTCAAACTAGGACCATAAATCTTTTTTTCTACGACTGCTTTAGAATGTAAGCAAATACACACAATTTTCAAAGACAGAATGAACCGATTCTAGCTCTAGATACGGTATGAATATTCCGTATCAAGTATTAGAATGAGCACATGTAGCGCCATCTCTTGTTTATAAAAGTAAAGAAAACTGTAGCAAAAATAGAAAAAATATATATATTTTACAATGAAATATTGAATAATTTAATGCAATTTAAAGTTTTGCTTTAAAATTACATAAAGTTTATTAGTTTTTCTTAATATTTGACCAGTTTTTTATGAATTTAGTTCAACAAATTAAAACTGCTCCATCTATTGTTAGATATTTAAACCTGATATCTGTCACAACAATTTGTCATAACCTTTAATTCTTGCATTATAATTTTTAAATATGTGCTAAAATTAAATAAAAATCTTTTTTAGGTACTGATTTGATAAAATTATTAAATAACATTAATTGCTTTATTTAAAAATATGTGTTTTCTTGCATTTGCAATGTCGAGTCACAAAAAACATTGTTTTTAACCTTGTTCGCAGTTTAAAGCCATACAGTGTTTCATATATGCAGTCGAAGAAAAAGTATAGTCTACAACACGTATGGAATAGTCATTCCGCGCTCGCGGGACCGTCATACTCGCCTGCCGGCTCGTATGACAAACTTTCCGCTAGCGCTGAATATTGTATATTCCATACTAGTTATAGAATATACTATACAAGTACCTACACTAGAAGGTAGATAATATTATATTTCGAAAAAATCAAAGACAGAGCCGTAGCAAAGCAACTTATTTGGGGAGGGGGGAGGGGATAAAGCAAACTTTTTGATTATAGAATTGCCTTTTTTTTTTCAAATGAAGAATTACTAATTTTTTTTCCCAGTGTGGTGAAGAAAAAAAACAAAAAAGGGAATCAGCTTATTTCTTACAAACTTTTTGATACAGAAACGGTGGATTCCTTAAAACTAAAACGGAGAAAATTCAACTGTATATAGCAATAAAGCTTTTTAAAAAGTATCAAATAAGGCCTTCTAGCAATTTTTTTTATATTTGATATAATTGGTTAAATGAAACATAAGGCATACGTATTCAAATTTTTACTAACCACCTAGGCATTTCTTTCAGTTAAACTTATAATAACATATTCAAATATTCTTATACTTGATATAATAGGTGTTCTAAAGTAAGTCGTTTAAAAGCAATTAAGTAATTTTAAACAAAAACCACAAAATTGTTATGGTGATATTCAATGAAGCAATTTGAAAAATTAAAGCATTCTTCTCACGCCAAACCAATTTTAAAAGTTCGATAATACAGATATCTATTTTAATATTTCTATTTGGACAGTTGTTCTATTGTAATGGACAGGAAATCATTTTCTTTTTTTTTTCATTTCGTTTTATTAAACTAATTATTACATCAACCCTATTCAATAACACGGTTTGAGGTTACGTTTAATGATCTGTTGCTGAATTAAAATACGTTTTTTTTATAAGCATAATTTCTTTAAACCTTAGGCATTTGGTTAGACATAATTATCTTTTATATATTTAAATATATAATAAGAAATTATGTAATTACAAAAGTTTTTATTTTGGGTTACTACTCAATAGATATTCATCGCAACCAAATATGACATCTGAGAATAAAAATTCTGTAATGATTAATTCAAATAATTTGGTCCAAATTCCATTAAATCTTTAATGATGGAAGATTAAAGTTCAATTTTTTTGACTTTTTAAAGGAAGAAGCACAAATTAAAATATATAGTTTTCCTATATTTTCAGAAAATTAAATACCAAAAATAATATTTTTTTACTACTTTTAAAACAGGAACTATTTTGTTTGTTTTGTGTTTTATATTAATAACATAGAGATTAACCTACTGTAACAGCTTAAGGTAAGGCCTCATCTAGAGGTTATGTCTAAAAATCTGTTTCTATATTAAATAGTTTTTCCGAGTAAAAGACCATGTATGTACTTGATCAGTTAAGGGACTTGTTTTAACGGTATGGACTCATATACACGGAAAAAAAAATATAGCTAGAAGCGCTATAACACACATACCAAGCAAATTATAATCGCTTATTATATAAATACAAGGCTTTCTCTTACAATTATGGCAGTCAGTGTAAAAATTTATATGAAATACTTTAATTGTTTAGTGAATAATAAAATATAACAAATAGTATGGCATTTATAGCTTAAATAGATTTAATTATTGTCCGTGCTAATAATTTTTATAATATAATAAAATTTCTGTAAATTTATAATAGTGCCTGTAATAAATATAATCGTGTCTGTAATATATATAATCGTTTCCAATTTATTTTTAACATTATTAGTTATTGTGTCCCTTATAATCTATAGCTTAAATCACTATAATTTGCCACTGTTACCAAATATCTTATAATGTATAGCGCAGAGCCCACTAATTTCTTTCCGTGTAGGAACGAATTTTCAAATTTCGAGTAAATTACTCACTTTTAAAACAAGTTCAATGGCGATTTCTCCCGTTAGATTAGACAGGGACAAAAGTTCTACCCATAAAGGATAGAAGACATACATACACTCCCACTTCCACCCAACCAAACAAATTCTGTATTTGTTCTTTGTTGAACAAATACAATATTTACTTGGCCGGGCGAAAAGTGTAACTATATTATTTTTATTAAAGAAATTACTGGCGCTATCTAAATTTTAGTAGAATTATCTTATTCTACAGATTTACATTAGCTATGTTCGTTCGTGCCGCTCAGTGCTACCCCATCACGGGGCACGTTGTCGCGGCACTTCGAGTATATTTTTTTGAAGAAATATAAAGGCATTTATAAAAATTATAAAAAACTAATAAGACATGTGCCTCCCCACAAGCTGATTGTTATCTAACTTTTTACTTTTGTGCCAAAATTTCCAACTTTATAATTAAATAATATTTTTTTGATTTTTTTTTAATTTAATATAATTTAATAAACGAATTTATTTGCTTTTTGACAAAGTTTCACTTTTTTAGACTGTTTTGAATAAAAAAATGGCAAAAAGGAAATGTTATACAATGAACATATCTCCAGATCATGCGACAACTAGCCCCAAACCAAATGCGACAACTAGCCCCAGTAGTCAATTTTACGTTATGTATCAAGTACTTTCTAATTAACGAATAAAAACTTCTAAATGACAATATCAACAAATAATATACACCTTAAACTATTATTATATATAAAATTCTCTTATCTTAATGCTTTAAATCAGTAACAATAAGAAAAAATATTTACCACAAAAAAATTACCAAGCTCTTTAATTTTTACATTTTTTGGTTTATCTGGATGCTCTTTTAATTTATTGCATTTAAGTTTACGAATGATAAATGGCACTGTTGTAACGCAGCGGTTAATCTTGGTTTGGCGCAGAAAAATATTTTCCTTTTTAAGATATAAGCACTTCGACAACTTACCCCTGCGACAACTAGCCCCGGTCACCCCTACAATATTTATTTGGTTGGCTGTAAAGTGTAGCACAAATGAGATAGAGATAGGGTAGACGTCTTTTGTTTCATAATTCTAGTTGTAGAGAGCTCCATTCCAATCGATTCAGAGATAATGCTTCATATAATTATATTAGCATCTTCCTAAACAATAAGGATGTTTATTTTAAACAAACGGTGTTTTACGGCAACTCATTGTTTTTCGATTTACCCATTGTTTTCAATTTTAAGATAAAATCGGCAATTTTCTAGCGAATTATAATAATCAATGATTTACAATGCACAATAAACCAAAATTGATTAGCTAATGGTTTTGCATATGTTTAAGCCAATAAAAACTACAAACCATAGCGAAAAATGCAACCGCTAATAGCTAAACAATGGATTTTCTATTTTAAATTGTTTTTAGTTGATTTTAACACCATAACGACTTGGTGTAATCAGCGTTAAATAGGTTAAATGTCGCATACAAGAACTAAAACAACAATGGCGACTATACGCATCACTTTTTAAGGGGATGCAGTGAATTATTATTAAAAGAATCAGAGTCAAATTCACAACTATTGGGACTGCAGTCATCGCAAAAGTGACACAATCATATTCACCCATTTTACCATGTAATGATCCGTAATAGCAAATTACTATGGTTAAATGGATGATAATCATATTATCATCCATATTTTCATCCTTTCCTTTGCCTATTATTTTTCACCTTATTCCAAAACTTTCCAGATTATTTTTCATTGGATTTCCTTTTTTTATCCTCCCTCTACCTCTATTATCCACTATTCTATTCTCCCTTTTGCTATTCTTAGAATAAGTTCTATATAAAACTGTAATTTTAGGATCTTCATATAGTTTACCATTGGACCTTTTTTTTCTTAAAATATATTTCTTAGCTTTTGTTCATATTTTCAACTATTTCTATCACCTTTATTTATACTTATTATAGCTGCTAGCTATTTATAGTTTATTAGTTTTTCAATTTTAACCCCATTACATGTTTCAAAAATTTGCCACTTATTATACTTCCAGCTCCATGTTGTTTTTTTTTTATCTGGAGAATATTTATTATTAAAAGAATCAGAGTCAAATTCACAACTATTAGGACTGCAGTCATCGCAAAAGTGAACACAATCATATTCACCCATTTTACCATGTAATGATCCGTAATAGCAAATTACTATGGTTAAATGGATGATAATCATATTATCATCCATATTTTCATACTTTTTTGCCTATTATTTTTCACCTTATTCCAAAACTTTCCAGATAATTTTTCATTGGCTTTTCCTTTTTTTATCCTCCTCTACCTCTATTATCCACTACTCTATTCTCCCTTTTGCTATTCTTAGAATAAGTTCTATATAAAACTGTAATTTCAGGATATTTATATAGTTTACCACTGGACCTTGTCTTCTTTTTTTTTTCTTAAAATATATTTCTTAGCTTTTGTTCATAGTATCAACTATTTCTATGGCCTTTATTTATACTTATTACAGCTGCTAGCTATTTATAGTTTATTAGTTTTTCAATTTTAACCCCATAAATGTTTCAAAAATTTGCTACTCCGTCTTATTATACTTCCAGCTCCATGTTGTTTTTTTTTATCTGGAGAATTTTTAAACAGTTTGAAATTGTGTTCCCTTAAAAGGGGGCGTGTTACCTGTATAATACTTAACTAATGTCGTAAGGCAGTGCCACCAACTCAACATAAATAAATTCCCCTAAGCTGTCAAATGATATCGTAAATGTTCTTATAATAAAACAGTTGAAGTGTGAAAGTGGATTTTTGTTGTAAGCCAAACAAAATGTTTTTGTAACAAAAGAACAACACTTTACGGAGGGTAATTGGCGATTTAGGTTCGCGATCGAAATTCTCTTTAGGAATGTTCGACATTTTTAAGGATAAATGAGTTTTATTTTATAGGTTGCTATCTACTTAATGATATATATTTTATTTGCCCTATAAAATTTATATCAACCTTATTTTAATCTTTCAAAGTTTTATGCTCTGTTTTTATAACTATTAGATCACCTGGACCAAATCGTACATATTTTAGAATGATTGTAGGAATCCAGCGAGATTTATTAACAGACTGTCGCCTTGCTAACTTAAGACCTAGATCTAGTGTCCCTAATTATATTGTCACCGAAAAAAATAAATAATAAAATTTCAGCCCTTAAGGTGTTAATAAAACATCAGGAGTTTCCAAGAAAGACAGACAGTTTCCAAGTAAAGTTAAATTAAATATTGTTTATCCAATACATACAGATAATAAGACAATTACCAGCTTTATTTTAAATAGATAAACTCAATAATATCCCCCGCGTGGCTTTTACTTTATTGAGTGGATAATTATTTATTTTACCCACTCAACTGTCACTTGTCAAATTATTTTCTTGTAAATGCCATTAAAATTTTTAATAAAAATATGAATTACTAAGCTATTTATTGGATAAAACCTTGTATGGCACTCATGGGTAAACCGATATTGCCCTCTCGAAAATTAACCTGCTTGGCTGACTTACTAGTACCATAAATAACTATTTCATTATTTTTGTAAGAAACAAAAATAATGTTTTTAAAACAGCTTATAAATTACATGGTATCACATGGTATAATATATTTCATATTCTAGATTATTTAGGACCTATTTATTTTTAGACGTCAATCATATGTGAACACCTATCTATATTAACTAATCTGTTTAGTGTCATTTCAGTTTAACGACGATAAATGTTCTGACAGTGGTCTTTGAAGAAAAAACCTTCAAAAGATTAAGCCGCGGGTATAATTACAAATATTAAAACTAATAAATCATAACAAGCATAGCTGAGACAAACCTAAAAATGTAATATTCACATTTTATAGCTAATAAAAATTCATATTAACTCTTAGAAATAATCAGACCCCGGATATTTGGTATTGATTACGAGGGGCGCGCGAATTTTACTATTTAAAAAAAAAGTTTTTAAAGATTAATGGCATACTTTCTTAACCATCCCGTGAGAGTTATTATTCATGGTGGCGTAACTTGACGATTACGATTAAAGAAGTATATCCCAATATTATGACACAGGCGAATAACTATACTTTTAGGATATAATGGCTTATTACAAAAGAGTTATAACTATACAAATATCAAAGGTAAAACAACAAAAAACAATATTATGTATATTTTACAAAATATTTACATGTTAGTGTTCTAAAACTAAATATTTTTAAACATAATTAATTAATATTAATGTTGAAAATAAAAATATATCATCAAGATTCTCTCCATATTTTCGGCTATTAAGCTTCGTCTTCTCTTACCAAAAGTATATTTATAATCTGAAAAGAAATGTTCTATGTCTACCGAAGTTAGTAGAGCATATTTAAAGAATGTATATTTCGTTTAAAAAAGTCAACTTCTTTGCCATTAAAAAGGTCTACTATTTAAAACATTGTGGAAAATCTTTAAACCAGAAGCATTTGTGGTTTCATCTATGCTAAAAATATGTTTGTCCTGTACTAAAGTTTTGCATTTTATATTCTCAAAAGCCTTTGGTAGATACTTTTTTCTCTTTGTGGGCTCGCTTGGTACTTTTACATCTTCTGAGGATTTTCAATTTTCATCCACGGAATGTTACAACTGGACTCACTAAATCAAAATAAAACTTTTTTGTATGTCATTTTTATGAGATTTTGATGATGTCCAAGTCCAAACCTATATCTTTTTCGCACGTTGAACGAAAAAGTACCTCACGATTAAATTGCGGGAATATTTTGAATCCAAGTTTCTACGGTAGTGCGTTAGGGACGCGCATAAGCCATTTTAAAGGCTTTAAAACTTATTTATATTAAATTAAAAATTTGTGTCATGATACTCAGTAAGTGTCACTCATATCAGAATGTTCATAAAAAATTAAACTTTCGCGCGCCCCTCGTAATCAATACCAAATATCCGGTACTAGAAATAATAAATGTTTTAACATTATCCAGTACATTAGTCGAATGCTTTATGTATCATCGCCCCCTGTGATATCCGATCATTAATTCGTATTAAGTCAACATATTGTCACCCCAATTGCTACGAAAGCTCCCTCTTTATATTAACCGTTTAGAAGATCAAGTTGCCGTGATTTTTATTAAGTGCAATTGTTTTGGTTTTGCATCAGCACCTCATTGGAATTCAGTTAATTAAAGTCGGTATTCTGCCTTTTAAAACGTTTTTGCTTTATTGTGTCTTCTAGATAAATGGTTTTCGGTACTTCGTGTCAGGGAATAAAGCCTTACAAATGAATAACTGTGACAAATTTACAATAATATGACAACAATAGGTGCAACAATAAATTATATATCGAAATTAATATGTGTTTTATACTAAATCTACACGAAGAAAATATTTCAGAAAACAGAAAGCACTAACTACCTGCTTAAAGCTTTTTAACATGAATAATGCTAATACTTAATGCAATACGCAGTACATGACTAAAGAGAACAACTCATATTTATTGTTTAAAGTTGGTATACATGCGTGTATTAGTTCAAGTGAGTGAAGAATTGTCAACATAATGTGTAATATTATTAAATATTAATATTCTTATTAATATTATTATTGCTCATAATTTAAATTTTGAGGTTATATCTGGTGACAGTTACAATTACAATTATAACAGTAATCAGACATAACCTCAAATTTCAAATTAATTATAAAACTTCAAACTAAAGAGTTATCCTAAACATAGTTGAAATTAGCAACACATGTATACCACTAAAAAAATGGTCTTCAAAAGACCTCGAAGGAAAAAAGTTATCTCATACAAAGTTATATGGCGCAGTGGAAAACTTTAGGCTTTTTGTTGACAAAGAATTGACTGAAAATTTAGTGTTCTATTTGTCCTACTAGAACAGTGTTTACAAGAGGAAAAAATTAGTGGTTCTAAATGTCAAATAATATAAATTATGCACATTTCTAATTCTAATACTAAAGGAAAGGGTTTAAATATTTGAAGACTAAAGGGTTCATTTTATTTTCTCGAGGGTTAAAGTAATTTTAAAGGGGTTGAAAAGGTGTTATTTAAATAATTGGTTATACAAAATATAATAAACAGGTTGCCTTAAATTGAATTAAATAAAAACTACACCAGACTATTAAAATCGCATTTTCCTCCACACTTTTAGCCTAAAATATATATAATTTAGTTCTACCATCAAACTATTTCCGAAACCCGTAATTAAATTCAATTTTATGTTAAGGAACAAAATCCCAACATCTGTCTCTATATCTGTCAAAACATATAAAGCGACATTGAATTAATAGAGGTTCTTTTTTAATTATTTTTTTTATTAGTAAAATACACTATACTTATTAAATTTTAACAGAGAAAGATAATACTTGGCATTATCTTTAAGAAGCTCATCATCATCAATTATAATTACACTAGTTTACAAGGTTTTTAATAAAAGAATATCCATTAGACAGTTTTTGAGGCAATCCTCATGGGAGGATTGGTGTAGTGGTCTACCGCGTCTGTACATGACAAGTCTACTAGCCAACTAGTTTTCAATTAATTAATAATTGAAATTTGGCTAAGGCGTAAGTGAAGAGGACACTCTCTATAAAAACTGGTCCGAAAGTCAGTATAAGCTGGTGGTTCCCTCTACTACTAGCCCACACAAGTCCTGGACGTAGGGGATGCTTAATTAAGTAGAATAGTACGAGGTTAAACAAACATATAATGCAATGTAAAAATTTTATGTACGGAAAATCGGTATTATCTATTTGAAAAACTAAACATGGATTAAAAGAAAACAAATACAAAAGTACCTATATTGATTAAAAAAATTACAAAAAAAATTACTTACAAACAGAAAATAAATAATTGGGTTTGCACAATTACCATTCAAATTATTTTATTACTTTTTTACTTTCAAATATGACTAGAACTAATTAAAAATTTCAATAATTTTTTTAATTACTTTTCTATTTTACAGAACATTTTTTTTTTTATTTGTCAACTACTTTATGTCAGGCTGGCTTCCTATAACATTCACTTTACAAAGTCTACAAAGATTTACCATAAACATTTTAATAGAGATAAGAAAGTTTATTAAAAAAATTTTTCAATTTAATTTTCTTATAACGGTACCTTAAAACAATATAAAAGCTTGCTTTTTTAATAGAAGGCAAAATAGGAAATAATTATGAAGAAGATAAAAACTGGTACGCATAGACTACTATAATTTTAAGTCCAATTATTGCATTTTGTGTCAATTTTTTTTTAAAGTTTTTTCAACCAATCATTTAACAATATTTCTGGCCACGTGTTTATTTTTGTAGAAAATTCTAGTGAGAATCGCTGTAGTATTTTGTTTTTCAGTATTTCTAAAGTAAAACAAGATTTCGTACCTAAAACTAATTAATAATTAAATATGAATATATTACTATTTATAATTATTGTTATTAATTTATTATTTACCAAAAAATAACTCAAAATATTCTTTTTATAAAATGAAGTGACAGTTTTTATAGGTTGACTTTTATGAACATGCTTGCAAGCCTAGCGCAGTACCGCGCCTGTCAGTACTGCAGTAAGTGACTAAACTATTGACAGAACTATAATTTGCAATTTAAAAATGGACAAAAAGGTTTTAGTTTAGCAGTTGAGAATGTAATTAAATTAACCAAATCAAAGAATATGCCCGTAAAAATATTAAGATAAGTAATAAAACAATTTATATGATTTTGCAATGAAAAAAAAAAAGTTGGTTTGACAATCTTCCAAATTACACAGGATTCTTCGAATTATCGGGAAATATTCACAGTTTTCATTCAAATTTGCTGTTATAATAGTTACTCCAGGGGCATAGCCCCGGTCGTAATTATTTCCAGACAGAAAATTTTCAAGAAAACAGTGAATTTTTCCCGCATCAGGAAAACTAATTAATTTTTAAACAGTCTCAAATAAGTAAAGTAATATAAATAATTATTATTATTTTCTTAAAAAGTCAAAAAACTTTTCTGATGAATTTAAATATTGAGATCGCTGGTCCAATAAACTTTTCTTTGGAAATAATTTAGGGTCTAGAACTTGAATGTATCCATAAAAAATAGTTATTTTTTTCTCAAGAACTTTATAATACCAAAACATAAGTACCTTTACAGCAATATTGTTATTACATGAATTTTAAAAATTAGATACCATACGTACTCATTTTCAATACAGAAGCTGTGAACTTTTAAAAAATAAACAAATCTTTTGTTCTCGCTCAATTTTAAGATAATAGGTGCTTTCTCACATGTATTTCCGATATATAGCTAACCACAACTTTATATTAAATAATGGTATTTTAATAAAAATTTCGCACGTTCTTTCGTTTCTCTTTTAGTATCTACTTCCTTTAGACCAATATTAAATTGCCTTTATTAATATACATATTATTTTAATCGAATTCAAATCACTTCATTTCACATATAAAAGTATAATAAGCTGTGAATGTAATGCTCAGCATCTCATAAACTAAGTATCCATCTATATAACTATAGTTATATTAGTTAAACCATGTGTTTAAAAGTAACTTTATAAGAAATTGTTTTATATTAGTTTTATCTACTCAAAATTTGATTTTGAAAAATTTCAGAGTTTTTACTTATTTACTAGTCTGTTTTTGGTATTTTTTGAGGAAAAAATTGTAAACTTTTATTTTAATTTTTCATGTTTTGATCTGCTTTTGCTGATTTTCTACATTGTTTTGTGGAGAAAAGCTACATCAATTGATCACTTTTTAACCGACTTCTAAAAATAGGAAGTTATCAATTCAACGTGTATGTTTTTTTTTTATTTCTTTGATTCTCTAATTGTTTTTTTTTTCTGTTGAGCCTCCAACGTTGCCACGGTTTGTTTCAAAAATGGAAAACATCAGTGATGCGATTACTTGAATTACTAATATGTAGTTTTTGACAATAAATTTATGATTGCCTATTTTGTCGTTTATCCATACCGATACAGAAAAAGAAACGATTACCTATCCAATCTTAGATTTTACACTACCAAATATATTTGGTAATAGATTTACATTAACTAATCACTTTAGACGCGTTGGTGTTAATCTATTACCAAATACACTACAGTTGTGGAAACCTTGTGACATCATCAGAAAATTATATTTTCATTTCTGTAACTGGTGTATACGTCTCAAAGAAAAACAAAAATATCTGTTACTTTTATTATAATAATAGTACCAAAATACGTTTGACCCAGTATAATAATACGATTTAGAAACGATTATAAATCCAATCGATGCGTAAAAATATAGGCTGTAAGATAATTTAAGCCAACTATTATTAAAATTTAACATCTATATTTGCGTGTGGCCCGCTATCGCCTCTCGGCTATTTCGACAGATAATTTGGCTACCAATACTCCACTTTAAATATACTTTTTTATTGCCAATCTCTATAATAAAAGTAATCAATTTGTTAAAATAATGATACTGAACAGTTAAATTACTTGTTCATGGTTAATCGTAAATTTGCCTACTGGATAACGTATTGAAACCTTTCCAATTTCTCCTTAAGCAACTGTTTCAATATTCAATACTTAGTATACATGTTTCTATTACAATTATTTAAATTATTTTTAATTAAAAAAAATTTATGTAAAAGAAGTCATTGAAAAAATAGAAGCTGTGATCAATCACAAACAGAAACTAAACAAAGCTAATATTTTTAAATCCATATACAAAATGTCATTAAACTTAACATAAAAAATACCATATTACATCTTTTAGTTGTTAAGGATATTGGTAAATAAAGTTTCCCACCTTTTGCAATAGGATCTATTCACTAATCCTAGGATTCCTGAACGAAAATTACAAAATATATCGGTAATTTAAATTGATAAAAGTTTCTCTAAATAAACTAAACTAAAACCGTTTTTGATCTGGCTAAAAGTACCTTAAACTCTTTCAAAATTTTACTAGATTGCCTTAAAGTTATGCTTTCTGCCTTATTAACAAAAAGCGTCACATCTATGCTTCACATTAAGGGGCTGTAAGTTACACAATTTTTAATTGAAACCTTATCATTCTCAGACTAGGAAGTAACTGTATGAAAAGGGTACGAGTTTTCGCGGTGGAAGACAAATTTTCATTTATGCGATGTAAAAACAATATGGTTGCTCTCTTTGTGACATAGTAACTTGTGACCGACTATACTGCTTTCTTTGCGATGTTCATAAATTATAAAATTTGATTCTACTATAGATTGAGCTATGTGGTAGAAATAAGTCTGTTTAATTTCAATAAAAGTAGGAAACCTATCAGTGGATGTGAGAATAGGGACCACTTTAAGAATTGCTGGATAATTGTATCTGTAAGTTACAACGAGTGGTTCGGAAGTCACTATAATGTACATGGGTCTTTGGCAAGTGATATTATCATTCATTACTGTGATATTGACCCCCTTTAATGTAACTTTGTCAACATTTCCAACTTTTCCTATAGTATGAAATAAAATTTAGCAGTTGATATGAATTAGGTAGAAAATTCTCATTGTATCTGGTGTAGCCTACGTAATATTAATGATATCGCCAAATCATTGTCTTTTCGGCCTAAGAAAAGTTGAACATCGAGCTTGCCGTATAGTGGCAGGTGTGACTAATTTCAGGGCCTTTGATGTTCCGAGCCGACACCAGCCCACTTTGTTAAAAGACCACTGTTAAACAGGTGAATATCGAGAAGATTTTCATGGCTAACTGGATCTTCGCTCTGTCGGTCTCACCTACAGCAAAGAACCAATAAGTTAATGTTTTAAGGGAATCTCTACCCTAAAATTTAAAAATGTATTTAATAGTATACTAGCATACTTACTTTGAAGAAAATATCTGAACAATTAATCGAACCTATTATGAAATGGTTATTCCATTTCATAACATGCAGACCTAATCTATTAACAAGAATTATTGTTAATATTTTGCATTGGGTTTTAAAAAAGGCTACATGTTAATATTAAGAAAATTCATAAACCTAAATTATGAAAATTACTATAAAACAAATATACTAAGAATATTTAATGGATATGCCTTAGATGACATTAAAGTCATCTTGGAATTTGTATTGGTGTTTGTGGTATTCTCCATTTTCATGTATTTTAAACACACTTTAATTTTCAGTAAAACTAAAAGAAAAATAAACTAAATTATATACGTCGCGACGTATTTACCCCTTTTGAATATTTTTTGAAAGCTTTACTCGAGAGAGCTGTACTTTAAATTATTTAATAAATACAATTATTATTTTAAAATATTTATTTACTTGTACCACAATGTTGGTTAAATAAACCATAGAAAAAATGTTATCTCTCCAAAATATAAAATACACATTATTAGAAATGTCATATGACATTTCTAATAATGTGTACTCAAGTTATTTTGTTTATAAATTTAAAAACTTGAAAATGACTTTATGTTAAAAAAGTCGAAACAATTGTCGCTATAATGTTTGTTTAATAGACAATAAATTTATATTTTGGAGAGATAACATTTTTTCTATGGTTTATTTAAATCAACTCCAATATGAGTAAGGATCAAGAATTTCACAATGTTGGTTGTTATTCCCTTAATGTTTCAACTGCTAATCTCATACTTAATATTGAATATTTCTAAATTCCTCTGTTATTTCATTTAGGAGATACCACCAAAGATTTTTTTTAACCATTTGTCTAATACAACGCATTTTACACTTTTAATTATATAGATGTCTTCTATTAAGTCCAAATTTTCACACGCTAGGATTTTTTTCTTGACAGCTCGAAAATGTATTAGGTTCCTCTATAATCAAAATTTACGCCGTTTAGGGTATACAATGGATTTTGCGTTAGGATTTATAATCAAGCTTGTAAAATTGATTACTTTGATTAATACAATTCGATTTCATACATCTCAATCAAAAAGTAAAGTTTTATGGTGTGCCTCAAGGATACATATTAGGACTAAATGAAATTTTTTGTAACTATGTAAGCCTAGTACAATTAATATCAAAAAAATATTAAAACTTTGAGATATAACTCAATAATTTTAATTAAAGAAAAAACTTTTATGTATCTATTAATGAATAAATATACAAAAACAAAATTTCATGGGGTTCCTCAAGGATACGTGTTAGGTCCAAATAAAAGTTTGTAATTCTTAAATTACATGATACACCTTACAATCAGTATCAATTAAATTATTAAAAATTTGAGTTATAGGTAATATTTAATAAAATAAAAAAATTAATTAATTTAGTTTTTAGTTACTTTTTTTGTATTTTGGAAGAATACTGTTACTTTGGCAACTGGAAATTAAAAAAATAAATTCTTACGACCTTGTATTTCTGCTTCTTTCTAATTACACTGTTTTAAAGTAATTACTGTTTAAACAAAATTATTACAAGCAATAAAGCAAACTGTCTATTATTAATTGAGGAAAACATTTTTGAATTGGAGTTTATACCAACCTAATATCTTCTTTTTTTTTCAGAAGGTCAAAATCACCTAAATCTCTTCAACAACAGACAACAACCAAAGAAAAAACGAAAATCGAGGACGGCTTTCACAAACCACCAAATATTCGAATTAGAAAAACGTTTCCTGTACCAAAAATACCTAAGTCCGGCAGACCGTGATGAAATAGCCTCAAGTTTAGGACTGACGAATGCTCAAGTGATAACCTGGTTCCAAAATAGGCGAGCAAAATTAAAGAGGGACATGGAGGAACTGAAAAAAGACGTAGAAAGTGCGAAAGCTCTAACGGCGCATAAAAGTTTTTTAGAAAATATTCATGATTTAAATATGCTGAAAAAGAAAGCAATGGTTAGTGAAGATGACTGTCCAAAGAATTTGGTTATGTCTCCTGAGAAATAATATCAAGTTTTTAGTCAAATTAAATTATTTTCAATAAATTATTTAAAAAGTTGTTGTTAAATATTCAAAAATAACAACAAATGGTGTTGATAACTAAAAAAATAATTTATCTCTCTCGCTACATCAACCAATGCTTAAATTAAGAAAAAATAGACTTTTCCATCTATCAAGTGGTGATACAAAGTAAATTTTTGCCATTTTAGAGCTACAAACAATTTTTTAATTCTACACACAGAAAACAATTTCTTAAATTAAGACTATAGTGATTTGTATACACGGTGTCCCACGGTAGACAAATCAGTCAAATTGTGGCGATAATATTAAAGCTATTAAAATATATTTTTTACCAGTCAATATAGATCTAGTTACTTTCAATTTACGCCAGAAAAAAGTGTTGTACTTTTTTTTCCGTTTTTAGGCTAGAGCAACAAACAGAATTTTTTTTTAGCATAATAACATTTTTTAACGCCAAAATTTAAAAAAATAATATCATTTCTTTATCATATGATAGTTTTTTTTACTAAAAACAATAGTTTTCTATTTAAATTTTTAATTTTAGAAAACGGTAAAAAATGGTAAGTGCATTATGGAATGACCCCGCTAATGTAAAAGAGAGGATGCTATGAAAATAAATGTTTGCAAATATGACGTTCACGATAAAAATAAATGTCAAATCTAATGTTATAAATTAGATTTTTACTTAGACTTAGTAAGGACCTTGTGGACTAGGGTATTTTATACTACAGAGTGTATTACTTAATTACTAATAAATTTTGATTTTTTGCGCTCAATCAAATTTTTTAATTGGTATGATTGGATTAATCTTAGATTAATCTTAGCAGTTTTTTTTTACAAAGTCAAGTCTATATCATAATGAAAGTATTGGTAAAGCAAGTTATTATAAAATCTATTGGACAACTTATGATCAAACATGTTTTATAATTATGACATTTTAAAAAACATAATTAATTAGCTTGTAAAGAACCCCCTTCCCTCGCAGTTGCATGAAGTTGCAGCTGGTTCATATTAGCAGGGCCGGATTCAGGGGGGTGCAGGGGGTACAGATTACCCGGGGTCCGGGCTCGAAGGGGGCCCGGCGACAGAAGTTTTTAATAAACAGTTTATTTTTAAGCTTGCAAAAGCTTAAAATTTGTAAAAAAATTGCCTGCGGCGCCAGAGCTATCAAAATTGAAAAAAAAATTGCCTGCGGCGCTAAGACTTTATTATTTTTTACATACTTAAGCTTGCTGAACTATGGGGGCGCCGCTTCGGCCCTCAGTGCCTTAGCTGCAGGTCTGCATGGGACAATTATGTTTTGAAAAAATGGGGACCCGAGTAAAAAGTTGCACCGGGGCCCGGGCTGGCTCTGTCCGACCCTGCATATTAGGGTCACTTCATCTAGTCCTACTTCGTGCTTTTGTTCTTAGTCGTTTGTTTTGTTTTTTTGAACAAAACCAGACCAAAATTAGACCAAATACAGAAGAACAAAGGAAAAAAACTGTCATATTATGGGCAATTTAGTCAATTAATTTATTGTTATGTAATTAATTACGTACATTTTGGTTGGAATTAAAAGTTAAATGATACTAAGAATAATTCTCATAAGTTAAAATATCAAATTGATTGTTATTATTAATATTATTTATTAATATGCGAAACGCAAGACGTATTTATGATATTTGAATTAATTAACTCATCATTGTGTCAAATTCCATACATCTACAAAATATTACGCCTTTCTAGAATATTTTTGTTATTAGAATTGTTTTGTACAATATTTCAAATAAATCCATGTTAGTCCTTAGGTTTTCCCAAATCACTCCAGTTCTGATGAAAAAAGGTCAAAATTACGCATCTAACTTCAGAGAATCATGGGAATATAAATGCCATTTCACAAAATCTATTATTAGCAAATAATTCTAATTCTTTGCGAGTCTTCCACGATTCAAATGGATTCAAATCAAGCATCAAGTTAATAAATTTAAATAATTTACTATCATCGGGAAACTTTTCTACTATTCTTTTCGTTGTTTCTCTTAAATTTCGAGCACATTCTCCATAAGTTAAAATAAATTCTTTCTTTACTTCTAAAGTTATCATGTTGGCATTCAAAACTTGGTTTTATAAAAATCTTGCTTTGTTAATTTTTTGATTATAATGGCAAATCAAATTTGACATTTATTGTCATCATATACGACTTATTTAAAAAATTTAATTTCAAGGCATCCTACTATTTTGCCATAGCGGGGTCATTCCATTATGCAATTGCCCTTTTTTAAGGTTTTATAAAATTAAGAATTTAAATCGAAAATTATTGTTTTGAGTGAAAAAAACTATCATATGATAAAGAAAAATTGTTACTTTTTTTAATTTTGGCATTTGAAAGTATTGTAATGCTTTTAAAAGTGCATGTGTGGAGCT
This sequence comes from Brachypterus glaber, assembly GCA_958510825.1. Taxonomy (NCBI): domain Eukaryota; kingdom Metazoa; phylum Arthropoda; class Insecta; order Coleoptera; family Kateretidae; genus Brachypterus; species Brachypterus glaber. Next base: position 63,316,046 of record OY294044.1, on the reverse strand, counting down.
CTAGCTCAAAACCAAAAAAGAGTAGAAAACTTTTGTTTTGGGTCAATTGAAGATAATTAGGTCCATATTGACTGGTAAAAGTTTCATGTTGATATCTTTGTTAATAACGCCACAGTTTGACTGATTTGTCTACCGTGGGACACCGTGTTTAACGAAGAGAAATATATTCTTCTTTAATGCATACCATATTCTTATAGTATTCATATTCTTATTTTAAGCAAAATTTTGCTTCAAATATGGAAGGATAAGAATATGGTATGCATTAACGGAGAATATAATCTCTTCGTTATATACAAATCACCGTAATCTTAATTTAAGAAACTTTTTTCTATGAGTACACACAAAAGATTATGTTTAAATTAATTAAAATATTTTTGCAGTAGTTGGATTAATTTTACTATAGTTGGATTAACTTTACCATAGTAAATTTAATATTTATAAATATCTACACTGTAAAAAATGGGGGTAAAATTAGACAGTAATATTACGATTAAATTATAAAATTCCTTTGATTTAAACCGAATTTTTAACTGTTTTATGGGAAATATAAGTGAACCTTTAAATTTAACCTTTAAATTTATGATGACGTAATCTAAAATCTAGTTTTAAAATTACAATATTATTTTAAAATTACTTTATGTAATTCGGAATAATTTAAAAATATCTTTTAGGGAACCTTCAAGTATTACGTAACGCAAAATGTACCAAAATTCATACACTTCGTACCTGGGTTCTCGCGTTATTCAAGGCTGTAGGTAGCCAAAACATGAAAACTCTACAATCTATAATAACCGGGGTATGAAGTGTATTAATTTTGGTACAATTTGCGTTACGTCATACTTGAACGTTCACTTAGTACCAAAATACGGTAATTAAATTTCACGAAGTATTTTTTACAGGGTAGTATACACCATTTTTATTATATCATATCATTGATATGGATAATTCAACCACAGCAAACGATATTATTGTTGGTTTAAACATATATTTTGCATGTACACACAATGTGTGGTGTTAAAATTACATTTTCTGATATTGAAAGATGGAATATCTGTCTGTGGAAAAATCTATCAATAGTTTGAAGCTATAAATACTGTGACTGTACCACAGGTTAGGGTATTAAAAAAAACACGTTTATTTGATCGTTTTAAGAAATTTGATATGCACCTACTTTTGAAAATTATGAACAATTGAAAAAGATACATTAAAGTGTAATATGTATACCGTGCGATTATAAAGTGCCGAACACTTTTTAATGCAAAACTGGCATTAGCGATAAGTAAAATGCAAGAAAGCTGTGTGCGTTTTACTGGCCACCGAGCTGTTGTACGTAGCAATCACATGGGCTTGTCGCGCACAACTCTAACAGAGGCGTGGCTTCAAACGAAGAGTATTTTCTTTTCAAACTGTTCGGCACTTTATAATCGCACTGGATTATAGCTTCAAGCCCATCCCCATATTATTTGAAAATTGCAGAAAAATTAAAGATAAATATTTTTTAAAACTTTTAAATGAAGTAGGTGGATGTCAAATATCATTTTTCAGTTGAAAAACATTTAATTAAATTTATGGATTTTACATGACAAAAGTTATTTTTTTTCTTTCCAACTTTCTAATTCGGACCATAATTTAATTGTTTCGGACTGAAATTTGGCGTAGAATCTTATTTTTGTTTTTTTTACGATATACAACTTAAAAAAAAAACGAGTTTTTGAAATATCCTAACTACGGACACAGTGTATCAGAAAGTCGCTATGTCACTATGCTTTTTTATCACCATTTTAGGACATTGAAATTTTTTCTAATTAAATTTTGCCAGAGAGTATACTTATAAAAGACTAAACTATTTTTTATTTCAGATGTTAACAGCATTGGTTTGATTGGTACTTAAGTAAGATTATCAAAAATTTTACTCAAAAAACTTGATTTAGTGAATTTTATACTTCGTACTTATAGAAACGTCATTAATTTAATTGTACAAAAATAAATAGACTTTATATAAATGTTTTTATCTTAACTATAGACTTTTTAACTCAGACGTTTCAATTTTTGTAAAAAAGAACAGCCATAGTAAACTCATATGATTTGTAAAAATTATAATTATTATTTTGTATATATTGTAAATATTATTGATTAGTGTATGTAAAAGTTGTAAAATATTCGTTTTAAAACAGTACTACTTATAGTTATTTATTATTTTTTCGTCTTTTCTGACGGGTCATTGCAATATTTTAATATAATGTATAAAAAATGCTTTAGTATTTAAAGATTGTCTTTAGAGTCAATGTGAATAAAAATAAAAATGTTTTAAAAAATTATTTTTATTATTTTTATTTTACCCTTTTATTTCTGAATATTGCTGGAGTATTACTATAGCAAACAAAGCAAAAATTTTTAGTCCACTACATTGATATAAAAACAAATAAAATACGAAAAAAATATATATAAATCAAAAACACACAAAAAAAAGGTCAAAATAAAAAACTAAAAATAAAAAATATTTAAAAAACAAAAAAAAAATAGCCTTTAAATTTTTGTTGGTCCTTTAAAAACTATTAAATTAGCTTCTTTAAAGTTAAGCTATTAAATATTTTTCATCTTATCTTGTCTTAATTTTTTTTATCAAGACAACAGTTTATTTAAAATTAAAAATCAAGAGAAAACGAAATTCGTATTTTCGGGAGTCGAGACTTTAGAACAAGAATCAAGAATTCTCGACTCTTGATTACATGTTTTTAAGCTAACCAATTAAGTATTATCTTGTCTTAATTTCAAGAAAAAAAATGAAGATAACAGTGTATTTAAAAATCAAGACAAATAAAGTCGTGTTTTCGGGAGTTGAGACTTCTTAACTGTTGATAGTATTGTACCTACTTTTCTCAGACTTACTACTTAAATTTTTAAGTAAGTTCTCTACAGGGTGTAGACTAAACCCAAGTTGGATATAAGGAATCTTTGTCAATAATAAAAATTTTCTGGTCCCTGTGGGGATTTTTCGACTGGAGATACTAAGTTTAATCAATCCTGCAAAATGCCGAGAGTCTTGAAAAGCAAGACGAGACAAGAAGTTAATCGTCGAAAAAACTTCAAGGCAAGAACCGCCTGTTTCTTGTCTTGAAAATCGAGACCCGACGATCAAGATTACTGATACGTGAAAGGTTTGTTGCACAGACGCGATAGTTTACTGCAAAATGGCTGCCATTAACTTTGTTGTTAATATATTCATGCGATACGCCACTGAAATTCATGATGCATAATTATTATTATTAAGGTAACCAATTAAAAATAAAATAAGTACTTTTCTTATTAGTTAACAAGCCGTATGAATAATACGCCGATAGTTACATAGATAATTAAGTATTTAACGTGCAAAACTTTTTGTATCAGATATAATCCAAGAATATATTTATTATAATATGTTACACTTCGGCACTTTCGCATGTAAGGGCATATACACAGCCTAGCATAAGAACATAATACATAACAATGCGATGTCGTGATTGGCTTGATTTGCCGCCATGTATCTTGTAAGTCAATCACGGTATAGCATTCTTATGTTTTATATTCTTATGCAAGATTCTGGATAGGCCTTAAATGAGCTTTCATATGTTTAACAGAAATTATCAATTTATTAATGACATAGGTAAATGACTACAATACGAGAAACAATCAGGACTTCTTTGTAAATATTTATGTAAAACTAAAAAATTACAAATCTCAACTTTTTATAGCGGTGTAAGGCTATTTAACAGCCAACCGGTACACTGAAAGAAATTACATTGAAAAGGTATAAAAATCACACTTCTGATGTACAAGCCAGCCAATCGCTGGCGTTAAGCTAGTCACGTGACTCGAGAAGCCAGAATTCCTGCATCATCGAGTCTGGTGGCTGTCGACCATTATAATTGTTTACGTTTGTAAGAGCGTATATAAAATTTTGTGTGTGCTAGATTTTTCAAAGAAATAATTGGTAAGTGTTGATTAAAAGTAAATATTTAAAAAGTGTGATTAATACAATATCCTTAAAACATACATTTTTTAATATTTTATTTATTTAGGCGGCAACACTGGTCTGCAAATTTTGAGTTGCTAAGACTTGTGTATGTTTTCTGTTTCTATTTTATATTGGTAGTTTTTGTAGCGCTGATTACGAATATACGTTTTATTTTTCTGTTGCGTAGTTTTTCCATAAAACACTATTCATAAATAGAAAAATAACAAAATGGTTATTCTATTTTTTTTAATAAATTGAAGGATTTTAGGTAAAAAGTATATTTACGCGTTGGTGTAAACTTTACACACTGGATGTACAAATATAATACACACCGCATTTATATTAACGCTTCGAGTGTAAACTCACATCAGCAGCAGCTGCAAGTAAATTACCCATGCACGTGTATGTAAAAATTTATCTCAGTGTAGAGCTTAAAAACTGTGATAGGTATGCTTTATTTAAAAGAAAGTTAGAGGAATTTGTTAAAATAAATTATTAGTTATTTTATTAACTAGTTATAAGATACACAAATAAAATATGTTTTTGAAATGAAATAGATAATATAAATATTGTAAATTAAAATAGCTATGCTAATAAATAAAAAATAATAATAATAATAAACAGGGCCCGGGAGCTATGGGATCAAGGCTCTTACTCGAAAAAATTAATAATTCGATTTTTTATTTTTTTGAACCAAAATGCTTTTAAACACAAGTATTTAAAAAGAATACTCGAAAAAATATCTGTAAATATTACGAGAAAATCTATTTTTAAACGACCTACCAAGAAGAAACAGGTTCTTAATTCGAAGGGTAGGGGGACGTTCAAGTATTACGTAAGGGAATTTTGGGAAAAATTCATACACTTTATACTCTCGCTTTATTAAATGCTGTAGAGGGGGGAGGGGGGTGTTAGGGGGGGTACGCAAAAAAAAAGAAATCTCTACACCCTTTAATAAAGCGAGGATCGGGTATTAAATCGTCGCTTCCCTTGCAAAGGGCCGTATCTCATTTTTTGTGATTTTTGATAATATCCTTACAAAGGGGTTTATTTCAAAAAAATGCGAAATTTAGTTAGGCCCTTGGATGGCATCAAAACAGTAACCTGCAGCTCCCTATTATTAATAATATTATTAACCAGGGTAGCTACAGGTTACTGTTTTAATGCCACCCAAGGGCCTAACTAAAGCCCCTTTGCGACGATCACTTTATTAAATGCTGTAGAAATTTCATATTTTGGCTCCCCCTCTAATAGGGGGGGGGGGGGTGTTAGGGGGTAAGCAAAAAAAAAGAAATCACTACATCCTTTGATAAAGCGAGGATCGGGTATGAAATCGTCGCTTCCCTTGCAAAGGGCCTTATCTCATTTTTTGTGATTTTTGATAATCCCCTTTGTAAGAAAGGCTACGAAATGTATGAATTTTTCCCAAAATTTGCTTACGTAATACCTAAACGTCCCCTAAAGCCAATAACTTTTGAAAGAGTGCCTCGATTTAAACTGTTTTCAACTACTGAAGAAAAAAAATCAAAATGACTATTTCGGATCCAGTAATAAAAACATTCCTTTTAAAAGAAATAGTACGGATCTCCTTTATGCCTACTTCGGTGGTATAAATTTTTATTCATTGAGAAATGCGAGCCAGGAAACTAAAGAACCAAAAAATGTGTCAATCGATTGATCGATTGATTTTTATGGTTTTTCCTCAAACATAAAACAGAACCAATGCCATTTCATTGCAATAAAAAGTAATACACAGAAAAAAAAAAGGATTTCTTAAACCAAGGACACGAGTCTTTTGACATGTTCAAAGCCACATTCTCTTGTTTCAAGGCTAAAATTTCTTTGAACCAAAGACAATGTCCTTAAATGGGGAGAGCGGATCTTTATTCAAAAATCCTTGCTCTTCATTCATTGACTTTGGTTCAAAGAAATGTTAGCCTTGAAACAAGAGAATATAACTTTGGCATATCGATAGACTGGTAACCTTTGCTCAAAGAATCCTTTTTGCTTTCCCATTTTGAAAATTTTCAAAATTACGGAAAGCAAACATTTCATTTTTTTTTGTATTTTTGCGTTTTATGACGTTTTATGTCGATATAAATAAATTTCAAGCAAAAAAAAATTCGGTCGACTGATCGGTGGTCAGTTGATTGATCGGTCGTTCTGTCCCGGAAAATCTTGTGGACACGATAACTTAAGAACGCTTTAGGGGAACGTTCAAGTATTACGTATCGCAAATTTTGATCATTATGGACCCCCCCCCTGTAACGCTATTTTCCTATACCATTAACATGGGCGTAACACTCCAAAATGACCCCCCACCCTCCCCCTAGGAGCGTTACGTAATACTTGAACGTTCCCTAAGCTAGATATTTGAAATTTGGCATACAGGTGCGTTACCAAAAGTTTTCTCTCTGGATTGTTTTTTGTAAACATTAGGGTGGGGCAAGTGGGGAAAATGGGAAAAATACAATATTTTGTCCAGAAAAATTTGTAAATTACTATACAAAGGTTTTTAAGGTAGCTGAAATTGAATCTGATAATAAAAATTTTCTAACTCCGCCCTCACGGGTGGCAGGGGGTAAATATTTTTAAATGTCTTCTTAAAAATTGGTATATAGGGATTTTTGGAGACGACAAAACTGAATATGATAATAAAATTTTTCTAATTCCACCCCCTCAGGGGCCGGGGTAGTTTTTGTGAAAATTGGTATACAGAGGTTTTTGAGGTTGCTGAAATTAAATCTGATAATAAAAAAAATTTAATATATATAAAATTTAAAATTTAATATATTTGGGTTTTTGAGGTCGCTAAAACTGAATCTTAATTTTTTTTTCCAAATCCACGGCGGGGTGTAGTTTTCGTGAAAATTGGTATATTGTTTTTTTTTAGGTTGCTGAAAGTAAATCTGATAATAAAAACATCCACCCCCTGAGGGGCGGGGGGTAGTTTACTTGAAAATTGATATATTGGGGTTTTTAGTACGCTAAAACTGACCTAAATCCACCCCCGGAGGGACGGGGGATAGTTTTCGTGAAAACTGGTATAATGAGATCAGGGACGATCCGAGGTGGGGTGTGGGGGGGTGTAGCACCCTCACCAACGACCGAGTTGCAAAATCGTAGGTCAGTCGGCAAACTTTTTAGGGCGATAACCTTTTTTTTCATCAACATTTTTGGCACCAAGGAGCTTTTTTTTAGTCTTTAAAATTTTTTCAGTCGGAAAATTTTAGCTTCACACCCCGACGACAAAAACCTCGGATCGTCCCTGATTGGGGTTTTTAAGGTTGCTGAAAGTAAATCTTATAATAACTTTTTTAGTGAGCAGTGTGTACTATAGTTTACTATATTATGATGCAAGGACGAGAAATAATTTTTCTCGGTCTCATGAGAATATTCAGCCGAGACAACCACGTAAGACAAATATATTTCTCGTCTTTACATCACACGCTATTTTTGTTTGATTTATTAACAGATAAAAGTTGAACTAATAAATGAAATAATTTTGATTTAGTTTTATCTAATAAGGCGAAGAATAATGCCCTTAAAACCTTGTTTAAAGTTTGGTTTTGAGCTGATGGCCTAACAGAGCGACGCGACGGACGGATTGAAATCAAAAACATCGTTATTTCGCAGAGCATAGACCATAAAACGGATAAATACATCAAAATCAGGAAAACTTTTTTTTTCACTATAAAAATACTTATTTCTCATGGAGGTCGCTCTAAAGCAAAAAGTCATAGTATGAGATATTGTCTCATAAAGTAAAAAGTCATAATATGTTTTAAGTTTTCTTAACTAACAATGTCACTCTGGATGACAAAATACAGAATAAAATAGTTATTTATATACCAAGGGACTAAACTGGCTGTTTTAGTCCCGCTGCATTAGTAGGGACTAAAACAGCCAAGTTTAGTCCTGAGGTATATACACTATTTTTTGCAGGACCAAACATAATTTAGGTAGGTAGATAAAATTAAAATTAAAAACCACGCGTCTAAAATCGGTTGTTTTATTTTCGTAATTTAATCAACATGCCTGTAAATTGCGAAAAGTCGGTTTCATGGCTATCGCGATTTCAATTGTTTTTTAATATGGTTGACACAAACGTCAAAAAAATGGACGAAGATGATAAATTTTCAGTTATGTATAAATTGTTGTTTTTAAAGGTTTTCTTTGTTAAAATCAAATAAATTGGTTTGAATCGCTAATTTATTACAAAACACCACCAAACCTAATTTTTGAACCAGCAAAGCACATAGTAAGTATAATATATTAATATTATCAAGGCTGCCGTGATATTTATTTCCTAGGGAGAAAAACGGTAAGTTTAGTCCCGAAAATGAAAGCATAAAATTAGGTTTTAGTCTTGGTCGTGCAAAAAATAATTTTTACCATTTTTCCATCCGAGAACTTTCGATAAGAGTGGCATTTTTTTGCATTTGAAACTTCAAGTAGGGTAAAAAAAAATCTTTTTGTTTATTTTTTACTTGAGGAAAGTAAAATAGATATAAATAATTTGCAATAACGTTCAACCCAATTTGCTATGAAGATTTGAATGCACGATACACATGTTTAGTTGCATTTTAAAATGTCGTTTCCGCTTGTCACTTTAAATCATATTTTTGATTACTTTACGTTTACAAACTAATTTTGTAACGTGTAAAATTTTACAGAAACATTGACTTTTATTGCTCATGTTCTATCAAACATAATCAAAGGAAACAAATTCAAAGTTAATTATATTGACTAAAGATATAAAATTTAAATTTCGTAATGGACCAGTTAATAAACTTATATTTTCATAGTACAGTATGTGTATACACTCCATATAGTGCGCGTCTAATGCCCGACGCCCCATAACTTTTGAATTGCTTAAGATATCAACTTGAAAATTAAAACAAGTAAATAACATAACCCAACATAAGGGCGAAGTTGAGGATGGTTATATCCCCCATACGACAACATTTTTTTGTATTGGATTATCCTCGGGATATAAAAAAAGTATCTATATAAAAATATCTAAATATTAAAATTTCATGTAAACATTTTAATTTCTTTAATTTTTTATCCCGGACTATTTTGTCAACTTATTTGCTAAAAAATTAACTTTTTAGATTTTTTTTTAATTTTCATTGTATCATTTAAAATTAGTTTACAAGTATAATTTACGTTTTTGTATCATAAAATTAAGCACTAAACAAAAACTGTTTGAATTTTTATATACATTTTGAAGAAAATTCCCATTTTCAATAGGTACCTTTTAAGACCCCTCACAATACTCTCAAATATAGAATTTTATGGGCTTTAAAACTAGGTATAACACAACTCGATTAAAAAAATATCTCCCCTTGCCAATTGCCTCCAGTGTAGGTACCCCTAAAAATATCTAATATATACTAAAAAATAAATTGGGTTATATTATTTTCGAGATTATTGATTGATATTAATATTGATATCTTAAAAAGTTAATTGAAGAGGGCGGATTTTTGACAGGCACTGCATATTAACTAACGTTTAGAGTCTAAACGACTACATATATAAAATAAATCCATAAAGTAGTTTTTTTTTTCATTTAACTACAGAATATTTTGTGCTTTTGGAAAATTGTCAAAAACAAGCTTTCCCATTTGGAAAATTAAAAAAATTGCGGAAAGCCTTGTATTCGTGCAAAAATTTTCATTTTTTTATGTAGATATAAATCAATTTCGATCAAAAAAAAATTGTCGCTCGGTCGGACGATCGGTCGGTAGATCGGTCGGTCGATCGGTCGGTAGATCGGTAGGTCGATCGGTCGGTGGATAGGTCTGTCGATCGGCCTGTCCGGGAAATATGGTGGGCACGATAACTTAAGAACGCTTTAAGCTAGAGACTTGAAATTTGGCATACAGGTATGTTGGGGAAAAACACATTTTTTTAGAAAAATTTAAAAATTGCTATATATGGGTTTTTGAGGTTGCTGAAATTAAATCTAAAAAATTTTTTCTATTTCCACCCCCGAGCGGGTGAGGGGGTAAATATTTTTCAATATTATTAATATTTTCTTCAAAATTGGTATATTGGCGTTTTTGGGGTCGACGAATATGAATCTGATAATACTTTTTTTCTAATTTCACCCCCTGAGGGGTAGGGGTAGTTTTCGTGAAAACTAGTGTATTGGGGTTTTTGAGGTTGCTGAAAGTGAATCTGATAATAAATTTTTTGTAAATCCCCCCCCTGAGGAGTGGGGGGTAGTTTTCGTGAAAATTGTTATATTGGGGTTTTTGAGGTTGTTGAAAGTGAATCTGATTATAAAAAAATTCTAACTTTAACCCTAAAGGGGCAGAGGGTAGTTTTCGTGAAAATTGGTATATTAAGGTTTTTATGGTTGCTGAAAGTGAATCTGATATTAACAAATCCATTTTACGGGCGGTGGTGAAAAATGGAAAAGCTCTTTTACTGGGCAGTGTATTTTTTCTTAAAATTACTTACTTAAAGATTAGTGGTCTTGACGATATTAATTTATTTTTAATGGATATAGCAGACAAAACACTTTTTTCCTTATTTAATATTTGATTAACCCTAAAACTGTGAGTTGACTAATTTTATAAGGGCAGATGCAAGGGTTAATAAATATATGGATGACTTGTAATTCAAATTTATATTAATAAAAGGGGACTGATGTTTAGACTTTTAATTTGATACCATCTAAGAAAATTTTAATTTATTTTCATTCTAGCACTTCTTAATGTCACAAAATATAATAAAAATTGTGTTATCTTTAGTGTTTTAAGTTAATTTATACTTCTTTTAATATTCAACAATTAAAATATTAAAACTGAAAAATGTTTGTCATATCGTTAATCGCTGATCATTAATTACGTCTCAAGGTGCATGGACTGCTACTTTGCAAAAATAAAAAAAACTTCTCGTAGACCTTCCCTAACTAATCAATAAACAATAGGGATCTTCCACCCATAGAACTCGATTTTTCCTGAAAATTTCAAGTCGATCGGATTATTCGGTTTTGAGTTATCGTGTTAAAGTTTGACGCACGGATCTGTGGCTATGGGAAATATGTTTGGAATGTGTGTGCAAGTGGGAGGCCCGATGTAGGCAAGCACGCCTTATATTTTTTATTCTAATTTATATATATTTTTATCTGTGTTTTTTTGTCGTCATTTAAAAATATTTAAAGTTGTTACACATCGTCTCTACATAACTTTATGTTAAAAGGTGATGCAATAGCTTTACAGTGTATTTTATTTTTAATAGTGTATGTTTGAATTAATCTGTAGCAGGAGAGTACTGTGTCAGTCAAAACTGATTTTACCGTAGTGGGTGGCGTTTTTTAAATGTTTGTTTATATTTTTCTTTCTGTTCTTATCTAGTCTATATTTGACTATATGTTACCAATCAAAAAGTCTATGACTAAAATGCCTTTTACGCTTTTAGTAAGTACATCTATTAATTTTATTTGGGACTTTGTATATATGTATTTATATATGTGAGATGTGTACTATTTAAATTTATTTTTAAGTGTACTTATTAGTTAATTTTCCTATTTTAGTCAACCCTGAGGATGTTTACAAAGAATAAATTAAACTTTCGGTTTAGTTAACAAAGTTTTTGACGTTGTTTTCTTTTATATCCCACAACTCAACCAATTCTATTTTTAATAAAACCTTAAAAACTCTTTCCTAATCAAATCTTTTTAAAAACTAAAAGGAAGCCTGTAAAATACAGTGTGGAAACCATTCTAAATATTTGCAAAATAATTAATTTCTATGAACACTATTATTTACTCGACGTAAGGAATTATATGGCATATCGCCCTGTAAATTAAACCGTATCTCAAAAAAAATATTTTTGGTTCCCTGTATAACTCTGTACATGATGACTGGTAAATTATACAAACTTCAATTTATTACTCGAATATAATTTAACTAATAAACTAATTGGAATAGTTGATTGGACTTTGTATAAAGTAGTGTCATTTTAAGAATGCGAATGCGGTCCGTATCAAGTAGTCGCCTATACCGGCTGGAGTGTGATTCGACCAGTAACATACTAATATTTATAAAATCACTTTTAAATCATAGAAAAAATAAATAAAATGACTAAACACGGCGCCTATGAGATGTTGAATGTACACATTTTAAGTTACTACCTGCCGTTCGCTGATATTCTTGTTGAATTCCTTTAAAGAGTGAGAGCAATTTCCTATGGACGTACGGTGTATCTTACTCAAACCAACGTTTTATCGCTCGCTTCGTGATACGCCGTATTATTAAAGAGATAGATAATATTAAGTTTATTCGTGATAATTCCTACCATTCTCATTCTTAAAATGAAACCCCTTTATGTTATCATTCATCATGTACATACAAAGGTAATTAGTGCAAGGAAAAGGAAAATTGATTTTTTCGAGATATGATGTTTTGAAACTTACAGGGCAATATGTTTCATCCCTTGCTGCATGAAGATTACCATCCCTAAGTTTTTTGGCATCGTTTTTGTATATTAAAATCACAATAAAAAAAATGGCTATAAATTACATTACATAACTTTCTTTTTTTTTTAAGTCACTTGAAAGTTTAACCAAATACTATTTTGTGTGTAAAGACCACACACAAATGAAAATTTAATTACAATATTAAATATAATTAATTAATTATAAGCAATTTTCTAATAACATCTACAATATTCGATTTGGTATCCAACGGATACTGCCGAGCAAAAAATTTGTTAATGAAATTTAATGAGATTTTTATACAATTTTTCTGTTAATTATTAATAATTAATTAAATGAAATTAGACCGATTAAAAATAATAATAATTTGTAACAGCTAATTTCATTATTACAGGGGTATAATTACCATGTCATTAAGATTTGCAGGAAATACAGGCCTATTACGTTTCCTGTTCATATCTATGCAGAGATGAGCATGCGTTTAAAAGTTTTAAACTTATTCTTTTAAATTAGACTAGTTCACAATAGTTTTGCGCCCATGAAATTTTTAAATGTTCTTACGCAATTATGCGTCCTGAATCAGAATCCTTAAAAAAAAATATTAATTTTGCGTTCGTCAAGTTTTTTAGATTTGACCATGTATTTTTTTGTCCTGAATCTGTCAAAAATTAGTTAAGCCAGTTTAGGGCTATTAGCTTTAAAAATACGCGCAAAATTTTGAAAAAAAAAACAATTATAATTTTTAAGCATAATTGGGTTTAGCGATCCTGTTTTAATTTTCGCTGCTGATTAAGAGGTATTGCGGCGGATGAGCCAATCCCCTCCACTTTTCATTTAGACCACGCCCCCTACTTTAATAGCCCCCTTTTTAATAGCCCCCATAAGAGAGCTGTTTTAACAGGACTGTTAATGTAATTAACAGAGCTGTTTTAACAGGGCTGTTTTAACAGAGCTGTTTTAACAGGGCTGTTTTAACAGAGATGTTTTAACAGGGCTGTTTCTAATTAAGTTTATATCAGATCTGATCCAATCTAAACTGATCTGATATAAACTGATTTAGAAACAGCTCTGTTAAAACAGCCTTGTTAAAACAGCTCTGTTATGGGGGCTATTAAAGTAGGGGGCGTGGTCTAAATGAAAAGTGGAGGGGGTTGGCTCATCCGCCGCAATACCTACTCTGATTATATCTAAACGGCTCTACTTTTTTCATTTTTTGACGAAACCGGATTCAGAAGACGAAACTACTATGTAGTTTCTTATTATGAAATGTGAAAACTTTTATGGCGCAAAACAGTTAAAACTTTTAAACTTGGCCACTCAACTTACCTATCATTCAAAGTGTTTCGTACTTTTGATGCGCGTTGTATACATAAACAAATAAAGGAGACCAAGGTAAACTTGAATTGATTTATCAAGTTTGAGGCATACAAATTCAAAAAATTTCGTAAAACCGCAGCTAAATTATTTACTTTTCTGTGAAGTACTGGTGGTTTTTTAATAGTTACTTAATTTTAATCAACCTAATAATTTAAAATAATGATAATTTTATTTATCTTTATTTACAGAAAATTATATTTATTTTATTTAAATCATTTTATTTTGTTGGGGTCGTAGGAAAAATAGTGTAAATAACTTACGAACAATCTATTTTATAAAAAGAAAATTAAAAATAAAATTCGACTTGTTCCAGGATTACGGGATAAGAAAGACATTATTATCTTGAATTATATCAACAAATCTGACAGCCTTTAATAGTCCTGAGAATATTTTTCTAAAAAATATAGATCCTAGATTTTCTATATAGATAAAATTAAATTCTATTAGTTTCCAATTATTTAAGAAATTTATACCTAAAATCAATCAGTAAGAGATCAAGAAAGCTACGGTATAAATTCGGACACTAATGTGTTATTTAAGGAATGGGTACCCGGCTTTTAAAAAGTATTCGGCAATCAAATTACAGGCCTTAATATCAGTCAGTAATTTGTGTAAAGGCTACTCATTTTTTAAAAGGATGGTTTTCCTTGTGGTTAGGCCCTACCTCGACGTTTCTTGTCGGCCCTTTTTGATATAATTTGCGATGATACAGCTAATTTTAATTAAGGTTGGGGTCTTTCGGTTTATTAATTTTTTAATTAGATTGATAACTGGCCCATAGGCTGCGTAATTTTTTAATATTTGGTTACGTCAATTAGACACGGATAAGTTAATGATAGCAGTTTTTATTTCTAAAGAAATATGTACAAAAGAATGTGAGAAAATTGTTTTAAATTTCATCGCGTTTTAGAACTAATTTTTATCTGGTACAAGATAGTTAAAAGTATAGTGGTATAAATATACTGTGCATCCTATCTTTTGAACGGTTTGAGATATCGACTCCAAATTTGAAATAGCTAAATAACACCATAAAAGCCTCTATAAGAAACATATTACATATTATTTGGTTGTCGCAAATAAGTTGTTCTTTTTAAGGAAATAAGAATCTCTCAAACTTATTTAATGGCACTGGAGAATCTAGGAATTTCAAGTCCCAATATCTTGGTTATAAGTAATGGGATGTAAGAAAGTGGATGTCAGTATTAACCCCATAATAACAGGGTTTGCACAAAATTTATTTTTTTTGTCAAACTTCGATTTCGGCTTCTGCTTGTATGTCCCATTACTTATAAGTTATAACTGAAATTTTTGCACTTGAAATTACTAGAATCACCATAACTGTAGTTGTTTATTTAATTGCATTTTAGGGAACGTTCAAGTATTACGTAACGCAAGTTTTGGTCATTTTGGACCTCTACCCCCCCCCCCCTGTAACGCTATATTCCTATACCATTAACATGGGCGTAAGACTCCAAAATTACCCTAACCCCCCCTAGGAGCGTTACATAATACTTGAACGTTCCTTATTTTGGCAAATAAATAAATCTATTTCTTTTATTGAATAAATACAAAATAGTATTGATTTTATTGCTTTTTTACGTTTCTCAACGTTATTACAAAAAAGATTATTTGCGAAAAAGTCTATCGGTCTATCTGGGAAAATTTGTGACCACGAGAACTCGAGAAAGCTTTGTGTTAAAAATGTTTCTTATCTAAAAAAGGAGGAAATCGTATTTTGGGCTTAATTACTTCCAACGGTAAGACTTTACCTGTTTATACATACATAAAAAATAAATTTCAGCCCTTTATACATCCCGGAACTTACTTTAATTAATGATTTTAATTACGAATTTTACATATGTCAATGTAATCGACAACATTGCACCTAACGATGGTTCGTGTCAAGTGTCATGTTATGTCAAAATAAAAATAATTTCTACTGTGAGGCCAAGGGCTCTTGATGTTCAGATAAACAAGAAAACGTCACTTTTTCAAGGTAAAATAGAGGCATTTCGCAAGTTAGCATTGTTGTCACGTTTACTATAAACACAAATTGTTGATGAATAATTATTTTGATCAAAATTAACAAATAAACTTAGTAAATAGTTTTTCATCATTTTGAACTTTGCACTTTTTTTTAAACAAAAACATATAATTTTTATTTAGCCCAAAACTCAGCATTAAAACGATATCCTTCTTTGTTTTTTAAAAAAGGAAACCATTTTTATTAAAAAAAAAAAAATAAAACAATTCTATGTATACATACATACCTAAAAGTAAGTATATTTTTTACTAAAGCTGGTTATATAAAGGTATATAAAGGTAAGCAACTAAAAATCTTTAATTTAATTTAGTAGGTTATTTTCTTTTCCAATTTCCACTTTATTTATTACAGTACTATATTTCCATTTTATAGTAGCCACAGACTTCAAAGCAGAAAAGTATTTTAAAATCAACTTCTCCATGTTAAGGTAACATAAATTAGTTCTATAATGTAATAGTGATTGAAATCTGTACTTTGCACAATGTGTAAGGCCAGTAAACTGTACACAGAAAAAAGTGCAAATATATTTATTTGAAATTAAATACATAATAGTAGTTTATGATATAATACAAAGACGATTTTTTTTTAAACCTTCCCGCTTGTAAACCATCTCGAAATTACCATAGAAATGTACCCATGCGTCGTAAGAGAAATGACTAGGCCCAAATTACACAACCGTAAAACGTTGACGTGCCATTAACGAGAACAAAACAATGGTTTATTCCTCTAAATTATTGGAATAAAAGCGATTTTATAAGCAAATTTTGTTTCTACAGGAATACAAAAGTGTTTTTAGCAACAGCTTTATCAATTCTCTTTTTTTACACCAAAACATCATAAAAACAAAGTAAGTAAACAAAAATTATAAATTTTGGTTATGTTGACATTCAAAACAAGCCAGATGCTTTAGTGTAAATCAGACTTTGTGGAGTATTTAGCGGAAAATTTAAAATAACTATACCTTAAAAAAATAAACTTGAATTACATACATAGATAAAAGTTGAAAAATTAATTATTATTAATTCCAACTTCTTAAAAAGTTAGAAGCATCTCATTTTCCTTCCTTGGCCGGAATGGCCCTTGTAGCTAACTTCACGTATGTCACTTGTCAAAAATTTGATTTTATTGACTTGAATTTTATGACAAGTTTTAAATGCATTTAATTTTTGATTTATTTATTTATTCATGATTTATTTTTATAAAATAACACCACATATAAATTTAAGTCATATTTTTTTGGTACTCATGAAAAATAAACAGTGACTACTTTCAACTTTATAGGCTACTTTATTGCTAATTTTGGAGCTAAGTTAAACGTGATTAACTTTAGTTAAAAAGAAAAATGCATTACAATATAAGGTACCTAACTTGATACAACAAATAACCAAAAATAGTTTTAAAGTAAGATAAATTCAAGAATTTTATGTACCTCTGTAGCCAATGTTGACTTCTTCAGTGTTTTTTTTTTGGTGTATAATCAAAATTGTCATTAAGGCTTGGCTAATGTATAAATTTACATTTCCTGTTTTTCTTCGTATTTCTCACCAAAAACTATAAATAAATAGTTTATTTATTAACTTAATCAGGTCTCAATTAACGTCAGCTGTCACAAAATATAGTTTGTGTTACAAAGACAAAAAATACTACTTTAAGGTTGGACTTTTTTGCTCTCCGAGCTCGAGCTGCAATATCCGTAATCGCCCTAAAAACAGTTTTCGAAAGTGTGTCATACACTATTTTTCATTTGATTGTAAATAAATTTGTATTTCTAGCAAAAAAATTGAGGTTAAAGTTCAAATGTTTCAATTTCAACTAAACACTAAAAGTGGACTATTTCACTTTTCGCACTAGAGCAAAAAATTTTACTGACAAAACAATTTTACAGTGTATAAATATGAGAATTGTGGTAGATAAAACTAAGTAATACTTATAATGGGCAATAAACCTTACTACAAAGGGTTTCGTCGAGCCGACAACTCATAAACAGATAATTACTATTACCAGGACGAAATTTAATTCAAAAGTGTTGTTTTTTTCATCGCAAAAGGAAATTAGTTTCATTTTTAACACTATTGCCATTTTTTGTTAATATTAAAATATTACTACAATCATCAAAATATTAATTTTCTATAAAGTACGTTTCTCTTAAACTATTGCTTATTTTTTCACTAGATACATTACTTCTTTTATTTACACAGACTATGGTATTTCTATGCATTTTTGATGCTGAAACCGAATGTTAAAAAAAATCGTGCCCCCTCTATTTTTTTGTTAACAGTCTAAAACAAGCCCTATAGTGGTTTCTGTTATAACAAAAAATAAATGCATGGAAGATTAATTTTTGATTTGATCTGAATATAAAGAATCTAAAGTAAGCTCGTGTCAACCATCACAGTCGTGACCCAAATCTATCCCTTACATAGGGTGACCCCTGCATAAAAATAAAATAAATAAACTTAAACAAATACTGATGAAAGGTAATTTTTTGTGTTTTGATCTGTATAATAAAAACCTAACCTTTTATTAGAATTTATTTGAGTTTATTATTCTTATGTGGGGGTGCTTTTACTCCATTTTATGGGTGGGTTTGGACCACGACTGGAAGGGTTGGTTCGACCTCACCTTAGGTTCGTATTATACAAATCAAAACACCAAATGTATTTTTTTAAGTTTATTTATTTTATTCTTATTTAGGCGTGCTTTTACCACATTTAAGGGGTAGTTTTGAGTCACGACTGGGAGGGTTTACTCGAACTTACTTTAGATTCGTAATAAACAGATCAAAACAAAAAATTAACCTTGCATGAATTAACCTACTATTAGGGGTTGTTTTAGGATGTTATAAAAAAAATAGACAGTCCATGATTTTTTTTTAATATCAGATTCCGTTTTAGCGTCAAAAAAAGAATAGGAATACCATAGTTTTCATTAGAACTCGGAACTTTTGTTTTGTTGTGGGGTTGCGTAATTATTGTATTATGCAATCTCGAGCTATATTTCTTCCATATTAGTTTTGGTCCTCCCCAGCTTTTTAACCCACTATTGTCTTCTCGATTTTCCGCACATTGTTTAAATCCATCTTGAACCTCAAACTATGTTAGGGATTAGTTTTAGGTATAAGATTAAGAATGAGAAAAGTAAAAGTAGGTAGAACACAAGTGAAGGATACAATAAAAGCAGCAGCAGAAAAAGAATGTCAATGGGTATGGGCATGTGGCTAGAGTGGATGATGTGAAATGAACACACAGAATTGCAGAGCAGATATCTAAAGTAAATAAAAAAATTATTAGCACACCTCAACAGGGATGGCTGGAGCAAAATTTTTAAATAACAGCGGTTGTAATATACCCAATCTGTTTTTTATCAGAACGTTAGAGGTCTAAGGACCAAACTTCACGAATTTAATATGTCTGTAATAAATTTTAACCATGACATAATATTTATAACTGAAACTTGGCTAAATTCTGATTATTTTGATGGTGAAGTTGTCTCTGATTTGTACAATTTGTATCGCTGTGATCGTAGTGAAAACACTAGTATTTACTCACGAGGTGATAGTGTTCTTATAGCTGTACGTAAGGATATCGATAGCTCTATGGTTAAGATAAGTGAAAAAACTGTTGAACAGGTGTACGTGAAAGCTAATATTAATAAAACAAATTTCATACTTGGCTGTTACTATAATCCTGATTCCGAGGAAACTGTACATCAGAAACATGTTAACACTGTAACTTACCTATGTGATGAATTTTCAACTTTTAAGTTTCTCATTATGGGTGACTATAATCTAAAATAATTGTCATGGAAAATGGATCCGAATACAAATGAATTAATGGCTAGTGGTATCACAATGGAATGTGAGGCTAATATTTTAGATTCCTTTTCTTACTGTGGTTTAAATCAGTATAATTTCATCAGAAACTCTAAGGACCGTACTCTGGATCTTTGTTTCGCTAACTTTCATATTAAATTATCTGAGGGTGACCCTTATGTTCCTATTGATTCCTATCATCCGCCGCTAGAAGTTGACTTTAAGTTGGAGGAGTATGGTGACAATAGTGATAGCGAAGAGTGGTATTATGATTTTAAAAATGCAGACTATTTATCTTAAATCAATTTATTCTTAGCCAAAATTGGAGACAATTTTATTTTTTAAGTAATGTGGATGATGTTTAGGATTGCTTTTATGATATGCTTTACGAGGCTATTGAACAGTTTCTTCCTAAACGTCGTAGATTTAAAAGTAATTATCCCGTATGGTTTAGTAAGGATTTAAAAAGGTTGACACAACTTAAAAAAGAAGCTCTTAGAGTGTATAGGGAAAGCGGTTCACGACATCATTACAATTTGTTTTCTGATTTGCGTAGATAGTGTAAGGATTTGAGCAATTTATGTTACAAAAATTATATTAATAATGTTGAAAAGGATATCTATGTAAAACCTACACTAGCAATTTAAAAATAGTTTAATCCGAATGTACTTTAAGACATATATAAAATATAGCCGGGAGTAAATAATGAAATAAAAATGGTCACCAGCTAGTTCTCCGACTTTCTTGGACTTTGGACTTTGGACTCTCTTGGTCTTGTAATCCACCGATATTTTTTCTAAGCCTTTTTCTTTCCCAAACATTGAGCATAGTTTGCTCCACTGAACTGATACTTTTCAGCCAAATGCTAAAACCTTTCTCAAACTATTATGAAAATAAAAAGAAAGGTTAAATAATTTAAAAACACTTACTTAAAATTACATTATGGGTGCGTTTTTTATTTGGTTTTGTCCCAGATCCCCTCCACCACAAGTAAAACCTACGCAAATGCTATAGCTTTAACTGTTACGTAAAAACCATTCAAAAAAAATTCATAAAAAACTCAAAAGTAATTTCTTATTGGGAATCATCAGCACTGTGTATCATGTATGTTGTTAATATTTAAATAATAGATATTATAGTATGGTGCCATCTATTGATGTGGTCACTGTTATCTGTTCACTTGTTCCCAAAAGGCAAATAGCAATAACTTTCTAATATATATATTTTCGGCTATATATATATATATATATATATATATATATATATATATATATATATATATATATATATATATTTTATAGACTGACAATTCTTTACTTATCTAATTTCTTATTAGCCAATGAAAATTATTATAATACATAATAAATTTGTATATAATTGCCATAGAAATATTAATACATTATAGTATTTTAGATGTTAAATTCTAAGAACTAACAATTGAATACTTAAAATTATTAATGTAATTATTACATTCCTTAAACTACAATAATATTAATAATCATACAATATTAATTTCATGCTTTATAATATAGCAATAATTATAATTTATTTATAAATATCAAAGAATACCACCTACATGGATAAACTGATCATGTAAGGCAAAATATCTCGACAACTTCTACAAAAATTTAACCTGAAATACAAATGTACTAAAATCTTTCGAAATTTCTAACGCAACACTTGAGTGGAGATCTTCAAATTTTTACCCCGGCAGGAAAATCCGATTTTTTCTCAAAAAAAAAATATATATATATATTAATTTCATGCTTTATAATATAGCAATAATTATAATTTATTTATAAATATCAAAGAATACCACCTACATGGATAAACTGATCATGTAAGGCAAAATATCTCGACAACTTCTACAAAAATTTAACCTGAAATACAAATGTACTAAAATCTTTCGAAATTTCTAACGCAACACTTGAGTGGAGATCTTCAAATTTTTACCCCGGCAGGAAAATCCGATTTTTTCTCAAAAAAAAAAACTTCTCTATTATCAGACAATAAAATCGGCACTAGAAATCCAACCAACTCCAAAAAAAGAACCCCAATCAAAACAACCCCATTTAATCAAACTCATCCAAAAAACCCCAAGCAAATTCAGCCATTATATTGCAATTTAATTTGTTCTGGATATAATATCGCACGATATTGTCAGCCGGATATTTTTTCGTCCCGATATTTTGTCTTCCGTATATTTTATCATTAGGATATTTTGTCGTCCAGATATTTTGTCGTTTGGATATTTCGTCGTTCGGATATTTTTTCGTCCGGATATGTTGTCGTCTGGATAATTTGTCGTCCGGATAATTGGTCGTCCAGATATTTTATGGGTTAACCCAGTTAAACTAATCCAAAAATCCCAAGCAAATCCAGCCCTTATATTGAAATTTAATTTTTTCTGGATATAAGTTCCTCAAAATGTTTTATCGCATAGATATTGTCACCCGGATATTCTTTTCTTTCGTCCGGCTATTTTGTCGTCCGTATATTTTATCATAAGGATATTTTTTCGTCCGGTCGTCCATATACAGGGTGTATTTGAAATAGGGTCGGAAATTTTAACAGGTGATTCTACATGATAAAATTTGACAAAAAGTTCCTATAAACATATGTCTAAAAATGCGTCATAGGGGAGCTACGCCCCTTTGAAATTGGCTAAAAATATCGGTTTTTATTTAATAACTCAGGAACCCTTTGAGATATATTAACGAGGTTTTGCACGTGAATTAATCCTAATAAGGCCCATCTTTGTATGTAATTTTCACGTACTTATTTAAACCAGGGGTGTGCGAAAAGGGGGGTCCTTATCAGTTTTTTGTCTCAAACTTTTTTCTGTGTAACTTTTTTGCAATTTTATTTTTAAAATATGATTCCTCAGGTCAAAATACATAAAAAAGGTACTCTTGTTGTAATACTGTAGGATTAACCGTTTTCGAGAAAAGTTAATTTGAAGGTGAAATTTCACTGTTCGAGGACGAAAAATTAAATACTAAACTGTCGAAAACCAAAATTTTAATGATGCAATGTTATTCTACATCAAAAGCTAAGAAAAAAAGTTTCCATACATGTAGGTCGAAAAAACGCTTTTAAAGCTACCATAGCCCTTTAAAAATGGTGCATATTTAGGAGACCATAGCTCCATTAGGATTCATTTTTGGAAGTACCTGTATATGAGGTTTTTTTCTTAGTTTTTAATGTACATTCGCCCTGCATCATTAAAATTTTGGTTTTCAACATTTTAGTATTTAATTTTTCGTCCTCGAACCGTGGAATTTTACATTCAAATGAATTTTTCTCGAAAACGATTAATCCTACAGTATTACAACAAGAGTACCTTTTTTATGTATTTTGATCTGGGGAATCATATTTCAAAAATAAAATTGCAAAAAAGTTACACAGAAAAAAGTTTGGGACAAAAAACTGATAAGCCCTCCCCCGTTTCGCACACCCCTGGTTTAAATAAGTACGTGAAAATTACATACAAAGATGGGCCTTATTAGGATTAATTCACGTGCAAAACCTCGTTAATATATCTAAAAGGGTTCCTGAGTTATTAAATAAAAACCGATTTTTTTAGCCACTTTCAAAGGGGCGTAGCTCCCTTATGACGCATTTTTAGACATATGTTTATAGGAACTTTTTGTCATTTTTTATGATGTAAAACCATCTGTTAAAATTTCCGACCCTATTTCAAATACACCGTGTATTTTGTCGTCCGGATATTTTGTCGCCCAGATATTTTGTCGTCCGGATATTTTGTCGTTCGGATAATTTGTCGTCCGGATAATTGGTGGTCCAGATATTTTATGGGTTAACCGAGTTTTAGTTTGATGTAATGTCAACTAAATAATTAAAGCACTTGTGGCCACTTGGACCTTTTAACTAATTTTAAACTTTGATTAAATGTCGATCAATCAGAACTCCGAATGTTGGGCATGTGACTCTTGGTCTACAAGTTCTTTGATTAATCTCTTGTTTAATTACTAGTGCCATAAATATTAAAAGCATGATTTTTAAAGTAAAATGTATTAAATCATATTTCTTCTAATAAATAGTAGGTACAGAAAAATCATTTCTGTTTCATATTCTTTTTAACAGGATCTCAACTTGTGTGGTATTCTGAAATAGTTTTTATTTTCGCAAATTAATGGTTTTCAGATATTATATTTTTTACAATAACGATATTATCATTTATTAAGACACAAACTATTTTTCAAGAAATGAAGAAAACTGTTGCAAATTTGAAATTAGTTTTGATTGAAGCATTCGTGACTTAGAAATGGAAACAATTATAACAAATTTAATGGTTTAAACTACCCAAAAATTGAACTTTAGTTATGGATTGATATCCTGAATTGAGATATTCACAAAAAAAAAGGTACCGATCGACTTATACAGGGTGATCAATAACTGCCATGCCAAAATTTAAGAGGTTATTCTGCATCCAAAAATATCAAAAAAAGTTCCTATAAAGGTTGGTCCGCAAACGAGCCCTAAGGGAGGTTGTAATAAAAATAAGGTTTTTGATTAGTAACTCTGGTACCCTTTAAGCTAGAGCGACGAGCTTGGCATGTATACTAGTATTAATAAGGGCAATAAGTTAATTTATTTTATTTTATTTATTTTTTTGAATTTATCCAGAGGCCTCCCTAGAAGGAAAAATGTATTAGGCTTAACACATTTTTGCCCCAAACTTTTATACGTGTACTTTTTTTGAATTTTTTTTTGAAAAATATTGATTCCTTAAGTAAAAATACATAAAAAATGTGATATAATGTAACACTGTAGGAGCAACCTGTTAAAAAAAATGCAATTAAGAGAAAGTAACATTTTGTACCACCAAAAACGTTACTTTTTAAAAGGCTATTACTTAATATTAAATTTAGGTTTTTTGCTTAGTTTTAAATGAAGACCCTGCAGCATTAAAATTTTATTGATGCTTTTTTTTGTTCCCCATTCAATATGTCATCTTTGAAGGGCCGTAGCTCCATTAGGGCTCATTTCCGGACCAACCTTTATAGAAACTTTTTTTCACATTTTTGGATGTAAAATCTCCTCTTAAATTTTGGCATGGCAGTTACTGATCACCCTGTATATAAAATAATATTTTGTAAATTTACAGGATGATCCTTAAATAAATACATTTATTTTAATGCCCTTCTAAACCAAAAGGGGCTAAGATAGTCAGGAATCCTTTGAGCTATAGCAACAAGGTATTGTATTTGATTTAACCTATCGTCCCATGCTATTTTCATGTGGGTATTTTAAGTAGGGGCTTCGGTAGGAGCTTGCGAAACTGGGGATTTTATAAGTTGTTTGCCACAAACTTTCTTCAGCGTAACTCTTTGTACTTAGATGCCTTGGTTTGACCCCCTGCTGGCGTTTCCGCTGAGCCTCCCCCTGGTATTTTTTAAACCTGAAAGTCATCTACTTTGGGCGCCAATTTTTTTTTGCAGGGGCGCTAAGTTTGGTAGAAACGTAGAAACCGTCAGGGACAAAGCATAGCTTTTTTTAAGGTGGTTCTGGGGCGCTATTTTTTTTTTGTTTTTTGAAGGGGCGCCAAGTTTGATAGAAACCGTCAGGAACAATGCTTTTTTCTTAAAGGTAATTTTTGGAGCGCCAATTTTTTTAATTTTTTCTTGTTTTCTTGCAAGGGCGCCAAGTTTGGTAGAAACAAACCGTCAGGGATAAAGCTTTTTTCCATTAAGGTATTTTTTTGTGAGCCAATTTTTTTTTGTAGGGGCTCCAAGTTTTGGTTGAAATCCCGCCAGGGACAAAATTTATCTTTTTAAGGTAAGGTAGGGGCGCCAAGTTCGGTTGAAACCGTCAGGGACAAACCTCAAACCTTTTTTTCATAAAGGTATTTTTTGTGGAGTGCCAGGTTTTTTGGTTAAAACCGTCAGGGACAATGCTTTTTTTTTAATTTGAGGGTGCTACCCTGGGGGCTGAGCCCCACTAGAATTTTTTCTGGTTACGGCCCTGAGCAAGCCTAACTAAATGAGAAAGTGAAGCCAAACTATATTAGTAATTTTACTTCAGATTCCGGTTAAATAACTATTTTCCAGACAAAGTAAATAAATTTTCAGTTTATATAATGTGTTCGTTTTTAAACATATGCGCTTGTTTTTAAACTTAAAAGTAACGTAACGCATTTGGGGGAAGGGGTCGGTTGGCGGATCCAACTTGGCTCCTATGCGTCATTCTTACTTAGCCATCAAATTTGAACGAAATAAGGGGCTGTCCATATATTACGTAAAGCAATTTTTCAAAAAAATTGACACCCCCCCCCCTGTGTAACGCGTAACAATATAAAATTTTTGTTTAGCAATAAATTTAACTGTATTCTCACTATTGATTCGTTTTTCTCGACAAAAAAAACATGAACCTAAAATATAGTATAACATAACCTTAAAAAAAATTTACACGAAAAAATCACTCAAACTTTAAAAAAATATTCATAATCAATATCACACAGGGTACCTCTTTTCACACTGAGTGTCACATATAACAGGTATATTGTTTATGCACAGGTACACAAAATAGTACACACATTGGTGTTCTGTGAGTACACATTCCACGCGAAAATGTATCATCGCCGATGATTCATCGGCAAGATCACGCAAGAACAGGGCCGTAAGATTTTTTTTTAATATCAATGTCAACAGTTTTTTTACTGATTACAATATTATTTAAATATGCATAGTTTCGTCAATTTCTGTGTGAAAAAGGGAATTATGGGCCACTAAATAGTAATTTATGTTGAAATAAAAATACATCTGCCAAGCTTAGGAAATAAACATTAAATTTATTAAATTCCGTTACGTAACGTTTACCTAGAACCCCCCCCTCACCCTGTTATAAACTGTAAAAATTTCTCTGACCCCCTAGGCGCGTTACGTAACATATGGACAGCCCCTAACTTTATTTCTTCTTATAACTCGATAATCTTTTCTTGGCTTGTGTTTGGCAAAAAATATAAAAAAATTTATATTGACTTAAAAAAAAATGAAATGTAAATAAAAACTGTTTAACTTGTTATAAATACATTAAATAAAAAAAATATATCAATAACACTTGAAAACCAAATTAAAATTCCATTAATATTGCAACTGTTTGGCCATTTAAAGTCTTTTGTGATGAAAGAATACATTACAAATTGCCAGAAAATTTATCGATCTCTTCAAAAAATACCACACATTGTATTACAAAGCCTATTTTCAAGTTTGACATCGACGTAATTTATAGCAAATTTCATTTGGACTTTGTATTTCTCAGACAAAGACGCAATAGAATGGCCTAAAGTTGGATAATTTGATGCAGAGACGGACTCAAGCAGATTTTTTAGCACTTAAAAATTTCCTTTAAAAGTGTTATAAATTGCTCCTTAATTTAAAGGTTTAACGTAAAGATTATAATCTAACGTCATTAGAAAAAAAGTTTCAATATTAGAAAATAAAAGTTTGGATGAGTATACTATTTTTCCTACGACATACCACCTAAAAATAAAAAAAAAAAACGAAAAAATTATCTTAAAATTAGTTTGTCAATTTTAGGTTATTTGTTTGAGGTTTACTAAATTTCTGACAGCAGATATGTAAAATCAGTGATTGTCACTTTGCAACCGTTGTCATGGGCAACGGGTGGGAAATAGGCACTAACTACTAACTAGGTCGAAGGAAATATAAATTGACATTTATCGATCGAACAAGGTTAAAGCTTTTATTTTCTAATGTTGAAACTTGTTTTTCTAAAGAGGTTTAAACTTTGTGTCATTTTTTAAAGAAAATCAAATAAAAAATATTTTATAAAATTGACTATTTCACATCCGTTTAGTACATTTTGTTGGCTTGGTATTATAATAGTATATTCTGTAACAAGTGTAGATTATGCATTTCAAACGTGTTCCAGACTAAACTTTTTTTTGTCCCTAAAATTTCTTAATAGGTTAATTTTTTTTTATTATATTGCTCAAGTCCACACATAAGTCTACTTTAGAATGATGTTATTCTAAAGCAGAAAAAAATTTTTTTCACTAAATAAGGTCGACATAAAATTTAAATTCTTAGCTATATTATCTATATTTTCTGTTCTCAGGTCCATCTTAGTATCCAAGCCAACAATTCAAAGTACACCGTAAATTAGCTGGCAATGTTTTGTCACGGGAACAATTGGTCTCACACCTAGCCTCCTTTGATATTTGCCGACACATAAATCTAGCCACTTGCCTAATGAAAGACTGTGTGACGTCACTAGGGACTATTGGCCGCCCGCGATCCACAGAGAAGCTAAAGTGATTGCTGATTTATCGATTTTAGCAAATGATTATTGGCTATTAGTGTCGCAATGGATTAGGACGATACATGGAGAGAAGTGAGTCTTTATATAGGGGTTTTAGGAAGTGCACAGAGCCGGATTATACCGAATGGTAAACTACAAACTATTAGTATGAGATTTTCAACATAAAAATCTATGATTTTTTTTTTGTTCCGGTAAGATTTATGAGACTTTTTCTCTGAAATCTTGAAAATTGCCGAGATTTTTCTCAGGATATTTGAGATTTTTTAAAGTATATTATTCTCTTCAAAGAATATCTTGTTGAAGGGAAGGCAGGGACTAAGCCCCACCTGGCCTTGGTTTAAGCCCCCCACCTGGCGTTTTCCTTGAGCCCCCCCTGACGTTTTTTAAGCCACCTACCTGTTAAATTTTAACCTTATATAATAAAAAAATCTAAAGGTCAGACATTTAAGCAAGTAAAAATAAAATTAAAACGCATTCTAAAGTTATTTTAACCTTCAGATTACTATTTTTTTTTGCCTGCGGCGCTGTAGGTTGTGTATGTTTTAATCACAATAACTAAGTGAGCCCCTGCGCCAGCCAAAATCTTTAGCCAAAATCAAATGTACGAGAAAATTGTAATTAAAATAATTTTCTTATAAAGGGTGTTTTATAAAATCACTAAGTTTTTAAATTCTGGGCTGTTTGAAAAATACGTAACCTTAAAATTTCTAAAAAAATTGCCTGCGGCGCTAAATTAGGTTGCCAGCCATTTAAAGTATAAATAAAATTAAAAATATATATATTTAAAGTACATATTAAAATATATTATGCAAATTAAAAAGAAATAGCAAAGACTCGTTTGTTACTTACTCGGAAGAAAATCCGCGATTACCAATAATGTAGTCACAGTGACTCGTCAGACTCCTACCAAGATTTTTGATTAAAGGTTTTAAAAAATAATTTGTTTAAATTCTGATTTTTTTTTCAATTGGGACCTTTAAATTTATAGAAGTTTTGCCTGCGGCGCTAAACTTGATCAATAAACTAAGGTTAGTGGTATTTAGTATTTTTAGATTTCAGATATATACAGATATACGCCCCTCCACTCTTAACTCTTAAACGGGTTGAGATATCGACTTAAAATTTAGAACTCTTAAATAAGACAACTTAAACTATCTTTTAGCATATATTTTATACATTCAGCTCTTAAAATGTGGGCAGGGGGCATTGGGGACATTATTTTAAATGAAAAGGAGGATCGTTTGATAAATCATTTTAAAGCAAATAAAATTCTCTATTGGACTGTATATTTTTTAATTTTTTAATCAATTTTTTAAGGTTTTGTGTTTCAATTTTGTTTGCTAAAAAAGCCATTTTTAAAGTTTTTTTTATAAATTTTTATTTATGTCATTAAAATTAGTTTAAAAGTTTAATTTAGGTTTTTTCATCATGAAATTAGTCATTTTTAAAAAAAATTAAAAAATATATAGTTAAATGGAGAATTTCATAAGCTTTAAAATGATTTATCACACGACTACCCTTTCCATTTAAAAAAATATCCCCTCATGCCCCCTGCCTACATTTTAGGAACTAAAAGTATACAATATTTGCTAAAAGATAGTTTAAGTTGTTCTAAAGTGTTCTAAATTTTAAGTCGATTTCTCAACTCGTTCAAAAGTTAAGCAGGAGGGGGGTGACTTTTGGACTGCTCTGTATGTATATTGATCTGTTTTGGTATTAATAATTTTAAGGTGTTTGATTCTTTAGATTTCTAAAAAAATTGCATGCGGGGCTGAAAATAGGTACCAAACACGATTCTATGGAAAACTTGTATTTAAAATAATTTAAAATTATAAATTATTATTTAAATAATATGTTTTAAAAATTCTAAGCTGTTTGGGATAGATTTATAAAAGTTTTTGCCTGCAGTTCTAAAAGCAAAAAGTTTAATTAAAAGGTTTAATAAAATAATTTGCTTTTCAAAATCTAAGGTATTAAGAAAATGCGTTTTCTGGAAAAATATAAAAAATTTCGCCTGCGGCGCTAAACTGTTTTTCCATTACCTGTATCTAAGCTATGTAAATACTTTAGATTTCTAAAAAAAATGTCTTTGGTTCTATTTATTTTTATTTATTTTTTTTTACTCGTACATACATGGAACCTTAATTCCAAGGTATTTTAATCTAATATGCGTTAAATTTTAAGAGTTTTGCTCGGGGTAGTTAAAGTATATAATATTATATACTTGTATATTAAGTTTTTTTTAACTCTGGAGTGTTTGTGAAATGCTTAAACATTTCCAATTTTGTTGCCTGCGGTATTAAACATTATTACCAATAATGCGTAACAATATCAATTAATAGATTTTGAAATTAATTTGTAGATGCAAACCCTTAGGTTTTTTAAAAAGTTTCGCTTGCGGCACTAAAAAATAATATATACCTTATTAAAAACATTTGGTAAAAGTCCAAACCAAGGAAATGGACTGGTTAAAATTTAAAAAACATTAAAATATAGCAAATTTTAAAAAATGCCGAAGGCGCTTATACCGTATCACCCAGGGGGCTGAGTCCCCCCTAGATTTTTTTCTGATTACGGCCCTGGTAAGGGAAGTATTTTTTTAAGCAGTACTTTTTTTGTTGAACTTATAAACGCTTTTATAAGTTAATCGTATCATCCAATCGAATTACTGACTGCGTAAAATTAGACCTACCGCAGATAATTTGATTGGATTGATGGGAGTGATTTCAAAATTTCAGAGTTCAAACACGAACCATAACAAAATCGAGTCTGGATCATACGGCCGAAAGTTGTACGGCAGAAGAAATGCTTTTACCCCCTCTACTGTATTCTCCAGAGGTTCTCAATATTTGATTAAAATAATGAATTTCTTATGAATATTGTTACACCAGGCAAGCATTTATTATTTAATTAGCTAAAGCTAAATTATTTAGCCTAAATATAATCCTATTTGAATCTTAAAATATATCGTATAATATATCATTTTAAAGCTTATGAAATTCTCCATTTAACTATATATTTTACCCCCTCTACTGTATTCTCCAGAGGTTCTCAATATTTGATTAAAAAAATGAATTTCTTAGGCATATTGTTACACCAGGCCAGCATTTATTATTTAATTAGCTAAAGCTAAATTAATTAGCCTAAATATAATCCTATTTGATTCTTAAAATATATCGTATAATATATAATTTTAAAGCTTATGAAATTCTCCATTTAACTATATATTTTAACCCCTCTACTGTATTCTCCAGAGGTTCTCAATATTTGATTAAAATAATGAATTTCTTATGCACCTTCTTACACCAGGCGAGCATTTATTATTTAATTAGCTAAAGCTAAATTATTTAGCCTAAATATAATACTATTTGATTCTTAAAATATATCGCCTTCTAAATTCTGAAATATCGTATCTGAAAAATGCCTCCCATTAAAAAAAAACACCAAACCAGCAAACTACCAAACCAAACCATTGTTAACGTAAACCAAGGCACCCATTAAAAAAAACACTAACCAGAAATTCGTGAGTATTTTAACAATTTTTTGTTACAAAAATTTCAACAATTATTTTATTATATTTATTAATTTTCAGAGAATACTAATAAGCAACCAGTTATATATCTCAATGTATAAATACTTGCCTACGCTTTGAGAGCCACTGAAATCAGTGCTGCCACTACTACAAACCTCGCTTTCGGCCGTAATACCCACCTCGACAAAATCTCATAAAAACATAAAATGGTGTCATTTATTTCCAGGGTCAGCCTTAGCATTTCATAGCCCCCCTGGACTCATACCATCTTCACAACTTTTAAGTAGGTATATTTTAAGTCTTTTTTTCATTTAATAAAAATTTATAAGTTTTATAAAAAATATTTTAACTTCAAAAATTTTTGCCCCCTGGGATTTTGAAAAGTCGGCGCCTATGGTTTTGACCCTTCTGGTTGAAGCAACCAGAAAAAAATTGGCCCGTATTTAACTATGGATTTGGTTGCCCCATTTGGTTATTAAATACAAGTTGTTACAGTAATATTAACAGAACTTTATGTTTTACTGTAAAAACTTTTATTCAATAAATAAAGATCGCGAGGGGTTCCAAATAGACCAAAAGGTTCAGTATGTAGGGGAAGGGGCCCTAAGATAACGAACTGGGTAAGTTGCCGAATTGTCTATAACAAGCGAACGTCAACATATGGAGCAACATTTGCAGTCTGTGGAAACTACCTGACTAGAGCGCCAAATAAGAGCGCTAGTATAATTTCTTCCAAAACGATGTTGGTCGACGTAGAAGCCATGTTTGTTTAAATGGGTGATTCTTTATTATTTCGAGTGTACCAGCTTTAGTGAATAAAATTTTATGGGTGAGTACTGGCGTGAAATTTCGATATACCCTGCTAACATTATTATATTTTAAATAATATCAGTACCTATAAGCGGATAAGATGACGATACTATAATATACATACATAATATCAATGTAGGCGTTTCAAATGAAAAGGACTGTCTAATATGCGGGGATATTGTTAGGTCTGGTTTTAATGCTTTAGCTGCAAATTATGGTCCCATGCTTACTGCAATGAAATGAGTTCAAAAAAAGCCAAAATAAAGATCTGGATTTGTGATTTTTGTGAAAATTAAAATACCCTTTATTATTTTAACAAGTTTTAAGCCACTTTTCTATTTTTCTATTTATTTATTTTTCTTTTAATAAAGGTTTTTTATTCTTCGTCAATTTACCTTTTTCTGCTGGTAAAATGACTAATTTTACATTTATTTTTAATTATTGTTTTAAAAGGAAATAAATAATTAAAGCAAAACAAAATGTATAAATTAGATAAACTATTAAGTTACCACCATCTAATTAAAAAAAAAAGATTAAAATGAAAACCCTATTTTATACAAATCATCAAAGCTTATGTTCACCAACTTAGGCAATCTTCCCCTACTAAAGTTTTTTTTTTTAAGGTTATACTATATAGTTATTTTAAATTTGCCGCTAAATACTCCACAAAATCTGATTTACACTGAAGCATGTGGCTCGTTTTGAATGTCAACATAACCAAAATTTATAATTTTTGTTTACTTTGTTTTTATGATATTTTGATGTAAAAAAAGAAAATTAATAAAGCTGTTGCTAAAAACACTTTTGTATTCCTGTAGAAACAAAATTTTCTTATAAAATCGCTTTTATTCCAATAATTTAGAGGAATAAACCATTGTTTTGTTCTCGTTAATGGCACGTCAACGTTTTTTGGTTGTGTAAATTGGGCCTAGTCATTTCGCTTACGACGCATGCGTATCTTACGTTGCTATGGTAATTTCGAGATTGTTTACAAGCGGGAAGGTTTAAAATAACTATAGGGTAGGATCACCGGTTTTAGCCACTGCACCGGTTTTAGCCAGTCAGAGTAGTTTTTTGGGTATAGCTAAGAAATAGGAGACTTTAGATCAAAATTATGGTTTAAATCCGATTTGAATGGTAAAAGTTGGGACAACAAATATGTTAAATAAGTTTTAACTGTAGCGAAATAAATACAGCGCCTATTTAAAATTTTGATTTTGAAAATAATGTAATTTCTTATGACTTTTCTTAATAAACCGCCAGAAAAATAATTTTAAATATCTAATTCAGGTAAAATTAACTTCGTAAAACATTTATATCAAATTAAAGGTAAGTCATTAAACAGTTACTTTATTAATATTTTACTACATATTTTGCAGAATTTATTCTTAAATTTGAATGGCGATAACTGGGACACTAATATGCTTCTCTTTCTAGTTATAGCCACAGAATTGGCTAAAACTGGAACATAAGTAGTACCAGTTATAGCCAATGTCAAAAAATATCAATATGTCAAAATTACTGTACAAATAATAAAGATTTTAGCGAAAACCAACTTTAAATATTAGCCAATAATACATTTAGATTAAAATAGGAGGAGTATTATACAAAATATAGTTGAGAACGGGCCATCAAAATTACTCAAATGATTCAAGACTGAAGCTGAAAACTAAACATGTCACAATGTGAAATTGTAACATACATGTAAAGTTTTTTGTAAAACTTATAGTGTTGAATATGGTATAAACTACCAGCTGGTTCAGATCCCAAAAAGACTAAACAAATAAATAAAAAATAAATAAAATTAATAAATATTTATAATTATCGGATAATTATCCAAGAAAAGATGTATGTAAGAAAAAATGTAATAAAAAACGAAATCGTTTTAAATATTGATTAAGAAGTATATATTTTTAAAAAACTATAAATTTTAAATGTTCTAAAACAAAAATATAAATTTCTTTTTAACTTCTTTTTAGTGTTTTTTTAATGGTGGCTATATCTGGTGAATTTTTATGGCTAAAACCGGTGCTTGGGTGGCTAAAACTAGAGAATTGGTATTATCTTGTTTGTTTTTTATTCTATAACATATCAGCTGAAGTTATATTGTTTAAACGTTCATTTTATAGTAGAGATAAATTGTAAGTTTCAGAAAAACCAAAACCTGCAACCTTAACATTATAATGGAACATACTAAAAAGAAATAAAAACAGAATTTTTTTTAAGGTGGCTATAACTGGGGTTCGGACTTTTTGGATCTACCCTACCTTAAAAAAAATAAACTTTACATTAACGAATTCTCAGTGCATATTAGCTCTAAGAAACTAAAATCCTAAAACCAAATCCTTGGTCAATAATACTGATGTAAGATGTTTATGTAATACCTACTTAGATACTTTATATGGATGCTTTAATAAAATTAGCAATTTAAAGTTGCAATGTGTGGCCAAGAAAAAGAAGAAGCAACATTTCTGTACCTCCTTCCAAGTTGGAAATCGTACTAATTATGTTAATCATTAACTCATTACTACATGCAGTGATACCAACCTGAATTAATAGCATGCCATTAAATGATAGACGTAAACAATGTTGCAAAAAGAAAACAGGGCCGGATCTACAAAAAAATGTCATGAATGCTCTTAAATTTTGATTTTTACGAGACTTGAGTAAATAGTGTTGTGATGTCGTTTTTTTACTAATAAATATTTTTCTACTAATATTATAAATTGTAAAATTTGGTTATAGCCGAGCAGAGATTATAACTTTTATTATAACTTACTCAGTGAGGTTGGCCATACAATCTTCTATCGTATTTAAAGTATACCGAGCGGAGAATATACTTAACCACTTATCACTTTATTTGGGAGCTAAGTTCTAGTAAGATGGTGCTTTGGAAACAGATTTAAACGATTTTTTCTTAACTTTAGAATAATATATTAAATAAATGTGAATAAATTCTTCAAGAACATGAAAGATCAATTCTTACTCCTAAGTCCTACTTCTATGCAAAGCCCTTAAATTCTAATTTCCATTATATATTAGTTTTCCATTAAATACTTTTAAATTAAAACATTCCATGTTTGGAATTTCAACTATTCACAATCATTTTCAAAGCCCAATTTATTGTCCACATTTTTCTTAGTGTAAATATTAAAACTGGTTCGTATAAGTCATTGAAATAAGTTTACAGAATATTTTTCAAAGTTCATTAATATTGTAATGTAATTGGGTATTTACCATACTTTTAATTAAATTTGTTCGGTTCATATAGACCATTGTTTACCTTATGCACCAGAAGAGTGACCTTGGATTTACCATGTTCGCAACCTAAATAATTAGTTACCTTTTAGGGACTTAATATTTTAATTAGGGAATTTCTGATTGATTAGTTTGACATCTGTCAATCACTTCCATTTTTACTTTCACCTTTCGATAAGAAGCTTAGTTTTAAAATCTTTATTTATTTCTATCATCCTTTGGGATAATTTAGTTATTTAATGAATAAATAACATCCTGGTGTTAGGTAAGTCTTTTAACACCATTATTTTTATCTCAAGCTAATGCTTTAACTTATTTTTTAGATTTTTATATTGGTTTGATAAACCAGGTCACTCTTCCGATACTTCGATCACATTGAATAAACTTGCTATATTTGGTATAACTGTTTTACTCACGACCCCTGTACCATTTTGGCGCCCAATACAATTTTGGTACTACAACGTGTTTGCCCAACGTGAGAGCTATAGAGGCATACAATTAACCGTCCAGGCTTGGGCCAAGTTTTATATTCACATATAGCACAAAACAATATGCCGGTGGATCACAGTCCAACATCACACACCAAAAATACCAGAAGTGGCACAAGTTATGGTGGCACCAGCAGAGGTCCTCGTAGGGAGCTGCCCATGGCTGACATTAGTGTAGAAGGGGGTATCGAGTCACTAGCAACAGCATTGCCATCCTTAACCACCAGTGAAACAACCCACCACAGCTCGGAAAGACAGTTTCAACCAGTTTTAACTGCAGCAGGGGCGATTTCACAACATCGACCACCATCACTTTCACCACAGGTTTTTACACAAGCCATCCAACCAGGTATTTATGCTCCAAGTATAATCACAACAACAGAGCTAAATCCACCTGGGGATATGCAAGCTCAGGGTGCAGTGCCTAAGATTAGGAGGCCAACAGCATCAAACAACTTCCTAGAAAGAAATTATAATAGTAATATACATTATTCTCAAAGTAATATGAATTTACCAACATATACCCATAGTAACTTGAATTTTACTAGAAATAATGCAAATATACCAAATGTAAACATTGAACTACAAACCCCATCTTACAGTGATTTTAATTTAAATAACTTTAATACAGGGGGCTATAATTTCACAAGGGCACCTCATATTCCTAGTTTTCAGAATGCACCAAATATCCCTAACATCCCACCAATCCCTACACCTGAAACACTTGCTAGTATTAAAAAATTAATACCATTGTTCTCAGAAGGAGGTGAAATTCACCCTTGCGAATTTTTAGAAAGATTAGAGAGAACATTAAATAATTATAACGTACCTTTTAACCTATTTGCTCCAGAATTGTCAGACATTTTTTTAGGTCCAGCGAAGCACTGGTTATTAGCAATGTTAAATAGTTTTAGAAATTTTAACCAGTTTCGTGACGCATTTTTACAAAATTTCTGGGGTTATTCTCACCAATCAAAACTAAAGTTAGCATTGGAAACAGGTCGGTACAATCGAACTACCAACTACACACACTATTTTCTTGGTCAGCTTGCGAAATCTAAGTTTTTGAATCCACCTTACACAGAACAAGAACTTATTTTGATTATTAGTCGTCACTTTCCTCCTTCAATTAGTTGTGCACTAATTGGCAGTCGTAATATATCAGATGTACTTGACAGATTGCGTTTGGCTGACAACTTTGATAATTATAAACAATCTTCTTCTTCTTCCTCCACAACTTATACAACTCAGCCAGTGGTGGCAAATAGGCCAATGAA
This sequence comes from Brachypterus glaber, assembly GCA_958510825.1. Taxonomy (NCBI): domain Eukaryota; kingdom Metazoa; phylum Arthropoda; class Insecta; order Coleoptera; family Kateretidae; genus Brachypterus; species Brachypterus glaber. Next base: position 63,278,696 of record OY294044.1, on the reverse strand, counting down.
CCATAATAATAATAATCATAACCTAAAAAATGGTCAGTCTTTCGTTAAAAAGCATATTTCAGCGATACAAGAGACCGAATGTGCAGAACCTTCGGAAAACTAATAGTTCCCGAGGATATAGGCAGTCTGTCCTCTATGGGAAATATTTCAAAAACTGCCCACGATAATAAAGGTAAGTTTACATTAGTAAACAACCCAAAAAAAGATCTCCAATGTGATTTTGATCATTTATCAGAGGTAAATGACTCGTTTCGTTCCCCTATAATTACCATTAAAATTAACAAAACGGAATTTCCGACTTTGGTCGACAGCGGTTCAGAATGTAGCGCTTTCTCAGCCAATGTCGAAAATATTTTGTCAATGACAGATGTTCCCATGTTCCCAGTAACAGGTGTGCGGGTAACGGGCGCCTTTAGAAATAAAGAACGTAAGGTTTCTCACCAAGCGTTAGTCCCATTTACTATCGAAGACCATGAATTTGAGTTTGAAATGTTACACATTCCAGACTTGGCCTATCCGATTATTTTGGGTTGTGACTTTTTGCGTTTTTTTCAGGCTAACATTAGTCTGGAACACAAAAGTATTTTTTTGAAATATCAAAATAAAATTCTAAAAATTCCAGAGGCTAGAATTTTCCATGATTATTCAGCACCTGTAATTTCCCCTATAAAAAAAATATGTGCCGAGTCGAAAAGCCCGCCGATTCCCGGTGAACAAAATGATTCGTATTTAATAAATGATACGGATATAGAAAATGTGGTAAATTCTACTTTTCTGTCCGATCAACATAAACTTAAGTTTAAAAACTTATTAGAAAAACATAGAAATATATTTTCTGATAAACCTGGACTGACAAATGAGTACATTCATAATATTGTCTTATTCGATACAACCCCTTGGAATGTAAAGTCTTACCCCATCCCGGTACATCACAGACCCGCAGTGGCAAAAATAATTCAAGAAATGTTGAATGAAGGAATAATTGAAAGAACATCTTCTTCTGCCTATGCGAGCCCATTAGTAACGGTAGTCCGTAAAAACGGAACAGTGCGTGTCTGTTTGGATGCACGCCAATTGAACAGTCGAATGGAGCCCGATACTGAGCTCCCTAAACAAGTTCAGGACCTTTTAAAGACTTTACCCCCTGTAGTCAAGATTATGTCAACCCTTGATATGACTAACGGGTATTGGCAGATTAAATTACGTGCTAAGGACCGAAAATACACTGGTTTTCTGCACAATGGTCAGTCATATCAATTCAAAGTTTTGCCTTTCGGGCTTAAAACGGCAGTTTCTAGCTTTTCCCGAGCTATGACTGTTATTTTGGGCCCAGCTTTCGACGAATTCGTCCGAATCTACATCGATGATGTGCTAGTACTATCTCCTGATGTGGATACTCACTTAGAACATTTAGATCGAGTTTTGGGTCGCTTATCATCAGCTGGCCTAACCCTCCGTTTAAATAAATGCCATTTTTTCCGAAAAGAGCTAAACTTTTTAGGTTATGTCCTTTCAGAAAAAGGCCTACAAAGTGACCCATCCCGAGTTAGCGCCATCACCAATTTTCCAGAACCCAGGAACGTTAAGCAACTTCAAGCTTTTTTAGGCTTAACGAACTATGATCGTAGTTTCTGCAAACACTACGCAACAGTAGCTGAACCTCTTTTTTCACTTCTGCGCAAGAAAAATAAATGGACTTGGGGTTCCACTCAAGTAGAGGCTTTTAATAAATTGAAAGAAATGATTAAAGAGGAAGTACTACTATACCATCCCAGCCTATCCATTCCATTTTGGGTGCAATCCGACAGCTCCGATGTAGGGGTAGGGGCACAGCTCTTCCAAATGGTAGAGGGACACAAAAAAGTGGTCGCCTATGGTAGTAGGGTGTTGCTTCCCCGAGAACGTTCGTATTGCTCGGCGGAAAAGGAGGCTCTCGCTATGGTATGGGCCCTGGAAAAGTGGAGAGTTTTCCTGGTAGGAAAACCCTTTTACTGCCTTACTGATAACAAAGCGATAACCTATTTAAAAACATGTCGCATGTTAACACCTAGATTGGCTCGTTGGTGTTTATCATTACAAGACTATGATTTTAGTATTAAACACATTTCCGGTAAGGACAACATAATTTCAGATATTTTATCTCGAAACCCTATTCCGAGGTTACCGGTGCCCTCGGACCGTTGTTTTCAAATTTTATTTACAAAATTTGATACGATTTTCAGTCGTAGCCTAACTTCTATTGCCGAAGATCAAAAGAATGATCAAAAACTGGCCCGAATACGAGAAAATGTTCAGCGTTTTCCAGAAGAAAATAGCCGTTTTGTCATTCACAAAGATGTGCTTTTTATGCGCAAAACCCCAGAAGAAAATTGTCTGCTCTGTGTGCCGAAAAATCGCATTGACGATTTTATCACTGCCTATCATACCGGCCTAGGACACTTCGGGGTATTTAAAACGCATGCCACAATGCGCAGGGAGGTATGGTGGCAAAATATGGCCAAAGACATAAAAAGAATTATCAAGTCCTGTCTTATATGCCAGTTGGCCAAATCCGGCCCTATTCTTCACCCTCCACTGCAAGCCATTATCCCAGAGGCCCCAGGGGACCTGCTGGCCCTGGATATTTATGGTCCCTTACCAAAAAGTCGAGGGGGCGTGGAATATTTGTGTGTAACATTAGACGTGTTTACTAAATTTGTAACACTTTACCCCCTAAAAAGGGCCACTACAAAATCCATCCTTAAAAAATTAACTGAGGATTATTTTGTAAAATTTTCCACCCCTAAACGGCTACTGACGGATCACGGCACACAATTTGTTGCTGGGGCCTGGTCTGCAACCCTTGAAGCCCTCGGCATCAAGGTAATTAAATCCTCCGTCCGGCACCCGTCCAGCAACCCTTCAGAGCGAATTATGAAAGAACTATCTCGACTTTTTCGAACTTTCATCCACGACAAGCATAAAAAATGGGCTTCGGAAGTAAACCACTTGGCGCAACTGCTAAACAATGTAGTGCATGTGTCAACCGGGTATACCCCTTCCGAACTTCAAACGGGGATTCCCGCTGAACTTCCCTTAAGAAGTATGATTGATTTCCCAGACCATCTGGAAAAAATAGAAAACCATGTTAAAATTTATTTTGCCAGAGAAAGCTTACTATCCCACGCAGTACGCCGCAACGCGTCTAGTAAGAAAAATCCATTGCCTACCTTCAAAGTTGGTGATCAAGTATTGCTAAAAGCCAACCCAATTTCGTCTGCAATTGAAGGAAGAACCAAAAAATGGATGCTTCTTTTTGAAGGTCCTTATAAAGTTAAAAAGACGGTGGATAAATTAACTTATATTTTGTATGAACCAGAAACAGATATTGAACGCGGAATGTTTCATGCATCACACTTGAAACATTTTAACCCTTAACCGTATACCCTTTCCTGCAACTGTGATTTTATATCTCGCTAAAATTTTGCTTTAATTATACCGAGCTAGGGGGGGTAGTTGTAATGTAATTGGGTATTTACCATACTTTTAATTAAATTTGTTCGGTTCATATAGACCATTGTTTACCTTATGCACCAGAAGAGTGACCTTGGATTTACCATGTTCGCAACCTAAATAATTAGTTACCTTTTAGGGACTTAATATTTTAATTAGGGAATTTCTGATTGATTAGTTTGACATCTGTCAATCACTTCCATTTTTACTTTCACCTTTCGATAAGAAGCTTAGTTTTAAAATCTTTATTTATTTCTATCATCCTTTGGGATAATTTAGTTATTTAATGAATAAATAACATCCTGGTGTTAGGTAAGTCTTTTAACACCATTATTTTTATCTCAAGCTAATGCTTTAACTTATTTTTTAGATTTTTATATTGGTTTGATAAACCAGGTCACTCTTCCGATACTTCGATCACATTGAATAAACTTGCTATATTTGGTATAACTGTTTTACTCACGACCCCTGTACCATTTTGGCGCCCAATACAATTTTGGTACTACAATATTTGTCAAAATTTCTATCAGTGTTCATACTAACAATATTTATAAGTGTGCAATATTATTTTTAAGTCTGATATTATAAGTCTGAAAATTTTTCTAAGTTTAAAAACTATTTTTAATTCAAAAATAATTCTCAAAATTATTTCTCATAGAAACTACATTTTCACTTTTGCAAGAGAGTAAATTAAAAATCGCACAGTAAATATTTTTACAACGGTTTAAATAGTATATGTTTGTGTATAGAATATAGTTATGTTTTATAAAATAAACTACGCAGTATATTCGCAAATCCAATATTCGAATCTGCTTTGAAAATATTCACTGTGCGATTTTTAATTTACTCTCTTGCTTGATGAAACAGACCATAGTAAAGAGTCCATTTTATAACACAGAAGTCCTGTGACAGGACCTGTATAAACCTTTAAGCTCACTTCACGCGAACTTGTTTATCCCCAATACTCAAATATGCTAATTGAACGTCAAGAACTAATTAAACTTACGATCAATAAATACTTTACTTAAAATTTAAAAGTAGATCCAATTAAGGAAAAGGTTAATGCAAATGCAAAATCTTAGAAATTTTATGCTATATACGTACTCCCGACAGTTTGCGCCTTTTGTGAATTTACATAAAGTCGGTCCCGCACTCCTTGCCAAGTACGACTTCTTCTTCTTCTTCTTCTTCTTCTTCTTCTTCTTCTTCTTCTTCTTCTTCTTCTTCTTATTCTTCTTCTTCTTCTTCTTCTTCTTCTTCTTCTTCTTCTTCTTTCTCTTCTTCTTCTAATTCTTCTTCTTCTTCTTTCTCTTCTTCTTCTTCTTCTTTCTCTTCTCCTTCTTCTAATTCTTCTTCTTCTTCTTCTTCTTCTTCTTCTTCTTCTTCTTCTTCTTCTTCTTCTTCTTCTTTTTCTTCTTCTTCTTCCTTTTGGACACTAAATTAAAGTGACCCAAAAGGACTTAATGGTCTTGAACTCTCCTTCTTTTTAACCAGGTACAAGTATTAGAGACTTGAAGCGAGTCTCTCTAATCGTTTCAACTAAATATAATTTCTTATTAACATAACCTCACAAAAAAAACGTGGTTAACTCACAAAAGTACATCACAAACATCAAATATTCAATTTAAATCAATTTAAATATGTAGAACGGTTTCGCAGTATAGATATTTTCTTAACAATCACATTTTAACATAAAATAGTCTGGCTGTGACTAAACACCGTTAAATGAATTACCAATCGCGCCGGTTCCGCGTAAGGAACGCAACCCACCAATACTCGGTCGAACGATAAATCACAGTCGGCCAAATCAAATGTGCACCTAATAGTCATATTATGCACTTTACGTATCAAAAAGTTGATTATTAAAAAAATTGGCAACAGGGACGCCAGCAGGATTTTTGATAGAGGGGGGTAAGCATCTTGGGCTTTGCAACTTTGTCAACAAAAAGTTTTTGTTAAATTTCCAAAAAGGGCCTATCTTTTTTCCTGGGAGAGGGGGTTAAAAGAAACAGATTGAGTGGCATCACCAACAACATTTAGAGCCACAGGTGATTTTTTTTTAGAAATTATTAAGTATCGTATTTTTCAAAATTTTATATGCAATTATTTTATAAAATTTATTAATATTGAGATATCAAGTTAAGCGCCGCATGCTATTTTTTTTTAATTTTCAAGTTCACGTATTTTCCTAAAATCAACATTTTAAAAAGAAAATTATTTATAAAACTTCCAATAGCCAGATGAAACCTCTAAAAAAATAACACATTATCTTAAGCCAAAATTTTTAGAAATATTTAGGTGCCGCATTTATAAGATACACCTATGCAAATTATTGAATATAATATATTAATTAAAATTGTTTTATCACCTTTTAATTAACCAGTGCGCCGCAGGAAAATGTTTTAAAACTTTAACGACACGCATTTTCTAAATACCAACTTAGAATTTGAAAAAAAGTTAAAACTTTAACTTTTTAATTAAAATTTATGGCCGGCACTCGGACTCTGCTCGGTAATCATGCTATTGTTCCGTACTTTTATAAATAATTTTCCTTAGAATTTTTAAAGCAAATTATAATTATAAGATATTTTTAATAGTTTCTTATGGATTTGGGTTCCGTAACCATTTCTAGCGCCTCAGGAATTTTTTTTAGAAATCTGAAGGACCAAAAACTTTAAAATTGTTAAAAACAAAATAATATATATCTGAAAATCTAGGGGGAGTGTCCCCTGTTCCCCCTCGGGGCGCGCAAGACTGGCACCCTTGTCAGTCTGTCTCCTCTGGTTTAAAAACTTGAGCACCATCATGAGTACAGACATTCATACCAGGGTAGCTATTCTCATTTCAGTGATTTTTATTCAAGCCTAATTTATAGTAGTTCTTCTGATGAAGTGATTGGCCTAGACAGTTTAGCTCCGCCCGTATTCACGGAAATTTCAGGCAGAAAAAATCCAACCTAAACCAGAATAGACCCCCCTGCATGCTTCAGATTTTTTTATTATTCACAGCGCCAGGGCTAGAATAATATTATAAGGTAGTTTCTAATTTTCAAAAAAAAATCAAAAATCGTCACAGACAAAGAAATCTTGGATATAAATTTGTTTCATGAAAAAATAAGCAATATTTTTTTCAAATGTCCGTCTGTCCGTCTGTCCGTCTGTCCGTCTGTCCGTCTGTGTGTCTGTCCGTCTGTCCGTCTGTCCGTCTGTCCGTCTGTCCGTCTGTCCGTCTGTCCGTCTGTCCGTCTGTCCGTCTGTCCGTCTGTCCGTCTGTCCGTCTGTCCGTCTGTCCGTCTGTCCGTGTGTCCGTGTGTCCGTCTGTCCGTCTGTCCGTCTGTCCTATGTCACGATTTTTGTAGACAAAATAACTCTAGAACGAATAATCCGATCGTATTGAAATTTTTAGGTAAATCAAGTTCTATAAGGGGAAGATCCCCATTGTTTTTAAAAGTAATCCCCCCAAAAACGAAAAAGTTATAGGGGGTTAAACTTATTAAAAAATTGAAAAAATACTGAAAGAAAATTCCGATTAACGTATTTTTTTATAAAAAATTACTTCCATTAAGGATCAATTCTACAAAAAAAAAATAAATAAATAATTTTTTTTTTGTTTTTCGCCAAAAGAAAATTTAATAAAAAAATTGAAAAATTTCAAAACAAATTTTTTTGAAACTTTTTTTTGAAAATTTTTTCGTTTTTGAAAAAAGATCTTTTTTAAAAAAATATATAATATTTTTGATTTTTTTTTTGAAAATTATTATTTTTTAATTATTTGGGAAATGCAATATACAATACAAACAATACAATATACTATTTACTGTGAATAATATATAATGGAATGCTTAGCATTACATATCTTCACGGCTTGTTTTTTAATAGTATTGCATAATAGCCATACCTGCATTGTGTTTATAACTATAAATTTTAAGCTATATCTTTTGTCAATGTCAAAAGTCTTTTTTATTTTTGTCTAAATTATTTGTAAAAAAAGAGGAAGAAAATCATTTTAATTTGGTTAATGCAGAACAAAACATTATGGAAATACCCAAGATTTCGGAGACATGAAGACAGCGGTTTTGAGTGTCCAGTTTCGAATATTCAAAATTTTAAGTAACGTCAGCTGAAACATTTAGAGTTTTTTTATCAAAATTAATAGAGAACCCCTAGCACAAGCTTAAAGCTTATTTGGGGCTCTCTTTGAACCTGTAATATATAAACAATGAATAAATAAATAAATATGTATGGGGCTAAGGCACTTTTCGACGCAAGTTTACTTATTAACTAATAATATATTTTTTTGTTGAAAAACGAGGCAAAAATATGTATCTCGTTTAATATACTCGTTAAGGGTAATTATGCGGGAAGTATATTAGCATTTAAATGAAAAACAAAACTGGTTAGTATTTTTTGTCGGTAACGTACTTAAATTTTAAAATATTTCTGAGTGTCCAAGTAGGTACACAGTAGCGTCACATTAACGTAGTTTTCTTTGAAAATATATCCTAAATAATGGGTACCTCGGTTATTATAAGAGATACAAAATCGGTTAAACTAGGAAACAGTTGCACATTTTTATGCTGATCAATAACACTAGGCAACAAATCGCAACTTTTTTTTGCCCCGGTCGGAAAGTAAATATTTCTTACTAATTCGAGGGCGTAGAATCCGAATCTGACCTTAGAAAAATTCCAGCACCTAAAATTTTTGAGATATAAGTTCAGGTAATAATGACGTTTTTTTTTTCAAAATATTTAAAAAAAAGAGTAGAATTTTGAAAATTTTAGTGTATATTAAAAAAAATACGAGGAATTCAAAAATATATATGTCAAGAACCTACTGTCAGAGTTAGTACGCGAAAAAAAATAAAAAGGTTAAAATGAAAGTGCAGAGTTTACTTAATTGCTCATTTGTGGCAAAACTATCAATTTTTTTTTAAAAACTTTATAGAACTTAATTTGTAGATTATAAAATTCTCTACAAAAATGTTTATACAAATATTTTTTTTATTTTGCTTAGTTTGTTCCTAAAAAGTAAATAAATGAAAAAGATATAAAATTAAAGTACACAGTGTAAACTTTTTTCCCGAGTCCAAAAAATATATTTTTCTTATCAATTTAAAGGCGCAGAATCCAAATTTGACCTTAAAAAAATTCAGCACCCCTTATTTTTTAAATTTTAGTACATGCAATTATGCCAATTTAAAAATAATTTATAAAACAAAATATTGTGTATTTTTTTTTGTTTTTTTAATGGTTCTACATCATAAAAATGTAACTTTATTACATAAGAACCATAATACGTAACATTTTTTTAGTTCATTTTTGAGCACCTAGTAATTATTTTTGACAATTTTTAGCATGAGTACGTGGCGATAAGCTTGTCCCCTTATGCACCCTTCTTCTTACCCTCCACCCCTACTTAGTTTTGTCATATTATCCATTTTTTTTTAAATATTTTTTTTTTCATAATATCCCTATTTATTTTACCTATGAGTTTAAAGTTTCTATGTTTTAAGTTGAGTATTTTTTAACTAATATTGAGTCGCCGAATCCAAATTTGTCCTTGGAATATTTTTGTCTCCCATGATTTTAGAACAAAAGAGGGATAAAATAATGATTTTAGGTAATAGAAATATTCTGAGGCTAGATTCGGTTTCAGCGACCCAAAATTAGTTAAAAAACATATGACTCCAATCGGAGCAAGAAACCGTGTTGCCTAGTGTAATTATTATAAATAATCTGAAAGAAAATTTGATCATTTTTTGTTTTTTAATTATTGCAAAAATATTGAAAAACCTGAGTTTCGTTTTTATTGTTTTAAGTGAAAACCGACAAAGCTAGATGTTTTTAACTGAAACATTGTTAAGGGACTTTTTACATGGAATCATATTTTAAGTGGCATTTTAGATGCAAAAGTTACAACTTTGTTTTTTCTTATTTTGGATTTTTTCATTTTTATATAGAGTTTTTTTTCTGATTACGAGATGATCAAGTCTTACATTTTGAGCTAAATTAAAAAATAATTTTTGCTTTGGAAACAAGGAAGCAATTAAATAAACGGAGGTTAGGTTTGAAACTGTTAATATTTTCAATTCGACATTGCCACCTAGGCGCATGCTCAGGTTCAAACCTCACCTTCGTTAATTTAATTGCTTCGTTGTTTCCAAAACACTCACAAATGATATATTTTTTTAATTTCGCTTAAAATGTATGACTTAATCATCTCGAGTGGTACTCAGAAAAAAAACTCTATTCAAAAATGTAAAAATACAAAAGGGCGCCTATAAGAAAAACCGAAGTGTTGTTGCATCTAATATGCCATGGAAAATAAAATAACAGATTTAGATTCCTTGCAAAAAAGGACTTTAACAATGTTTTAGTTAAAAACGTTCACCCAACCCAATCTTCAAAACATCTGGCTACATAAGAGGATTAAACATCCAGCCAAATTTTTCCAGGCAGAGTCGATGATTCTAACTTTCACTCATGTAATAAGGGACTACTCTATCAAGCGAAAGGATCATGCTCAAGTGTGGCAAGGCTTTATAGACTTTTCGAATTAATCTAGTTTGGAGAAACAACAGTTTAGATCTGAGGCGCCGATATCTTAAAATCAAAAAAGTTTTAAGCGCCTTTCAGAAAAAGTTTCACATTTTGTTTTTAATTGTAGGCTCATGAAGCCAGAGTAAGCTAGTTTTGGTCTAGGTATGCCAAAACTAATCAACGAAATCTCTAAATATTTTAATTTCAAAGCATTTTATTCATCAATTTTGACTTGCGTGTCTCTGCACTGCATGAAATTAGCTTCATGTATACCTACAACGAACAGATACATATCGCCCTATAAATTTTGAAACATCGTAATAGTTATTTATGGTACTAGTGGGCAATATCGGTTTACCCATGAGTGCCATACAAGGTTTTATCCAATAAATAGCTTAGGAATTCATATTTTTATTAAAAATTTTTAATGACATTTACAAGAAAATAATTTGACAAGTGACAGTTGAGTGGGTAACATAAATAATTATCCACCCAATAAAGTAAAAGCCACGCGGGGGTTATTATTAAGTTTATCTTTTTAAAATAAAGTTAGTAATTGTCTCATTATCTGTATGTATTGGATAAAAATTATTTTTGGTTTCTTGTAATAATCAACTCTGTATGACGACTGCTAACTTAGTGCCTATTCACAGGCTCGCATAAGAACATAATACATAATAATGCGATGCCGTGATTGGCTTGATGTGCCGCCATGTATCTTGTAAGCCAATCACGGCATCGCATTCTTATGCTTTATTTTCTTATGCAAGCTTCTGGATAGACCTTTATACAAACTCCATGGATCCAGTTTATTACTCGAATATAGCGTAACTTATAAACTAAGTGGAGTGGTTAATTGAAGTTTGTATATGTGTTAGGGGCAAAGACGATAATAGGCATTGACGACAATGGCCGGTCAATGATGAGATTAATAAATTTGACATTATTGTGGTTTGCTTTGGTTTTTGGCTGGTTTGGTATTTTTTTTTTACTGGTGGGTCATTGGTTTACATTATAATGTAAATCAATCAATATTATAATATAACATTAGTTTTGCGCCCGTTTGGTTAGTTTTCTAACCTAACTTCAAATTTATTGTCAATAATGTCTATTTATTATTGTCATCATCGGCCTGCCATTGTCGACAATAGCCGATTTATTGTCTTTGCCAGTAACATATATATTAGCAAGAAACCGAAAAAATTTTTTTTTCTGATACGATGTTTCGAAATTTACAGGACGATATGCCAAAAATATAAATTATGGAGGAAATACCCCCCCCCCCACAAAAAAATTAAAATGAAATAATTAATTAATTTTTTTATAAATTAACATATTTTCCAATGCACGGCTATGTGAGTTATTCTAATGAAGAATAAATTAAAAGTTAATGCGCTCTTCTGATTATGCATTGGATGGAAAAAAAGAATCAGAAGCCGTATAATAAATTTTCTAAATCTTTTATTTTATTTCGATAGTGTTTCTTAAATACCATAATCGTTTAAAACTAAGGATTTTGGGGACTAAAATATGGACCTTCTGGTTACAAAATGCGATAATTTAATTTTTTTTCCGATTTAGCCCATAATTAAAATATCCGCCTTTTCGACTCATCTGACTCCACTTTGTATGGTCAAAATTGATTACAAGATTATCCTATCCGGTGTTTGACAACATATTTTTTTCTTTATTTCCACACCTATGGGAACGTTCAAGTATTACGTAATGCAAATTTTGATCATTTTGGACCCCCCCCCCTCCCTGTAACGCTATTTTCCTATACCATTAACATAGGTGTAACACTCCGCATTAAATAAGGTCTCCGACGTAAGGGGGAGGAGTCGTTCGCGCTCTCTTCTTTTCGTCAGGAGCTTTATAAAGCGTGCGTGCCTACATCGGGCCTCCCACTTGCACACACATTCCAAACATATTTCCCGTAGCCACAGATCCGTGCGTCAAACTATATCTACGTGACTTTAAAACTATAGTTCTAAAGTCACGTACTTTAATATTCAGTGACGGATATGAAATGTTGTGTGTTTTTAACAAAAACTAAAGTACGTGTGTATAGGATACCCAGGTAGCAAAATAACATGACATTCACGTGAAAGTCACGTTAATATGTGACATGTGATGTTAAGATTGTAGTCTCATTTAACAAGAATGTAGCATGGTGGGGATGTCCTAAGTCCGCCCCTAATAACATCACACAATGACATCCCGAAATAACGTGTTTTTGACATCATAAATCCACATTCCTGTTATATCTAATATTTTATGGATGCCGTTACTGGTACTTTAATATTTAAATAATATTCTAGCTTTTTCTAAATTAAGGGCCACTTGCACCAATGCTGTTTTAACTTTAAACTTGGATTAAATTGACAGCTGACCAATCAGAACGCAGCATTTTTAACTTAAACTCGGTTTAGCTGAGTTAATCCCGTACCAAAATTTGGTGCAAGTGGCCCTAAAACCATTAAAAACGCTATAACCCTATAAAAAAATCGGATTTAAAATCAATCAGTAATTAAAACAATCACAGATTGAAACAGATAGATACTAAATACGAAATTGCAGATTAAGCGGAGAAGATATTCCTTTAATCCGTGTCCGTGGTCTTGAGAAGCCCGGAAGAGCCCCCTATCCATTGGAAATCGTATAATGTGTATACAATTTCCTTATAATAATTTCATCATCAATAGTTTGTTTGGGTCTTTAAGAGACAGGCGCAGCCTATGGCTCATTTATCTAAAAAAAATATTTAATCTGAATTGAAAGTTGGGGCAGTGAGTCTATGCTCACTGATGCGAGTTGCATCTGTCATAATTTGGGGGGAGTGAGTCTCTGCTCACTGATGCGAGTTGCATCTGTCATAATTTGGCGCTGTGGAGTGGGTGGGAGGGGGATGGGGAGGGATGTTATAGGGAGAGGAGGGATGTGCGGGAGGAGTGAGACTATCTCACTGATGCTGGGAATGCATCTGTCCTGTATTAGTGGGTACCATTACTGGTTGAGGACGTTTTTGATCTTTTTGTGAGTGTTGTGTATTTCATGATCGTAATCTAGAAAGTTTGAAATGAGGGGGTTTGGGTGATCTAAATTGTCTTGTATAAAAGACGTGCTGTAGCGGATGATTTCCGTTTTTAGGAGGGGCATTTCGAGATCTCTGTGTATCTGGTTGTTCCTCATGAACCAGGGGGCATCGAGGCATATTCTGAGTGCCTTGTTTTGGAAGGCCTGAAGTTTTGCTGAGAGCGCTTTGTTAAGGGTGATTTTATTCCAGGCTGGGGCTCCGTAAAGAAGTACCGGCTTTAGGGTTTGGTTGTAGAGAAGAAGTTTGTTTTTAATGGATAGGGGACTCTTTCTGCCTATTAAGGGGTAGAGTTTGGAGAGGCGGCAATTTGCTATTTGGAGGGTGTTTTTGACGTGCTGATCCCACGTCAAGTTTTTGGAGATTGTAATGCCGAGGTATTTGGCATGGTTTTCCCAGTTAATGGGGTGGCCATTTATCTGAATGGGTTGGGGTGGGCCTCTTCTAATCCTAGAGATTAGGATGCCTTTGGTTTTATTGGCGTTTACTTTGATTTTCCATTTGGAGAACCATTTGATTAGGGCATCCATTTGGCGCTGGAGGGCGATATGGATGCGCTGGGGGTTTCTGGCTTTTGCTAGGATGCCGGTGTCATCGGCGAACAGGGCTAGTTCAGTGCCCTGTGTTTTTGGAATATCTGCCGTAAAGAGGTTGTACAGAAGGGGGGATAGTGGGGAACCTTGTGGAACGCCAGCTCTGATGCGGCGGGTGTTAGACTTACAGTCGCCTATTTTTATCTGAAAATCTCTGCCTTTGAGGAAGGAGGCTATGAGTTTGGTGATGCCTGGGGGGAGGCCGAGAAAGTGGAGTTTGGCTACAAGACCTTTGTGCCAAACCTTATCGAAGGCTTTTGCGATGTCCAGGAGGATCAGTCCCGCGGCTTCGCGCCTATTTAGTCCGTCCGTTACAGAGTCTACCAGGCGAGCTACCTGGTGGACTGTGGAGTGTCTGCTTCGGAAGCCGAATTGCTCATTTGGAAGGAGATTTAGTTCTTCAACAAGAGTTTGAAGTCTGGTTAGTATGACTTTCTCGGCTATTTTGCCTAGGGAGGAAAGGAGGCTTATGGGGCGGTAGCTTTCAGCAAAAGTTGGATTTTGTCCGGGTTTTTTGATTACTATTACGTCTGCTTTTTTCCAGGGCTTTGGAAAGTGGCGCAGTCTGAGCATTGCGTTAACAATGTTAACGATTTCCATAATGGTTTTCCGGGGGAGTATTTTAAGGATTTTATTCGGTATTTGATCGGGACCGGGGGCTTTCCTTTTTGGGAGATTTTTGATGATGCGTTTGATTTCCTCGGGGGATGTGGGGGTGATAATGTCGTTTTCGACTTGGTTAGTGACTCTATTATAGATGTGATTTATGTCTCTTTCATGCATGAGTTGCTCGTAGTTCTCGTCGTCCGAGTCGGGCTCGGAGTCGGTCTCTGATTCGGAGTCGGAGTCGGGGGGGATTGGAGGGTTTGGTTGAAATTGTTTCCGCATTGCGTCAGCAAATGCTTCGGCTTTTTCGGGGGTGGAGTAGACGACTCCTCTTTCGCCGTGAATTGGGGGCATGCCTCGTTGGTGGTCGAGGGATAGGGTTTTGGCCATTCTCCAAAGTGATCTATCCTGGGGGTTGAGTGACTTTATTTTTCCCTCCCAGCGGGAATTTGCTAGTACGTTTAGTCGGTCTTTGACTTCCTGGGTAAGTCTGTTTGCTTTGCGTTTTATATGGGGGTCTTGGAGGGTGCGTGCACGACGAAGAAGTCGGTTTTTCTCTCTGATTAAGTCTTTGAGATCTCGGGGAAGGTCCTGTGGGTTTTGGATATCTACTTTTTTGATTAATTTGGCGCTGTCCATTGCGGATTTTATGGTATTGGTGAGGGTGGTTACTGCAATATCTAGTTCTTGGACGGAATTTATTGAATTGATTTTGGTGTTGCTTTCTAGGAGTTCGGAAATATAGGAGAAGTTGTAAACGGTTTTTTTGGTGTGATTTGCGGTTGGTATGCCTCCTGCCGTGATAATGATTGGAAGGTGGTCGGAGCTTAGTTCGTGTCTTAGTTCGATGTTAATGTTTAGTGTCGTGTTTTTATACAAAACGATGTCAAGGATATCAGGAAGGCCGTGGCCATAGTGGGTTGGGGAATCGGGTGCGGTAACCATTATATGGTTACGTTGTAATATTTCGTAAAGCCTACGGCCGTTGGCCGTAGTTGTTCTAGAGTGCCAAAGGGCGTGTTTGCAATTCAAGTCTCCGGCTAGGATTGTTGGATGATTGTCGTTAAAGTAGCCTTCGAAGTCGGCGGGTCTGACCTCCTTATTTGGGGGTTTGTAGAGGGACACGATCCTGAATTTGGAATTGTCGTGCATGTTGACGAATATGGAGGTAGTTTCGACTTGATCGCTTTGTGTGGGGGGCGCATGAAGAAGATCGTGAGATATGTGTTTTTTGATATAGATTGCTGTGCCTCCTTTGCGGTCCTGGAGTCTATCGTTACGGTAGCAGGAATAGTTGGGTATGGTACCCCTATGATGTGGTTTAAGACCAGTCTCTTGGATGAGGGCTATATCTATTTGATTTTCGTGTAGAAATTCTATGAGTTCCGGTTTTTTTGAATTGAGGCTATCAGCGTTCCAGGTGACTATTTTAAGGGCTCTGGGTTTTGTTTGTCTAGACATTTTGGGGGCCTAGATTGGGTAATTGAAGGGAGCCAAAAGCCTGCATGAAGCTGGCGAATTCTTGCATGAAGGTGTGGATTTTTGAAATTTGGGATTGATCAAAAATATTGGGGGGATTTGCACTGGGACCTGGGGCCGCCTTGGGTTGTTGTGGGGTGGCGGCGTTGGTTGCCTTTTGGGCGTTGGAGATGCCCGGGGTGAATTTTTGGGTTGGGGGTATGACCCTTGTACGGGTTGGAGCGATGTTTGATGGGTGTTTGGGGCATTTATGATAGTTTGCCGGGTGGGGGCCTAGGCAGTTGGCGCATTTTGCGTCCGTGTGACGGGGTTTTTCACACTTTGTTGTGTGGTGGTCTTGTGCGCATTTTACGCATTTAGCCGGGGCGTTGCAATTGGCCTGGGAGTGGCCGAAGAGTTGGCATTTGTGACATTGCCTGAATTTGGGTTTATAGGTCTGGCTTTCGACCTTTATGACTAGGTGTAGAAGCCTAGTCTCTTTAAATATGGGGTGCTGTTGTCCTGTCACCTTGGGAAGGATGACTAGGATCAGGGGCATGGAGGTCTTGTCTTTAGTACGCGTCACTCTCGCGACTGACGTGGGGAGGTAGCCACGCTCGATAAGAGCGGCTTGGACGTCTGCGACGTCTATCTGGGTGGGGATTCCCCGGATTACGGCGTGGATTGCCTTGTCCTCCGGGAGGGTAAAACTATGATACGGAATTTTTTCGGTGTCTAAGTGCCTAGTGACTTTGCGGAAGTCGTCACTGGTCTGGGTGCGAATTTGCACTCCTTCGGAGGTATTTTTCGCGTGGAGGATGTTTACTTTTTGGGAGTTGAAGTGGCGGGACAAGGCTAGCCATTTTTCAGGGGCTCGAATGATGATGGGGGGGATTTTGGGGGTTTTGTGGGCTTCCTGGTCGGGGGGGGTTCCTGGGCCAGTAGCTTGGGTTTTTGGGTTTACAGGGGCCGTAACGGGGGGTTGGGGCCCTGAGCCGGAGGGGTTAGCGACTTCTTCGGAGGCAGTCGCTTTGCCGGGGGTTTTTTGGGTCTTAGCGGGTTTTTCTTCTAGGTCTGAATTCAGTTTGTGTTTCTGGCTCCTTCTGCGCCGGTTTAGGCGCTTGCGCGGGGAGGCAAGGGGGGATCGGACTGCGTCCGAATCGGTCTCTACTACGGACATGTCCGTTTCGAAATGATCGGGGGTATCGGAGAGCTCTTGGGTGGGGGTTTGGGTTTTTTGGGATAAGAGTGTCCCTATTTGAGAGGAGAGGCGGGAAATTTCCTCTCGGAGTCCATTGATGGTCTCATTTGCGGTGGCTAGTTGTGTCTGAAGGAATTCGAGCTGATTTTTATGTGATTCAGCCTGGGTTTTGTAATGCTCTGCCTGGGCCTTGATTTGATCTTGCAAGTAATCTGACATTTGTTGGTTTGGGAAGTTTGCCATGGTGGCGTCGATGTTTTCAGCCATAGTGGTTTTTGAATTTCGAAGGGAAAAATAGAAGTAGTGTTCTCGGGGGCCTGTTTGGCCCCGGGTGGGAGGGGGGGGGTGTAGTGTTAAGCACTAATTGTTAGTGGTTGGGGTTTCAGGGAACCTTTAACACACCAAACCGCCAGCCTCAGCGGTTCGTGGGAATTGGCTTAAGTCCACAGTGTGAAAAGGGCTGCTACACTTAGCAAGCAAGCTTACAAGTGAGCATATGTTAGTTAGAATAATTATATACCAAAATAATCTTACTCAATGGAAATCTGCTGGGCGACGTCTGACCTCTTCACTGTCACTCACTCGACTTTATTATTATAATAATTTACTCTATCAACATCATCTTATATCGATTTTTTTGCTTCGAACGTCGGTGAGAAGCAAAATAACATGACATTCACGTGAAAACCACGTTAATATGTGACATGCGATATATTCACAGCGTTTCTAAATATTTGTTATTAAATGACATGGTTGTCACGTCACATGTGTTACGTTGCAAATGTGATGTGAAATACATGTTATTTTTCAATATTATGTGATGTTATGATTTAGTTTAAAAATACACCCAAAAGTGATGTTAATTTCTTGTAATATAACATCCCTTGCTACCTGTGTAATAACTTCCGATTTCCTATCCATTTGTAACTGAATTAGTTTTGCTTTTTACAGTATAAATAAAATAACATAAATAAAATAATATTAAACCTCACATAAAGTGTAATGTCACTTTATTCAGGGTCCCTAGTTTTTCTGTCTTCTGTCTGTCTTTTCTGTTTTCTATTTTGCTTATTCGTTGTTTATATTTTGCGTATGGAACGTTTTGATTTTCTTTATCTTATTTTTTCACTTTTTCTTCTTCTTATTTATATTCATAGCATTATCCATTCCTCTCACAGTCTTTTATTTCTTTAAGCATTAATTTTTTTCCTTTAATCTAGCCTGGTTCTACTTTTTCTTTCCTTCAGTGATGTTACACTTAAACCAAGATTCTAGGTTTAACTTTTTATATGAATAAGATGGTACTGCATGTGGATAACACCTTAATATTTCGTCTATGTATTTTTGGAATAGTTTAGCTATTCTTTGTTATAGACAACTGTACTTTTGCTCTTCTATTTTTCTATTTTTATACATTAAGAATTCATTTATCATGATTTTTCTATTAATAGTAATAGTAATAGTATTTATTGACCAATTTGATACATAAAGTACATTTGGTAAGTCAACATATAGATATTTAAAAAATACAAATATTATTTTAATCTGCCATATTTTAAACTAAACGGTCAAATATAACCGAAACTATTCTTCTATTTATTTATTTTATTTATTTTAGTTCATTTAAAATTCTTTTACGGCGATTTTTTAATTAAGTATTTAACCCTTTAGCAGAAACCCAACTTATGAACTTGGCAGTGTTTTAAGTTTGTTATATTTTGGCACTAAGAGATTCATCTCTAAAAGCATCCTATTATAAAAAGAAGTTATTATCTTTCTACAAAGAAACCGGCACACTGATATTTTTATGGTTGATTCCCTTTCAAATTACATGTGATTAGGTGAAAAATTTACTTGCGCTTTTTTAACGGCAATGTTAAAACATATTTTTCATTTTGTGCAATAAATATATATTATAAGCATAAGGGTATTTCATGAAACACAAATTTATGAAAATGTAAAGTCCCCCTCAGGTCGAGAAAAAAACATTTTTTTACATTTTACAAGATTCTGTGCCTAAAAAAGATGATATGACATTTGTGTCAGCCCGTTTTCACTTGAAAATTGTAATAGTTATTTTCCTAACAAGTGATGAAAAGCCTCTTTATTCATGCCTTAGGGACTTTTCCTACGAGCAGGGTTAAAATAAAATATACTTTTATATTATATCAAATAAATCGAAATAAATCTTATTTTTATAATTTTCAATACAAAAATCAATTAACAGGTAAGAAATTTAAACATCTTCATAATATTATGAATTAAATTATGAAATATAACAAAAATAGCACTACGCAATTAAGAAATTAAACAATATTTATGCTTGCGGAAAAGGCTTTCTTTCCACAACCATATGCGTGCCGAAAGAGTGATCTTTCCTCACGTTCGTAGGAAAAAATATTATAAATTATATATTTTTATAGTGCACGATTTTTTAAACTAATGTCCCTGGTAGAACATGACATGTTACTACTTTATTTAAAAAATACATAAAAAATAAATAAATTAAAAAAATTAATAAAAAGCAATAATTTTTCAAAAACAAGATTCTGTGGAATTGGCTAACCACTTAATGTAGATTTGTTTCTTAATAAAGTAGAGAATGTCACATTTCGTTTTTTTTTTAAGTTGAAATTTGGCACAGGTTCAAATTAATGCATTTTTCATAATACGGTATACGGACTGTATTTTTTTAAATTTCCAATGGATGTGGGGCAGTTTTTAATTTATTTTTTTAAACTGAAATTTGGCACTTTTATTTTTGTATCCTTGACGAAATAAGGGGACTTGAATTTAAAAAAAATTGTGTTTAATGAAATACCCTAATAAACTTTGTTATTATATTTTCAAATTAAAATTTTCTAATACTGTATATTATACACAATTAGAGCTTTCAAAAAGCAATCTTTTTACATATTAAAATTTATGCTAATGACCAAATTAATGATATTAAAATTATTCATTTATTATTAAACACAGATTATTATAAGCATAGGATTACAAATAAGATTTACCTTATTAAGAACTTGCCATTAATTTTTTTTACTGTGCTTTAAAATTATTTTTTCAATGAAAAAAAGTTGAAACCTTTCTTAAGGAATCTCCCTCTATAAGTCATCATCAATAGTTTGTTTGGGTCTTTAAGAGACAGGCGCAGCCTATGGCTCATTTATCTAAAAAAATATTTAATCTGAATTGAAAGTTGGGGCAGTGAGTCTATGCTCACTGATGCGAGTTGCATCTGTCATAATTTGGGGGGAGTGAGTCTCTGCTCACTGATGCGAGTTGCATCTGTCATAATTTGGCGCTGTGGAGTGGGTGGGAGGGGGATGGGGAGGGATGTGATAGGGAGAGGAGGGATGTGCGGGAGGAGTGAGACTATCTCACTGATGCTGGGAATGCATCTGTCCTGTATTAGTGGGTACCATTACTGGTTGAGGACGTTCTTGATCTTTTTGTGAGTGTTGTGTATTTCATGATCGTAATCTAGAAAGTTTGAAATGAGGGGGTTTGGGTGATCTAAATTGTCTTGTATAAAAGACGTGCTGTAGCGGATGATTTCCGTTTTTAGGAGGGGCATTTCGAGATCTCTGTGTATCTGGTTGTTCCTCATGAACCAGGGGGCATCGAGGCATATTCTGAGTGCCTTGTTTTGGAAGGCCTGAAGTTTTGCTGAGAGCGTTTTGTTAAGGGTGATTTTATTCCAGGCTGGGGCTCCGTAAAGAAGTACCGGCTTTAGGGTTTGGTTGTAGAGAAGAAGTTTGTTTTTAATGGATAGGGGACTCTTTCTGCCTATTAAGGGATAGAGTTTGGAGAGGCGGCAATTTGCTATTTGGAGGGTGTTTTTGACGTGCTGATCCCACGTCAAGTTTTTGGAGATTGTAATGCCGAGGTATTTGGCATGGTTTTCCCAGTTAATGGGGTGGCCATTTATCTGAATGGGTTGGGGTGGGCCTCTTCTAATCCTAGAGATTAGGATGCCTTTGGTTTTATTGGCGTTTACTTTGATTTTCCATTTGGAGAACCATTTGATTAGGGCATCCATTTGGCGCTGGAGGGCGATATGGATGCGCTGGGGGTTTCTGGCTTTTGCTAGGATGCCGGTGTCATCGGCGAACAGGGCTAGTTCAGTGCCCTGAGTTTTTGGAATATCTGCCGTAAAGAGGTTGTACAGAAGGGGGGATAGTGGGGAACCTTGTGGAACTCCAGCTCTGATGCGGCGGGTGTTGGACTTACAGTCGCCTATTTTTATCTGAAAATCTCTGCCTTTGAGGAAGGAGGCTATGAGTTTGGTGATGCCTGGGGGGAGGCCGAGAAAGTGGAGTTTGGCTACAAGACCTTTGTGCCAAACCTTATCGAAGGCTTTTGCGATGTCCAGGAGGATCAGTCCCGCGGCTTCGCGCCTATTTAGTCCGTCCGTTACAGAGTCTACCAGGCGAGCTACCTGGTGGACTGTGGAGTGTCTGCTTCGGAAGCCGAATTGCTCATTTGGAAGGAGATTTAGTTCTTCAACTAGAGTTTGAAGTCTGGTTAGTATGACTTTCTCGGCTATTTTGCCTAGGGAGGAAAGGAGGCTTATGGGGCGGTAGCTTTCAGCAAAAGTTGGATTTTGTCCGGGTTTTTTGATTACTATTACGTCTGCGTTTTTCCAGGGCTTTGGAAAGTGGCGCAGTCTGATCATTGCGTTAACAATGTTAACGATTTCCATAATGGTTTTCCGGGGGAGTATTTTAAGAATTTTATTCGGTATTTGGTCGGGACCGGGGGCTTTCCTTTTTGGGAGATTTTTGATGATGCGTTTGATTTCCTCGGGGGATGTGGGGGTGATAATGTCGTTTTCAACTTGGTTAGTGACTCTATTATAGATGTGGTTTATGTCTCTTTCATGCATGAGTTGCTCGTAGTTCTCGTCGTCCGAGTCGGGCTCGGAGTCGGTCTCTGATTCGGAGTCGGAGTCGGGGGGGATTGGAGGGTTTGGTTGAAATTGTTTCCGCATTGCGTCAGCAAATGCTTCGGCTTTTTCGGGGGTGGAGTAGACGACTCCTCTTTCGCCGTGAATTGGGGGCATGCCTCGTTGGTGGTCGAGGGATAGGGTTTTGGCCATTCTCCAAAGTGATCTATCCTGGGGGTTGAGTGACTTTATTTTTCCCTCCCAGCGGGAATTTGCTAGTACGTTTAGTCGGTCTTTGACTTCCTGGGTAAGTCTGTTTGCTTCGCGTTTGATATGGGGGTCTTGGAGGGTGCGTGCACGACGAAGAAGTCGGTTTTTCTCTCTGATTAAGTCTTTGAGATCTCGGGGGAGGTCCTGTGGGTTTTGGATATCTACTTTTTTGATTAATTTGGCGCTGTCCATTGCGGATTTTATGGTATTGGTGAGGGTGGTTACTGCAATATCTAGTTCTTGGACGGAATTTATTGAATTGATTTTGGTGTTGCTTTCTAGGAGTTCGGATATATAGGAGAAGTTGTAAACGGTTTTTTTGGTGTGGTTTGCGGTTGGTATGCCTCCTGCCGTGATAATGATTGGAAGGTGGTCGGAGCTTAGTTCGTGTCTTAGTTCGATGTTAATGTTTAGTGTCGTGTTTTTATACAAAACGATGTCAAGGATATCAGGAAGGCCGTGGCCATAGTGGGTTGGGGAATCGGGTGCGGTAACCATTATATGGTTACGTTGTAATATTTCGTAAAGCCTACGGCCGTTGGCCGTAGTTGTTCTAGAGTGCCAAAGGGCGTGTTTGCAATTCAAGTCTCCGGCTAGGATTGTTGGATGATTGTCGTTAAAGTAGCCTTCGAAGTCGGCGGGTCTGACCTCCTTGTTTGGGGGTTTGTAGAGGGACACGATCCTGAATTTGGAATTGTCGTGCATGTTGACGAATATGGAGGTAGTTTCGACTTGGTCGCTTTGTGTGGGGGGCGCATGAAGAAGATCGTGAGATATGTGTTTTTTGATATAGATTGCTGTGCCTCCTTTGCGGTCCTGGAGTCTATCGTTACGGTAGCAGGAATAGTTGGGTATGGTACCCCTATGATGTGGTTTAAGACCAGTCTCTTGGATGAGGGCTATATCTATTTGATTTTCGTGTAGAAATTCTATGAGTTCCGGTTTTTTTGAATTGAGGCTATCAGCGTTCCAGGTGACTATTTTAAGGGCTCTGGGTTTTGTTTGTCTAGACATTTTGGGGGCCTAGATTGGGTAATTGAAGGGAGCCAAAAGCCTGCATGAAGCTGGCGAATTCTTGCATGAAGGTGTGGATTTTTGAAATTTGGGATTGATCAAAAATATTGGGGGGATTTGCACTGGGACCTGGGGCTGCCTTGGGTTGTTGTGGGGTGGCGGCGTTGGTTGCCTTTTGGGCGTAGGAGATGCCCGGGGTGAATTTTTGGGTTGGGGGTATGACCCTTGTACGGGTTGGAGCGATGTTTGATGGGTGTTTGGGGCATTTATGATAGTTTGCCGTGTGGGGGCCCAGGCAGTTGGCGCATTTTGCGTCCGTGTGACGGGGTTTTTCACACTTTGTTGTGTGGTGGTCTTGTGCGCATTTTACGCATTTGGCCGGGGCGTTGCAATTGGCCTGGGAGTGGCCGAAGAGTTGGCATTTGTGACATTGCCTGAATTTGGGTTTATAGGTCTGGCTTTCGACCTTTATGACTAGGTGTAGAAGCCTAGTCTCTTTAAATATGGGGTGCTGTTGTCCTGTCACCTTGGGAAGGATGACTAGGATCAGGGGCATGGGGGTCTTTCTATAAGTAAAAAATTGCTTATGATCTGTTAAACCATAAGGCAGATATATTTGTTACGATCTGTAAAACTATTTTTTTTCCCATTTTGTTAAATCTTTAATTACTTAATATATTAATTTAGTCTTAATTTTAGGCATCACACTTGTAGAGTTATTCAGAAATAGGGTCATAAAAAAAAACAGGAACTCCTGAAGTTTCCAAAAATCGATTTTAAGAATAAAAAGAATTAAAAAAATCAAAAATTTTATTTAAAAAAACTCCTTTTTTATCTCGATTTCCAGATTTTCTATCTCGCTTAAAGCGAGTCGCTTTCCAGGTTGCTGAATTTATCACGGTTGGAAAATAATTTACTTTTTATGCCGAATTTCATAAATATCCAAACATAAAATCGTCTAAAAAACAATAACTAGACAATAGTCTAGTATACTGCGTTATAAAAATGCATTGGTTTTGTTTTTAGTTAATTAGGGTCTAAACGCCACTCGATTCTCTATACCGATGCTAAATTTAATTTTAAAGCATATACTGATGCGTGTATACCAAAATAGCATTTTTTGTTAACATAGGTTTGTTCACTAAGATTTGGTAATATCATTTTACAAACATAGCTTTAATGAATAAACATAATACTTAAAGTAAAATTAATTTTTAAGTCTTTGTTTTAAATTAAAGCTTTAGGCCAATTTTTTTAATGACAAGTGTAAACACAATTTACAAATAGTTGCGCGCGCACTGACGCGCATTTTTAATTTTTATATTAAAATGTTCTTACAGAAGTAGTCTAAATAGTATATAAATATTAGATAGCCAAAGTTAGCCAAAATGAATTTATAAGAATTTTTTAGGGAAAAATACAAATTTTTGATATTTTATATGATAAAATTTGAAAATTATTGCGCACGCATTAATGCGCATTTAAAATTTATACACTAAAATATCCTAATATACATAGTTTTTAAAATGTGTAACTGAAATAACTGAAATAAAACAAAAAAAAGTTATAAGCATTTTTATGAGGAAAAATAAGCATTATTCCTGTTGGCTTAATTTTTTTTTTTTTTAAATCGATAAGTTTATTGAATTGTTTATATTGAAAATGCTCCTAAATTAACACATACGAACAAAAAATATTTAAACGTGGTTTCTGAAATATCTGGGCGAAAACACAGTCCTTTAAAGAGGACACCCTAAAATTTGATTTTTATTTAATATCTTAGCTAATGAATTTTTGCTCGTAATCTAATATATTAAATGGTTTTAATTAAATATTGTTTAATAACAATACATTTATTTACAAAAAAAATCACTTAAGCTTCAATTCACAAAATATGCTCGAACAAATCAAAACAAATAATCAAAAACTTTTTTACTCGAAAACTACATTCATTGGTTCAAATTCACCACCTTAATAAAACAATAATAATTGCAAAAACACATTATAAAGTAAACATTATTAACTTCAAAAACACATAATAAAGTAAACATTATTAACTGCAAAAACACATTATAAAATAATCATATGCAAGAGGGTTGGTAAAATATTTATACACACACTGTCGATGGCAGAGGACATTTCATATAATTAGCACTTAGTTAACAAATTATGTGTTTATTTTACACGAAGCACTTCTTTTATAAATAATTTATTAAAAACATGTCCCGGCCATGGAGCTACTTAGGGCTGTCTTTGTTCAGCATTTCAACTGAACGGCTTCAGTAGCTCGCGCCTGCGCGAAACGTGTTTATATATGTTTATACGACACAGTCATGATTAGATTGGTTATAATTGCCATTTAAATGACAATCACACTCTGAATTTTGACAAAATCATGGCATAAAGGTTTTTGTTTGTAAAAATTTAATGCAATCGGGTGTTATTAACGGTAATTGTAATAAAATGTGATTTGATAACTAAAAGTTTTTGAGTGAGTTAAAAAAGCTAATATCTTAAAAATTTAGTAGTTTTTTTGGATACCTAAAGGTACAATCATGGACAAAAATATGTATCGTTGTTTTAACCAAATATTTTTTAGTGAGATGGTGAGTACCTTGTACCTAACATTTTTGAATATGGTTGCAAATAGTATATCGACCATATCTGATAGATTGCCATGAGATATCGAAGTTCTCTTGTCATGTTATAAAAATTTCACGTGCGATGTTAATTACTAAAGTTAAGTAAGATAAAGTAAAACAGCGTAAATCTTATCCTCCGTTATATAATGCACAAAAAACCTGGAAGAACACAACAGTGGTTTACGGCTCTAAAGAAGAAACTGAGGTTAGTGCATGCCGAGGGTGATGGGAAGGATCTTTTCCCCAACTAAATATTACCCCTGAAAAATAAAAACATGACAAAAAAAAGGTCTAGCTTTACCCCTTTGCGCAAAATTTTGATGACTAAGAAAAAACATGTCCTCGCCTCTGCGAACTTTCCAACTATTTTACCAATTTCCCAACTGTGTCACTCAATTTTCCCAACTATTTCACAGCTCGATAGTGCGTCAAAATTCTAAAAAATCGTTTTATATACATACCGGGTGCCCAATTCTATTTACTCGAAAACTAAAAGTTCTGCAAAAACTAACTTAAATGTCTATAAAAATAAGTCAAAAACAAAATCCACCCCTCAACCCCAACTTACCCCTAACTTTATTTTTTTAAATAGCACTCCTATATTTTTTACTTGCTATTTTTAAGTTTTAAGATTGGTAAAAAACATTTAAAACAACCCCCTGATTTTAACTATATTTGGCAACGGTTTACCCGAAAACTAAAAGAGATAATCAATTTCTGCTAAAACCAGTTTAAATAATACAATAGTATCTATACAAAGTAGCCCAAAATTAAATCCACTCCTACACCCCCTCCCACAACTTACCCTTCACTTTATTTTTTCAAAAGCACCCCTATATATTTTCGGTTACTTTGGATAGACTTCGAGCTTGCAAATACAATGGTTTATTATACTTTCTATTTTTATGTTTTAGAAGTCATAAAAAGTTTAAAAACCATCCCCGGATCCAATCTATATTTAGGCAGTGATTTTCTCGAAAATTAAAAGAGAGATAATTAGGTTTCGCACAAACTAGTGTAAATGAGACTATAAAAAGTAGCAAAAAATTAAATCCACCCCTCAACCCCCTCCTAAAACTTAGTTATCTCTTTTAGTGTTAGAGAAAATCACTACCTAAATATAGATGGGGTCAGGATATTGTTTTTAAACCATTGTAGTTGCAAGCTCAAAATTTTATTATCTCTTTTAGTTTTCGAGAAAATCGCTGGGTAAGTAGAGTTGGGCCACCTGGTATAATTTTACTAACTGGCACCTGTAATCTGAGGCGCGGGTAAGAGAAGAAGTAAAAGTTTGTGTGTATTCTATAGGCGACCTTGCATTCCAAACATTCCAGACAGATGGCAGTTCGTAAAATTTTAACTTTTCTCACTTGACATAATTTATTTTTTTTTCTTTTATGGGCAGGGAAAACTTTGCAAAGATTTTTTTTATTCGATGTCGAAGGACCCTTAATGTAATATAAAGGTCATCTAATTATAAAAATAAATTTATTAAGCTCCCTGTTCATACTATTTACTCTAAAGAATGTATTAAATACAAAACATTGTGTTTTAGAATATTTTTGTTGGATCTATTAGACTTTAAACGTTTAATTTCGTTTCCTAATTTACAATAACTATGAAACTATCTGACAGTATCTATAATTCTCAAGAGAAAGAGTAATTTATCATAAGTGGGTACCTTTAATAAATTAAAAAAAAACACCCTGTGTATACAGTGTGTCCCCGGATCTACTTGACAATACCATAAAATTGCCTTATTGTTTTCGAATTAAGAAAAACTGCATTGGGATTTTGCCTTGCTGGAAACTTGACACTATTTAAAAAAATCATTACGAGTTAAAATTATTACAATTTGAAATGCCACTCTTATTTTCGATTATAAATATATTGTTTAAATAACTTTTTTTTTGTATCTGTTACGGAAAAGTAAGTTTCCTAAACACTTTTTACCTTTTCCATGAAATCTGGCGCCACCTAAAATTAAAAAAAAAATTATTTCAACAAAAATTAAGTTTTACGCAAACAGGGCAAAGTCTCAAATCAGTTTTTTTAATTTAAAAAAAATGGTCATTTTATGGTATTGTCAATTCGATCCGGGGACACACTGTATGTCTTTTTTAACCACAGTAATTTTCTTATACATTTTAAACACCAACAAATCTATTACAATAAACAAGAACTAAAATATTTTTCTAACGATGACTAAATTTGTATCGTGATAGTCTTGAGACACTTACTGACATGGTATGGTCGTGAATCTTGACCATTTCATGTCAGTAAGTGTTGTCGGCTCCGGGATAATTAGAGAGCGCTGTACTAACAAGGGAAGTAATCAATTTAAGATATAAAGTGACTCACATATTCAGGTCTTTTAGTAAAAAACAGTAAATGAGATCCCCTAAACAAAATTCAGAAAAATAGATTGAATTATTTTCTTTTATTTAACAATATCACAGACCTGCTTAGTGTAGGTATAATGTGTATTACACATTATATACATAAGTCAACAGGGTCGTAATCAGAAAAAAATCTAGGGGGGGGGATCAGCCCCCAGGGTGGCACCCTAAAAAAAAACTTTGTCCTTGACGGTTTCAACAAAAACTTGGCGCCCCTACAACAATAAGTGGCTCCCAAAAAATACCTTCATGAAAAAGAGCTTGGTCCCTGGCGGTTTCTGCTAAACTTGGCGGCCATACAAAAAAAAACAAAAAAAAATTGGGGCCCCAATAATTACCTTCAAGAAAAAAAGCTTTGTCCCTGACGGTTTCAACCTTCAACCAAAACTGCTTAGCACCCCTGCAGCAAAAGAAAATTGGCGCCCCAAAAATTACTTTTAAGAAAAAAGCTTTATCCCTGATTGACGGTTTCTACTACCAAACTTGGCGTCCCCTTCATTCAAAAAAAAAACTGGCGCCCCAAAATTATCTTAAATTAAGAAAAAAGTTTTGTTTCTGACCTGACAGTTTCTACCAAACTTGGCGCCACTGCAAAAAAAAATTGTCGCCCAAAGGTAGGTGACTTAAAGAATACCAGGGGGGGCTTAGCCTCCTTGGCCACCCCCTAGTTACGGCCCTGTAAGTCAATTTTTTGTGGTAACGCCGGCTTACCTGTATATATCTCTTTCTCTGTTTAATTGGTAAATATTCCCCTAACTTGGTTAGTAACCGCTTCTCCACAAAAAACCGGCTATTTTTAAAAACTTTTAAGTATGCTAACTTCAAAATTTAAAAATGTGAAATGAGTATCTTTTCTAGACGGGTGAAAATCTTATGTATTTTAAAATAATGGTAAAATTTTAAGTCAGCAATTTTCTTGTTTTCGTTTTTCAGGAATTCGTTGCTTTTTCTATATTTTTTTACGATTTATTTTATTTTTTCTTTCTAGCTTTATAGAATTGTTTTTTTGAGGAGGCAGTTATCAGATATAAATTTATTCAAAAACTTCAAAATGTTATTTTACAGGTAAATTTTACTAGTGTCAAAATTTGATATCTAATTAAAAATGTAAAAAATATATTAAAATTTATTAAAATGCCTATATCTCGGAAACTAATAGTCCTACGATAAAAACAATCATATATGTTCTTGTAGGGAATTAAACATTTATGCAAGAATATTTATTCTACTATAAACAATAAGTGAGACATCGCTAAAAATTTTAGTCAATTTTGACCCCCTTGCCCTAGGCTAATGTTAACCATATTTATAGGATTCAGGACCTTTTCTATCTGCGTCAGATCAAATATGGTTAATATTAGCGTAGCGCAAGGGTGGCAAAATGAACAAAAACTATAAAAAGTCAAAACCTAGCGATATCTCACTTATTATTTATAGTAGGACAATCAATTCATTTTTATTTAAAAAACTTCTTTCTTACAAAAATAGATTAAATCTTAACATTAAAAACTATCATAAAAAATAATAAACAACTTTACGTCAGTTTTCAAATTTTGCCACAAGCCACCTTGATTAAAAAAAATAACGTGTTCTAACGTATATTGACATTTTACAGTAAAATAAGCCTCCCTAGATAATTTTTAATATAATGTATACCTTTTTGTTTTACTTCAAACTTTAATTACGTATTGTGACAAAACGGCAAAAGATATAAAAAATGCATTTATTTTTTTTTGTAGAAAATTATTTTATTTTTTATAATATTTTTATTATAATTAGAAATAGCTGGGAAATAGCCAAATACTTAAATAGGTGCAAATTTTTATTAAAAAAAAATTAACCGATAGATTCTTTAAATTTTGCTCTTAAATCGTTGGTTACTACATAAATAACAAGAATATAAAGAAAAACTAAAGTTCGCGGCAAGTTCGGAAAACACCCCTCAGAAGTGCACCGTGTATTATTTTTATTTTCAAATTCTGAAAAAAGAATAATAAAAAGATAAAAAATTAAAAAAACTAAACCTTTGTAGGTAATATCTTTATTACAGTAGACTACAATAGACTACTGTGAGTAGTATTCTATTAGGTAATATTCTGGTTTAAACTTAGCTATAAACAAGAACTTATTTCTCTCTTCGTATCATGGTATTCTTGACCATGTCAGTAGGTGTTGTCGGCTCGGATAAACTTAGAGAGCCCTAAACTAAATGAAAAATAATAAAGAATCAAACATTCAAAACCTTAAGACAATTTAGGGAAAAAAAGCAACCTAAAGTATACAAAAAATAGTCCATGCTTACTTTGCAAGAAAATAATACACATACTTGTAAAAATATAAAAAAATATTTATTATCTTTATCATAACCATTAAATTGTATTGTTTTTATTTTCAAATTGTGAAAAAATCAATACTAAAAAGATAACAAATTTAAAAAACTAAACCCGCTATAGGTAATATCTTTATTACAGTAGACTACAATAGACTACTGTCAATAGTATTCTATTAGGTAATATTCTGGTTTAAACTTAACTCTAAACAAGAACTTATTTCTCTCTTCGTATCATGGTATTCTTGACCATGTCAGTAGGTGTTATCGGCTCTGCTAAAATTAGAAAATGAAATAAAGAATCAAACATTCAAAACTTTTATACAATTTAGGGAAAAAGAAGCAACCAAAAATATACAAAAAATAGTCCATGCTTACTTTGCAAGAAAATAATACACATACTTGTAAAAATATAAAAAAATATTTATTATCTTTATCATAACCATTAAATTGTATTGTTTTTATTTTCAAATTGTGAAAAAATCAATACTAAAAAGATAACAAATTTAAAAAACTAAACCCGCTATAGGTAATATCTTTATTACAGTAGACTACAATAGACTACTGTCAATAGTATTCTATTAGGTAATATTCTGGTTTAAACTTAACTTTAAACAAGAACTTATTTCTCTCTTCGTATCATGGTATTCTTGACCATGTCAGTAGGTGTTGTCGGCTCGGCTAAAATTAGAGAGCCCTAAACTAAATGAAAAATAATAAAGAATCAAACATTCCAAACCTTTAGACAATTTAGTCCATGCTTACTTTGCAAGAAAAAAAAACATACTTGTAAAAATATAAAAAAATATTTAGTATCTTTATCATTACCATTAAATTGTATTGTTTTTATTTTCAAATCCTGAAAAAACAATATTAAAAAGATAAAAAATTAAAAAAAACTAAACCCCCTATAGGTAATATCTTTATTACAGTAGACTACAATATACTACTGTCAGTAGTATTCTATTAGGTAATATTCTGGTTTAAGCTTAACTCTAAACAAGAACTTATTTCTATCTTCGTATCATGGTATTCTTGACCATGTCAGTAGGTGTTGTCGGCTCGGATAAAATTAGAGACCCTTAACTAAATGAAAAATAATAAAGAATCAAACATTCAAAACCTTTAGACAATTTAGGGAAAAAGAAGCAACCAAAAATATACAAAAAATAGTCCATGCTTACTTTGCAAGAAAATAATACACATACAAAAAATATTTAGTATTTTTATCATAACCATTAAATTGTATTGTTTATTTTTCAAATTTTGAAAAAACAATATTAAAAAGATAAAAAATTTAAAAAACTAAACCTCCTATAAGTAATATCTTTATTACAATTGACTACAATAGACTACTGTGAGTAGTATTCTATTAGGTAATATTCTGGTTTAAACTTAACTCTAAACAAGAACTTATTTCTCTCTTCGTATCATGGTATTCTTGACCCTCGTCTTGACCATGTCAGTAGGTGTTGTCGGCTCGGCTAAAATTAGAGAGCCCTAAACTAAATGAAAAATAATAAAGAAACAAACATTCAAAACCTTTAGACAATTTAGTCCATGCTTACTTTGCAAGAAAATAATACACATACTTGTAAAAATATAAAAAAAATATTTAGTATCTTTATCATAAGCATTAAATTGTATTGTTTTTATTTTCAAATTGTGAAAAAATCAATACTAAAAAGATAACAAATTAAAAAAACTAAACCCCCTATAGGTAATATCTTTATTACAGTAGACTACAATAGACTACTGTCAGTAGTATTCTATCTAAGAAAATAATACACATACTTGTAAAAATATAAAAAAAATATTTAGTATCTTTATCATAAGCATTAAATTGTATTGTTTGTATTTTCAAATTGTGAAAAAAATCAATACTAAAAAGATAACAAATTAAAAAAACTAAACCCCCTATAGGTAATATCTTTATTACAGTAGACTACAATAGACTACTGTCAGTAGTATTCTATTAGGTAATATTCTGGTTTAAACTTAACTCTAAACAAGAACTTATTTCTCTCTTCGTATCATGGTATTCTTGACCTTGTCAGTAGGTGTTGTCGGCTCGGATAAAATTAGAGAGCGCTACGAGTTGTAATTTGAAATCAACCCGTGCCCATTTGTCTAGTTATGTCGTTATCCCATCTAATCACAGGCTCCCATACACATTAATTGCAGTCGGTAATGCAGACCGCCAAAGGGACTGGACCACCCCTTATACCGAATTATACAAATAAACGTTTTTTTCATTAGATTTATACATGTTGGCTCAAAAGGAGCTTGTTTTTCGGTTATCAGTTAGTAGATAAGGGTTAAACTCGGCCATTTTTGTTTATTTTTCATGTTTTACCCCTTCCGCTCCATTATTCTATTCTACATACAGAGCGGTTCGAAAGTCACCCCCCCCCCTCTTAACTTTTGAACGAGTTTAGATATGACTTCAAATTTAGAACTCTTAAATAAGACAACTTAAACTATCTTTAAGCATATATTTGATACTTTTAGCTCTTAAAATGTGGGCAGGGGGGGCATGGGGCAACATTTTTTTAAATAGAAAGGTGGGTCGTGTGATACATCATTTTAAAGCTTATAAAATTTTCCATTTAACTGTATATTTTTTATTTTTTTTTTTTAATTTTTTTTTGGGTTTAAAATAGGGTTGAAAATGGGTATTTTTGTCAAAATTTCTCTAAAAAATCCAAACAATTTTTTAAAAATGCCTAATTTCATAATGAAAAAAAATAAATTATACTTTTCAACTAATTTTAGTTGACATAAATAAAAATTAACAAAAAAAACTTAAAAATTTATTTTTTTATCACAAAAAACTGAAAAATCAAAACCTTAAATAACATGTTTAAAAAATTTAAAAATGTATGGTTATATAGAGAATTTTAAAGGCTTTAAAATGATGTATCAAACGACCCCCCTTTCCGTTTAAAAAAAAATCCCCCCATGCCCCGCTGCCCACATTTTAAGAGATAAAAGTATCAAATATATGCTTAAAGATAGCTTAAGTTGTCTTATTTAAAAGTTCCAAATTTGAAGTCGATATCTCAACTGGTTCAAAAGTTAAGAGGGGGGGTGACTTTTGGACCGCACTGTATGTGTAAATTTGTAGGTCTGGTAAATAACTTTAATCACGAGCATGGTAGGAGCCAAATAACTGTACAATTGTACAAGGAGAACAAATCAAGGTAAAAATTAACTTGCTTTCTTAGAATATGCGCATGTGGTGATTTATAAAATTTATTAGAAATACTACAAAAAATATATTAAAATATCTACTAAATATGTAGAAATAGTAATACATATTACTTTTTCTTTAATAACTAATTAAATTTTCACATAATACACCGTGCCAGCCCGGTAATATATCGTAGATTTTTTCTCCGTGTATTAGTATTAATAATATATAAAATTAATTTTGGTGTGTAAGTTTTCTTTTGAAATATTTGTTTTGGTTTGGAATTTACATTTATAATTAACATGGTTTTTATTCGATTCATTCTAAAAGCGACACTTTTTGTTCATATTACGGGCGAAAATTTAAACTTTGTGGCCTAGGGCCAAAAAGTTTTTTTTCGCCCGCTAACTATAACTTGTTATTTTAAGCCTTTTAAAAGAAGATACTTTGCCTTTACTGTAATATTTATAAAGAAATATGATCTTTTGGTCTCTTTTGATCTTGAACTAACTGTTTTTTTTTTGGCCAGACACAGTTATTATAATCATTTCATACAAAATAAAAATTTCTTCTATAATCTTCTATAACATAACCTCAAAATATATGTTAACTGATTATTCTGTATTCATCCACTAAAATAAATTAAAAACACAAAATTTCAATTGTAAAATCAATTCAATATTCATCATATTCATAGAACGGTTTCAAAAGTATATTTATTTTCTTAACAGACACATTTTATCAGAAACTAATCACCAAGCTATAGATTTTTTAATTTGAAAATGAAACCGCACGCAAAAGAAACGATTCAATTGTTTTTTCTAGCGATTCGATTGGATAGCAATTTGTCATGGATAGCTAGATAAGTAATAAGACAGTAAAAAGAAATATTTTTTGCAATTTAAAATTAAGTATATTTTAATAATTTATTTTAATTAGTAACAATCGAATAAAAAATATTGTATAATACGCGGGCAAAAAGTTAAATTTCGATTTCGTAGGTTTATCCCCCAAAAAGCCCATCGGCCGGCCCTCGGCTTCTAAAAACCTACTCAATCGAAAAATTTAATTTTTCGCCCTTGTATTTTAAATAACTATTATTTCTTGTACATTTAAAATTTGCCTGGAGCGGAAGGGGTTAATTAATTAAAACGATGCATACCGAACTTTGGATTGGATAACATGAAATATTTAATAATAAAAATATTATACTTATTAGAAATCTTTTGAAATTTCTGTTTGGATCGTATATATTACTAATAGAAATGTTAAAAGATGCAGGGATGACGTGAGGGATTTTTATTGGGGGGCAACTTAAAAATTCCCCAACTAAATATTAAATAATTTTCCAACCTACACCCCTTCGCGTCATCCATAGACAAAATAAACAAATAGATTGATTTTTGACCGTCTGCGCATACTTCTGCGTCCCGACTAAATGCGTCCTCCATTTTGATTCCAATTGTCCAACATAAAGTAAAAAAATAAATATTTTATGTTGGTAACACTGTGTTGCGTTGGATAGGAATATTTTCTTTGTTAGAGATGTGTCTTTTCATTTCACTTCAGTAGTCAGTAAAAGTTTCTTTTTGTCGTTGTTTTGTTGCAACAGTTTGTTATATATGTAAAAACTAAATCAATATGTTATACTACACAGATATTTATTTACCAGTAATTTAAATATAAAAATATAATTCTTCGCACACACCTCTAACATATTCGTTCAACAGGTTAACATAACCTAATTTATGTATGTTTTGAGTTTGTTTTCGAGGTTTTTCTGTTATTTTTTCTACGCGTTTGGTGTTTTGTGCTAGAAGGGTGAACATTTTAGTTTATTACAGACTATATAATAGCGTTATTGAACTTTTAAAGTCTTTCTGTGATTTTTGTATATTTTAGTAAAGTAAAGTCTTTGCAATGACGTGTTTTATAAAAAGTTGTAGAAACATAAAACGACTGCTACATGCAGACAGCAGTACCATATTTTTTAGGTAAGTTTGTTTTTTTTTAATATAACATAAGAAAACATTAAAAAGTAAGGTTATGTCGTTTATTTATTTACATTTTACCCACTAATTTAAATTTCCCGGCTGATTTCTGACGTAACTTCCGATCAAAATGGAGGACTCGTAAATTTGTATATAACCTTGAGATGACAGCTCATCTATGTTCTTTGTCTATGGCGTCATCCCTAAAAAGATGTTTCGAATTCCAAGACTGACAAATCAAAGAACTAAGAAGAACCCAGTTTTCGCCTGCGTGCAACTGCGCGCTGTTATAACCAATAAAATACGATGTAACATCAACCAAAGGCTTTGCGTTTTTTATTGGGATGAATTCCATTCAATGTGCGTGGTACATGCGTAAAGAAAGGTTTTTTGAGAATTACCAAACTATACACTACTATGCCATTTTCGGCTTAAGTATAAAGATTTTAGTGTTACTTTTCGACAAATTGTCTTGTAATTTTGATAGTTTATGAAGTCATTTTGTAACTATAAAAATGGTTTATTACAGGGCTGTAGAAATGGAATGTGTTTCGAATAAAATGGACTAATTCATCAAATAAATGTTTGCCGACAATACAGAGAATGGCCTAAGCAACATTTAGTGGTTGATAATAATATTATTATAAAAACAATTTGGATCTGGTCATGATTGAAAAAGTTAGGCTTCTTTTTTTTAATAGATTAGCAGTAGTTTAGATGAGAATAAAATGTTTTTTTTAGAGATGGGAATCTAAATATTAATCCGATGGCCACCAAAACATCCAGATTTAAACCTATTAGATTTCACAAAAATCATGCTGTGTATGGTTTGATACTTAAATCATGTTTGATAAGAATGATGTTCAAAAAGTTATAGACATTAGGTGGTTCTTTTTATACACTTTTAATATCTAGTTCATAAATATAATGAGTTTTTGTCTATTTAGTTATAATTAATTATTTTGATACACATTAAAAAATTACATTATAAAAATTACGATCCGTTACAATTTGTAACGAACTAAATGTTTAATGAATCTTTTTTATACTCTTCACGTGGTGCTTGAAAAGTATCATACCGTATGATTCATACGATAGTCTTTAAATTTCCAAATTCATCAAAAATTATGCTAGATTAAAATGTTTTACATAGAAATGTTTTTTTATTGAATTTTAAGCAATTTTCGTTTTTGTCTGTCTGGTCGTCTTTCCATCCATATGTTACAAATATTGTGTACGTTTTACTCAAGAATATCTCTGATCAATATTAAATTTTTAGGAAAAATAAAGTCTTCAAAAATAAAGAATAAAAAAAAGTTCGATAAACTTCAAATTTTTAACAATATTTCTTTTGCTGATATAAATATACATTTGGACTTGTTGTTCATACTATTTAGGGTTATTTGTAACGCCGCGTTCACACTTGAACAGCATTGTGGCGGCTACAATCTACACTCCAGACTATAAACTGTTGCCGCAACATTGCCAGTACATTTGGCTGCATGCAGCCAATTTACACTGCAGTGTTTCTGCAACAGTTTTTTTAAGGTTATGTTTGATTTAAAAATAAAAAGTTTTATTGAACAATAACAATTTTAAAAACTAACTTTAAAACGGCGCAACAGCACTGCAGCAGTTTAATCCAATTCAACTTCAGCCGCTTGAAACAAGCAGCAGAGGGGAATTGGAAGTAGTAGGATTTGGATACTGGTTTCTGATTGGTTAAATAACTGTTGCCGTAACACTGCTGCTCAAGTGTGAACGCGGCGTAATAAACAATGGAGTGAAGCAAATAAACATTTTATTGCATTACATAGACAAGCCAAATTTCGCCTAGTACTTAGACCTTTTCAGGGGTAAAAATACTTTAAATTTGGACATAATTTAGACAGTATAAATATTTTTTTTGCAAAAAATATATAAAAAATCAAAAAAAAAAAAATAATTAAAAAAAAACTATTTCTAAATATGCATTAAAAAAATAATAAACTAATTAAACAAAAACATTGTATCAACAAACAAAATAACTACTGGAGATTTTTAACAGCATTGCATGTAGATGCAGAACAATTAATTACTGATTTTTTTTGTATCTATAGATTTGGATAATTTGTATAAATTTGGATGTTTAAATTATATAATATAATATATAATTTTTTTTTATAATTATAAAATATATAAATTCACGAATAGAACATTTAAAGTAAATACTACTAAAATTGCTAGTGCCAGTTTTAAAGTTAACTGAGTTAGTATTTTTTTTTATGTGTACCATTTCAAGAAAACTTCTCAAAAATTTGAATTTTGTCTATATTAAAATTTAAAAAATTAAAGCCAAATCCTATAAACTCCAAATTTTCACTTGTATTGACGGGAGTCGCCACTTTTTAATACAAACAAAGAAAAAACGCAATATAATATACACGATGAAAAGTATACTAAAGAATGCAAAGCATTACATATCTTCCGGCTTGTTTTTATTAAAATCATAAAAAAGATTTAATTCATTAAGGTTTACGACATCGGCCTTTTGATGTTCATGTCTAGCACTAATTTATATTTTCAGCGTTTTTTTTTTATTATTTTTACCAACATCATTAGTAAATGATGAATTGTATTTTTTAAACGACTTTTTTCTTTGTAAATAATATACTTAAGTATAAGTAATTTTAATCAAAACAAGGTTTTTAACAGCCAAGTTACCCTAAGAATTAAACACAAAGGGGCCCCTAGGCGACCTGATTTTTTTTACTTCTAAGCGACCTCAGAGAGAAGCATTGTTATAGCAATTTTTTTTTCAGATTTTGATTTATCGATATCCGTCCTTCCATCCGTCCGTCCGTCCGTCCGTGCGCCTAGGGTATGTATTCTCGGGCTCGAGAGAACGCATTCCCGGGAGAAAGGTGTTGTGGGTTGCATATTAGTTCTCTCGAAACTACTTATTCTTGAACTTCACTTCGCACGAAAACCGAGGAACTTTACTTCTACAACGGAAGACCAAATGAAGAACGAAGAAATGTTGGCTAGGACCGAACCTTTCCAACTTTCCAACAAAAAAATTATAGTGAATTCAGTACTAAACAGCCCACTATTGACAAGAGGATTGTCCTGATGGGCCCCTAATATTTATGCAGTATTACTATTACATATTTAAGAATACCCTGCTGAAAATGGCGGGTCTGGGCGGGTATAAATGGTGCATAAACCGGACTTGAGCGGATGAAATTCACCCGCTCAAGTCCGGTCCATGCAACATTTATACCCGCGCAGACCCGTCATTTTCAATAGGGTAGTTTTACGTATATATTACGTATACATAATATCTGATGGATGACGATGGACGAACGAAACTATTCTCAAATTTTATGTGCCACAGACACGTAGAAAAAAGGGCCTCAAATTTATAGCTAGTAAAAAATGTTTTATCCAATACATACAGATAATAAAAAGTCCAAACCAGCTTTATTTTAAATAGATAAACTCAATAATAACCCCCGCGTGGATAATTATTTATTTTACCCACTCAACTGTCACTTGTCAAATTATTTTCTTGTAAATGTCATTAAAATTTTTAATAAAAATATGAATTCCTAAGCTATTTATTGGATACAACCTTGTATGGAACTCATGAGTGCTCCAAAACTGCTTGGCTGACGCCTCGCAGGTTAATTTTCTCATGGGCAATATCTTACTTTACCCACTAGTACCATAAATAACTATTGTTGGTATATATTTATAAATAAGGGAACTTTCATGTATTACGTAACTCAAATTTTGATCATTTTGGACTCAAAATATTCTTTTTATAAAAGTCAATTTTTTGTGGTAACGCCGGTTAACCAGTATGTCACTCTTTCTCTATTTAATTGATGAGTTAAAAAGAGAGAGAAATAAATATTTCCCTAACTTGGTTAGTAACCGCTGCTCCACAAAAAATCGGCAAAAATTTAATGACAGTTTTTATAGGTTGACTTTTAATTTGCAATTTAAAAATGGACAAAAAAAGGTTTTAGTTTAGCAATTAAGAATGGAATTAAATTAACAAAATCAAAGAATATGCCTGCAAAAATATTAAGATAAGTAATGAAACAATTTATATCATTTTGCGATGAAAAAAAAAATAGTAGGTTTCACATATTATAAATCGTTAAAAAATAATCTTCCGAATTACACATGAAGCTTCGAATTATCGGGAAAAAATCACAGTTTTTATTCAAATTTGCTGTCAGAGGAAATAATTACTCCAGACAGCAAATTTTCATGAAAACAGCGAATTTTTCCCACATAATTCTCAGCCTCTTCGGTAATTATATATGAAAATTTTCAAAAAACTAACTCAAAAAAACTATAAAAGGTCCTTAAAGTTAGGTTTATCTATTAATAATAAACTTTTCGCATAAATTGCAAAAACTATGCTTTAATGTAAAAAATATGCAGCATATTAATTAGGTACAATTAAATGTTTTACTGTAATATGCCAATTATACTAATTACTGTATTATTTGATATAAATGAGTGTCTATTAAAATAGTTTAATCAAATAAATACCTATATCCTAATTAGTAGTCTCAGTTAATGCTCGAATTAATTACAGATTGCATTATTTAATTTCTTTATTACATTTGCTAATTTGGTTATATTACCGGTAAACTATAACTATAGTCGGTGGGTAGATTTACCTGGAAATAATTCAGTTAGGCAGTTTTTGATGAATATAGTGTGACAGGGACTCGTCAATAAAATACATTAATTTTATGACCTCGAAATCAATCTGGAAGTTTTAATCCACGAAGTCACCCCAGTTGACGGTATTTTGTTTTTTAGTATTTTTCTTTTACAAACAAAATTTCATACTTAACACTAATTAATAATTAAATGTGAAAATATTGCTATTTATAATTATTCTTATTATTTTATTGTTTACCAAAAAATAGCACAAAATATTCTTTTTATAGAATGTAATCACAGTTTTGCTAGGTTAACTTTTTAAGGTATGCCTACAGAATCCTTTATTTTAAAATTAATTTTATCACGTATAATGTGAACGAGTCTTTAAAATGTAGGTACCGCCATCTAGCCCTCAGTGATTGTACAGAACCGTAATTTTCAACTAAAACATGGTCAAAAAAGGTTTTAGTTTAGCATGTGTGAATGGAATTAAAGAACATGCCTGTAAAAATATCCGGATAAGTAATACTTCCATATGAAAATAATTTATATCATTTTGCTATAAAAAACATATAAAAGTTAGTTTAACAACTTAAAAAACTTAAATTGTTAAAAAATAATCTTTGTAGAATTACATTCGATTCTTAGAAATAGATATCGGGAATAATTTACTGCTTTCATTCAAGTTTGTTGTCAAACAAAATAATTACTCCAGGTGTGTTGAATGTCGTAATTATTTCCAACAAACTTTCATTTAAAGTCTCCCACGGCGTGCTTTAAGCTTACGGAGATGAAAAAATAACTGACAAGGAGATATTGTTTCTAATGCTTTCAGAATTACATGTTCGTTGAGAACAAATCGTAGGTGTAGCCGTTTTTTATTCCATCAAAAATTAGTATATTAGTATATATGTGACCCAAAAAAAATTCAAATTAAAAAGTTTGGAGGTCTCACCCCTTAAATTTGTTTATTGGGATAAGAGTTTCATCCCTATTTTTTTTCAACATTTTTGAAAAAATCTAGAGATCGGTCACAGCCATTTTTAAAAAAAAATGTTTGCTTAGCTTTTTTTATTTTATTTTTTAAGGCCCAAGGATTTTTTATTTAAATCTTTTTAACACAAAACGGTATAAAGGGATAGTAAATTGCTAACCTCAAAAAAAATCTGAATTTTTCTTTCAAAATGGCGGAGCTGTGGCCTTTAAAGTGAAAATTCACTACATTGCTTGATTTTAGGTCTAATTACAGGCACAAAAAAATGTTTTTCATTGTCTTGAAACATTCTGCGTGTAGCCCAATATGTTCTCACATAAAAACAACTATATTTTTTTATCGGATATACAGGGTATCCAGAAAAAATAATATATACATCTTATTAACATTTTTGAGAGATAAATTCGGTTTTTAGTGACAGGGTAGGACTCAAAATAAGGGAACTACTATATAACGCGATTTATCTCTCAAAAATGTTAAAAAAATGTATATATTATTTTTTCTGGATATAGTTGTTTTTATGTGAGGACATATTAGGCTACACGCACAATGTTTGAAGACAATGAAAAACATTTTTTTGTGCCTGTAATTAGACCTAAAATCAAGCAATGTAGTGAAATTTCAAAATTTAAAGGGCACAGCTCCGCCATTTTGAAACAAAAATTCAGATTTTTTTTGAGGTTAGTAATTTACTATCCCTTTATACCGTTTTGTGTTAATAAGATTTAAATAAAAAATCCTTGGGCCTTAAAAAATAAAATAAAAAAAGCTAAGCAAACATATTTTTTGAAAAATGGCTGTGAGCGACCTCTAGATTTTTTCAAAAATTTTGAAAAACATTAGGGATGAAACTCTTACCCCAATAAACAAATTTAAGGGGTGAGACCTCCAAACTTTTTAATTTGATTTTTTTTTGTGTCACATATAGACTAATATACTAATTTTTGATGGAATAAAAAACGGATACACCTATGATTTTGTTCTCAACGAACATGTAATTCTGAAAGCATTAGAAACAATATCCCGTTGTCAGTTATGGGGTGTTCAATATTTTCATCTCCGTAAGCTTAAAGCCCACCGTGCTCCAGAAATATTTAAATAATATTTTCATAATTTTGTTTAAAATTAAAAAAATTCTGTTCTTTAAAATATACGTCTAAACACACGTTTTAGTGGGTATTATATGCTTGGCATATACAAGTTATTTTTAAACTTGCTACCACTTAAAGTCTCCAGGATTAGGAAAATAAATGAGTAGTTGTCTACATCTAGCAATAGATGGCACACAAGTAGACATCAATTTCATGACTATTTATTTCGTAAATTGAGGACAAACTTTCTTGAAAATAGTGAATTATTCCCGCATAATTCTCAGTCTCTTTTGTAATTATAACACATTTGGTGACAAAATATACTAAATATAATATATTTTGTAGTCCGGATATTTTTTCGCCAGGTTATTTTGACGCCAGCATATATTGTAGCCAGGATATTTTGTGAGTGGATTTTTTGTCTCCTTCAATGTTTTATTGTCAGAATTTGCTGAAGCCCGAAATTGGTTGCCCGGATAATTTTTCATGATCATTCTGTCACTGGATATTTTATAGCCGGATATTCTGCCGGTAAACCCTGTTTTTATGATGTAATCAAAAATAGCGAAACTAAATTTTCAGAAATGTAATTGAACAGTTTAATTAGAAACCCATTAAATTATGAAAAACTAATTACCCATAAGATACAACATAAATTATTGAATATTATATTAACACCTGTTGACTTAAAAGTTAAACATAACTGATAAATATTGAATATAATTACGTTTAATTTTATAGCTTGCAGCTAATCTCTGATTCATTATTTTTACATTAATTTTACCGCCATTTTATATTTGTACTGCATACAAATTGTATGTTACAATCGTAAAAAAATCTAAAGTTCATTCGCATGGAAATTACTGCTTCAAAGAAACCAAGGGAAAAATATTATTGGCACAACAAAATAGGTCCTAGAATAACAAACAGGCTTAATTAAATAAGGACAGATTAGGTATTACTATGGACAAAATATGTATTATTAAGGAACGACAAAATAAGTAATTTAACGACAGAATAAGGTCCTAGAATAACAGAAATCCTTAATTAAATAACGACAGAATAGGTACTTGCCAATGCGTTGGTCATTGCAACTACAGCATAGGTATTATCAACAACAAAAATTTTAACGAGAGAAAAGTGTAAATAAACGACAAAATAAATAATTTAACGACAGAATAAGGACCTAGAATGACAGAAAGGCTTAATTAAATAACGACAGAATAGGTACTACCAACGCATTGGTCGTTCCAACGGCAGAAAATAGGTATTAAATTTTTGAACTACAGAAAAGATTAAATGAACGTCAAAATAAGTAATTCAACTACAGAATAAGGTCCTAGAATGACAGAAACGCGTAATTAAATAACGACAGAATAGGTACTTGCCAACGCGTTGGTCTTTGCAACTACAGCATAGGTATTATCAACAACAAAAATTTTAACGAGAGAAAAGTGTAAATGAACGACAAAAAAAGTAATTTAACGACAGAATAAGGTCCTAGAATAAAAGAAACGCTTAATTAAATAACGACAGAATAGGTACTACCAACGCATTGGTCGTTCCAACGGCAGAATAGGTATTATCAACAACAAACTTTTTGAACTACAGAAAAGACTAAATGAACGTCAAAATAAGTAATTTAACGACAGAATAAGGTCCTAGAATAAC
Source organism: Brachypterus glaber (assembly GCA_958510825.1). NCBI lineage: Eukaryota > Metazoa > Arthropoda > Insecta > Coleoptera > Kateretidae > Brachypterus > Brachypterus glaber. The sequence goes on along the minus strand of OY294044.1, from coordinate 63,234,558 downwards.
AGAAACGCTTAATTAAATAACTACAGAATAGGTACTTACCAACGCGTTGGTCGTTACAACGACAGAATAGGTATTATCAACAACAAAATTTTTAACAACAGAAAAGACTAAATGAACGTCAAAATAAGTAATTTAAAGACAGAATAAGGTCCTTAAATGGCAGAGAGCTTAAATAAATAACGAAAGAATAGATACTACCAACACATTGGTCGTTGCAACGACACAATATAGTATTAATAAGGAAAAATTTTAAACGACAGAAAAGGGTAAATGAAGACAAAATAAGTACTTTAACGACAGAATAAGGTTCCAGAATAACAGAAAGTCTTTACTAAATAACGAAAGAATAGTTACTACCTAGTACTACCAACGAAAAAGTAAGTATTACTACGACACATTTTTGAATGACTGAAAAGGGTAAATGAATGTACATATAAGTAATTCAATGAAAAAATAAAGGTTTTCACGCTTAAAAAGACTTTAAAAAAGTTTATTTATAAAAAATTGATTTGCGGTGCATATTTTTGTTACTGATAAATAGTTATATTGAACGGAAAGAATAGCTTCAGATCCTTAAAAATCAAACGGTCGGCAGTCATTTTTTTCTTGTTTTGTCGTTCATTTCTTTCTTGCCGTTTAAACTACTCTTTGGCCGTTCGTGCAAATAACTGTCCTCGAATACCTTTTTTTTCGTTTATTTACCTTTTTTTCGTTTATTTGCCTTTTTTATAGTTCATTTACCTTTTTTATCAATCGATTACTTTCCTTTTTTTTGTTGTCGTGACTAGGTAATACTTTTTCTGTCATATTGTAACCAAATGGTTTCAACCAATGTAACGACTGAATATTCAGAACAAAAATATCCGAAGAAAAAATATTTGTGTTAAAATATCCTGGATCAAAACCCTCCTGTTCAAAATATTCTTGATTACAATATTTTTGATTAAAATATTCTTGATAATTTCATTTATAGAAAAGTGATAGGACAAAATAACCCAGCGACCAAATATTCAGGTCCAAACATCTACTAATAAATCGCAGGTATGTTAAAAAATAATTTCATATTTTGTATCTATTTCTCAAATAGAAAGATAATTAGGCATAAAAAGTCATAAAAATTCTCACTTAAGACAACAGAAAATTAAAAATTCATTCATTACCAATGCATTGGTAGTGTTAGTGGCAATGTCAATGATTCAGAACACTGAGTTAAATTTTCTAATGTATCTCTGCGAACTAGAACTACGGAAAAGGATCTAGAAATAAGACATTATATATTCTACTTCTAAAATATTATAAAGTTTCCCTCCATCTGATTCAGAAGCTAAGGAAGAAACATTAGGTACTCATATTTTGGATCTATTTCTAAAATACACTATTAACTATTTTTAAAATGAGAGTTAGGCATACAAATCCATAAAAATTCGCTCGTAAGACAACATAAATGTCAAAATTCATCCGTTACCAGTGACAATGATTCAAAACAGTGTGTTAAATTTTCTAATGTATCTCTGCGAACTAGATCTAGGGAAAAAGAACTAGAAATAAGAGATGTTATACCTGATAACAGTTGTCAAGTAAAGAAATATTTTTAATGTTTTAGAATTTTTGATTTATTTGTTTCTATAGAAACTGTATTATCTCTCTTATTTCTGATTACTTTTTTCTAGATCTATTTCGCAGAACTACATAACAAACTCTCTTTATTACTACTGTAAAAAATAAATAGAATCATAGGTAATGTGTTGCCATGCAGGTACAAATAAAATTTACTATATTTACATGCAATTTTACAATTTTATATAAATATTACATGTAATTTAGATGTAATATTCATATAAAATCGTAAAATTACATGTAAAATCTAGTAACTTTTACTTGTATCTGTATGATTCTAAATTTACATAATATTATTTATTTTTTACAGTGAACTTTGTAAAATTTACTAGATTTTACAGGTAATTTTACATGCAAGTTGCATAAAAAATTGTAAAATGATATGTAAAATTGTAAAATTACATGTAAAATCTAGTAAATTTTAGATGAATTTGCATTGAATTACATTTACGTGCAGAATCATGTGTAATTACTAGGGTGCTTTTTTTCGACTATTTTTGTTTTTTCGGTCCCATCACGAAATTTTGTTGGAAGTACCCTAAAAAAAATTCCCTTAAAATTTTAGCCCTAAATATTAATATTAAGTAGTGGACCAATGCATGTAAAGATTTCCCATTGAAAATACACGTAAACGTTGATTTTTTTTCTTTAAATTACTATATCTTAGCGGCATTTTATGGCATTGCTTCGACCATAGACAGGTACATCAATATTTCTTGAGATATTGAATTCTAAAGTTTTTGTTATTTCAAATTATTATCGAGTATCACGTCAAATTATAAAAAAATCGTTATTTCATTATACATCACTACGTTTTTAACTAATTACTTTTTTTTAATGTAAGGGTAAAAAAATATAAAAAATTTAAAATATGTCAAGTAATAATTGAAAAAAAAAATTTTACATTCATAGATAGATTGATAGGTTAGAAATTTTTGTAATTTATAAAATATTTTAAAAGTTAAAATATGTCCAAACCTATCAATCTATCTATTTTTTTTTTCAATTATTACTGACATATTTTAGATTTTTTATATTTGTTTACCCTCCCATTAAAAAAAAAGTAATTAGTTAAAAACGTAGTGATGTATAATGAAATAACGATTTTTTATAATTTGACGTGATACTCGATAATAATTTGAAATAACAAAAACTTTAGAATTTAATATCTCAAGAAATATTGATGTTAGAGATTTAGTGCCAAGGACCATTTTTGTAGGAAATTAAATTTCCTACAGGTTTGTCATTTGAATATTTTTTGTAGCTCTTGTCAATTACGAGATAAGGACAGAAAAACGTAAATTTTATGAAAAAATTGGGTTTGGTGGCCCAAACTACCTCACCAGTACGAGTTATGATTATGCCGCAATGGACACTTTTGTAGAGCATTCAATTTTGAGAAATACCTGTCTATGGTCGAAGCGATGCCATAAAATGCCGCTAAGATATAGTAATTTAAAGAAAAAAAATCAAAGTTTACGTGTATTTTCAATGGGAAATCTTTACATGCCTTGGTCCACTACTTAATATTAATATTAAGGGCTAAAATTTGAGGGAATTTTTTTTAGGGTACTTCCAACAAAATTTCGTGATGGGTCCGAAAAAACCAAAATAGTCGAAAAAAAAGCACCCTAGTAATTACATACTTATTTTTTACAGTGTAATACTACTATCTGTAGCGATCTGTAGCGTCATCTAGTGTCGGATTAAAGAACCAAAGAACCATCGAAAAGCAGTGCTTTCAAAGCACACAGAAAGCCGTTGTGAACAGGCCACACGGCGTTCGATCGCGTTATTGTGTCGGTTGGCGGTAGGTATCCGCGATAATTAGTTGCCGTATAAGGCATCACAAAGGTGCCGCCAGCTCGCGCCCGTCGCCCCCTTGGCCCCGCGCGGCACATCTTCAAAAGGACCGCCGCGGTCGAGCCGAAGAGGATGCTGGATTTATTGACTAACGCGCTGAGGAACTTAGATCGGCGCACAATGTGTTCGAAAGATGGAAAATGTGGTCATCTTCTGGTTAATTTGGTTATCGTTGTTTTTGCTGGGTCATTTAACGTTAGAAGGCGGAATTCAGACCATACACTGAAAAAAAATACTGTAAAATTACTCAAGCTATGTTTATAATGTTTAAATGATTAATGCTTGTTGTCCACGATATTTTACACATTTAATTTGTAAAATATCACGACGTTGTAACAGGTATTTACACAACTTTTTCACATTATATCTAGATTTTATCTAGGTATTTCTGCATACAGCTTTTATAAAAATTAGTAACATGGTCAATATGTTAACACTCCCAGTTTTTCTTGTGTTGATAAAAACTTGGACTTTGCTTTCGCTAAAAAACAAGGGAATGGTTAAAAACAAAGGGTTTTGTGAAAATTACTATAAATAACAATGAAGTGTAAGGATTTTAATATTACCTGCCAAGTAGATTCTGCCAGATAAATTTAAACGTGCTGAAATACCAGCCCTTAAAATAAGAAATTTAGAAATACCTATAAAATAAATAGCTATTACCCCAACCTTAAAGTATAAGGGAAATTATGTGGCACTCTATCTCTATACACAGTATGCCAAAATTTAAGAGGTAATTCTACATCCAAAAATATGGAAAAAGGTTGTTTCGCAAATGAGCCCTTCGAAAATGGACAAATTGAATGAGGAACAAAAATGCACCAATAAAATTGTAATGCTGCAGGGTAATTCTTCATTTAAAACTAAGCAAAAAAGTATTCCTCACCAAAAGCACCTAAATTTAATATTAAAGGAGTAATAGCCTTTTAAAAATTAACATTTTTGGTGGCACAAAATGTTACTTCCTCTTAATTGCATTTTTTTGGAAACTGCTACAGAGTTACACTATATGACATTTTTTGTATTTTACACAAGGAATCTATATTTTTTACAAAAAGAAATCAAAAAAATTCACATAAAAAAGTTTGTGTGGAGCCTCACATTTCGCCTGTCTAGGCACGTCTCTGCATAAATTAAACAAAATTAAATTAACATTAACTAATTGCCCTTATTAATACTAGTATACATGCAAAAACTCGACTCTCTAGCTTAAAGGGTACCAGAGTTATTAATTAAAAGCCTTATTTTCAGTACAATTTTAAAGCGCCGTAGCTCCCTTAGGTCATTTCAGGACCAACTTTTATAGGAACTTTTTTTGATATTTTTGGATGTAGTCACCTCTTATATTTTGGCATTACAGTTACTGATCACCCTGTATAAGCAACTTATTTGATTCATCCAGTATGTACAAAATACACCTTCTGTACCAGAATAAAAACTGACACTTGATTACCTAAACGTCCTTAAACACACACAGTGCGTTGAAGAAGAGTCAAACGAGAGCTTTTTTGCTCGGTCGCTGCTTTCGGGCGACCATCGGAACTCATTGGGATTCTCTTGAGCATCGAAAAGTGATATAACAATTACTGATTTAGACCGTGGAAGATTCAATTTTTGGATGAAATCATGATTAAGGAATTTAACGAAACTAATTGACCGAATGAGCTTACAGAAACGAGGTACCGTTTTACTTGACCTTTTATTAATATATTATTTCTTCCACTAACTTGGCCAATTGGTAAGAGAAAACAAGGTCTGGTTGGGGCAACCATATAAATAGTTAAATAAAAACTATTTTTCTGGTTTCTGCAACCAAAAATCTGAACAACAACACAACTTGTTGTGCTTATCAGAAACAAAACTTATATTTTCAGGTTTTAATTAATATTCTTGGGAAAAGGACCTTTACTCTGCCTTTTAATTATATTTTAAAGTAAAAAGTTTTAAGAATCTGATAAGCACAACAATTTGACATGTTGCCCTTACCAGATTTCATGTTGCAGCAACCAGGAAACTGGTTACCCCATGGGCCCAACCATATATTTTGTTTAGTGTCATGTTAGATAGACGAACCGTAGTAAAATAATATGAGTCAATGGAGGTAATTTCTGGAATAATCCCTGAACACTTGCTTAACAGTCATGGCCCACATTGTCTGGTTATTTAGTGATTGTGATTGTGATTGTCCATGATTGTCTAATAATAATTCATGATTTGATAAACAATTATGGACAATCATTGAACACTTTTTTCTTCATAAAGTAGATTTGTGTTTACTATATCGTAAAGTGTGTAAAGTTATACGTGATTTAAACTTAAAGAAACGTATTATAGCAAAAATTGATTCTATTTTGTAAAACACTTGCTAATTCCGTATGCTACATTTCACATTTAATAAAAATTCTCATGGAGAATTGATGGCATAAGTTCGCTTTATTAAAAAGGAAAACCTGTCTAATTTAATAATTAAAGACCACCCCTCATAGAAAATTATTCATGACATTACCCAATAGTAAAATAAATCTATAGGGTTATTCCATAGTTATGGGTATGACATGACAAAATATTTTTTAATCATAACTCCTGTATTAATTAATCTTTAGACCAGTTTTTCTTAAAATCTGATTATCTGATTGGACAGATATTATAAATCTATGAAATTTTGGCACATAAAGCATACTTAAAACAATTCCCCACTCTATATATTTTTTTATTCGATTGAGGGACACTTTTTGCTCATGTTTTGCGGGCAAAAAGTTGGACTTTGTGGCACTAGTTTTTTTGGCCCGCTAACTAAAACTTGTTATTTTAATTCTTTTTTAAATAAGTTGTTTTACCTTTACCGTAATATTTATAAACTTTATAATATAAAGAAATATGAACTTTTTTCACTTTTGGTCTTGATCTATATGATCTTTTTGACTTTTTACAAGTATTATATTATCATTTCATATAAATCAAATTTCTTCTATAACATAACCTCAAAACATATAGTTAATCTTTTAAACTCTATTCGTCCACTAAAATAAATCACAAAAACAAAATTTCAACTGTAAATTCAATTTCAATATTTATCATATTTATAGAACGTTTTCAGAAGTGTTATTATTTTCACATTAAACACATTTCAACATAAATTAATTAAAAATGCTAACCTTATTTTAAAACGAAACCGCACGCAGAAGAAACGATTCAATTGTTTTTTTTTAGAGATTTGATTGGATAGCAATTTGTCATGGATAACTAGATAGATAATAAGACAGTAAAAAGAAATATTTTTTGCAGTTTAAAATTAAATGTATTTTAATAATTTATTATATGTTAATTAGTAACAATCGAATTAAAAACATTTTAAATTATAATTTCGTAGGTTTATTACCCTCTGGGCGGCCCGCCGGGCGGCCCTTGGCTTCTAAAATCCTACTCAATCAAAAAATTTAACTTTTCGCCCTTGTAATATAAATAATTATTTTTTTAATGCGTTAATTTGTACTAGACGAATAATGCAACAACTATTTTTTTTTTCATTATTTGTTTTTAGTTTTTTTTTTCAATATGATAAAAAAAAATGAACGTAGATTTGAGATTTTTTTTTAACTTTTACTTTTCTAGATTAGATACTTTGTTTGCATATAGATTTTTTTCTCTTTCTTGGTGTTTATAGGTTTAGATATATTTTTTTCCTGTATTCTTACTGTATTGTTACTGTATACAACATACAATACATTGTTATAATAATTATAATTGTTAATTCTTTTACAGCAGTAAATTTTCCATCTATTTATCTATCTATCTATAATGATTACTAAATTGAAAGTTTTTGCCCGATTTGTATAATTTAGTTTTGATTTTTAGGGAATAGGGCTTTGGATCTGACTAAAATTGTTATCTAATTTAAATAATGTTTTGTTTATGTGAGTGTTTATTGTTAGTGACAATGACTAATCTTTGGCTTTAATTCTCTGTTCGAAAACAACGAAAATCCATCGTCGAAACGTCTCAGCAAATTAGATAACAATTTTAGTCAGATCCAAAGCCCTATTCCCCAAAAATCAAAACTAAATTATAATGATTACTGTTAACGTTTATTATTATTAAGAGGACGTTCATAAAGTGTGTCACGCCTATGAGGAAGGAGCCCATGGCGTTTTAGACACTTTGTGACGGGGGGGGGGGGTCTAGTGCTATGCCATAGCAGCTATGTGATGTCACAAAAAACGAAATGGTCCAGTCGGGATTGTCAGCAAATTTTCAGTTTTTTTTAATCACTTTTTTCGGGAGGACAATTTTGTTTTTTGCTGGTGCCAAAGGAAGAGTTTTGTTTTCACTATCCGGAAAATTTTGCCTCCTCAATGAAACGCTCCTTGAAAAAAATGTCAATAATTATTTCCCTGTTCAATTATTTTATAAATCTTAATATATAAAATAAAATGAAATTAACAATTTAAATAAATTATTTTTAGGAAAACATTAAAAAATTATGCTTTTGGTTCAAACAATTTTTATAATAATTATTATACTAATTATAATAATTAATTATACTAATTATTAGTATACTTAATATTCCTTTAATAGGGCAAGGTTCTGTGGAGTTGCCCAATAGTAAAATAAATCTATAGACTATACCTAATATAAATTACGGTTCTTAACGTCTTTTTTGTTGGATGCACTTGTTTTTAACACCATCGAGGGTGGTCAGAAAAAAGGGACCAAAACTGTGACAAATTGTGATTGTATTCTAGTATTGTTAGAGATACACAGATGAATGACTTCCTAACTTGACACTTGCTTTATTATTTTCAAAAATAATTATGTTCTATCGACTAAATTGCTTGAAAATTTATAATAGGACCCTCGATAGGACATCGAATAGGACGTAATATGTATTTTTTAACGCACGGAAAAACGCAAAAATGGATCGTTCCCACCGCACTTACAACTTTCCACATCAATATTTAATTCTTCTGTACATTTTTTATTATTTTATTGTTGTCGGTATCCACATTTCTTATTCCTAGGGTCGCTCCCTTTAACTTGAAAAAAAGTCCAAATTTAAAACTTTTCTTGCTTTTTTTACGTTTCTCAACGTTTTATATCCAAAAAAGTTGATTTCCGTTAAACAAATCTTTTGCACGATCTGTCTGTCTGTCTGACGTCTGTCCGGGAAATTTGTAATCACGATTAGTCTTTAAGATGAAGACCTAATAATTTAGAACATAAGTTTCTTATTCAAACTTCTAGGCTAGGATTGTTTTTGGTGGAGAAGTAAAATGGCGTAAAATGGGGTTAAAATAAATTTTTAATTTTTTTTTGTAAGGTATTATTTCCTGCAGGACTGCTCATCCTGCAGGAATGTTAATTTTATTATTTTATGCCAAGGCCGTCCTGTACCCACGGCATTCAATATTAAACAAATGGATTGCTATAATAACTTTAGTCAATAAAATTAAAGAAAGAATGTTTCAAATGCATTTTTATGTCTGTATACACATTTATAATAATTTTCAAGATTCCTAGACAAAGTGGCACTTAGAAAATATCATTTCCTTTGGTAAATATGTCGGTAAATACAGTAGCTTCTTTTAAAGGTCCACCAATACTAATATTTAAATACAAAACAGTAGGGGTGACAGGGGCTAATTGTCGCACTTTTCATTCAAGGTCAGTTTTTCCTTTATTTTTGTCTTTTTTTTTTAATTGACCAGATGGTAATTTTAGCTGCATGCTTCAGTAATATTATTATAAAATAAAACATGGAAAAATTATAGGGTATTAAAGTTATGTTTTTTTTTTGTCTAGTCTCGACAAATGCACAAAGTATATTTTTTTGAAGAAATATAAAGGCATTTATAAAAATTATAAATAACTAATAAGAAATGTGCTTTCCCACAAGTCGATTGTTATCTAACTTTTCTCTCTTGTACCAAAATTGTCAACTATAATTAAATAATATTTTTTCATTTATTTTTTATTTAATTTAATTAAATAAACGATTTTATTTGATACCCTTCAAAGTTTCACTTTTTGACCGAGTCTTGAAAAAAAAAAACGAAAAACGAAATTTTATACCATGAAAATATCTCCAGATCATGCGACAACTAGCCCCAAACCAAATGCGATAATTAGCCCCAGTGGTCAATTTTACGTTACGTATCAAGTACTTTCTAATTAACGAAATAACACTTCTAAATGACAATATCGACAAATAATATACACATAATTTTCTTATCTTAATATTTTAAATCACTCACAATAAGAAAAAATATTTACCACAAAAAAATTACTGGACGTTTTAATTTTGACATTTTTTGGATTATTTTGCTGCTCTTTTAATTTATTGCTTTTAAGTTTACAAATGATAAATGGCACTTTTGTAAAGCAGAAGTTAATCTCGGTTTCGTACATCAAACTATTTTACTTTTTGAGATACAAGCACTTCGAAAACTTACCCTGCGACAACTAGCCCCGGTCACCCCTATTTTACACCAGATGGTATAGAAACCATATTAACTCTTCAATGTGTACATGTATTTGTTTTAAGAACAATCCTTACTTAAATATGTATATTTAGGGTTAAGCTAATAAACAGCGCTGCTCATATGAATGAAAAACTAACTACTCACCAACTTAACTTTTTGAATGGAAAAGATTCCTGTATTACACTAAGAGCTCGTTACCGTAGTACATACAACTCCAAGTTTTGTTTCCGATAACCACAATAAGTTGTGTTGTTTCCTTTACCAGATTTCTGGTTGATCTGGTGACCCAATCAGACCCTTTTTTCAGTGTCATTTTAGGTTTGTTTTGTTTTCCGAAAATAGCAGTGCTCAATCGCAACTGCGCCGGAATTTATACCTATAAGCGCCATTTTGCAATGGCGTTGCAACAAGTTTTTCTTCAAAAACAATTGCTTTTTCCTTAGACCACCTATGAAACCAAATTTCACACGATTAACAGAGTAAGAAAGTATCATATTTCATAGGCCTGCGAAATAATACTGTACATGTGTGGAAATTTTTTTCAAAATATTTACCATTCTATTAATCCTGGAACCTGACTGTGGGGTCAATATGATCTTGAATCAAGAGAATCTTAATCTTAAATCAAGATTATAATTCTCTTTATACAAGATTATATTATCTTAAACCAAGACTTGGTGTAAGATAATATCGTCGGCTTACAAGTAAAGAGCACTAAGTCCAAAAACATGGTTTTGAGATATTGACATATTTAACTTTCACTGTTGTTTTTTAATTTTGTAATAATTGTTACAAAAATGCACGTTTCGCCAAACAAACACTAAGTCGCTTAGAGCAGAAACATTTGAAATAATCTACAAGTAAAACACACTAAGTGCACTAAGTGACTTAGTGGAACCTGACTGTGGGGTCAATATGATCTTGAATCAAGAGAATCATAATCTTAAATCAAGATTATAATTCTCTTTATACAAGATTATATTATCTTAAACCAAGACTTGGCGTAAGATAATATCGTCGGCTTACAAGTAAAGAGCACTAAGTCCAAAAACATGGTTTTGAGATATTGACAAATTTAACTTTCACTGTTGTTTTTTAATTTTTGTAATAATTGTTACAAAAATGCACGTTTCGCCAAACAAACACTAAGTCGCTTAGAGCAGAAACATTTGAAATAATCTACAAGTAAAACGCACTAAGTGCACTAAGTGACTTAGTGCCTATTGCCAGATAAAATGTTATTCAAAATCAAACTGGTGCGTTTTGTATAGTGGGTAACTCTCTTGGCAGTCCACCTAGAAGTTAGTTCGGTTTACCTGTACATAGATCATCAAAAATTAATTACATTACCATAAAAATCCCATTTTTGCAAAAAAGTGACTTAGTGCCTTTTACTTGTAAGCCGACTATATGATCTTGAATAAAGATAATATGATATTAAATCAAGATAATTACATACTTGGTTTAAGATAATATGATCTTAAATAAATGGTTTAAGTGGCTTTGATTTAAGGAAATGTCCTTAAATCCAGGCCCTCAAATGCCAAGATCACGGCGAACTTGATCCAAGACAGTCATGGCGTTGAACATATCGAAAGCCTTGGTTCAAGATCGTTTTGCTTTGTTTCAAGATATCCTTTTTTTCTGTGTATGGTAGATACATCTAATGTTAAATTATTTCAAATAATTTACATAATATAATCATAACTTGTAGTATTTATTATTTGTCTTAAAATTTTATGTTATTATCTACATACCATTAATTATAAATAATTAAATTGTATGATATAAACATATAAACTAGAATTACTAAATAACTATAATGTATTGCACACGGATAAATGAAAAAAATCTTAATAAGAAATTGAACAGTTTTTATTTTAAATTTATAAACAGGAAATAAATTTTTAAGAAAACAACACCACACAGGTGATAATGTCTTAGAACTTACCTCACTGATTAAAAAAAATATATCGAGGGAACAGGGAACGTTCAAGTATTACGTAAAGCAAAATGTACCAAAATTAATACACTACAAACCTCGGTTCTCACGTTATTCAAGGCTGTAGAGATTTCATATTTTGGCTACCCCCCCTAACAACCCTAATAGGGGGTATTAAGGGGGAAAGCCAAAATATGAAATCTCTATAATCTATAAAAACGCGAGAACCGGGGTATGAAGTGTATGAATTTTGGTACTATTTGCGTTACGTAATACTTGAACGTTCCTATACTGGCCGAAGAATCAATGTCCAGAAATAAAGCCAGAAAAACGATTTTCATTTGTTTCGATAAAAAAAGATTTAAAAAAATAGATTTACGTCAAAAAAATAGAATTAAAGTTTATATAAACTTTTGTTCTAAATATCTTCCTAAAGAAGACATTTTAAAGGGAAGTTTTAGAATATTTCTTACTTCATAATTTAGAAAGTTCCTGAGAGGAACCGTTTAACTTATTGGCATAAAATTTTCAATAGGTGTAGGAGAAACAGTAAGAAGAAAGAAAAAAATTAAAAATAATAATAATAATAATAATAATAAAGTTTATTGTATAAAAAAAAACATACAAAATGATGACAGCTAAAATACATTACAATAAACTCAAATAAAGAAATATATAGTACAAAAAGCCACTTAAAAAGGAATATTTAAATTCCTGACCATAAGAGGCTTACTGGTAAAGAATATTTATATATGATTACAAAAAAATACACAATGTTTAAAATGTGAAAACACATAAAAAATAAAAATAGACATATAAATAATAAAAAAGTAAGCAATAAAATGAATTAAAGGTATGTTTTCAAAAAAAATGTAAGGTCAAAAAGCGAAAAAGACAAATAATTTTACAAATATCATTAAATAAAATAAAGAAATACACAGTAATAAAAATATAACCAAAATAATACTAGAAAGTAATAGGATGTATAGTCGACTCGATTAACAATTTTGATTTATCCATTGCTTAACTTTTCTTATAAATAGTGGTTTAGATTGCAAATTTTTTATTTCATTTGGTATTTGGTTTACAAATAAAGGTATAAAATACATAAAGTATCTTTGACCAACAGCTTTGTGAAAACGAGTAGATACAATATCATTGGATGAAGCAGCGCGAGTATTTTGGCTATGACTTATTGTATTAAACTCGGTTTTATATTTATAAAAATGGACAAGTAATTTAAATGGATCTCTTTACAACTAGAATTATGAAACAAAAGACGTCTACCCTATCACTATCTTATTTGTGCTACACTTTCCAGCCAAAAAAATAAATACTGTATTTCTTTTTCATACAACAAATACAGTATTTATTTGGTTGGCCGGAAAGTGTAGCACTGAGCCGTACGAACGAACATACCTAATGTGAATCTGTAGAATAAGATAATTCTACTAAAATTTAGATGGCGCCAGTAATTTCTTTAATAAAAATATTATAGTTACACTTTTCGCCCGGCCAAGTAAATATTGTATTTGTTCAACAAAGAATAAATACAGAATTTGTTTGGTTGGGTGGAAGTGGGAGTGTATGTATGTCTTCTATCCTTTTTGGGTAGAACTTTTGTCCCTGTCTAATCTAGCGGGAGAAATCGCCATTTAAGGTTTAATCAGCTTTTCGACCAGGCTCATAGTATTTGGCTGTAAAAGTTCAATATTAATCTTTATTATGGCATGAAAGGATATCCCTTATTAGTAGAAAACAATATAAAAAAATATTTCATTAGTTCAAAAACAGTTTCTGAGTTATGATGTGAGAAATATAGTCCTCTTATGCAGAGATTTAGCGCTATATATAATTTTTTTTTTCACTTTTGGGGGAAAAATCAGATATCAAATATATTTTTTTAATCATTATTTTTTTATTGAAACAAATGAAAATCGTTTTTATGGCTTGCAGTTTCATAGAGGATTTTAAACTTGGTTTTATATTGAAAAGTTTACCTTAATTATTAAAAAAAAATATATCTGTATATTAAAAACTTGTGTTGGTGACATCCAAATTATTTAAGGTTATTTAGTAAAATCAGTCAGCTACAGGATAAGCTTAATCTTATAATTATTATATTTTTTAATGAGAAAAATAATTAAATTTAAATATTATGTTAGTATTTTTTTCTGTGTATTTTATCAAGCGAACCAAACTCAATTATGCTATGCAAATAATCAAGTTATATAGTTATATAATTATGTAAGAGATTAACTAGAATATAAATAGTAATTAAATTACCTTTTATAAGGCTAATTTATTTGATTTGTAATTAGGATTACAATATTTATAAATAAAAATTAAATATCTAATTAATAATTTATAATTTCTATGAATAAGGGACTATGTAATAATTAAGTCACATATCGTCCTGTAAATTTCGAAACATTGTATATGCAAAAAAATTATTTTTCGTTTTTGGTACTAATGGAACGTTCAAGTATTACGTAACGCAAATTTTTGATAATTTTGGACCCCCCCCCCCCGTAACGCTATTTTCCTATACCATTAACATGGTCGTAACACTCCAAAATGACCCCCACCCCCCTCTAGGAGCGTTACGTAATACTTTAAGGTTCCCTAATTAGCTCTGGTAATTTATACAAACTCCAATTTATTACTTGAATATAGCGCCACTTATAAACTAAGTGGAGTAGTTAATTGTAGTTTGTATATTACTAGTGCTCATGTACAGAGGTAATTAGTGCAGATACGATGTTTCGAAATTTACAGGGCGATAATATCTCCCTGACAGTTTAAAGTTGACAAAATACTTGAAAGTTATAAATTGGCAAAAAAATAAGTGACATGGTTCAATAAAGAATTATAACTATTAAACAAGAATAAGATGATTACGCAATGTCCTTTTCCATTAAAAAAAAATATCCAATGCCTACTGCCCACATTTTTTAAGCAAAAATATCAATTAAATTCCATAAGATGTTGTCATATTTAACTGTCCTAATTTTGAAGTTGATATTTCACCTCGTTCAAAAGTTAAAAGGGGTTGGGTTACTTTTGAACCGTACTATGCCCATGTCCCATCTTAGAAATACTCTTTTTCTCAAAATTTAATGGCAAATGTGCTAAATTTCAATAATATTTTTAAAAAATGGCTGAAGGATTATGAGATATTGTCTAGAATAAAGTTTGGGAAAATTATATTTCTTGTTTAATTAAGCAAAAACACCTTAACCAATAATAATAATTACTAACCTATGATAATAATAATTATTAATATCTATTAATAAGCAATTGCATAAGATACCTCTATCTGGGGTTTAGTGAATCACTGGGGGTAAAGTGTTAATGAATGTGAATCACTAGGGTTAGAGTGAATCAAAGTTCATTCATTAAAAGCTTCGCGTGCAGGCTTAAAGCCAATAAATATCACACAGCTAGTATAAACTACTTACCACTTAATTGAGAACTCAGATTATACTCAGTTAGCTGTCAAATCTAACCATTCAGGGAGTCTAAAACTGACGGTTAACTGAGAATAATATAAATTATCAGTATGGAAAGTAGCTATAGATATATCATAGATTACTGCCGATTGATTAGCAGTAGTCTAGCCTCGTGGTATACTCATTATACCTGCATACCATTCAACTGAGAACTCAGATTATACTTAGTTAATTGTCAAATATAACCAATCAGTGAGTCTAAAACTGACAGTTAACTGAAAATAATATAAGTTCTTAGTCGAATGGTAGCTTATATCGTGCGAGAAAATTTGTGATTCACTTTGCCCCGGTTTACGGTACTTTTTCTTCTTGTTTAATAGTTTTCCTTCGGGTTTGATCCTTACTACATAATTTTCATAAGGCATATGGTCATTCTCCTAATTTTTTACAGTATTCTGTACTTTTCTAGAGTACTTGAAAGGTAGGTTTGTTACGGAAGGTAGGTAGTTTATACTTTGCAAAACCAAGCACGATACTTACCTAATACCTACCCTAACAAGCCTACCTATCAGTGCTCTAGGGTTCCATATCATATTTCTTTATACCGAATTAAATGCCTTTTTAAAGTCCTCTAAGAAGTATAATTCGTGTAAATTGCATTGTTTCAGTCAAACAAAACGAAAAAGTAGCATTATTATAACTAATAATTATTAATTATAATTTACAACAATCAAAATTCCGCTTGATTGTAATTATAGTTGTAAACTGATTGACTTTTCGAGGCAGTTTATGACCGTCAAGTCAAATAAAAGAAAAGCCGTGAAGTTATGTAATGCCTTGCATTCCATAGTATACTGTTAAGAGTGGGTAGTATTGCTTTCCCATTTTTAAATTTTTTAAAATTTCGGCAAATGGGAAAAAATAATTTTTTTTACATAAAATGAAAATTGCTATATAAGGGTTTTTAAGGCTGCTGAAATTGAATATAATAAAAAATTTCAAACTCCACCCCCTCGGGGGTGAGAGGCTAAATATTTTTAAATATTCTCAATATTTTCGTCAAAATTGGTATATAGGGGTTTTTGGGGTCCACAAATTTGAATCTGATAATATTTTCTTTCTAATTTCACCGCCTGAGGGGCGTAGGTGAAAATTAGTATATTGGGGTTTTTGAGGTTGCTGAAAGTGAATCTAATAATAAAAAAAATCCAGCTCTACTCCCTGAGTGGCGGGGGGTAGTTTCCGTGAAAATTGGTATATTGGGGATTTTGAGGTTGCTGAAAGTGAATCTGATAATAAAAAATCCATTTCACGCGCGTGTATATTGAGTAGATATACTATCAAACCACGAGGTCACATATAAAACCTCACTGATTTTGAACTCCATCCTAAAAAGACTGACTCAACGAAACTGTCAAAGACGCCTTAAGGCATATCCACAGCCTCGCATAACATGCATAAGAAAGCGATACCATGATTGGCTTACAAAATACATGACGGCACATCAAACCAATCACGGCATCGCATTCTTATGTACTATGCGTGTTATGCGAGGCTGTGGATATGCCCTTATGGGCGATGATTGGGTAATAGATAGGGTAGCGCTGCCACCAGTCAAGATAACATTCCCTCAGGAAATGAAACATTTTCCACCTTAGTATGTCATACTATTTTAGCTTGTGCTGTGAAGAGTATAAATAAAACTAGATGAAACGTTGCAAGCACCCTGTCAAAACATCGGCACTATTGTACACTAGAGCCATCTAGTTTGCAAATTTAAAACTAGGTGTTTTGTTTGATTTTAAATTCTGTATATTTAAAACATTATATTCTAGCAAAGAACTGTATATAACATTTTTTATAGGGCTTAAAAAGAGCTTTTATTTAAAATATAGTTTTTTGAAATCGGGTTATAAATATTTGAGATATGCTTCAAAAACCTTTTATGGGTTTTAGGAAAACGTTGTTTATAACATTTTTTGACCAATTTAAAATTATCTTTTATATAAGTGCTAAATTAACCAAATAAAATAATAATTGCCTTAATTATAAACAAAAAACGCTAAAAATAGGAGTTTTAACCTATTTTTACCCCCTTACCCCCAATCGTTTACCCCCAAAATCTAATCAGCTCTTCGGAATACGATAAGAAACAATATGCAAAAACCGCAAGTCGATATCTCATGTAGAAATGGAGTTAGAGAGTTTACACCCAGACAGACAGAAAGACAGACAGACAGAAAGAAGGACGCAAAAATTTCTTTTACTGATTTCGACTTTTTGAATGGTATAAAACGTCGAGAAATGTGAAAAAAACGTGGTCAAAGATTTAGACTTTTCGGCGAAGATTTCAATACATCGGCACTCTTAGTAGCACTAAGTGCCGATGTAAATAGCGAGTAACAATTTAATTACTAATATATAATTGCGAAATATCATTTTAATTACTTATTGTTAGGTTTAATTCTAATAAAAAGTTTATATTAAATAAATTATTAGTCGTAAAATATGATAATAAAAATAATTTACTAGGACTAATTAAGTTTAAAGTTGTTTATATAAATTTTGCAATTTTAATCATTAAATTTATATATTTCATAATATACAGGGTTATTCAGAAATAGGGTCATTAATTTTAAAGGGTGATTTTACAAAGAAAAATATGAAAAAAAGTTCATATAAACATATGTCCAAAAATGCGTCGTAAGGGAGCTAGTCCCATTTAAAAGTGGCTAAAAAAATCCGTTTTTATTTAATAAGTCAAAAACCCTTTAGGATATAGCAAGAAGTTTTGCATGTGAACCAATCTTAATAAGGCCCATCTTCGTATGTTATTTGCATGTACTTATTTTAACCAGAGGTGTGCGAAACGGGAGGGTCTTATCAGTTTTTTGTCCCAAACTTTTTTCTGTGTAACTTTTTTTGTAATTTAATTTTTGGAATATTCCTCAGGTCAAAATACATAAAAAAGGTACTCTTGTTATAATACTGTAAGACCATTTCCGAGAAAAAATCATTTAAAGGTGAACCGTTCGAGGACGAAAAATTAAATACTAAAATGTTGAAAACCAAAATTTCAATGGTGCGGGGTGAATGTACATTAAAAAGTAAGAAAAAAACCTGATATACAGGTACTTCTAAAAATCAATCCTAAGGGAGCTATGGTCCCCTAAAAGGCACCATTTTTAAAGAGTCATAGTAGCTTTAAAACCCCTTTTTCTTAGTTTTTAATATAGAATAAGCTTGCATCATTGAAATTTTGGTTTTCAACATTTTAGTATTAATTTTGTTCGTCCTCAAACCGTGGAATTTCCCATTCAAATGGATTTTTCACGAAAACGGTTATCCTACAGTATTACAACAAGAGTACATTTTTTATGTATTTTGACCTGATGAATCATATTCCAAAAATAAAATTACAAAAAAGTTACATAGAAAAAAGTTTGGGACAAAAAACTGATAAAGCGCCCCCGTTTCGCACAGATCTGGTTTAAATAAGTACATGGAAATAACATACAAAGATGGGCCTTATTAAGATTAGTTTACGTGCAAAATCTCGTTGCTATATCCTTAAGGGTTCCTGAGTTATTGAGTAAAAACTGAATTTTTTAGTCACTTTCAAAGCTCGCTTACAACGCATTTTTAGACATGTTTATAGGAACTTTTTTTCGTATTTTCCTATGTAGAATCAGCCCTTAAAATTAATTACTTTATTTCTGAATAACACTGTATATAAGTAGTGGGCAGATCAAAGTATTTATATATAGGGGCTCGCAAAAATAGTATTTTTAAAAACTAATTTTTAAAGCAAATTCTAAACCAAACTATATTTTAGTAACTGTACTTTCATGTAGATGCTGTTATTGCATATACTGTGTTACTTGAAACACGAAAAAGTTTTTTTTTTTCAAAAAATATGTTTTTTTTTTTTGAAAAAGGGACATTAAAAAAAAATTAAAAAAATATTTTCCATTTTTTTTTTCAAGACTAGTAAGAAAGGAGACTCCGAAGTATTTTTTTTTGGGGGGGGGGGGATATTTCCAACTAAAGATTCATACATTTTCCAAAAAGTCCAAATATATAATAATAAGTTGGAAAAAATATTTCTTTTTACTAGTACAGCTGTCTTAGTACCTATCTAGTTATCCATGAGAAATTGCTATACAATAAAACCACTAAAAAAAACAATTTAATACAAAGGATTAGTCCAATACCAATATTTTACAATAAAATTAATAGAAATATACATAGTAACTTAAAAAAAAATTAATTAACAATCAAGTAAAATAATAGTAACAAATAAGAGAAATAAAATAAACTCTTCAAATATATGATTTTTGACTTTCTTGCCAATAAACTTTTGAAGAAGAAGAATAAGAACTGGATAATCTTATTCAAAAAGTGTATTTAAAGTGAAAACAATGCATTAAAAGGCAGTGTCCTACAAGAGGCCTATTTTCTTCTAATTAAAAAAAAGATAAAATGTTTCTTTTTTTGAATATGAAAAAAATCTAAATTTTTTTTATGTGACAAAATTATTACAAAATATTCCTTATATTTTGATAAAATATAATTAATTGAAGCCTTCCGCTATCCTTACATTAACTAATGAATTTAATTATATACGTGAAATCCGAATAAAACGTATAAAACTGGTAATTATTCGATATAGTAGTTGAAACAATATTAATGCCTTATAATTATTCATATTTTTTCCACAATTAATCATAAAAATCAAATGTGAAATATCCTGAGAAACCAGCAAATTTTACTACTTATTATTAATTAATTAAAATGAATTAATTATATAAATTACAAAAATGACTGTTAACCCTTTGGGGACTAGTGGTCCCATATTGATACCAGCTTTGAATGATTTTTTATGAACGTTGTAGCTTAGAGGTAACAAGTGAATAACGTTATCATGTAGCCTGTGAATAAAATATACTTTTTCTTCAAGCGTACTAAAATGTTCATATTTTATAACTGAACACACTAGTTAAAAGTAATCTATTTTTGTACAGTAAAAAAATGAGTTTATTCTTGTAAAAAAAGGTTAGTTAGCAAAACCACCACTGGCGGCAGAGCTCTTTGACTTTGATAACAGCCATACTACAAACTTGTTTGTTTATTATGTAAACAGGTTGACTCGAGATTCTATGTAAAAACCTTGTGTCAAATTGATTAAAAATGATTAAAGAAGAATATATAGTTTATACACCTACAAATCTATCCGAAATTGCAAATGCTACATTAGACAAGTTACCATCGAAATCGCGAAAAGTGTACGATTTAGCCTACGAAAAAAATTTAAAATAAGGTAAGGAAGGTTTAAGTTTATTTCGAAAGGGTTTTATTGGCCTATTTTAATAAAAAAAACATACTTTATTACTGAATAAATTAAATTCAAAAATTAATATTTAAAAAATATATATAGGATGCTTGAAGAAAAAATAGTATGTTTCACTCAGAGGAAAAGTGCTTTTTTTACTCGTCTGTAGTTTCCGGACTCCGCTTCGCGTCGTCCGTAAATTCCACAGACTAGTAAAAAAATCTTCACTTTTCCTCTTTCTTGAAACATCACTTAATTTCTAGAAATCGTCACTAAAAAAGCACAGTGGGTGCACACTTGCTGCTGCAAGTTTGTTTATTATTCATATGTTTGATATTTTTGGTGTAAAATTATTGGAAAGTGAATAATAGTCATGAGAATGGAATAAATTTATCATATTCAGCGTTTTAAAAAAAAAATATCTCTACTTGCGGCAGTGGTCCTTATAAGGAATTTTTTACCCTATATGGTCAATTACCATTTTTGGATAATTTTAAGTTTTTTAATATTTTTTGACGTTTTCAACTTTTTTTTGAGTTTAAAAATACAGTTTCAATAAAATAAATATTTATTTCTCATGAATTCATGTATTCGTCCGCAAAGGGTTAATCTACGATATTTTAGATCAAAATTATAATTTTGTTTATAATTATGAAAAATTGTTAATTGGTTTTACTTTTCCTGGCTTCTTCTTTTTAAAATTAATTAAAATCAAGATATTTAATTATAATTATTTGACATTATTAACCTGAATTAAATACAAATAAACTAGAATTCTTAATTGATATATTAATTTGCAAATTAAAAAAAGTTTTTTTAAAGAAGTTTTTCGATTTTTGGCTTTGACCGCAACTTCGATCGCAATTTTATAATATCTTACAAAATATATACATTTTAAAAGCAAAATATTAACAAAAAGGTAGTTATCTTAATTCCCAGATGTAATGTTTCTTTTTGTAAGAACCTTTTAAATGGAACAAAATTAATTTTTCAACAAAAACTGCTGCAGCATGATTTTAAAACAAAAAACTAAAACGGTAGGTAGCAAAATTGATTGTATGTTTTTGCTAATATCCAAAAGAAATAAGTTTTATATAAAGGTACTTAATATACCTACTTAATATAAATGTAGGATTTAATTTAGTGTATAATTATAAGAAGTAAAACATAATGCGATTCCACATATCACATTATATGTTTATTAAAACATACGTATAATGAAAACTATGTTTTAAAACAATGTTGTGTTCACCATTATATCTATACCTACCTACCACTTTTTTTTTATTTTCTTATAAATATATGTTAAAAATCATAAAATTGACGAAATTATATGAAGGGTGCCAAAACATTACCTTGTGGAACCGAGTAATATTGAGGTTAATTACAATAAATATTGTAAATTCACGTTCTGACATGGTGACTTTACTTTAATTATTACAGTTAATACTACTAAAAGATTGACGGACAAATTTAGAGTGCGGTATCAGAATTTCAAAAGAAATTCTAAAATTAAAATTTTATATTAAAATTATTCTTTTGCTTTAAGTTTCGACTTTAAAATTGCAAATTTTAACTAATTTCTTACCGTAATTTTAAAATAATATTCTAATATTAAAACTTGATTTTAGGATCGAATTTTAATTTTACCTACGTGCCACACTATGGGACGAACCGGGCCGTAAGCCGGACATCATACTTTTCTTGAAAACGATAACTGGGATTTTGATAAAATTTGGTATGTAGCCATTTATAGGTACGACAAACCATTTTAACTAGGTTTCGTTTTTGGGAAAAAATCTGGAAATCTGGAAAATCTGGAAAACTTAAAAAAAATTAAATTTATTTTTCTTTTATATGGTTAATTACCATTTAATACGGTTTGGAAAAAATCTGCAAAATGTGTGTAACTTGTAAAATTATAATTTTAGCTAATAAATTTGGCTTTTTCGAGAAAAAGTAAAACATTTAGCCAAGTATTGAGTATGAAAAAATTGTCGAAAAATTTCGAAAAAAAAAAAAAATTAAAAAAAAATTATTTTTTCAAAAAAAGCATTTTTTCGAAAAAAATAATTCAAAAAAAATCGGGGTGATTATTAAAAAAACCATAGGGATCATCCCCTGATAGAACTTTTTTTCCTGAAAATTTTGAGTCGATCGAATTATTCGTTCTTGAGTTATCTTGTCCACAAAAAAGTGACATGGCACGGACAGACGGGCGGATGAACAGACGCTTACGGGCTGTGAATAGTATAATAACGTAATTTCCCAATAAATTTATCCACCACAAAGAATATCTGTAAAAGTCTATGTAAAAAGTAATTTTTTTTTAGTTGTTTTTTAACACAAAAATTTAAATTAAAGGGGTTCTGGGGTCTTCTGGGGTCTGATCTCTACATCATTTTTTTCCTTACTTAGTCCACTATATTGTAGTAATAACAAATGTGCGGGACTTTGCGGGACTTTAACGAAAAACATTTAAATGTCGGAAAATTAAAAAAAAATCGATAAAACAAAAAATAGGAGATGTACATAATATTTTATTTTTTTTATATAATACACTTTAATGTTGTTATTATTACGCAATTAATAGGAAAAGATTTTATTGTATGATAAGAAAAAAAAAGACTACAAATTTTCGTAGGCATAATTTAGACATCTATATAAGCGCTAATTTTTCTGGCTAACCTTAATTATACATGAAAATTTTGCCTGCACTCGATGTATAATATGATTAAATATAATAAAACCAAATGTAAACCCCTATTTTTGAATTTTTGTTTTTTACCCGATGTCCAACCTATGGCCCGGTTCGTTCCATAGTGTGCCATCGTAAAGTTAAAGAGTTAATTTAACAAAATTTTTAAAAATTGTTCATATTTTAAAATTGAATTTTAGGATAAAACTTTGATATTACCTTGTTAACGTAAAATACACTGCCTAGTAAAATCGGTTTCCCATTTTTCACCTCCGCGGGTTAAATGTATTTTTTATCATCAGATTCACTTTCAGCAACCAATATACAAATTTTCACTAAAACTACCATCCACCCTCCAGGGGGTGGAGTTTGGACTTTTTTTATTATCTACCTTTATTCACTACCTCAGAAACCCCCACATACCAATTTTCACAATAACTACCCCCCGCCCTTTAGGGGGTGTAGTTGGAATTTTATTATTATTATTAGATTTACTTTCAGCAACCTCAAAAACCCCTATATACAATTTTTACGAAGACTACCCCCCACCCTTAGGGGTGGAGTTAGAATTTTTTTATTATCATATTCAATTTTGGCAGCTTTAAAAACCCTTATATAACAATTTTCAATTTTTTGTAAAAAATTGTTGTATTTACATCATTTGTCCCCCTCACCCCACTCCAATATTTACCATAAACAATACCGAGCGAGAATTTTTGGTAACATACCTGTATGCCAAATTTCAAGTCTCTACTGAAAGCTTTCTTAAGTTATCGTGGATACAAGATTTCCCGGACAGAACTACCAATCGACCAATAGACCGACAATTTTTTTTTGCTTGAATGGATTTATATCGACATATATATATAATTTCCGAAAATTAGAAATTTTTCAAAATGGGAAAGCAAAATGGTATTAGAACCAGTTAAATTTACTATAAAACAGTAAATTTGCAATCTAATTTTCCCAACTAGTCCAACATAGAAGGGTATTCCACGGTGGGATTCCCACCCCCCGGCATGGCGACGTCACTGTTTAGCGTAACCAGAATTCTATACATGGCAACCAAATAGGTCGCAATTTAGTTAAGGTAACAGTTATGTAGTTAAGGTTATAAATATGTAAGGTAAGTAATCTATCTCAGAGCCTCGTAGCTTCCTGTTTATTGCCATGTCCATACACACAAACTGGTCATATTACTCTACATTGCAATGTAGAAGATTACCTAAGTTTTTGTTAAAGTTACGTTAACTAACTGAAATTCTACATAGACTAACTGTTAGATAGGACGTTCTACTACCATAAAATATAAATAAAATACCTACTTACCGTAATCAAATCTTTTGAATTTTCAAAATATTAAATTTTTTATATAATTGTTTAAGAACGAAAAGAAAATCACTCAAATCGTTGCAAAATTTAAACCATAACTAGTGGTGCGATCTAGCGCTTGCCCTAAGAATATTGTCAGCAATACTAACTAAAAACACTGTAAAATATTTTTTTTTTCATTCGTTTGGACTTTTTGAAATATGTCAAATTGGCCATAATAAATACATGGCCGTAATACTTTTAACCACCTTACACTGTTAAAAGTGATAGTAAAGCCGAGTTTAAAGCAGTTATCCTTGTGAGGAAATACTGAATTATACTCTCATACTTTCATGTAATTTGTAAATTTTAAGTTAAACCACAGGTTAGGTTGAATTCACAGAACAACTGAAAAACAAGCTGTAAACACACGATGGTAATACAGTCAAGTGCTTTAAATTTACTTTAAAAATTAAGGTATTTTTACAATCGCTATTTAAAAATACAGTTAGGCTTAAAATTTACTATAATAATTGCTGGCAATAGATCGCCTACAATAATTGCTGGACATGTTTTTAGAGTGTAGTTAGGTATGCCATATCTTACTAGCTTAGGCAAACATAATGTTTTTTCCTTGCTGAATTTGAGAAAGTTGGTAATAATTACAGGCCGGGATTTTCGAGCTATGACTCATCTTTAGAAATCCTTTTTAACTCTATCGGTGTTATAGAGTGGGGACTTCTGTCCGACAGTCGTCTTCGACCGCTTCTCAGCAGTTTTAAATTTATACTACGCTCATAAACGTATGAAAAGCTCGCTAACTCTTAAGGTCTGGTGATAATAATGTGTTTTGTAAATTGTGTCCTAAACATTATCTTCGTCAATTTTAATAAAATATTTTTTATGGTCATTAATTAGAAAAAAAATTATAATAAGCTTCTAAGACGGTTTTGTTGTATGAGCCAATTCAATTAAGACCATCATTATCCAAAGAATCCGAAAGCTCGCATTCAGGATCTTCGAGCAACGATTGTGAACGAGAACTATAGGTGAGCAGGCTTGGTACATTTACAAGGTGTCGGCATTTGTTTCAAGCGAGCCACTTATTGGGTGGGCAGAGGGCAGTCGCACCGATAAAAAAGACCATCTAGAACACCTGAATGGCGTTTCCATGTAGGAAGCCATGTTAGGTGTGAGTCTTTTGTTTCTGGGTGGTAAAAGGAGATGTAAACATACCTTTCTAAAACGATCGAGACAAAGAGAACAATTGTTGTGGGTGTTTGACGTGTATAATTGAGAATTTGATGGACTGCTTTATTTTTTGATATATCGCGTCCGGACGTTTTTTCACATTTTAAGTTGTTATTCGTTAACTGGATTGTCTTTCTCTCGTTTTGTTTCACGTCTACAGAAATGATTTAGGTCGTAAAAAAGGTTGAATTAAGGTTTAAAACCTTGATTTGTCTTGTTACGCTGCGTTAAATTTTTGATGGAACATCACATTATTAATGTTGATAGCATAATTTAGGTTCAGCTATTTGCAAATTACTTACATGTTCTTTTTTTAAATAGTGAGTAAAACTTATGTATACAGGGCCATATTTCCCATTAGACAATACCAGACAAATATTAAGAAGTCACAATAATATTATAGATATAGGGGTGACCGGGGCTAGTTGTCGCAGGGGTAAGTTGTCGAAGTGCTTATATCTTAAAAAGTAAAATATTTTTCTGCGCCAAACCAAGATTAACCGCTGCGTTACAACAGTGCCATTTATCATTTGTTAACTTAAATGCAATAAATTAAAAGAACATCCAGATAAACCAAAAAATGTAAAAATTAAAGAGCCCAGTAATTTTTTTGTGGTAAAATCTTTTTTCTTATTGTTACTGATTAAAAGCATTAAGATAAGAGAATTTTATGTATAATAATAGTTTAAGGTGTATATTATTTGTTGATATTGTTATTTAGGAGTGTTTATTCGTTAATTAGAAAGTACTTGATACATAACGTAAAATTGACCACTGGGGCTAGTTGTGGCATTTGGTTTGGGGCTAGTTGTGGCATGATCATATTCAAAACTGTCTAAAAAAGTGAAACTTTGTCGAAGCAAATAAATTCGTTTATTAAATTATATTAAATTAAAAAAAAATCAAAAAAATATTATTTAATTATAAAGTTGGAAATTTTGGCACAAAAGTAAAAAGTTAGATAACAATCAGCTTGTGGGGAGGCACATGTCTTATTAGTTATTTATAATTTTTATAAATGCCTTTATATTTCTTCAAAAAAATATACTCGAAGTGCCGCGACAACGTGCCCCGTAATGGGGCACGTTGTCGCAATTTTCAAGACTTCACAAAAAAAAACATAACTCTAATACCCTATAAAATTTTTTATGTTTTTTCTTTAAATAATGTTACTGAAACATGCAGCTAAAATTACCATTCCGTCAATTAAAAAAAATTACAAAAATAAAGGAAAAAACTGACTTTGAATGAAAAGTGCGACAATTAGCCCCGGCCACCCCTACAGATATATAGATATTATAGATATACCGTAAGATTATAAAGTGCCGAACACTTTTTAATGCAAAACTGGCATTAGCGATGAGTAAAATGCAAGAAAGCTGTGTGCGTTTTATTGGCCACCGAGCTGTTGTACGTAGCAATCACATGGGCGCACAATTCTAACAGAGGCGTGGCTTCAAACGAAGAGTATTTTCTTTTCAAACTGTTCTGCACTTTATAATCGCACTGTACATATCAGATACAATAATATTATAGATCTATAGATAAGTATTATAGATTTTTTGTAGTAGCCAGGTTTTTAATCATAATTTTTAATGCACGAAAAAAATGGCAAGGGCTCTAGATATTTGATTGTTTGAAGTTGCTTATGAATGTGTTGATGTTTTTTTTTTAGTCAATAGGTTTTTAAAGCGGTGAACCGCAGTGTTTTGTCAGAACTTTATCTTTCGTGCAAAGATTGCACTGCACATGCCCTCAAAAGGGCGGCATGTTGTCTTTTTTAACTTTTAAGTTAAAACTTATAAGTAAAACCGACGCTGCGCCTGTATAGATTTAACTACAGCACTTGAGATGCTGAATTGGTTTTGGACACGGTTATCTTTAATAAACCTGGATTTTTAATTTACTTTTTGGAATGTAATTTTGCTCCTGTGAGAATACAATCTAGTTCCCATATTCGTCAAACATCCCATATTACCACCATCATTAAAAAAAAGGAACTAAAATACAAAGTTTGATTCATAAAATAAAATCTTTGGGTTGTTGAAAAAAACTTTGTAAATAGCTGCCCAGAGCTTATCGATTACACTGGTCGACAAATCTGAAGATTTCTCTAACTGAGATTCCAGACATAGGTTTATACTAATTTTGGGTCGCTGAATCCAAATACGAAGGCCGTTTGTCTCCATCACCCTCAGATTTTTTTATATCATAAAAAAAGTTAAAATTAGGAAAATCGATTTTGTGTAATTACAAGCAAATGCTTTCATTTGTCACATTAAAATTTAGTACGGTTAATAGTGGTAATATAAGTTATTTATTCCCCTACTTACCCAAAAATACAATTGTGTGTATGTTAGAGGCGTGCGTTCTAAAGTGTTTCTGTAATATATTTCTCCAACAAAATGTATGTTTAAGAATTTTACAATTTCGATAAAAAATTATTATTTATTGATTAATTTTATGTAAAAAACATAGTGGACCTTTTGATCAAAGGTCAATAGTTTTCGAGAAAAATAGGTTTAAACATATCTCTGCAAGTTCCACTAAGAAAAAAACTGCTGCCAACAAGATAATACTTTCCCCTATAGGTCTAGGTTTATTAAAATAAAAATAAAAATAAATAAATAAATTTAAAAAAATTAAATTAATTTTTTTTCCGAAAAAGTCTATTTTTTCGTTTTAACGAAAAATAAATTGAATAAAAAATAAAAAGTTTTAACCCCATTTTACCCCCTTACCCCACCCCGATTTTTATCAAAAAAAAAATATCCTAGCTACACAAAAAAAGGTCAATAGCTTTTTTTTCCTATGTATTACATTACATGTTTGTTTAACCTCTTACTATTCTACTTAATTAAGCATCCCCTAAGTCCAGGACTTTTGTGGGCTAGTAGTAGAGGGAACCACCGGCTTATACTGTCTTTCGAACCAGTTTCTAGGGAGTGTCTGTTTCACTTATCGCCTTCGCCAAATTTCAATTATTAATTAACTGAAAAAGGCAAATCGGCGCCAGTGAGAATCGAACTCACGCTAGTAGGCTTGCTATACATACGCGCTAGCCCCTACGCTATGCCTCCCACACATTTTGAGGCGCTTAATCCGAATTTGAAGTCAAAATAGCACCTTATCCAATTAGTTTTCCAGGTGATGTGCTATTTTGACCTCAAATTCGGATCCAGCGCCTCAAAATACATAGGAAAAAAAACTATTGACCCTTTTTGTGTGGCTAGGATATTTTTTTTTTTGATAAAAATCGGGGTGGGGTAAGGGGATAAACTTTTTTTTATTTTTTTTTTCAATTTATTTTTCGTTAAAACGAAAAAAGAGACTTTTTTCGGAAAAAAAAATTTAATTATTTTTTTTTTAATTTATTTATTTATTTTTATTTTTATTTTCATAAACCTAGACCTATAGGAGAAAGTATTATCTTGTAGGCAGCAGTTTATTTCTTAGTGAAACTTGCAGAGATATGTTTAAACCTATTTTTCTCGAAAACTATTGACCTTTGATCAAAAGGTCCAATATGTTTTTTACGTAAAATTAATCAATAAATAATCATTTTTTATCGAAATTGTAAAATTCTTAAACATAAATTTTCTTGAAGAAATATATTACAGAAACATTTTAGAACGCACGCCTCTGACATACACACAATTGTATTTTTGGGTAAGTAGGGGAATAAATAACATATATTACCACTATTAACCGTACTTAATTTTAATGTGATAAGTCAAAGCATTTTCTTGTAATTACACAAAATCAATTTTCCTAATTTTAACTTTTTTTATGATATCAAAAAATTTGAGGGTGATGGAGACAAACGGCCTTCGGATTTGGATTCAGCGACCCAAAATTAGTATAAACCTATTTCTGGAATCTTAGTTAGAGAAATCTTCAGATTTGTCGACCAGTGTTATTTTTGATAATTTTACATTTTGCAGAAATTTTGGTTGAAATTTTGCTCATGAATAGCTATAGTTAACATTATTACTATAGCCTACTATGTAGTAAATTAAAGATCTCACACTGTTGCCGTTGTTCCGTATTTACAATCTAACTTACCGATAAAAAGTTCATTCGTAATAATTTCTTGACGTTTCATTCATTATTTGCAAATTTGATGTAATGCGCATGCTTAAGCTGGCGACTTCGCCAAGGTCTGGATAAAATACAAGGAATAAACAATTTTTAGGGTCTTTTTCATGAATCATGTTACTCTTCTGGAAAATTTTAATTATTTGATGCATAATATTTATGGAATATTATGTTATCTTTATCTATACAAAATAAACATGACAACAAAGCGGAAAAAAAATCAGGGCTACCAAATTTGTTTAGTTGGATAAGATATTATGAATGATGTATGTTAGTATAACTGGTCCACTGAAATACTACATAATAGGCTATAGTAATAATATTAACTATACAGGTACAGGTACAGTTGAATTAGTTTTGACTATGGCTTGATGTTTGCCAATTGCAGCCTTTAAGTGTTTGATTAAATTACATATTTTGTAGTTTTATTGGTGGCGTAATGTTTATATAATGAAAATTAATGACTCAAGAATTAAAACTAGTTAAAAGGCATAACCAGTTATATAACAGGAAACATTATTTATCCATAATAATAGGTACAATTTAATAATAAATATAATGTTAAACGAGAGATTGACTAATTTTTTAAGTACACATTTTATTAAAGACTAAATTTTACTTTATTTAATTTATTTAATAAAAAAGTTCCTATGAAGTACATTTCGGGCTAGTTTACCCAATAATTATAATTAACACTAAACTAACTAAAAATTTAACAAAAGAATAAATGTGGAAAACAAATCTGACATTTAATTGGTGAAATTCTTATTTATTTTAGTGTTAACCTTTTGCTCAGAGAATTTGACTACAGTTAAAATGAAATAAGTTTTTATAAATATACACTGTAAAAAGTACCTTAAAAAATTATAATTAACACTGTACAATTTAAACACCTAATAAATCATATAAACCTTTATATAAAAAAACACTTTAATTATTTCTACAAATTTTTATAGAATAAAAAACTTAAAATATTAGGCTTCTTTAATTACAGGTTAGAATTTAAACATTTGTAATTGTCTATTAAACTAAATTTTAAAAATAAAACTATGGAATTAACAAATTAGAAGCACGCAATTTCCTGTTGTTTTTTTAGTAAATATTACATCGTGATTTTTTTAATAAACAAAGATTATGTCTAGTTAGCGGTTAGATCAAAACAACTGTCATTAAAATTTAAAATCATTATGTAATATTTAATAATATAAATAGGAACTATCTATCTAATAGTAAATCAAATATTTTTTTATTTATAAAGAAATATTGTGAAACTATCAATGTACAGGTAGTTATTTTTTTAAAAAGTTTATTGAACGAGAGTGGTAAAAGTCATCAAAATAATATAGTACATTACATAACTAGTGTGGAAAGTGACATATTTCACGCGAGTGGGAAGGTTTACGAACGAGCCGTCAGGCAAGTGAGGAAACCCCACGAGTGTAAGAAATACACTATCCAACGAGTTATGAACACTATTTTTCCTACGACCCCGAAAAAATATAAAATTTAAACTTTAAGAATTCTTCATTTAATATTTTCTAATTTTTATTACTTAATCCAAAAACTTTTGAGAAAAGCAAAACACAAAATAGCATACAAAATTATATATGTATGTCAACAGAAAATATTTTTTTATTTACCTTTAGTTTTATTGTTTTATATTAAATATTACATTATTATGGAAGCTCAAAACTGTTTAATGGGTTGCCTAACCGCAAGCATCTTTTAAATCAAGGCAAATTTGACAGTTTACAAATAAAGTAATTTTTATAAAATCTATAAATTAAAAAACATATTAAGTAATATTGACGTGGGTCAAAATAGTAAGGTTATAACTATAGTTTTTATTTTTGATATGAAAAACAGAAATATTTGGATTGAAAAACATAAAAGACATCAAAAAAGTCTATAATGAAAGGTGCAAAATGGCATATAAAACGAGGTGAGTAAAATTCGTAGAATTTACAACGTAAATATCTAAACAAAATAAGGCAAACCTACATACATATATATCAAACTAGGGTGGTATGAAAATATCAAACAAGTGTGATATAATGCGTTTTCTAAAGAACAAAAGAGTGTGGTAAATGTCATTTTCATTGGGGGTCGTAGGAAAAGTTTTGATTAGTTTTGTTATTGAACGGCTTTCTGTCACTTTTTGTTCAAGTTATAAATAACACTGCTCAACACTCAAAAATTTGCCTACACCATTTTAGTTGCTTTTGGCTATATTTGATAAGCTGATTTCTGAACCTTTTTCGTTTTTCTCGATCAGCTCGTTTTTTTAAGATGTGGCTCAAAGTGTTTTTTTTTGCCTGTAGTTGTAGTAAAAAAAAAACGAAAAAGAATTTTTGAAAAATTATTAAGTCCTAATTAATTTTTTGTTTTGAGTTGGATTATTACTAGGGCTCTAAGCTAAAAAAGGCGGATTTCAAATATCTTTATTCGTTTGTTTTTTATAGGTTTCTAAATTCAAAAAATGAGATTTTTTCGTATTTTTTTGCTATATTTTTATAAAATATTTATATAAATATTAAATATATAACTCTGATTTTTATAATAAACACTAACACACATGTGAGGTTTGTAAAAATAAAAAAAAGTTTTAGATTGAGTCCGATAACGGAGATTTTATTGGGAGTTATTGAAAAAGTCCAAACCATAAAGCAAAGAGAAAAAGTTTATTTTTAATTTTTCGTTTTATTTTATTGTGTTGCTCTTCTAAAAATAAATAAAACACTTCAATATTTTTGTTTTTTTTTTTTTTTTTGATAAAATCTCCGTCACTGGATTAAATCTAAAAGTTTATTTTTTATTTTTATAAACCGCACATATGTATTGCGTATAAAAATAAAGTATCTTTAGTATTTATATAAAAATTTTATCAAAATATATCGAAGAAATGCGAAAAAATCTAATTTTTTGAATTTAGAAGCATATAAAAAACAAAAAAGATATTTGAAATCAGCTTTTTTTGGCTTAGAGCCCTATTAATAGAGAGCCAATCCATATATTTTTTTGTAGAGTAGTGTAATTGAAGTAAGCCCTATTTTTTAGAAATTCGTGTGCTTAAGTTGCCAGCAAAAACTATCAATTATAACTAATTAGGTATCTAAATGTTTGATGAGAAATCAAGCTAGGAATGTCATTCAAAATTAATCCTAGCATTCTATTATAGACTTGATAAGTCTTAAGGAGTCAGGATAAGTTAGGTTTTTACCAGTTTTGATAAGTGTCGATGAGTTTTAATGAGTTTTTATTATAACAAATTAATTAATAATATGATTAATAATAAATCGTTGATGTGTTTTGATAAGTTTTGTAGCATTTGGTGAGTTTTTATGACTTTGTATAAATTTTGATGACATTTGATAAATTTTGAAGCATTTTAATAAGTTTTTATGACCTTGTATAAGTTTTGATGACATTTGATGAGTTTTGATCAGTTTTGACAAGTTTTCTTGACTTTTAATGTAGTCTGCTCTTGTTAAACGCATCTAGGTAATTATATTAATATTTTGATAGGTAAAAAATAATGATATTATTCATTATGAGATAATCATTTTAAAATATTGCCTATGACACTTTTATTTAGCTTCACTTGTTTGTCTGTTAGATTCCAAGATAATACTAGAAAGCTTAATATAATTATAAATACTTATTTCCAAAAACGAAACAATATTTAAACAAAAAATAGCCTCTAACCCCTCCCTTATAAGGGTGCTGTTAATTACTTAAAATATTTTTTTGAAAATTGGGTCCTGGCCCAGGACTTCTGGGGCTTTTTGTATAAGCTCCAGCCCGCTGAAACTGAAATTCTAGTGCTGCCTTTAGGTAAATCTATTTAGGTATCTCCTAAAGGAACATTGAAGTATTACGTAACGAAAACTTTGATCACCTCCCACCCTCCCCTTGTAAAGCTAGTTTCCTATACCATTAACATAGGCGTAACACTCCAAAATGACCACCACCCCCCCTTAGGAGGGTTACGTAATACTTAAACGTTCCCTAATAAGAATAATTTAATCTCATTAAAAATGAAAAACCATTTGGTTCCGGTGCTGTCCGAAAATGATTTATTTTATTTATTAAATTTACGATGCACGTAGGGTCGCCAGACGTCTGGTTTTTATTCGGACTTGTCAGATTTTTGAAAATCTTTTTGTGTTCAGAAAACAAGACAAAATGGTTTTGTGACAGGTTTACGAAAAAAAAATTCCGTTAGAAATAACCTGCAATTTAACTACCGGCTGTCAGTACCAGAATTTTAAAACAAATTTTAAAATTAAAATTTTACAGTAAAATCAAATTTTTGCTTTGGACTTTTTTTTCGCCCTTTTTCATACCGAAATTTTTAAATTATATTGCAATTCAAAAACTTGATTTTACGGTAATCAGGGTTATAAACGGTTATAAAAGGCTATAAAAATTTTATAAATCGGTTTATATGATTTTCAGAAAAAAAAAACAATCATTAACACTAAACTAAGAATTTGATCAATAAAATGTGAGAATTATTTGACACTTCTCATCGATTAAATTCTTAGTTAGATTCGTGCTAATAAATGGGTAATTCAACCTTAAAACTGCCTATTTAGTTTATCAAAAAAAAAAAAAAAAAAATGGCGGACAAGAAACTCTATATTTATAGAAACATTTTATAATATTTAAGAAACATTTTCAAAACCTTTTAATCGCTTTTAAAGGAGCAAAAAAGATTTCTACAAAACTAATTTATGCAGTGATAAATGGCAACATATTACCATTTACGGACTATGTAATTTATTTTTACCGTGTAGTGTTTGAACCAAGTTTATTAAACATTTAAGATATTTTTTACTGTTTTTAACTAATTTGGGGTCTTTGATTTTAAAAATAATATCAGTTTTGCTGTAAAACCTTTTATTAAAAAAAACCATGGCAATCTATGATAATCTGCATATTTCGCTTAAGTATTTAATACATAATATACATAATATACATTGTATATTATACATTGTATAAATATTTTTGAAATCAGCGACCCAAATTAGTTAAAAACAGTTAAAATATCCAGGCTCTATAACAAAAAATATTATTGTCCAATTTAATAAATAATAAAAAGTCCAAAAAAATACACTGAAAAATAAAATGTTGCATATTTTTTTTTTGTTGATGGATTATTTTAAATTTCGTCTGAAATAAAAACCAAGCCAATAAATCATTTGTAAGTGGTTCATGGAAAAGGAAGATTAGCAAAAAAAAAGGATGATTTTTTTATTAATTAACGTAGAAATGCACACCGGAAACGACCCAAAAGTCGCGCCGTTAGGGGTGGACCGAATGGGGAGGAGATGCCTTCCCCCTCCTTAAATGTTGGGAAATTATTGTCGATGTTTTTATTCCGTTGTAAATAAAATATTCTTCTTAAACTATGTTGTTGTTTTATTTTTTGGGAAATTTTAGTAATCTCTCCCCCAACGATGTTCCTTTGGTACACCCCTGACAAACCCTGGTATATTCGTGTAGTATACAATCAAATTTCATTTGTTAAGGGGTCTTTCTACCTTAGAAATTATAAATATGATCTTTTTTTAACATTTTTTTTTTATATAGAAAGAAAAGATAAAATTGTGAAATTTTGTAGGTAAGTTTATTCATATTCAAAGAATACAAATAAAATTTCTTTAGATTTTTTGTTTGAAAAAATTTTTGATAAACGTCCGCCATTTTGTTATTTTTTGGCCAAAAAAAAATTCTTCTAGATAGGGCTATAGCGACTTCAGTACTGAATAATATCCGGTTTTGTTTTTTCTTTTCAGTCGATCCAAACGGCCGGAATCATGGCGACCACCGTTTTTTGATGTTTTTTTTTTCAGAAAAAAAAATATGGCCAGAAAATGGCACTTTAAAAATGTAAAGAAATGTTATTTGTATTATTTAAACATGAATAAACATACCTACAAAATTTCACAATGATATCGGTTTTCTTTCTATATAAAAAAAATGTTTCCCTATAAATAACGGGAAAACGCAAAAATTTCGGGGACAATGTACAGGAAACTTTTTAAAGTACTTGAAAAAAACTGTCAAATGAGCTCTTATAAAAGTTTCTAGCATAAAAACTAAGGGAGTTATGATTAAAATAAAATGGGTTTGGACTTTTTTCGAGAAAAAGTCGGAAATTAAACCAACGGGTTTACCTCTAGAATTGAAATTGATCGTAATCCTTTTATAATTTACTTTATTTAAGTACTAATAATATGTTCCAGAAGTTTAAGCGGTTTAGAATTCCTATTTATGAAAAAAAGTTTGATTGACATACAAGAAATACTTTTTAAATTAAAAAAAAATGTCTTTTTTTCGAAATAATTCGAAAACGAAAAAACGAAACGTAAACAAAAGCTATAGTAAAAACAAAGCTATCTTTTTACTTTAGCATTTTTTTAGTTTTCGAGTTATTTCGAAAACGAAATTATCTGTCTGGCAACCCTGGATACATCTTGTTATGGTGATTTAGACTTTTTAATGAAAAACTTAAATGTAAAATGTATCCTATAATTTAATGTTATCTTTATATTTCTTTATTGAGGAGGAATTAGGACAGTGATTAATTAACAATAAATTAACATTTTGATGGGATATTTTTTCATCGATTTTGGACCACACATCTAATTTAATCATATATTTATTATTTTACTCCTCGCAGCTTAGGGGCTGTCCATATATTACGTAACGCAATTTTTCAAAAAATTGTCCCCCCACCTCCCCTGTGTAACAAACTGTCACATTTACCAACACCCCCCCCCCCCCGTGTAACGCGTAACAATATAAAAATTTGTATTTTTTTTTCTAACATATCTTGATACAGAATGCAAGACGGTAAAAAGTGTAAAAATGATACATATTTATTATAATAATACATATAGCACTTAATGTACTTAAACGAAAAAATCACTCAAACTTTAAAAAAATACTCATAATCAATATCACACAGGAAAAAAATACTAGGTACCTCTTTTTACACTGAGTTTCACATATAACACGTATATTGTTTATGCACAGGTACACAAAATAGTATACACATTGGTGTTCTAAGAGTACACATTCTGCGCGAAAATGTATCATCGCCGATGGTTCATCGGCAAGATCACGCAAGAACAGGGCCGTAAGATTTTTTTTTAATATCAATGTCAACAGTTTTTTTACTGATTACAATATTATTTAAATATGCATAGTTTTGGCAATTTTTGTGTGAAAAGGGGAATTATGGGCCACTAAATAGTAATTTATGTTGAAATAAAAATACATCTGCCAAGCTTAGGAAATAAACATTAAATTTATTAAATTCCGTTACGTAACGTTTACCTAGACCCCCCCCTCCCCCTGTCACAAACTGTAACAATTTCTCTGACCCCCTCCCCCCCTAGGCGCCTTACGTAAAATATGGACAGCCCCTTAACAGCAGAGGAGTAGGTATTAAAAGTTTACTTCGACCCCGAAAAAAAAAATGTTTGTCAAAAATAATAAAAAAAACATGTCAAAGTACCTACGTTATTTACAGTTCTAAACAACTTTTAAAAATGTCCGTCCGTCTGTCTGTGATAATAACTCAAGAAAGAATAATCCGATCGACACGAAAATTAGAAAGAATGCCCCCAAAGAAACAAAACCGTCATCAATTCGTGAAATTTCACCTTCAAATTGATTTTTCTCGAAAACGGTTAATCCTACAGTATTAGAACAAGAGTACCGTTTTTATGTATTTTGACGCGAGGAATTATATTCCAAAAATAAAATTACAAAAAAGTTCACAGAAAAAGTTATCGGCTGGGATCAATGTTAGAAACCTTCTACTGTACAAGTAAAGCAAAATCGTGATAACATTAATAAACTAAATTAAATTGTTTGATATTTACAAATTTAAAAGATCTATATAAAACATTTTACTATTCCTTAAAACAACTTTTGTTTGATTAACGCAGTCGTCCCTCCGAAGTGACTGATCAGTCACTTCGGAGGGACGACTGCGTTAATCAAACGTTTTAAGGAATAGTAAAATGTTTTATACATAACATTAATATGTTTTAAGCCTCCAGTTATGAGATACATCGTAGCTAATCACGTCTAATTTTTGGTTCTTGCGTAGGTTCATCGTAGCTGATCACAAGTCTAATTTTTTCTATGTTTGCATCTTTGTTTGCAAAGTTTGTTGTCAGACGATTTAATCTTTCCTCTATTGGTTCCAGGCCAGTCTTCTCATAACACAATTTTAAACAAGGAAATGCAAAAAAAGAAAATGTTATACCATGAACATATTTCCAGACTAATCCCAAAAAATGTGACAACTAGCCCCAATTGTCAATTTTACGTTATCACAATTATTTTAGAAGTAATTAACGAATAGACAACCATTAGTGGCACCGCCAACAAATAATATACACTTGAAACTATTATTATACACAAAGTTATCTTATTGTTTTAAATAACTCACAATGAGAAAAAATATAAACGACATAAAAATTACTTGACGCTTCAATTTTACATTTTTTTTTTGTTTACCTCGCTGCTCTCTTAAATAATTGCTTAAAAGTTTGAGATATAAGCACTGCGACAACTTACCCCTGCGACAACTAGCCCCGGTCTCTCCTAAGACCTATTAACATTCAAAAAATCTGTTTTTAAACGAGAAATTTGTACCGCCATCTGCTAAAAAGTAGTCGAACTAATTCTCCGCTTGGCAAAAGCAGGTATATTTTCTGTATGTTGAACCTACACGCTAAAAGAATATAAATTACATGCGACGACATCTGAAAGTAAGAGCACCAACCTTCAAAGTTCATCCTCTGTTACACAGGTGGAGCTTTGTAACTAAAATATATCGAGGAAGGAAGCTTTAGGCGAAAGCTTTTTAAAGCTTTAAAAAATAGCGTAGAATACTTTCATTCAAATTGCGCTGAAAATAGAATTTAATTTAAAGTAAGTTCTTAAATAAATAGTAAAAAAAATATTTAATTAAATTCTTATAGTGCTGCTTGATTTCTTTTTCTTTTTAACTTTAGATATAAAAAAATAAAATAAATTTTAATAAAACAATATTTGATTAAATAACTTAATTTTAAAGTAGGTACTAGCAAACGTAAATAATGTTAAAATTAAAATAGTATATTATGCATCCACAAACTAATACTTACAATATGGAGAAAGGAAAAAAAGCCTACAAAATGGAGAAATGGACAAATTGTAACAGTACATAAAAAAGGAGACCAACAAACATGTAGAAATTACCGAGGAACAACACTTTTAAACACAGCATACAAGATCATGTCAACATTAATACAAAACAGACTAGTAAAAGAGACAAAAAACATAGTAGGTCAGTATCGGTCAGTATCAATGTGGATTTACACCTGGAAAATCTACAACTGACGCAATCCACATACTAAAACAAATAATAGAGAAGGCATATGACTACAATATGAATTTAGAACTGTTATTTATAGACTTTGAACAGGCTTTTGATTCAATTAAAAGAGGAAAGCTGCACTTAAACACTTTAGAATACCACCAAAGCTGAGAATATTGATTATGATGACGTTAAACAGAACAACAATGACAATTAAGACAGAAGAAGGTGTAATTTGATAACTTTTTAACGCATTTTTAATTTTTTTAATTTTGGAAAAAAGTTGTAAATTTAAGCGTCACAAGGCAGGGTGCGTGCAAGTGAAGGCAGATTTTTTGCTGCATTCTTTCGATAGCTTTAAACCTGTGTGTCAAACAATACTAAGATCATTGATTAAAGAAGAGAACTCCTTTATAATCATTGCTAAGATGATTAAAAAATAGATTTATGAAATATTTAGTTAAATAAAAGTTAATATAATTTTAATTAATCCAACAACTCAAAAAATTTATTTCGATAAATACATTAACAATCTAAATTTAAAACAATGGCTTTGAGTTTACGACACTATTTGAAATAGAAGTAAGTTAATGGCAATCAATATAGATTCAGTAGGAGACTATTTATTTACATTGTTCTAAAATACGCCGTCATTTAAAACTACCCAAATAATCTACAACATCCAATATCCATTAAATTTCAGGGCTGTCAATATATATT
This sequence comes from Brachypterus glaber, assembly GCA_958510825.1. Lineage (NCBI taxonomy): Eukaryota > Metazoa > Arthropoda > Insecta > Coleoptera > Kateretidae > Brachypterus > Brachypterus glaber. Next base: position 63,194,410 of record OY294044.1, on the reverse strand, counting down.
TCATGGATGCCCAACAATCCTTCTGGATCAACATTTAGTTGTATTTTGTTTTTTTTTTAATGTTTTTTTTTATGTTTTTTTTTAAACCTACCAAAATAATCTACAACATCCAATATCCATTAAATTTCAGGGCTGTCAATATATATGTCAAAGATACCCAACAATCCTTCTGGATCAACGTTTAGTTGTATTTTATTTTTTTTTTAATGTTTTTTTTTAACCTACCAAAATAATCTACAACATCCAATATCCATTAAATTTCGGGGCTGTCAATATATATGTCAGGGATACCCAACAATCCTTCTGGATCAACGTTTAGTTGTTTTTTGTTTTCTTTAATGTTTTTTTTTAAATGTTTTTTTTTAACTTGTAGTCCTGATTGATCCTTATAATAAAAGTATTTTTTCCTAAATAACTTAGGCCCATCCGACTTTTCCTTTAACTTTTTTCGATTTTTTTTTAAATTTTACCCCCTTATAACTGTTTTTTTTTTTGGGATTACTTTCAAAAACAATAGGAATCTTTCTCTTAAAGAACTAAGTTTTTTCTTAAAATTTCGTGTCAATTAGATAATTCGTTCTTGAGTTAACATTTTTAAAGTTGCCTATTTTTTCATGTAACCCATTTAAATGTATATATTTTTTATCTAGGATGTTTTTTTTTTGGCAATTTTGGAAAATTCCAAACTATAGAGATAAGAGATCTGAATCAGCTCCTACGGGTGGTACAGGAGTATACACGCGCTATCGGCATGGAATTTGGCATGGACAAATGTGCACTGGTACATCTCAAGAGAGGAAAATCAGTAGAAATCGGCGAAGATGCGCAACTCGTAGACGGAAGCATCCCTCATCATCTAGATGCCGGAGAGACGTACACCTATCTGGGTATGGAACAAAGTCATACCCAAGAAGTAAGATCTGTTAAAGACGCTCTTCGCAGCAAGTACAGACACTGCCTCCGACAGATCTGGTCATCAGAACTGTCTGGACCCAATAAAGTGTCTGCCACAAACATGCTTGCTGTTCCAATTCTACTCTACTCATTTGGAACCATCAAGTGGACAGTAGATGAGTTGCGCCAACTTGACCGTTCTACTCGGAAGCTTATGAACCTTTTTAGAAGCTTGCATCCGAGATCATCCGTTCCACGACTATATTTCCCACGAAATCGGGGTGGCCTTGGATACAGCCTGTAAGATCTTTGCTTAACCGGCTAAAGGTTCATATAATGGTTTAGGTCCGTGGCATTTTGAATGCACGTTACTGTACACCTTAAATTGTGACGATTTGCCTTTTGGGAAAAAGTGAACAGATAAAAGTCACCACATCAATAGATGGCACCATGCTTTTATATCTATCTAACGATTTATTTGAATATTAGCAACATACAGGATACACAGTGCTGATGATTCCCAAAAAGGATGAAATGGTACCTACTATTCACTGTTTCCTGTCCATTTGATTTTAACGACAGATAGATATCTTTCTTATAAAAAAAGAAAAAAAGAGGTCCTAACCTCTAAAAAAAAAGGTTCACACCTCTGAAAAAATTCAAAAAATTCATTTACTCAAGCTTTACCCCCGACGAAAAATTTTGATGACAAAAAAAAAGTTCCTCACCTCTGTAAAAATTCCCAACTTTATCCTCTAATTTCCCAACTACACTCCCAAAAATTAAAAAAATCTTAACTTTTCTCAACTCTGAACAAATACCCAACTTATTACTCCAATTTTTCCAACTTTCTACCAATTTACCCAAAATTTACCACTCAATTTCCGAAATTTGCCACTGATTTTACCAACTGGACAGTGGATTTTCCAGACTAGACCATGATTCCTCCCCGCCCTACCCCCTTCATAGAAGCAGCCCTGGTTAAGATCCTTAATGGGTTGGACAGCCAATAATGATGATATATTATATATTTTATTATTCCATCAATCTATTTTCTAATCATCGTACAGAGTGATATTGGTAGACTGACAGTTTCGGGCTGCTGGCCCTCTTCAGTACCAAGAGTCAACTCTGCACGCTGATTAAGAAAACGTTTTTAGACTTTACTCGCAAATGAATATAGCCATTAGATTGATGTAGACCTGTGCGCCATCTATTTCTAGATGTAGACAACTACTCATACCTCTCCTAATCTGGAGACTTTGAATGGTAGCAAGTTGAAGACTTGTGTGTCTCAAGCACATAGTACCACTAACGGGTGGTTAGACGTAAAATTAGTAAGGACAGAAATTTTTAATTTTAAACAAAATTATAAAAATATTAATTTATTATTCCATCAATCTATTTTCTAATCATCGTACAGAGTGATATTGGTAGACTGACAGTTTCGGGCTGCTGGCCCTCTTCAGTACCAAGAGTCAACTCTGCACGTTGATTAAGAAAACGTTTTTAGACTTTACTCGCAAAAGGAATATAGCCATTAGATTGATGTAGACCTGTGCGCCATCTATTTCTAGATGTAGACAACTACTCATACCTCTCCTAATCTGGAGACTTTGAATGGTAGCAAGTCTACCAATATCACTCTGTACGATGATTAGAAAATAGATTGATGGAATAATAAATTAATATTTTTATAATTTTGTTTAAAATTAAAAATTTCTGTCCTTATATTATATATTATATTATTAATAAAGAATAAATACTTTTCGTATAAAAATGTAGCTTTCGAGTATATTAATTTTTGGCTAGCAATCTCTCCTTTTAAAAGCTATCCTTTTTGGTCGTCCATAAAAAAATAGACCTACAGAAAAGTCTTAAACCGCAGTTGTGTTCTCATTTTTAGGGCTGGTACATTACACCAGTACTATATCTATATAACATGGCAATTCAGCTTGAGTGCATACTAACATAACTCCACCCTGCCTCATCTAAAAAACATTTCTTATTATTATTACTGAAATTTAATGCCCCCGCCATTAAATTTAATTAAAAATAATGTTTCAAAGATGGGGCCTGGTGAAGTTATATTAATAAGCACTCAAGACTGAACTGCTATGAGATATTGTACTAGCTTTACCGGGGCCCGGGATTATTTTAGACGGTCTTTAAATTTCTATTTTTTTTCTGCCTGTATAAACCTAAAATTTTATTGTTTCTGGTTAATAGACACCCATGGTTTTAAGTCACTAAAAAGTGCCGGTAATATACTATAAAGAGTAGTAATGCAATCGTTTGTTTACAATGCAGTAAAAACAAACCATCAGTCATCTGTCTTTGCTACTGTATGCTATGCGGTGTATAGTGTTTTACCAAACTAAATCGACGAGTTTTAAAAGGTACATATGTTAATTTTTTTTAACCGAGAAGCTATAAAATTAATTAAAACAGTTTTTTTCGTTTTAGTTTAAAAAAAATACATGTTAAGGAATTTACCCAGTTTTAACTTTTAATTTTAAAAGCATTCACTATCATAAATGATCAGGTTTAAGTTTAAGGTATCCGAAAACAAGGGCTTAGATGTTTTTCTTCTATGGGGGGTAATACCCAGGGCCGGTCTTTCAGCACCCTCAAGCAAGCCTTAAATTTGGCCCCCTAGAAAAAGAAAACACACCCTCAAAAAAAAAAAAGCTTTGTCGTTGACGGTTTAAACGAAAACTTGGCACCCTGCAACAAAAAATGGAGCCCAAAAAAATGTCCTCAAGAAAAAGCTTTGTGTCACTGGCGGTTTCTACCAAACTTGGCGCCCCTGAAAAAAAAGTTGGACCCCAAAAAAAATACCCCCAAGGAAAAAGCTTTGTCCCTGACGGTTTCTACAAAATTTGGCGGCTGCTACAAAAAATATATATACCCTTAAGAAAATACGCTTTGTCCCTGAGGTTTTCTACGAAACTTGGCGTCCCTGTAAAAAAAAATGGCGCCCAACCCTATGGTGGGGGTAATTATCCCGATTACCCCCTCATCTACGCCTTTCCCCGAAAACCGAATCTTAGTATTTAACAGCTTTAATAAGCTTTACGAGTAGATCAGGCTCTGGAAAACTTTTTTTTTATTCAGGGACTTGAAGGACTTTCGCTGGTATTTTAATTCATTTAGTCTAGCCGGGTCTCAGCTGCTGCTTGTCAGAATCTTCAGCCTCCGTAAGAAGGCCCACTTACAAAAAGTGTAGCAAAAACGGAAATAAGACTCTTCATTTATGTTTCATGTGTATGTGACATCCGTTAGAAACACTGAGTTTTACTGTTTTTTAGTATACAAATCTTTTGCAAAACAGATTTCAAAGAATTCGGTTTTAAATTTCACGACGAACAAACTTTTTGAATATTAAACGACGATTTTAAAAGATACCGACATCTTTCACGAGCAACTTGCTAGTTACATCTCCGAAATTTTGCAACGCTCTCTTAGTTCTCCGACATTTTGCAACGAACTTTTGCTTGGCGGCAAATTAACCTAACCATATTTTTATGCGTGGTTTTCTTCTACCCAAATGCGCATGATCGAAAATACCAACTCTATAATAATTAATTTAAAAATCACTAACGATTTGAACTTTCAAAATAATAAGTTAATCAAAATATATAATATTATGTAACTTAAACAACTTTGTATTCTGCTCTGCTATGGATGATGATAATGCTGTCAGATTCAAATTTAGATTTAAAAAGTCCAAACTAAGTTACAATTTGTTATTGTCAAGTATAAAATCACAGTTTTAATTTTGATTTATTCACTTGTAGCAAGGTAGAAATGTGATGTGTTTACCATAACCTTGTGCTGACAGGCAGATAAACATAAACTAAAATACAAAGGTGACTCGCCCCTATAACTTTTTATTCCTGGGAGTGAGAGAATAAAATTCACAGGGTGTTTATAAGAGCATATTTTGAGTTATATCATCTAACGTAGATATTTTTTTTTCAGTTCCGGTTTAACCGGAAAAGACCCTAACTTTTGAATTATAAAAGAAACACCCCGTGTATTTTTACATATTTTGATACTCCATTAAATTCTTAAGTTTTTGTCAGATTTTGATAGCTTTTGTCATTTTTTAAATAAAATTTTGTTTTAGATTCTTTATCTGGAAAGTCATTTAATCTATTCATTTTGGATCAAATATTACTTAGTAGGAAAATAAGAATTATTAAAAAAATGTTTACTTTTAATTTTACACGAAAACTAAACTTGGAAAAACACATTTTTTGCTTTTACTCGGATTGTTCCTTAAGTACGTCTGTGACTCGTCAGTATTACTATAAAAGGATTATTTTTTCCCTTTGCAGTGATACCAAAAAGTTTAGATTTATTTTTGTAATCATTTTAAAAGAAATTCGTAAAAAATATTATTATTTTTACTCACGCTTATGTCTGGCGGCGTCTGCTTTGCGGCAATATTAAAGGCGGGTGCAGCAATACTTATAGCTTATATTATTTTACAAACTTATATTATTTGAAAGAGATTATGAAAATTAAATATTAACTTGTGTGGTATCATTGTAAAGAGAAAAAAATAATCTTTCTAGTCATATCGATGAGCCATGCAATGCAAAAATTTGAGTAAAGGTAAAAAATGTGTTTTTGATCAATATTTGATCCAAAATAAATAAATTTAGTGACTTTCCAGATAAAAAATATGAAACAAAATTTTATTTAAAAAAGCTGTCAAAATTTGACAAAAACTTGTGATAATACACAGAATTTAATGGATAGTCCAAATATGTAAAAATAATCATATAATCAAAAGTAGGGGTTTCCGGTTAAACCGGAAGTGTAAAAAAATTACGTTAGGTGATATAATTTAAAATATAGTCCAACCTACACCCTGTAAATTTTATTTTTTTATCTCTAGGAAAAATGTTATGGGGGCGAGCCACCTTTGAAAAACATCCGGTATGTTAAAGTAAGCGAAATGAATTTAAAAAATGGTTTGGCGGGTATCAAAATAAATTATTAAAGTACTAGTTTCATAACATACGTTTTTAGCGCACGAGTACAAGTTTAGAAAACGAGCCTCTTGCGGCGAGTATTCTAAATTACTAGTGGGCTAAAAACGTGTTAAGAAACGAGTGCTTTATATAGTTTTTCTATTTTGCTCTAAAATTTTAAAAAACTTACATTTAAATTGATGACCGATTTAGGAATTTTTGTTTCGGGATGGCATTACAGTTTTCGCAATGTTTAAAATTCTAAGAACAAATGAAATTTTGATATATTTTATAGTCGTGTCTTCTCTTTTTCACAAGTAACCAAGCCACACTTTTAACACCGTAAAAAATAACTTAAACACAAAATTTTGTAGAAAATTAAACTTTAAATCGACGTTGACATTTGCAAAGGAAAATTCAAGCTATAGGCTTTTGTCTGTTGCCAACCCAAAAGAAAAAAAAAGTACAGACCTCTTATGGTCCTATAAGAACACGCAAAATGCGCGTGATTATGAGTTTATAAGAGTCGCAAAATAGAAAAAAGGAAAATATAAGTATTTTTTACAACAGCCTAGTAACACATGTACTTTTTAAAACTCAACCATTTCATTTATAGAATAGAATAGCTCTGTACGACACATGGCAATTTGAAAATAGGTATCCAGACACTTTAATGAATTTTAATGTTTGTTATTATTACAGATTAAACGTTTTGTAAGAATTATTTCATTCAAATTATTCTTCTGGCTAAGATTAAAGAGAATTAAATTTAGTTTTATATAGAGGATGAGAGTATTTTCACATTTAAAGAACAAAAACTGTTACTTTTTTTGCATTTAAAATTTTTTTTTCGCTCTTTCTTTTGCGGGTATAAACCTACTGTTTTACTCCGGCATCTGTATCATAGTAACACTAGTAGATACCACGACTTCGTGCGCGTATGAATCGAGACACTAAAAATCATTTGTAAGCAGATACCTTGCCTTGATACTTTGTAAAGTTCACTGTTGCGGTATACTTCAAAACAATAAGGAAGTCCCGTCGCGTCTTCGCCCATCGCGGCTTCGCACTCAAAACTTTTAAGCTGAAAGTAAGATATTGTTAGTCGAATATTTTGATTTGAAGGTTTAATTTACTAATTCTAAATGGTTCAACTTTGGTTTTTAATTTTTTCTTATTATTTTTACCCCTTAAAACTAAAATAAAAATTTTTACACCCTTAGGGATCGAATATAGAAAAATTCTGAAACACGTTTCTTTTCAATTTTGATAAAGAACATTGTTGCCAAATATGAAGAATCTAGATTAAGAGGTCTCTCACTTTTTAAAAAACTTTTTAACCCCCGTTTCACTCCCTTAAGGGTTGAATTTCGAAAAATCTCTTCGTAGTGGGTGCTTACATCATAAAAGGAACAAAGCCGCTTATACATGTATATAGGGATAATATAATAACTATATTATTCATGATAGACCGTGAAAGCTGTACACTTTTAAATATATTTTATATAAATAAATTAAAAAATCCTCTGCTGCCTGTTTCTCACCATTAAAAAAAATTGTAAAATTGTATACTTGAATTCTTCCTATGAAGTAATCGATTTCCTCGATATCTCCTTCAATATTACCTCAATTTTCTTCAATATTACTTCAAAATTTTTATGAAAATTACCTAAAAGAATCCCACGTTTTGTAAAGATGTGATTTTTTCGGATTTTCTCAAGGGATTGCACTTAACATTTCCTCCGATTTGAACAACAAAATTCCTTAGCGATATACCACTCGCAACAAACTAAATTTTACTTATTAAAAAAATAACACTTCTGTAATTATGAATTCATAATCTTAATTTTCAGGGGTAATATCATAAGTGATACTAGGTTAGGTATCGGTGGTTTTTTACATAAATTTTACGAATATTAATCCCAATGACGAAAATGCAACAACTGTTTTAGCAGGAGTTGCATTTTCCAAAAATTGGGATTAATATGGGTAAAGTTTGAAAAAAAAGCACCGGTACCTAATCTAGTATCACGAATTGATATTTAGGGAGAGAATATAATTTATATTTAATACACATACCTCTTAATTATAACGTATTAATCCACAAATAAATTATATTTTATAAATTAAAAAGCAAACAATAAGCACGATTTTAGATTAGAAAAAAGAGGGGTAAAAAAACCATCGTAGGGGTAAGGTATTTCCACTTATCAGTACAGCATACTACATATATATAAATTGTATTCTCAGTAAAATACAATAAAGCATTCTTAAAATGTAATGTGTTTATATAATAAAACTATTATTAATTGTACTCATGCCAAAATATTAATTTTCGTAATTGGCATTTACCACAATAGAAGATCGTTTGTTTACACAAGGTAAGTAAAAGCAGAAAATGTAATAACAGAAACATCTATAGAGTATGTCTGTAATTCTCTGAAAACCTGAAAGCAACACATTCTGGATGCTTTTAATGTTACTTAAATATATAAACAACAATCTAACTGTTTTATATACTAGGTGAGCTTTATTAAAGTCCAATTTAATCTGAATAAGAGTGAGTTTCTTAAACATCCTCTTTCCAATGTTTGCACAAAAAGAGGTAACAAGATCTTAAGAGTTTTCTTTGCTTTGGTTAAAAATACTTTTTTTGTATAAATGTTTTAACTTTATAAAATTTATATACAAGATAATATAAAAACATGGCAAAAACTTCACAAAAACATTGGCCAAAACATGGCTGCTAAGGAAAATGATGAGTTTGGACTTTTTCCCATTTTGAAAATATTCAAAATTCGTGCAAAAATTTTCAATTTTTTTTTGCGTATTTTTACGTTTTATGACGTTTTATGTGGATATAAATCAATTTCGAGCAAAAAAAAATTGCCTGTCCAGGAAATCTTGTATGTACGATAACTTAGTAACGATTTAAGCTAGAGACTTGAAATTTGGCATACAGTTATTTTACTCGCTCGGGATTGTTTTTGGTGAATATTGGGGTGCGGCAAGCAAGTAAAAATACTTTTCTTTACAAAAGATTGAAAATTGCTATATAGGAGTTTTTGAGGTTACTGAAATTGAATCTGATAATAAAAATTTTCTCCACCCCCGCGGGTTTGAGGCGGTAAATATTTTTAAATATTTTCAATATTTTCGTCAAAATTGGTATATAGGGGCTTTTGGGGTCGACGAATCTAATAATAAAAAGTTAATTTCAAGTGCGGAGGTGAAAATGGGACAGCTCTTTTACTGGGCAGTGTATTTTATGTTGAATCATTTTACTTTTTTAAAACCTACAACGTTCCTACAAAATAAGTATTCTTTCTACGACTGGTTTAGAACGTAGGCAAATAGGTAGTACCTATTAGGTACGCACACTTTTCAAACATAAAATGAATCCATTCTAGTTCTATGTAGATACGGTATGACTATTCTATATCAAGTGTTAGAATGTGGGGCCATCTCTTGACTCAGTTTTTGAGGGTGTTTAGCTATGTCTGGACAAAAATGACTAGTTTTAGCTATTTAAAAAAAAAACGGCTGTTTTTTTTTTAAATCGGTATTTTGCCCTCAAAGTCCCTTTTTGGATCCGTGCCAGTTTGAAATCTATGTTCCTCGAAACTTTTTTTTCATATTTTTATCTAGAACCCTAAGAACCTAGTTCTAAATACTTTATTCTTAATAAAGTGTTTTTTTTTTAATTCGATAGTATAGTTTGACGCACGGATCTGTGGCTAAGGGAAATATGTTGGGAATGTGTGTGCAAGTGGGAGGCCCGATGCACGCCTTATAACGCTCTTGACGAAAAGAAGAGAGCGCGAATGATGCCTCCCCCTTACGTCGGAGAAATATATAGGTTTTAACAGCTATTTTCTCTGTAAATTTACTGATTACATAGAGAAGAAGGTGGAAATATGAAACCCCTGTTTGTTTTTTATCTGTATCTCTATAAGGTTTATGATTTTTAACCATTTTTTGAACTAATTGGTTCAAAATTTATTTGGTAATTATGATTTTAAACGATTTTGATTTTTTTGTTATGTTAAGGAAGGCACAAGCACTTTTTTAGAAAAAGATTAAATACTGGTAATATGAACCCATGCTGATAATATGGAACCTTATGTGCTTTATATACGGAAATGTTACTGTTTGTTATACAAATTAAAGTATTGAATTAAAATGAACATATATTAAAGGCAAAACTTTACACGTTTTTGTTAAAATAAGAAAATACATGGTAAACAACATAAAAAAAAAATTAAAAATAAAACATTATTTTTTTTTTATTATTTAACGACAAAAGTCACAAATTTAAATATCTTCTTGGCAACCGGAACATTCAGTATGTGCCTATTAAATACACAAGTAAAATTTAAAACTTTAAAACTTTAAATATTTTTCTGAAGGGTTATTTTTCGCAGTCTTACATTTTGAATTTTGATTACAATAAGTTTCTAAACCAATAAAGCAAAAAAAAGATAATGAAACTATTAAACTTACCTCGAAACTTACCTTGTATTTCCTGTATGGTAATATTTACCCCATCTAATTGATATTCAACTATTTTTCACTAGATATCGATATCTGTTTCTTACTTAACCGAGGATTCCAATATATCCGCAGTGTTCCATATTCCCACCTTCTCCTCTACATTTTCCACATTCCCCTTGTGTAATAATTAAATCCAAATTAAAAACTATTTTCAATAGCAATCAAATTGTAAGGGCAATTATCTGTTCAGCTTTTGAAAAGAAGCAAGATAAACGTGATTCAGTAATTTTTACCGTTGAAAATGAAAGAAAGTCTCTTCAATAAAGTGTAGACAGAATAGCGTTTGATTGGCCGACAAAAAAGTTTGCTAAAGTTGTCAAATGATTCTGAAGGATCTTTTTCTCGGATTTTGCCAACAAGAAAAGATTAGTCTTTATTGGTACAGTCGGATGGAAAATTTAAAGAATTTTATTTGCGGATTATATTTACAGCTACAAATAGAGAAATGCGATTGCTAAAAAATATATTATTATTCTTATTGGTTTATTCTAAAGTAAATTTTATGTGGCCCATATTGATAAAGCCCAAAGTTTTCTTCTTTCGGACTTTAGAGGAGACCCGGTAAAATAGCCCGTTTTTGGAATTGGAGATGGAACGTAAGATTTTAATTTTTTTTTTATTGATTAGTGATATCAACGGTACCAAATTTAGCCCCAAAATTATAAGAGAACCATTCTTAAAAAAATGGTGCTCAAAAAGGGTTCTTTTATAAGATTTTTTTGCTTGATTTTTATAATATCTTATACTTTCTACATTTTTAAGATCAAAATATGTTTTTCCATTTAAATTTTTCTCCTGAATCCAAATTTTGCGTCAAAATTACACATTTTATTTAGTTTTGGTGCAAAAATCAGCTACTCGTATTTTCTATGTTTAGGTACTGTTTTAAGATTTGGTTTTTATGTATTTTAGTAAAATTAACATATATTTTGAGAAAAAGTTATCTCCCGAATCCATACGTGGTCCTATGGATATAATTTAACCTTTTTGGAATGTTTTTTCCTCCTGTACCAAATATTGTTCTTAAAATGAATCAGTCCTAAGAGAATTTTGTGCAAAAAAAGTTAAAGGATTTTTTTTCTTTGAAAATGAATTCAAGCTATTTTTATGCTCAATTCTATAAAAAAAAACTAGTATTTTAAGATCAGTATTTGGGTTCAGGACTAAAAATATGCAAAAAAAGGTTAATTTTTGTCAAACTAAATTCAAATAATCTAAAAAGGAACATTTATTTTATATAATCGTGTTTGGACTTTTTGAAATACGTAAAATATAAAATCTGGAAAGACTAACAGCAGAAAAATTAAGTCGCTGAGTTTTGCACCAAAACTATATTATAACTTCTGAAAATGCTAAAATGTCTAAAAAATCTTCAGATTCGAAAAGGAATTTCCCGTAAAGGTTTGGAAAGGGTCAGTTAAAAAGTTGTTGTTTTGTTTGCTTGATTTTATTGTAGTTCGGGTTATTGGAAGTCGGATAAAACGCCCGAACCGGTTAAGCACAAAAACATAAGAAAACTAAACATAGCATCAACTAATCAAGTGAGTCTAGGTTTAAATATTAAAAAAGTTTGCTATATTAATATAATAACAAAAGTATCAAAATGAAACCTAATTATTATCCAAAAACACAATTTTCTAAAAATTCTGCCTTGGATTGTACATTTTCTTTGGTTAGTCGCTAAGAAAGACAGGTCACAGAAAACCTAACGTTATCAGAGTGAGCTGAGAGATATCGAAGAATAAAAAAGTCGAGTTGTGGCAAAGTCAAGGGTCGCTTGATTGAAGCGTTTCCAAATAAAATCGGTCTAGATCGACGATGTCGCCTATTACCGCCTGTTAGAAGCTGTGGTTACGCTAAATTGATCGTGATTCAAACGAAAATAAAGTCGATTGGCCACATTTTTATTCAGACACGATGACACTCTTTGCTTTTACAGGAGTACGGCATCAGATATTAAGTCTCAATTCTTCTTCTTCATATAGATTTTTTGTAATGGCTACTTAGGCCATACCCAACCAACTAATATAACTTTTTTCAACGTTGGTTCTTTACTGGGAAGATCGCGTTATGCATATATTTGTTTTTTTACCGCAGAACCATAGGCAGTGAGCAGCCACACACTTAAGCAGGTTGAAAGCCAGGATGTAAAGTGGTGGTGGTATTATTAAATAAGAGTAAGAAAGAAGAAAAAAGAAACAAGAAAAAAAAGAAGAAAGAAAAAGAAAGAAAGAAGAAAGAAGAAAGAAGAAAGAAGAAAGAAGAAAGAAGAAAGAAGAAAGAAGAAAGAAGAAAGAAGAAAGAAGAAAGAAGAAAGAAGAAAGAAGAAAGAAGAAAGAAGAAAGAAGAAAGAAGAAACAAGAAAGAAGAAAGAAGAAAGAAGAAAGAAGAAAGAAGAAAGAAGAAAGAAGAAAGAAGAAAGAAGAAAGAAGAAAGAAGAAAGAAGAAAGAAGAAAGAAGAAAGAAGAAAGAAGAAAGAAGAAATAAGAAATAAGAAAGAAGAAAGAAGAAAGAAGAAAGAAGAAAGAAGAAAGAAGAAAGAAGAAAGAAGAAAGAAGAAAGAAGAAAGAAGACAGAGGAAGGAAGAAGGAAGAAAGAAAAAATAACAAAGAACAACGAAGAAAGAACAAAGAAGAAAATGAACTATTTTTATTTGTTCATTAGTACCTTGTACTAAAATATATCATAGGGTTGCACAAAACTGTAAATAAGATTCATAGCTAGAACTATGTAACCTTGGCAACTTAAGGAAATTTAGAACATTTTCGGTGTTTTACTGCCGCACTCTGCGTCTGTTTCTTTTTATCTAATGTTTTGGGCCAATTTTTCTCTCTTATTCTTTTCCTTTTCCCTTTTTTTCCTCCTTTTCAATGAAATGATCATTAAGCAATTTAAAAAATTAGATCCGTTTGCCTTTTTTGATTAATTCGATTAGCGTACACTTTTTCAATGGAAATTTTCACCTACCCTGACAGATTTAGAAGCTTCGAAATCGGATATCGAAAATCATGAAGTGATTTCTGTAAAATTACGTTAATAAAACTTCTTTTTGTTATTACGATTAAAAGTATATCGTACAATATATAGGGTATAACATATTATACGTCGCCAAAGTTGGAGTAATTTCAGATAAGAAATATCTCGGCCGTCAAACACTGCTTATCAGTGAATGCGACTCGCTCTTTTTGTTGTTGTTTTTCAGTGGTTAAACACTATTATGCTCTGCTTGGTTAGCCGAGGTAGGTTGCCTTTGTTACTTTTACTCCAACTCAAACTCTAGCGCGGTATACTTATGATTGCGTATTCAGGAAATATGAACAAATCATAAAAATATTTTTAAAATCACGTCAGAATTTTATCAAAAGTCGCAGTTTCCAAATCTGGAAAATGCATACGGGGTGAGTTTTATTTATCTCCAAACCAAAAAATTAAATCTTCATTCGATAAAAATTTTACATTGGCTATAAAATGGCGGATTTAATTTTTTGTTTCACTTCCGGTTTCGTCGGACATAAATATAGTTTTTGTAATGAAACAGCCTGTAATTTTTTACATTTTTGAATTTAGCCAAAAATTCTATGTATAAAAAAACTGTATTTTTTTTACTTTTTTTTCATTTTCGTTTTTATCATATAAAAATGAGATACACATATAAGAAAAATTAAGTAAATTGTTTTAAATAGAGAAAGAATATTAGTTAGGTATAAATAAAAACGAAGGTCTATTTTCTCCTAGTTTCTTTTTTATTGGGGACGCGTTTCGGAGTCTAACACGACTCCATCTTCAGCTCCAAAGAAATAGTTAATCAAGATTTGTCACAAATAATATACATGAACATTCGTAAAATGTATACGACACGAAAAAACGAAAAAACAATTGCCAAAAGGGCACATTTAACATCTATTTAGCACAAAAACAATTTTACGAAGTTTATTTATTAATAAAATAGTTTACGAATGTTCATGTATATTATTTGTCACAAATCTTGATTAACTATTTCTTTGGAGCTGAAGATGGAGTCGTGTTAGACTCCGAAACGCGTCCTCAATAAAAAAGAATCTAGGAGAAAATAGACCCTCGTTTTAATTTATACCTAACTAATATTTTAACTCCTACTTTTGGGTAAATATGGCTTATACAGAAAAAATACTCTACAAATAAAGTTTACATAAAAAATAGGAGTTCAGGAAAAAAAACTTTTTTTTAGCTTTAATTCGTTTTCAATAATTAAAATTTTATTTTAATATTAGTTTTTATACCTTTTTATACGATAAAAATTAAAACGAAAAAAAAAAACAATTATTTTTTTATACATAGAATTATCGGTTGAACTCAAAAATGTAAAACATTACAGAGTTCCATTAAAAAACAAACATATTATTGTGAAACCGGAAGTGAAACAAAAAAAATATAAATCCGCCATTTTATAGCCAATGTAGAATTATATAAATCACCCAAGTTTCGTTTTTATCAAATGAAGATTAATCTTAATTTTGGGGGTGGACATAAATAAAACTCACTCGGTATACTATGAAATAACTGACTTTCTATGTTTATTAAACATTGTTTTTATATTAAAATATAAAAACGCGATCTCCTACTGAAAATCTGCTCTTCTTCTAACTTCTAAATTTAAAGTATCATAAAATAGTCAGTATGGATTTGGACCAAAATATAATTGGAAAATAGATAAAACTATGAATTAACTTAACTACTAACAAATATTAACACACGAAAATATATGAGGCGTATAGTGCAAGAGTGACCCATCTCACTTTATGGAACTATCGAGATAATGGTTATTTAAATTTCTCCAATTTTTTAATCTTTGGTCTAGTACGCATTATTTTATTTAAAATTTTTCTGTTAGGGTTTTTAGACTCAACCAACATTAAGGTAATGTATGACAAAAAAATTTATTTTACTTTACTTTCTTAGAGAAAAAAATTGGTGGGTCACTATTGCACTATACATTGTGTTCATTTTGGGCCACTATTGCATTACGAACGAGATCTGACCTTCAATAACACTTTTTTTTTTAAGTAGATCTAACCTTACATTTTACTTTGAAATTTTAATTATTTTTACATGTGAAAGAAATTTTCGTTATTTAATAACAGAATAGTCAAAATACCAATAATTATGCTCTGAAATAGTTAAATAAACGTTTTTTTACTGTTCTTGGAGCAATTACCTTTAAAAATGAAGAATAACTAATGCATAAACATTGTTCAAGTATCTAAATGGATTTCAGTTCCTATGATCTCAAAGTTTAAGGTAAGTTGTAATTATTTTTTATTAATAAAGCAAAATGTACAAAATTGGTAACATAAAGATCCTGTATTTGTGCAGAAAATGATTTGTT
>OY294044.1:62694009-63178412 GCA_958510825.1 Brachypterus glaber | reverse complement strand
TTTTAGCCCTTTTCTGGCTGAGTTATTTATGAATTTCTTTGAAAACACACTAATATTTAAAAATAAAAACTGTAAAAAGTATATTAAATTCATTAAATACTATAGGAGATATATTGATGACGTGTTTCTAATATGGCAAGGGCCTATTGACGAATTACATAATTTTCTTAACTTTATTAACACTTTTAATAATAAAATCCAATTCACTCTTGAGTTAGAAAATGGTGAAGGAGCCTTAAACTTCCTGGACTTAACAATTTACAAGAAAGATAATAAATTCGCCTTTAAAATCTTTAGAAAACCCTCTCACACTGGCTTAACTATTTCAAACTACTCCAACCACCCGTGGGTTCATAAAATGTCTGCCTTCAACTGTTATATTTTTAGACTTTTAAATATTCCCCTATCACCAGAAAATTATAAAATAGAAGTAGATATTATTAAGCAAATTGCGATCATTAATAACTATGATACAACACTTATAGACAATTATTAAACAAAAAAACAAACTGTACAGAAGTTTAGCTACAAGTCTTAGACTTGAGAGAGATAAAATAAGGTATGTCTCTCTTAGTTATATAGGGAAATCATCAATAATAGTGAAATATTTTAGATAGTTTGAAACAGAAGGTCAGTATATCATATAAAAATATACATAATTTGGGAAAAACCATTGTCAATAATAAAGATAAGATCGACAAATGGCATAAAAGTGGGGTCTACATGCTAAAGTGTGGGTGTGGAGCTGAATATGTTGGCAGAACGGCACGTTCGTTCCTCATTCGAACATCTGAACATTCTAGGTGCATTAACAAGCCAGAGGACCATACCTCACACTTTGCAAACCATATAAAAGACACGGGACATACTTTTGATAGGGAGACTGATGTAAGATTTTTACATATTAAAAATAATTTTGAGAGATTGGAATGTCTGGAAGAGAGAGAAATTTTAAAATCGGGCAAAAATAAACACACGATAAACTCAACAAACAGATCAATTTTTTAAACAACACACTTTTCTCTATACTTACCCCAAAATAATAAAATCATTCTTGTCTTCCTACCGAAGGTACGTCTCTAGTATGATATACTGATCCTCTATTTCTCCATAATACATTTTTATTAATTTTTATTATTAAATTTAAAGTTCCCGCCATCAGTCAGGGACGTCAGCTGTCACTTTTATATGTTATGTGTTCTTAAATTTACGTTTTATTTATTTGAGAAAATAGCTCAATTTTGTATTTTTTAATGTAAGTATTTATTTGTAGGACTTTTTTAAATGTATCTTGTCAGTTTGTGTTTATACACATATTTTCTTGTAGGCGACCTTCGACAAGGAGCCTAGGTATATAAAGGCTCGAAAGCGCGGTCAGGTTTTAATTAATATAATTGGAAAAAGGACCTTTACTCTGCCTTTCATTTATTTATATTTATATAATATATTTATATAAGCTATAGCTCTGAGAACATGAAAGTTTTTTGAACCTTTGGCAATTTTTTCTATACTACTTGAAAATTTTCCCGAACTTAAAAATCGCTTAGACAAATGTGTATAAGTTCAGGGACATTTTAAAGAGCACGAAAATTACAAACTTCAGAAAAAGCTTTGAAAGGTACGCTTTAATAACGTATACGTTTATAAACGTGAGCGACTATTATACATATACATACATACATGTATATTTTAGGGATCTTTAAAATTTCCTTAAACTTAAACACATTTGTCTAAGTGATTTTTAAATTCGGAAAAATATATTTACACGCGTATACGTCAGATAGGTCAGCTGTCACATCTTGATACAAAAGTGCGACACTCGATGCTTGCATAATACATGCAGATCGTGCCATCGCACGTCGTGCTATATAAGTGCGACGCACAATGCTGGCATATTACATGCAGAACGTGCGCTCGCACGTCTTGCACGTTACTGCCTCTCATATAAGCAGATATTTACAAGCAAGCGTGAGCTCGCACGTCGTGCTAGAAACGTGCAACCCACGATTGTTATCTGGGTACTTGTCCAAATCATGAATAATACAGGGTGATACTGATATAGGTTTAAAATGATAAAAAAGGAATCTAGGTGGGTCAACCAGTCAATACATGAATACGAACAACTAGTTTTTTGGTTCCTGCAACCAGAAATCTGGTAAGGCCTATCAGATGATCTGGGTCATATCTTTAAAATCTGTTTTTTTCTAAAACAAGTTGTTGTGGTTAGCAGAAACAAATCTTAGATTTTAAGGATCTGGTAGGCACACCCAGTTATGTGGTTGCCCTTTCCAGATTTTTAATTGCAGGAACTAGAAAAATATTCGTTCCATCACTGATCGAAAAATCTAAAAATAGTACAACTTTGAGGTACATACATATGGAACATTCAGTATACTGAATTTTCCGATTGCTAAGAAAATATTTATATCTGTGACTTTTGTCCTTAAATAATAAAAAAAAATCTTAAAAGAATTATGTTTTATGTTTAATTTTTGTTTACCATGTATTTTCTTATTTTAACATAAACGTGTAAAGTTTTGCCTCTAATAAATGTTCATTTTGATTTGATACTTTAATTTGTATAACAAACAGTAACATTTTTGGGGTTCCATATTTAAAGCACATAGGGTTCCATATTATCAGTATGGGTTCATATTACGACCATTTTATCTTTTTTTAAGTGCTTGTAACTTCCTTAACACATATAAAAAATCAAAATCGTTTAAAATCATAATTACCAGAT
The DNA here is from genome assembly GCA_958510825.1 of Brachypterus glaber. Lineage (NCBI taxonomy): Eukaryota > Metazoa > Arthropoda > Insecta > Coleoptera > Kateretidae > Brachypterus > Brachypterus glaber. Next base: position 63,175,669 of record OY294044.1, on the reverse strand, counting down.
TAATTTTGGAACAATTAGTGCAAAAAACATAAACCTTATAGATATATAGATTAAAAACAAACAGGGGTTCCATATTCCTACCTTCCCCTCTAATTAATATGTAAATTTAAGATACATTACACCTTGCAAACTCAGTAGAGAGGCCACAGACTTTGCTAGCCAGTAGGACGGGTTTTGTGAATTGCCTAGGTTTTGAAGCGAGGATCGTGACGTAGGAAGGAGCGGCAATCCGACCTTGCGGATTTGCGAGCCACGCCTACCTCGCTTTCTGCCCGACAAAGAAAAACTTGATAGCTTAACATTTTGTTGTTGTAGATCAAACAACTGCACTCGTTTGTAAATACTGAACAGATTTAGTTTTTTGTTGTTTTGTATTCTATGCAATATATAGTGGTTGGCGCATATACAACTATTTATTGTTGTATATCAGTGATTGATCTGGTTGATCGGGTTGGCACAACCAGGCCTCTTTTTTCAGTGTTCCTAGAAATAAAATTTTTAAAGGCCCTTTTAAAGTTTATCCAAAGAGATCTGGCAGGAGTTTTTTTCTAAAATTTTGATATATTTCCAAAGTCGTCAATATGTTGCTACTATTGATATGTATGAATGAAAAATTATTTGTATTTTGACCTTGGGTGGTAAAAAGAACAAGTCAGGGGGTAATTTAATCCCTGTCTGTTATAATTATGTACGTCGGTAATTTCATATTGTTTACACTTAAAATTATGAGTGCAACCATGTGCACAACACTTGACAGAACAACTTTAGTTATTATAAATATTTATTAATAAAAGAGTCCACTAAAACATAGGTACGACCCGTAAAATACAAAATTTAAAAAACTTATATGTAGGAGGTAACATGACAAAATGTAGTAAACTTTTTTTAACAATAGACAAAGAAGATTCACGATTTACTCACCGCAGTAATGAGAAGAATCCAGCGCATGCACACTGATTTTCTTATTTTTGTTTTGAGGTATGCCAAAAATTATTTTAAGGTTATGTAACATTCTTTTTCAGAATTTTAAAAAAATATCTACTTTTTTCTTTGCGAGCTAACAGTTTTTTTTTAATTGGCTAAAAGTACTCGCTTTTAATAGTATTTTCGTAAAAAAAAATTGCGGAATATTCATTAATAAACATTTGATTCTTGCGCACCGTAACCCCACTCAAATGAAACTATTCATAAAACTACAACTGCCTAAACGGAAGCCACTTTTGACATCCATCAAAACAAAAATAAGCAAACCAAAAAGTCCAAACCTAGCGAAAAGTTTTAATTTTTTACTTTTTAGAGACACAGAACTTGTAGATCTGTAACGTCATCTAAGCTAAATTATAGTTGTCCTTCCAGCAAAAGTAGTATCGACTACATGGTCGTAAATTTTCCCGAAAATACTTATACTTGCCAGATATTAAACCCAAGCATCGCGGATCATTTTTGTCACATGCTCAATGTTAACTTAACAAAAAAGTCTTGCACAAAGTCTAATGCTGTCCAGTTTTGTACTAAAGAAGGACGACGAAAGAGTCATAGTAACATTGAAGAATTTAAAACGCTTTTACAAAAAGAATCATGGCATGAAATATATTTTTTAAACACTGAAAGAGCTTTTAATCTATTTTTCGAATCCATATCATGGTGTTTTAATGTTTCTTGCCCCGTCTATTCTAAAAAAATCTGTCAAAATTTAAATAAACCTGATAAGGGCTGGCTTACTCAAGATTTAAAAAATGAAAGTAAGCGACTTAAATTTCTCTTTAGCCTATTAACAAATCATACGATCACAGCGCAAGATTATAAAATAGCAAAAAATAAATTTAAATATAATATAAGAAATGCCAAAAAGTCGTATTATACATTAAAAATTAACAATAGCACCAATAAAACTAAAGCTACTTGGCAGCTAATAAATAATAAATTGGGTAGACAAAAATGCAGTCAGGATATTATTAAAATTAATCATAATGCTAAAACGTTTGAGGATGAGCAAGAAATTTCTAATCTTTTTGGTTCTTTTTTTGCAAACGCAGCTGTAGATACAATTACAAAACACTTTGGGCAAAATGTTTCCCTTCCCTGTACACATTTAAATTTGAATCAAGTTTTATTCCGCAAATCTTTTAGATCGACGCCTATTCATGAAGCTGAGGTATTAAATGCATTAAAATCAATTAAAAATAAACATTCCTGCGGTAATGACGAGTTATCAGCGAGTACCATATTAAAAGTCATAGACCCAATAATTCAGCCTTTAACATTTTTAATTAATCAGTCTCTTTTTGAAGGACATTTTCCAAATTGCCTAAAAACAGCGCTCATAACTCCATTGCATAAGAAAGGAAAAACTGATAGTATTGATAACTACAGGCAGATTTCACTGTTAGATTCATTTTCCAAAATTATGGAAAAAGTTGTAAATAAGTTGTTAACGGAATACTTGGAAAATAATAATATATTATCAAATTTTCAACATGGATTTCGTAGTAGTAGATCTATAGAAACAGCCTCATTTCAGTTGCTCGATTTTGTGCACTTAGAACTAGAGTAAGTAAAGCTTTTGACACAGTTCGACCTGAATTTTTGAAGACAAAGCTGGACAGTATTAGGATACCTCCTAATATTACCAGCTGGATCTATTCCTACATGCGACAACGAAAGTTAATTATTAACCTTAATAAAAGAAGAAGATCAAAAACATTTTATGCTAAGTTAGGTGTACCCCAAGGTTCTGTTTTGGGGCCCCTCCTTTTTTTAATCTACATAAATGATTTGCCTGATTATATTAAGAATGCCCTAGTCGTAATGTTTGCTGATGACACCACAATTGTGATTTCTGCTCACTGTGTTGCTGAATTATATGATTTGATATTGAAGTTTATAGATGATTTTAATATATGGTGTCAAAGAAATAAACTTGTTTTAAATAATACTAAAACAGTTGCTATTAGCTTTTTAATTAGAAGACGACTTCCACAAGACTTTACAATACCTGATATACAGTTAAGTCAAAATACTAAATTTCTTGGTACATATTTTGATGAGAATCTGTCTTGGGATTTACATATTGACCATGTTGTAAAAAAGTTAAACAGCGCATATTTTGGTATATCAAAGATGAAATCTGATCTCAATGAAACCGGTTTACTGAACATGTACTACTCACTCTTTTATTCACATATGTCATATAACATAATCAGCTGGGGCTATGGCAGAGAAATTGACAGGGTATTTGTGGCTCAAAAAAGGGTTATTAGAATGATTTTTAACATGCCTTTTAGAGATTCCTGCAAACAGATATTTAAAGAAAAGCGTTTGTTAACTATTCATTCATTATTTATTTTTAAGTGTATTTTATTTGTGAAAAAAAATTTTAATCTTTTTGTAAACAATTCAAATGTAAATTCGGGTGCCACTCAAAATCATTATCTTCAGACTCCGCGGCATAGAAAATCTTTTTACGAGAAATCTCCGAGATACTCTTGTATAACTTTTTATAACAAACTGCCAAAAAACATCAGAAATATAAATAGTTACAACTCATTTAAAAATTCTGTAAAAAACTATCTGATTGATAAAGTTGTTTATAAAATTCAGGATTATTTATCACCCCCTAGTAACTGAACTTATTTTATTGTTAATTTTAAGATTGTGTGTTTATTTGAATGCGTGTTAACATTTTTATTTTTATTTTATTTATAATTATATTTTTATTTCAAATTTATTAAGTATATATTGTGTACTTTTTATTACATATTTTGTAATTTTTTATATTTCGTATTTTGACATACCATATATACTGTATGTATCTTTATTGGTGAATAAATTATTATTATTATTATTATTATTATTATCTTGACAAGCAACGCACTATTAGTGCATTGTGGCATAAGATAAATTTCTAAAAAATAAATTTAGTAGTATTTTTATTTCAGCGACCAAGAGTCCAACCAACCTTATTTTAAACGAATACTAAATAAAATCTTTGTAAAACTTTAAGCGTTAAGTAATAATAAAATAACGCCTTATGGTATAATCACAAATTTTATAATTTTCTCTTGGTATTTTAATATTGCAGGTCCACAAAATCAAGTTATGCCGCTAAAAGACTTTTAGCCTGCCGTAATATTTGAGTGACTCCTTAATCAAGTTATCCGACTTATCCGAGTTGTCCGATCATTTTCAAAAATTTTCATTAGAAGCAAATTAAGCCGGTTTTAAGTGAAATTGCTTTAAAACGATTAGATTTATCTTAATTATCAGACTTATCCGTCATTATCCGAGCGTCAAATTAAAACGGGACTACCTCATGAATGCCCTCTTTAAGTTACAAAAAGTTTCATCGAATTCCGTTCGTCCGTTCCAAAGTTATGCGGGAACAAACATAAAAAAACAAAGTCACAAGTCAAATTGATAATCTCCTCCTTTTTTGGAAATCGGTTAAAAAGCAGCATTATTATGATCTGTCGAGTCATTAAAATAAGTAAAATTTCTACCATTTTTTTCGGCATATGGCATGTTTTGACGGCCTTAATATAAACTAATAAAATCCATTTTAATTGTGCGAAGCTAAATTTAAGCTTTAAAGCTTAGTAGTTTTAACATGTGTTTTATTGTATAGCTATAGCGTTACCTAGACCTAAAGCATTCAATTTTTAATATTACTTTTCCCAAGAAAAGTCTTGCGTTAGTAATTAAATTTCGAAAAATTTTTATTGCTTTTGTTAAGTTTCTGGATGTTTTATATATCCAAAACATATGATTTCAATCAAAAAAAAAAAAAAAATCTGTGTTTCGGTTGGTCTCTCGGTCTGTGTGTAATGGTATTGGGATAACGGGGTAAAATGGGGTAATTTTTTTTTTCAAAAACATTATTTTTCGTTTGACGAAAAAAGAAAGGTTTTTTGAAAAAAAATTTTTTTTTTTTAAATAAAATTTTTGTTAATATTTTTGTTTTGTTTTTGATTTTAATGAACCACGCCTGCCATGTCTGTCTGTCGGTCCGTCGGTCTGTCGCTCTGTCGGTCTGTTTGTCCGGGAAATATGTGACTATGATAACTCAAGAACGCTTCGGGCTAAAGACTTCAAATTTGGACCACAGGTTGATTATCTAAAGTTCTAGGCTGGGATTGTTTTTCGTAAAAATCGGGTTAGGGTAAGGTGGTAAAATGGGGTAAAAACAATTTTTTTCAAAAAAATATTTTTTCCAATTTATTTTTTGTTTTACGAAAAAAGAAACTTTTTGGCAGCAGTATTTTTTAAAAATTAGTTTTATAATATTTATTTGGTCTTATTACCAAAAATTCTAAATTGTAAACTGAAAACCCCTAACATGGCAATTTTTTTCAATTTAAATTCAAACCACAACACTTATCGGCAATTTAAGTCGAATCACTTCAATTATTATGCTTAAAGAAGAATCCAAAAGGGGATAACTTATTGTGCCCAAATATTTTAAACAAGCGATGTATTATATTATTATATTACTCGAACGTTATTGGTAAAACAAATAAATTAAAAGGATTACTAAAAAAATAGCTGAAAATAGTCAAATTTAGTTAATTATATAGGTTCGGATTTTTTAGCTGGATTAAATAAAAATGTACACAAGCTCTTTGTCATTCGGCATCTTACATGCCGAATGACAAATAAGTACCTATATACTTAAATAATTGAACGATCATTATTACAGTTTTCCAAACATAAAATAAATGATCATATATTGTTTTAAGTATAAATTCTTTGATTTTTAATTCGTTAAGAACAAATAATTATAATTAATAATAATAATTAACAGTTAATAATAGATATATTTACTGAAAAAAAGGTCTAAATATATGAACCAACTATATTTCTGCTTGCTGTAACCATAAATCTGGTAAGGGCAACAACAAAACTTGTGATTACCAGAAACAAAACATATTCGGCTAGCCTTAAAAAATTTAAATGAAAAGTCAAACCATCCCGAATTTTTTTATTTTAAGTTGTTTTTGGGATATTTCCAAACAGTTTTTGACAAAAATTGAAATCGCTCATGAAGCCGTTTTTAAATAAAGTCATTCTTCTTCTTCTTCAAGTTTTTCCTGATATCGCAATACGTAGTTTTTTCTATAACACACCCTATAGCATAGGTACTGCCCATGATACTCAATATAATCACGGCCATTCACACGCCTACATTGTTAATGTCCAAAATTAAGGTCGTCTTATTTTAGACATTAATAAAGTAGGCGTGTGAATAGTCATGATTATATTGACTATCATGGGTAGTACCTATGCTATAGGGTGTGTCATAGAAAAAACTCCGTATTGTGATGCCAGGAAAAACTTGAAGAAGAAGAAGAAGAATGACTGCTTCGTGATGTCTCAAAAACAACCTAAAATCAAAAAATTCGAGGTGGTTTGACTTTTCATTTAAACTTTTTAATAAATAAATAAATAAATTTATTATTATTATTATTATTATTATTATTATTATTATAATTAGATATGAACAGAGGACGTTGTCCTATAAAGTCCATTAATATAAAATTACAAGCGTGTACAATATAAAAAAAAGAAAATAGTACTATAAAAGTTAATAAAAGGCATTTTCAACCAAAACTAAGACCATTCGTCAAATCTATTTTTAAAAGAGTTTACTGTAGGTGCACAGGCTATTTCTATGGGCAACGAGTTCCAGAGACTAAACACGCGATTACACAAAAATCCTTGCCGAACACTATTTCTAAAGTCTTGTTTAATCTTAAGCGGATGACCGCGAAGTCTAGTGTCATCATTCATTTGAAAAATCGACGAAAGATCAACTAGAAACTTATTGTTCAGGGCACGGTAGGTAATTAACATATCACCACGGTTTTTTCTTTCTTCAAACGACAAAAGGTTAAACATGTTGAGTCGTTCTTCGTAACTGGGTCTGTTGGCTCCATACCTAGTTCGGGTAGCTAATCGTTGAACACTTTCCAATAACTTTTTATCCCGAGCTAATGCTGCATTCCATACAGGTCCACAGAACTCCAGTATTGGACGAACATATGTTTTGTAGAGCTGAACAAAGCTTAACTGTGTTATACTGGAAAAGGTTTTGTTAAGCAGATAAAGCTTTGTATTAGCTTTTTTGCATATGTTCGCAATATGTTGTGTCCAGGAGAGATCTGAAGAGATTAGAACACCAAGATCAGAATGGGATTCAACAGCACGAATTGTCTTTCCAGAGATAATATAGTCACAGTTTGGATTGTTTTTGCCCATATGTAGTACAACACATTTTTCAATATTAAGAGGTATGAGCCAGTCAGAGCACCATTTTGTAATTGTTTCTAGATCCTGCTGCATTTCTTGGTGGGAAGTAAGTGGATTTCCATAAAACTTGGTGTCATCGGCGTATGCTGAACAAACAGATTTAATAAGGAACAGAAGGTCAGCTGCGTATATGAGGAAAAGTATTGGGCCCAAAACGGAGCCCTGCGGTACGCCACTGAGTACGTTGAGCCAAGTTGAATGAGAATCTCCTATTCTTACAGAAAATAACCGATTCGATAAAAAGTCTTTTATCCACAAGAGCAAGCATCCCCTGATTCCAGCTGCATCTAATTTACATAACAGTCTTTGTAAAGGCACTCTATCAAATGCCCTGGAAAAGTCTAGGTAAATTATATCTATAGGAATCTTATTGTCCAAAAATTTTGTCCAATCATTAACACAAAAAAGGAGATTTGTAAGTACGGAGCGTCCACGCACAAAGCCGTGCTGGTTTACAGGTATCACGTTATGTTCCAAAAGAAATGTCATAAGTTGGTCAGCGATGATCGACTCCATCAACTTACAAACTATAGAGGTTAGACTTATAGGTCTGTAGTTATCTGTATTTGTTTTATCTCCTTTTTTATAAATTGGTGTGACTGAAGCCTTTTTCCATGCATCGGGAAGTGTATGGGTGTCAAATGATGTTTGCATAATTTTTGACAGAGGGTAAGACAGTGATTGCATGCATTTCTTTAATAGTTCACAGGTGACTCCATCTGGACCTGGTGACGTGGAATTTTTGAGTTGGGAGATATGTTTTTGGATTATTTCCATAGAAAAGTTTATAGTTTCTATGGATGCGTTATTTCTAGGTGTGGCTACGTTTGGCATCGGGGTGTTATCTGCTTCTTTGACATATGCCTTCGAAAATGTTTTGGCGAATGCCAATAGCTTTATTGCCCAACAGTAAAAAGCACCACCAACAGGACAAAAAATATAAATGATAAAATAATCCTTAAATTAGGGTACATTGTTCTTATATAAAATACATTTTAAATGAGAAAAATTTATATCAACATTACCATTAATAGAATTAAAATTATTACACATAATATAAATTTAACATTATATTGGTTCTGGTGAAATTAGTAAGAAATGTTTCACGTTCTCTTGAGTTTTCTCTTGGAACTTCATAATTAATTTTTAAGGCTAGCCGTGCACAAGGATCTAGTAAGCAAAAAAATGTGTCATGTTGCCTTAACCAAATTTATGGTTGCAGCAACCAGAAAAATAATTTTTCTGTATTTAACTATTGATCTGCTTGGCCCAAACAGTTCTTTTTTCAGTCTATACAAAAAAATCTTTATTTACATCATCTTGATATTTTAAGACCTATTAAATGCAAAAAAAAAATTAGTGGATTGTAATCACGGCTGTTGCCAGTGTATTTTTTTTTTTGTTGTATTTTTTTGAGGAGAGGCGTGTATACCTTATTGTCTACCTTTCAGATCTGTTCTTTCCTGCTCTAGCAAGGGGGTGGAATCAAGCAAGCTTTTTTTAACAATTGAAAATCGACGCCCGAGCGTCGGAAAGTGGACGCCGTACTGTTTCTAAATTACGATACCCCGGTCGCAGCCCACTCGGGATTTTCTATTTAACTCACTCAATGAGTTGAAAATCTACTAATGAAAATTAGGTATTGTTAAGAAGAATTGAAAGTCGGGGGTTTTACGGAACAGTTTAACTGTTTAATTCGATTGGAAATTTTATATAAACGGTTTTAATTAATTAAAGAATGACTAAAAATTGTTTTTTTCGTCAATACTGTCCAAATTTTTCATACTAAACCAAAAAAAAAAAACTAGCTAAAACCAAAGTGTTCTCCATTAAGAGAGAAAATGCTTAGCTAAGTAAAATATATCCGGGAAAGGGCACTTCCAAATTATTATATATACAGGGTGTTTTCTATTATCCGTGTCTGAATTAGACTGCAGTGACTCATTTGCTAAAGTGTGCTAAAAGGCGAGGATCATAGCAATTCGGGTGCGGTTAGAGTAACTCCGTCTAAGGGGAATCTCTTATACCAGAGCAGCATAATACGTTTTAGGTATGAGTCACTGCAGTCTATTTTAAGACGAATAATTGAGGCGTATAGTGCAAGAGTAGCCCATATGTGTTTTTTTGAGATTTGCGTTTTTTTATAAATGTAATAAGGACATCTATATCTTTTATTACATACCACCCTCATAACAGGGTTTTCTTTTTGGCACGATACAAGCATTTAAGCACTATTGCATTATTAAAATTATCGCTTTTATTAGTGCAAGAGTGGCCCACAGGTAGAGGCTACCAGTCAAATATATCTTGACAGTCATAAAAAAGTCCAAACGCAGCGAAAGGTTTTAAACAAATTCGCCCTCCCCCCCCCTAGAGCGTTACGTGATACTTGAATGTTCCCTAATGGGTTGATAGTGGTGTTCGCTGGGTTATACTAAGGCAAGTTGACTAAGGATTTATAAAGATTTTTTTAGAAAGATTCTTAAAAAAGCCAAAATTTGTTTTATCGGAAAGTTATTTGTTCGCCCCAAAACAAATCATTTTCTGCACAAATGTAGGAGCGTTATGTTACCAATTTTGTACATTTTGCTTTATTAATAAAAAATAATTACAACTTACCTTAAACTTTGAGATCATAGGAACTGAAATTAATTTAGGTACTTGAGCAATGTTTACGCATTAGTTATTCTTAATTTTAAAGGTAATTACTTCAAGAACAGTAAGAAAACGTTTATTTAACTATTCCAGAGCATAATTATTGGTATTTTGACTATTCTGTTATTAAATAACGAAAATTTCTTTCACATTTAAAAATAATTAAAATTTCAAAGTAAAATGTGAGGTTAGATCTACTCAAAAAAAAACGTGTTATTGAAGGTCAGATCTCGTTCCTAATGCAATAGTGGCCCAAAATGAACACAATGTATAGTGCAATAGTGACCCACCATTTTTTTTTCTGTAAGAAAGTAAAATAAATTTGTTTGTCATACATAACCTTAATGTTGGTTGAGTCTAAAAAGCCTAACAAAAAAATTTAAATAAAATAATGCGTCCTAGATCAAAGATTAAAAAATCGGAGAAATTTAAATAGCCATTATCTCGATATTTCCATAAAGTGAGATGGGCCACTCTTGCACTATACGCCTCAATTTAAAGTCCTATTTGTTAAAATCGGTAACAGTAAACACGTTAAAAACACCACTTTTTTTTCCGGTTGCTGTTGTCTTCTAAAAATATACCATGCAATGCAATATAAGTTGTTAAACTTGCATAATCTGCAATTTCTATTTCTAAATTCAATACAGTTTAAAAAAAAAAATGAAAAAAATACATGATTTGTTTATTATTAAAAATCAAACTCACAGTATGTGTTCCTCTATAGATCTACAAACTGAAAAGGCTATTAGGACCTTTTAGCTTATCTAAACAAAACAAGTGAATTGAATTTACAATGGTTTGGTTTGTAACGTGATAACCGGGAAATATTATATAAATATCTCGATAAATATAATTTAGTTTTATTATTTAGAAGTATGATTGATTCTGTTATTATTTAGGAATAAAGTGACTTTCAAGGATTATTTCAATATTTGGAATACTATTATAACTGGAGGGTTTTATAGCTATCCCTAAAATACAAAATAAGACACAATATCATATCATATCACATCATATCTGTAAACCACTCTAAAAATAACCTTTTCACATGCGCGCAATTATCACGAATGAATAGTAATTACGCAACTAGTTCTCAAACCTAGTTTTTAGTGTACGAGAGTGCAAATTTTTTACGAGGCACCTGCCGAGTACATTGAAAAAGGTAAGCGACGAGTTGTGTACGCTATTTTTCCTACGACCATTTCATTATGAAAATCATAAAAATTTAGTAAACAAAGCATTGACATTTTAAAACTTTCAAAATGTCAGTTCGACATTTCTCTAAAATGCACACTACACTACTAAATCGCTTTTATCCGTATACTTGTTACCGAAAGTACATCATGCTGTCTATATACTCCTGTGATATAAAAATATCACACGAGTACATATAGTGAACACGTAAAATATAAGGATTTATCCATACTTGGTCGTAGGAAAATACTGGATACGTGACACCAGATGTAGTTTTCTTGCAATTTTATTGGACTGGAATCGCTCGCATTATTTTTACAGTCGTTTACTTATAATATTTTTTTTTTGTTAATTAGCAACAGGAGTTTTTGTCTCTGTGCTTGGTTTGTCCTACCCAAATTTTTACAAAAAACAAAACGATGCTGTCAATTATTGATAAAAATAAGGTTGTTAAAATTGTCTGTTAATCTGTTACATAGGTAGGTAATGTTTTTAATTTTTTTTTGCACGGTATATTTGTATTTTTAAATATTTTTTACGGGAAAGCAATCCAAGATTTTTTTTTCGGGGGGTGGGTCCCAAAACTTTTTTTAACTAATTAAAATGGCCAATTAGGCGAAATTATATAGAACTTTTCTTAAATTAGTAAAAACAGAGAAAATCTTGGACAGTTGAAAAATAATAATTAAAAAAATATATTTTATATAAAAGAATAATTGTATAGAAGATAAACAGAATAATATAAAAATTAACTAAACTAACTGGACTAGAAGACTAGAATACAGGGCCCCCATTTTTTCCACCCAGAACGACAGCTAAAGCTCAAAAAAGTGAAGACTAAAAAAATCATCCTTAGCCCTTGATTAACTAAGTTAGCGCCGCAGGCGATATTTTTTACTAAATCTGCTAATTTCTGAAGTTTTTTTTTTAATTTAATGTTGTAAACTAATGTTTTTAAAAAATAAATTTAAAATAAAACTTAAAGAAGCCCTAGCGCCTCAAGCAACATTTTTTACAATTATGATAGTCTAAAATTTTAAAACAGTGGTATAATTTTAAATTTCATAAAAACATACAAATGCAAGAAAGTTCTAGTAGGTGACTTTTTTTTTCAAATTTTATAGTATATTTTAGTTTTAAAAGTGATACAATTAAAAGTTTCACTTAAATGCAAGTAAGCTTTAGAGCCGAAGGCGAAAATTTTTACAACTTTTATGTTTGTTTTATAACTTTAAATAAACTAAAACGTAAGAAAGCCTTAGTGCCGCAGGAGAAAATTTTTACGAATTTGACGATTTATAGTTTATATGGTCTACTTGGAAAAAGGTTTGCATATTTGCTGGTTTTGGCCCCCTTATCGTTTTGGGGGAGTATAAATAAAGTATAAATAAACTATAAACCCCATCAAACCCGGGCCCGGGGAAGCTTAAGTAAAAAAATAAAAAAGCCCTAATTTTTACTAATTTGATCATATTTGGTCCACGAAAAAGTGCCCGCATATTTGCTTGTTTTGGCATCCTTATGGTTCTAAAGGAGTACATGTACACATGTGCACAATTTTTAGGTTTTCGTATAGGATTCTAGGATTTCTAGTTAGCCACTAGAAAAGTAAAAAAAGTACATATCGTCATCTAAAGGCTCTAACGGTCTAACTTCAAAACGTCATATTTTTCAGGAGACGTAAAAAACGATTTAAAACTTAATTATAGCAATTTAGAACTTTAAAACTAGCTTGTTCACAGGTAAAAATGTTTGAAATGTGTTAATGTATTTAAAACTTTTCATTGTTATCTATTTTATATAAATTATTTGAAAATTAAATTTTAACCACAGAATCTAAATTCACTAATGGTCTAACTCCAAGGGAAGATAAAAGAGGATACCTATCGTATTATATCGCGTAATATTATTACAAAAAATTTATATTTTTATATTTAATATATAATATTACTACTAGGTAGGCATAATATATACATTATTAATGGCAATAATTATAATTATCAAACAGTAAATTAACAAATATTTGAAACGGGATCCCCTGTTGTCGAGAAATAGTTTGACATTAGTGACAGTTCTCATTTAATTGTTTTCTCACAATCATATGATGGAGTTAGACACTTAGCGACTTAAAATATTTACATTTTTGCATTTTTTGAGGCTGATATTGGTTTAATGCAACTTTTTTTTTTTTTGAAGTATGTTGGTAATCAGATAATGAAGCAAATTTGATAAAAATCTCATTTTTGAAAAATTTGGAGTTAGACAACTAGAGCCTTTAGTGGACGATATATGAAAAAAAAAATAAAATAAATAAATAAATAACAAAAAAATAAAAAAAGTAAAAAAAATTAAAGTTTCTTTTTTTTTAATAGTGTTTTTAGTTCTTCAAAATTCTATTTTTGGCGAGCAATACACAATTAAAAAAAAAACAAAATAAAACTATATTTTTTTAAATAGTGTTTTTAGTTTTTTTTTTTAATTCTAATTGTTGCGAGCCCTCGAAAATGATTTGCTAGCTCCGAACAGTGATGAATAAAAAAAATATTTGGTATAAAAATTACAAATTAAATCATTTGTAATTTTGGTGAAAGCGCCAGCATTAAAACTTGATAATAAAGAACAGAATATATTTACTAACATATAATTTTAACTTAAAATTTATTAAAATTACCTTTTTAATATAATTTATAGTAAACCTTGTATCCTATGGATATTTTAAATATATTATTTATATTAAATTTAAAACCTCATCTTAAAGATATAACATAAATCAAGTGGAAGAGCAACAATGCAATTAAAATTGCAAATTATTATTTTATTTTCAATTTAGGCAAAAGCGACAGTATTATTTGATTAAATTATTTATTTATTACATTTTCTTAATAAATAAATAAAATAAAAAAAAAACATAAAACTGACTGAGGTAAAGAAACCTATGAAAGAAACCTATTTTATATGAAGGTATTTAGATATATTGTTTGATTAAATTTATAGAAGAGAGAAACCTTTATTCAGTGTTAGTACGCCATCTCAATCACAGTACCCAAACCTCTGCTGAAATCGGTGCTGAAACTAAAAGCACTAGAAGAAATCCTATCCACGTGCTTGACTGTAACAGTAGTAACTGAATTCCCGTTCATTCTTTTTTAGTTCAGAGCTTTGGCACTAGAGGGACAAAGCTTAAGCAATTCTGTAAAAGTGTACGGAGATTTAAACTGTTACAGAGAGTTACAGAGTTTTATTACATTTATTTTGGTTAAAAAAATTATAATTTAGTGTATAATTGTAATAATTACCTACATAAAACCTATTTAAACGTCACAATATTTATATATTACCTATGTTTACTTCTACTGTAAATATTAGCATAATTTTATGTAAACTTATTACAAAAATATGTTTTTTTTTTACAATTGATGTGTTGCAAATTTTACAAAATCGTGTAAAATAAGTTATAAACACACGTATTCTTATACTACTATTGGTGAACAGTAGTTTCCGCCATCGACAGAATCACAACTTAGTTGTAAAGTGTTTACAATTTCTTGTAATTTTTTTATACTAGGGTATATATCGTCGCCTTCCTTACAAAGGGGCTTATCTCAAAATGACACTTATACATAAAGTGACATGTTCATTGGCAAATTAATAGACATGTCGGTATTTTGCATCAATACGTTTTGAGATAAGCCCCTTTGTAACGACGGCGACGACATTTTCAAGAAATACTAAATTTTGCATTTTTAATGTTATGCTATTGTAAAAAATACAATTATTTTGTTTTTTCATGAAAAAGTCCAAACCTATTTAAACGTCACAATATTACTTTAATTTTAATTTATATATAATTACCTTTATAAATTTACATAAAAAACATGGTGTTTGAGTTACCTATGTTTACTGCTACTGTGAATATTCGCATAATTTTATGTAAACTTATTACAAAAATATGTTTTTTTTTTGCAATTGATTTGTTGCAAACTTTACAAAAACGTATAAAATAAGTTATAAACACACGTATTCTTTTACTACTATTGGTGAACAGTAGTTACCGCCATCGACAGAATCACAACTTAGTTGTAAAGAGTTTACAATTTCTTGTAATTTTTTTATATTAGGGTTTATATCGTCGCCTTCCTTACAAAGGGGCTTATCTCAAAATGACACTTATATATAAAGTGACATGTTCATTGGCAAATCAATAGACATGTCGGTATTTTGCATCAATAAGTTTTGAGATTTTGTAAGGAAGGCGACGACATTTTCAAGAAATACTAAATTTTGCATTTTTAATGATATGCTATTGTAAAAAATACAATTATTTTGTTATTTCATGAAAAAGTCCAAAACTATTTAAACGTCACAATATTACTTTAATTTTAATTTATATATAATTACCTTTATAAATTTACATAAAAAACATGGTGTTTGGGTTACCTATGTTTACTGCTACTGTAAATATTCGCATAATTTTATGTAAACTTATTACAAAAATATGTTTTTTTTTGCAATTGATTTGTTGCAAACTTTACAAAAACCTGTAAAATAAGTTATAAACACACGTATTCTTTTACTACTATTGGTGAACAGTAGTTCCCGCCATCGACAGAATCACAACTTAGTTGTAAAGTGTTTACAATTTCTTGTAATTTTTTTATACTAGGGTATATATCATCGCCTTCCTTACAAAGGGGCTTATCTCAAAATGACACTTATACATAAAGTGACATGTTCATTGGCAAATCAATAGACATGTCGGTATTTTGCATCAATAAGTTTTGAGATAAGCCCCTTTGTAAGGAAGGCGACGAAATTTTCAAGAAATACTAAATTTTGCATTTTTAATGTTATGCTATTGTAAAAAATACAATTATTTTGTTTTTTCATGAAAAAGTCCAAACCTATTTAAACGTCACAATATTACTTTAATTTTAATTTATATATAATTACCTTTATAAATTTACATAAAAAACATGGTGTTTGGGTTACCTATGTTTACTGCTACTGTGAATATTCGCATAATTTTATGTAAACTTATTACAAAAATATGTTTTTTTTTGCAATTGATTTGTTGCAAACTTTACAAAAACGTGTAAAATAAGTTATAAACACACGTATTCTTTTACTACTATTGGTGAACAGTAGTTCCCGCCATCGACAGAATCACAACTTAGTTGTAAAGTGTTTACAATTTCTTGTAATTTTTTTATACTAGGGTATATATCATCGCCTTCCTTACAAAGGGGCTTACCTCAAAATGACACTTATACATAAAGTGACATGTTCATTGGCAAATCAATAGACATGTCGGTATTTTGCATCAATAAGTTTTGAGATAAGCCCCTTTGTAAGGAAGGCGACGAAATTTTCAAGAAATACTAAATTTTGCATTTTTAATGTTATGCTATTGTAAAAAATACAATTATTTTGTTTTTTCATGAAAAAGTCCAAACCTATTTAAACGTCACAATATTACTTTAATTTTAATTTATATATAATTACCTTTATAAATTTACATAAAAAAACATGGTGGTTGGGTTACCTATGTTTACTGCTACTGTGAATATTCGCATAATTTTATGTAAACTTATTACAAAAATATGTTTTTTTTTGCAATTGATTTGTTGAAAATTTTACAAAATCGTATAAAACAAGTTATAAACACACGTATTCTTTTACTACTATTGTTGAACAGTAGTTACCGCGATCGACAGAATCACAACTTAGTTGTAAAGTGTTTACAATTTCTTGTAATTTTTTTATACTAGGGTATATATCTTCGCCTTCCTTACAAAGGGGCTCATCTAAAAATAACACTTATACATGTTCATTGGCAAATCAATCGGTATTTTGCATCAATACATGTTGAGATAAGCCCCTTTGTAAGGAAGGCGGCGATATTTTCAAGTGATACTATTAAATTTTGCATTTTTAATGTTATGCTATTATAAAAAATACAATTATTTTGTATTTTCATGAAATTTACAAAAAATGTTATAATTATTTACAAAAAATAAATAATAAAATAATTTGCAAAACATTGTACCTGATTTCAAAAAAATTGTAATTATTTACAGGAAGTCTATTTGATGCAAGAGTCTAGTTAACTTTGCAACACACTGTATAATATTATTTTTTTGTAAACATGCAATGCTACAAATAATACTCAAATAAGTAGACTTTTACTCAATTCAGGAATTATCCATTTAGTAGTTTTACAAATATTTAAATTTGAAATAGCATGATTTTTTTTGGTGGACCCCTTCAATTGCTCAGCATTTTTTTTTAAAAGCGAGTAAGGACGGGGGTAATTACCACTAAAGGTTTTAAAAAATGGGAAAGGGAGAAGTCAGAACCCCCCAAACGCCCTTGAATCAAAACGATGTGGCTATGTCTGCCCACATAACACAAATGTGTTCTGTCCTTCTAGACGTTTTTTAATACTTCCCAAATACCTAGAAGTCTGAAGCTTGGCACGTACATTAAGAACTTAGGTCGGTTTGCTGATAAGAAAAGTCTAAAACCCTATTTTTCTTTCCTAAGGGACAGAGGCTGACGCCTCGCAGGTTAATTTTCTCATGGGCAATATCTTACTTTACCCACTAGTACCATAAATAAATATTTTCTCTCTTAGTAGGAGTAAATTTTATAACCAATTGATTTCTGTCACTTTAGATGTTTCAGTTCCTTGTGCAATTTTTACTAATTAAACCTTAGAAAATAGCTTTAAATAACTTTTTATTTATTACATATAATTTATTATAATTATTACCAATAAATACAATTATTAATTAGCTAAATATTATGAAAAAAATAAAAAAAAACTAAATTTTTAAATGTCAGTTCAAAAAATTTATTTGAGCAAATGTCATTGATGAAGGCTACTTAATTTTTGAAAATTTCAAGAAATATAATTTCTGTTAAAAATTTATTTTATTATTTGAATAAAAATTGTTAAATAGTGCTAGTAGTGAAAAAACTAATATATAAACTACAGTAGAGAAGACTTATAGCCTCGAACTATTAAATCCCTCGCTGCTACGCAGCTCAGGATTTAATGTACTCGGCTATAAAAAATGTCTTCTTTACCTTGATATATAATTACTATTATTAACAAAAACGTCGGAGGCGCATATGAGCTTTCCTGTTGAAAAATGGGCTAAACAGCTAGGATATTACAAATACAATTTGATCTGCAAATAAAATAACTTGACGGATGTGTTTAAAAAGTAATTAAATATAGGGTAAATAGAAATATGATATTTGTTAATCGATTTTGCACACATGTTATTAAAACAGGGGCAAATAAATTGGGTAAATAATTATTAATAGGGTGCATTTAACCATGGCGTTATCATAACGCCGTTATGTACGACTTGATTTCAGGGTGTCATCCCCAATATCTTTATGGAGTGGGGAAAATTGACCGTCATACATAGGGGCCTCAGAGCCGGATTTATGGCAAAAAATCCAGAAACTAAAATCATTCTATTAACAAAAATTACTAATTTTCTAAAACTACATTAATTGGGGCTCCTAATACCCTAACTCGTAAAGAACTTTCACTTTCGGGTTTAGACCGTGTTAATGGATTTTCACTTTCCTACTAGAGACATCTTCAGGGATTAATCTGAAACTAAGTTTCGAATCAACTTGTGTCACTATTTATGACGAGTTGTGGTTATTCACCCGTGACGAGGTTTTTCCTATCAAAGACTTCCATATTGCAGGTAAGTGGTAACCAGTGTCCCGATTGATATTGTTAGGATGCTTGATGATTTCTATCGATTCCCGTATCTTCCTTGGTATTTTTCTGTTTTCTGTTAATATTTGTTTTGTTTTAGACAAATTGATTTTATGACCTGTTTCATGTACATGTTGGGCTACTGCCGATAAGGAAATTTGTTTCTTTCTTATATTGCGCTCATGCTCTTGAAGTCTTGTAGAAATTTTTCTCTTAGTTTCACCTATGTAAACCGTACCGCAGGGGTATTTTGTCTTTTGTTGAAGTCAAACATTGACCTAATTTTTGGTTGGACCGAAATATAGGCTTAATATTTGACTTCTTCAAAAGTTTACCTATTTTATCCGTGATACCGCTTACATAGGGAAGTATAACTTGTGTCTGTCTGTCATTGTCACTATTGTCCTGTTGTTTGGGTCTGGGATTTCTGTATTTGTATATGGTCTTTTTAATGTCTTTTTTGGTATAACCGTTCATGGTCAAGGCTTTGGTTAGTTTAAGGAGTTCTGTGTCTAGGGAATTCTTGTCTGAAATCATGAAAGCCCTATGAACAAGTGAATTAACTACCGAGCGTTTTTGAGAGGGATGGTGATGTGAAAATGCGTTTAGGTATCTGTCAGTGTGGGTTTTCTTCCTGTATACGGAGTGTCCTATTGAGCCATTTTCCGTTTTGTAAACCAAAACGTCCAAAAAGGGAAGTGATCCGTTGTTCTCAATTTCCATCGTAAACCGTATAGATTTATGTTGGGAATTGAGGTGATTTAGAAAACCTTGAAGGCTTTCCATGCCATGGGGCCAAATAGCATAGACATCGTCTACGTATCTGCGCCAAATTTTAGGTTTTACATTCATCATCCAGATCTGGGCAGGAGCGTATCCAGAAAAAAAGCTCAAGAGGGCTTACAAGAATAATGAAGGGGCTAATAAAAAACTTGAAATTTATTTTATCCACTGCCGTGATTAATGGGCTTATTAATCACGGGTCTGTAAAAATAAACCGTTTAAAATTTAAAACGAAAGTGGATAAAGTATAGAATTCTACTCGGGTATAATAGCTTCCGGCTCGTGTCCCAAAATTCACCCTCATTGATTAATAGTATTTATTATAAGCTCATTTATTAATATACTATTATTTAATGGAAATAATATCCAGATTCCAAATTCTCCAGGCTGCGCTGTCAATCGGTTTATTCATAAAAATATTAAAAAAGTACTATTAATCACATTTTAGCTTCTGAATGGGATTACGCAAAAACTAATAGGATCCACCCATACACAAAAACAAGTTATCGATATTCTGTTATTCTTGTAAAGTGATACCATTCTTGACACATGTACAATGGACCATTTTTCGCTCTATTACCGCCTGGAGTCAGTGCATCTCAGAACCGGCTTCAGGAGCAATATCATAGATTAAACTTTGCAGCTTTATAAAACTTTTATAATAAAAGTGATTTAAATTTCTTTTGCTGATTACGAATATAATATCCGTTTTTATATGCAAGCTCTAGTTTTCGTGGAAATGGATAGGGAGTCAAAGGTCTTACCACTCAAAGTAAGGTGAGATGGAAGTAAGGATTTTTTCGAAGATGATCTTACCTAGAATCGCTCCATCAGTTGTTACTTTGTCTAGTGTTTTGGTGGTTATCCCAAAACACACTAACACACAAACTAGACAAAGTAACACCCCATCGAGTGACCCTAATATTAATACCAAAGATTAGGTGTTAAAAGAAACGATTGCCACCATACGTATGCATACCAAATTTTACAAAAAGTCCAAACTCTAAACATTTCTGAGTTTACATGGAAACAAAATGGATGGATTTTGCATGTAAACGACAAATTAGTTGTGAAATTTTTAGATCAAAGTGGAGCAGCGTAGACACATTTGTTCAAATACAAAAAGTCAGTACGAACTTAAGGGCATATCCACAGGCTCGCATAACAACATAGTACATAAGAATGCGATGTCATGATTGGCTTGATGTACCACCATTTATCTTGTAAGCCAATCACGGCATCGCATTCTTATGTTTTATGTTCTTATGCAAGCTTCTGGATAGGCCTTAAATTAACTGCTAATGGTAGCTACTACATACTCCAGCCTAGCTTAACTTAAAATTTCAAAACGAGCATCAAAATTTGTAATGGATATCCATTATTATTTTGAGAACTAAAGCAAATTTGAAAAAATATACTGCTTTTTCTACAAGATTTAGGGACCCCAAATTACCCTGAATCCATTAAAATTTTATTTTGATTGCCCTGTGTTATGCTAGTTTAAAAATTACAGTTTGTTTTTAATAATTTTTACGTTGATTCCAAATTTGACCGTTAGCGATTGTAAATAAAAGTAAACAAAAATATAATACATTTTTTATTTTTATTTAATTTGATTTTTCTCCTAATAATAAAATTAATCGTTAGTAATTATTTAAAAAGAGGCATATTTACCTGTTACTGTGATATTGATAAAAATGTAATTTTGTTTTTGTTTTGGAAAGTTTGTCCCAATTTATCTCTTTTTTAAATAAAAATTCTAAAAATCCTGAAAACTAATCTGCTCATCCTTTACTTAGTACTTTAAAAACTTAAGTTTATTAGCATCCAAAAAATTATTTCCAAATTTTTTTTTCCCTAAAATAAGTTTTTGGGAAGTTAAAATCTTTTAACCACCAATTTCATTTCCTTTTGGTGAGTAATTTTAATAAATACGGATCTGATCTTATGGTCATCTGGTTTATTTAAGACACATTTCAAAAGCGGCCTCACACAGAACCTGGCGCCACCATATTTCGTTAGGAAGTTATGTTTCTTGTAGCCGATATCCGAAAGCTTCACTACAATAGTTCGAGAAAAATACTATTCAATTCTGTATAAAAATATAAATATAAATTGAAATTAAAAAGAAATATATAGTAAACAATCAGTGAAGATATGTAATGCTACGCATTCCATTACATATTATTCACAGTAAATGGTATATTGCATATAAAAAGTCCAAACCGGCTAAAGGTTCATATAATGGTTTAGGTCCGTGGCATTTTGAATGCACGTTGCTGTACACCCTAAATTGTGGCGATTTGCCTTTTGGGAACAAGTGAACAGATAACAGTGACCACATCAATAGATGGCACCATGCTTTTATATCTATCTAACGTTTTATTTGAATATTAGCAACATACAGGATACACAGTGCTGATGATTCCCAAAAAGGATGAAATGGTACTATTCACTGTTTCCTGTCCATTTGATTTTAACGACAGATAGATAACTTTCTTACCTATACTTTTGTTGAAAAGGGTAAAATTTCTTTTAAAAACGATTCTTCACTCATACAACTAAATTTTTAGCATAATACTTTCTGTAGTTAAAACACAAGAACTGTCTGTTCATAAATGTATTTGAAAAGAACTGTTGTTACTTACTTTTTTTATACTTTCTCAAAAATTAATTTTGATTTCATTTGAATTAACACTTTAGTTTAAACTTATTTTTAAGGAAAATTAAGGCAAAGCGCTTTTTAAATTAATCATACTACCCTACAAATGAAAACTTTTTCAGCTTTTTGATTTTTGGGGAATAGGGCTTTGGATCTGACTAAAATTGTTATCTAATTTGCTGTGACGTTTCGACGATGGATTTTCGTCGTTTTCGAACCTTTATTGGAAATAAAAAAGTATATATAAGTATAAAAAAAATACAATTGTTTAAACATTTAACTTAACCTTAAAATAAATAATAATAAAATACAGAGAAGAACCTACAGAGAATTAAAGCCAAAGATTAGTCATTGTCACTAACAGTAAACACTCACATAAACAAAACATTATTATCTTAGTATCTTACTATACGCAGCAACTGAACCTACTAGCTGGATTAAATTATGCTTTGTCATCTAAATTTAAAAAGGCGAAGGTGCTGATATGATATACAGGGTACAGCATAAGTAATAAATAATTAAACAAAATTAGTAACAAATAAACCAACAAATAATGAAAAAAACTAATAAATAAAAAAATAAACTAATAAATAATAAAATAAACTAATAAATAATGAAATAAACTAATAAATAATGAAATAAGCTAATATATAAATAAATTAACAGATAGATACACAAATAAATAAATAAATAACATATAGATATTAATTTTGTAAATTAAAAAACGACGAAAACCCATCGTCGAAACGTCACAGCAAATTAGATAACAATTTTAGTCAGATCCAAAGCCCTATTCCCCAAAAATCAAAAAGCTAAATATACAAATCAGGCAAAAACTTTCAATTTGAAAACTTTTTCATATACATTTAACCTATACACTTGGTTAAATGTAGTAAACACAGAAAATACAAGTAGCTGCTTTTTGCACTGAAACTATAAAATAATTTGCAATTTTGACGCAAGATTTGGATTCGGAAGAAAAAATATGAAAACACTCTTTAATCCTAAAAAAGTAGCAAGAATAAGATATTTTAAAGAACCAATAAGATTAATAAAACAACCAATTTTTAGCACCATTTTAAAAATGGTTCCCTTTTATTTTTAGGTTAAATTTGGTACCGTTGAGTTCATCTATCACTACTCTTTCAAAAAATATATAAATCTTAGGTTCCACCCCCAATGCCGGAAACGGGCTGTTTTATAAACTAAATTTAGCGGGTCTTCATTCAAAAATTTCCGACCATTGGTACTTAAAATTTAAATTGTAGCATTTCCAGGAGGTCTAGGTTAAAGATTAAAAAAACAATATAAAGAGTGAAAATTAATGAATATTTTAATTTAAATTCATAAAAAAAATCCGGTTTTCAAAAATTTAACAATAAAAAAAAATTGTTTTTTTTTGTGAAAAACAATTAAAAAATGTTAAAAAAATCATAGATGGCCTTGAAAAGAAATAATTTCTTAAACTTCATACCAATTTAAAAAAAAAAAAATAAAAAATGTCGGATCTACAATTTTTTGAAAAATGTCGGATCTACAATTTTTTGAAAAATTTTTTTTTTCCTAAATCACCCTGTATATCAAAAATCGCACTGTAGATTTTAATTTTAATAACGGATTTGGAATCATCAGAGAAAACTGGTCCAGAAATTAAATATTTTGTTAAATGTTTATTTTTAATGATTGGGTAAATCAATATTTTTATAAAATCAATGCATAGTTATTATTAAGGCCAGCCAAATTTTTTGATTAAAATACACCATAGTTTCCCGGCCTTTTTGTAAAAGGAATCTAAAATATGACGTGACATGAAGATATTGTCTGCATTGCACTGAACATTACGCATATGCGTTTTTTGCTGTCGATTGTTTTATGTTACATTATTATGAGAAGAGTTTTCTAAAAATATGATAATTTATAGGTATTAGCTGATTTTATCTGTTGGTATACAGAGAGCTATTTTCAGAAAAAAACTCGTAATTAATAAATGAACAAAGCGTGACGCATGAGATTTGTGATACGTGAGGGGCCCCCAAGTAAATTTTGATGACTAAAAAAAGGTCCTCACCTCTGAAAAAAAGCTTTACCCCTGGTGAAAAATGTTGATGACTAAACAATATATAGAGGACCTCTAAAAAAAAGCTTTACCCTGATAGAAAATTTTGATAATCATTTTAAAAAAGAACATATCTTCTGACGAATTACTATTAAAAATTTACTACTTTTTACTTTTGAGAGATCTCAGGAGAGAAGAAAGAAATTTTTGTTTAGATTTTGATGTATTTATCCGTTATCCATTTTTATATTCCTAAAAAACAATTTTTTCTACGATATAATAGAAAAGTTAACACTTCTATAAAAAGATAAAAAGATCTCAAAATAACCTATTTCTTGGAATTTTACTTTTCTGCTCATGAAAGCAAGTGCAAAATTGTATTTTGCGCGCTATAGTGTAGGCAACCGGAATATCAATCGTAAAAGAACTGTCAAGTATATGCTAGGATATGTTGTGCTTCGCCATTTTTTTAATAGAAATTTTTTATTTATTTTGAATCAAATCTCAATTTCGTGTGCTGAATATTTGTGTGCTAAATATATGTTGCTATGAAGGAATTGTGGAAAGTGAGAGTGATGAGAATTTTACTTTAAAACCACCAGATTTGCAGAAAATTAAAAGTGCTGCGAACTTGTAAGGTTATACATTTACTGCTCTAAATTTATTTATTTATTTCAGATGGTAGAAAAAATGTTGTTTGTATTACGAGCGAAAAATGTGATTTCTGCGTTTGACTGATTGCAAGTTCCAGCAAGTTTCAGGCAGAAATCAAGGGCGTAGATGAGGAATGGTAATGGGTTTAATTACCCCCCCCCCCATAGGCGTGGGCGCCAATTTTGTTTGCAGGGCGCCAAGTTTGGTAGAAACCGTCAGGGAAACAGTTTTTTTTTGTTGGTATTTTTTTGGGCGCCAAGTTTGGTAAAAACCGTCAGGTACAAAGCTTTTGTCTTAGGGTATTTTTTTGGGCGCCGTCATTTTTTTTTGTAGGGGCGCCACGTTTGGTAGAAACCGTCAGGGACAAAGCTTTTTTTCTAGATGGCAATTTTTGGGGGGCAATTTTTTTTTGTAGGTGCTCAAAGCTTTATTTTAGGGTGTTTTTTTTTTGCTAGGGGCGCCAAATTTGAGGCTTGAAAGGCCGGCCCTGGGTATTACCCCCCCCCCCCCATAGAAGAAAAAGATCTACGCCCTTGGCAGAAATTAGTCATTTTGAGCTCTTAATACAAAAATAACTATTTCGAAGTCTCTCCCACAGTTTGTCTTTCCGTTCGTCTATTTTTTTATATTTAGCAGTCCAAGAAGTCTAAACTTTTAACTTAAGATTGTTTGGGGATTGTTTAGGAGTTTTTTTTTCTTACCTTTTTCTACTCATCCAAATAAGGATAGGTTATTGATGAACAAAAATCGAAACATTCGATTTGTCTTTAACGATTTTGCTCTTTTGTTCCTTAAAATAAATTATAAACATTGAAAGTCAATCGGGCTACGGCTAAAGTCCCTTAAAATCCTAGGACCAGAGCGAATTTTATGGTCCCGGATACAGAAGATTTGGTCCCGGGACTAGTATCGGTCCCGAAACTTGAAATTTCAAATATATTAAGAAATTTTGGGAAAAATTTTCATGTCTATTGTTTTACAAGAAACGTCTAAACTTTTATGTTTTGTTTTTTATACATTATACATTATTTTCTATAAATATATTTTATACAAAATATTACTTTCCTCTAGCAAAATCCTAAGCAATGAAAAAACATATTTATTATTGCCATGTTTAAGTTTTTTTCTCAAGTTTTATATACAAAAAATATAATTTTTGGAAAAACAAATTTGTCTGTGTGTCTGTCCGGGAAATTTAGGACCACTATAACTCGAGAATAAAGGTTTCTTGTCTAAAGTTCTAGGCTGACATAATTTTTTGTATAAATTTATTGAAGGTCAAAAAAATTTTTTTTTCAGCTAAATACTTTTATTATTAGATACCGTTAAAACGAAAACAAAAATATTCGGGTCCAGGGTCCAGTGAAGATTCCGGGTCTTTGATGTTGTTTTGTCAACACAGTGGGTTTTCAGTGTTTATCTGAAAGGTTAGGGGAACGCACAATGAATTTAAAATTTATTCTGTTTACATAATAGAATTAACCAATTAACCAAAAAAAATCTATTAGATTTTTTCATTTTCTCAATTATAAACCACTTGCTTTTAAGAAACAAAATGTGTCAACTTGTTTACATTTTGGGTATTTTTTTGTTCCCACTTTACAGGGTGCTAGTGATATGTAATATATATGCCTAGAGTACAATAAAGGACGTAACTTCTTGCTTTGCTAACTGGTCCTAATCTATTAAATATGAAATATGCTTAAAAATCTCTTTAAAGTTACCCTAGCTTAGTTATAAAGCGATTAAGGCTAAAATTTTGGCTCAAAATACAATCTTTATTTTATCTTTTTTTGGCATTCCTATTCCATTAGTAAATTTACTTTTGCTACGACCGTATCAGAAAATCGCTTATTAGGTACAAGTAGCCTGAAAAACCGTTCAATACTTACTAGTGTGATTTTTTTTTGTAAACTCTACGATTTTAGTTTCGTAATCTGTGCGATTTTATTTTCGTAATTTGAAGAATGTCTTTGTATTATTTTTCGTTGTAAAAAAGATAATAAAACAGTATATAATATTTTTTGTACATTTTGTACATTCAAATAAATCTAATTATATTGTATTTATTGCTCATAGCAAAAATAGTGCATATTACTCGAGAGAAACGTGTTTTACACACCCGTGTGCAATTTAATTACCTGCTATTGGTAAAAAAATTTCAAAAGAAGTTGTAAAATTAAAATTTACAATAAAATTACATTTTGGGTTTAACTTTGGACACATCTGCCCCCTTTCATACAGTAATTGCTTTCCCATTTTGAAAATTAAAAAAAAAAAATTAAAATAATATTGTAATTTTAAAACTTGATTTTAGGAGAGAACTTAAATATTACTTTGTCGTAAATTTAAAGAAAAATTTTAAAGAATTGGTTAAATTTCCTATAAAACTAAAAAAATCGTATTAAATTATATGAATTTTACAATTTAATTTAAATATTACTCCCCATTTTTTACCTGTACTGTTAAAGAAGTTTTAAAGGCGAGTTTTAGGCTAAATAAGAAAAATATGTTTTTGTTTAAAAAATTTCAAATTAATGAAAAGAAATTATGAAAAACATCTACTAAGTTTATTTTTTAGAAAAATAACCAAATTTTTTATTAAAAATTCGTTAACAATCATTAACAAGTCATATTTTATTGTTTATTCGAACATCAACACTTGGAATGTACTTATAATAAAAATACTGCACAATATTAAATTAAAACTACAGCTTAAAAGTCTTTTAAAACTCTTTAATGGAAATAAATTTATTTAACACTTTAAAAGCCACATTAAAATACTAGTCTGGGGTTAGGTTACTATATATACAATAACGTTGGATTGAATTATTACTATAAATCACGAATGTAGAATAATATAAATAAATAATATAAATACCTCAAAAACAACTCGATAATCACTAAAAAACTAGTTTGATAAGTCCAACCTAATTACACATTGTGTATTTTATACCATGTTAAATCCGTAAAAATGAACAAAACAACAACAAAATATTTTAATTTTACAGTTAAGTGTAGTAAACACATCACAATACACTTAGCGCTGCGCCCCAAAGTAGAACTTGCAAAGTTATTTTTATTTTGATACGACATGAGAGTTGACATTTGAACTATCGCAATGTTGCCAAAGCATGCATTGACATATGTCAAAATTCGTAATTAAAATAATTAATTAAAGTATGTTCAGGGATGTAAAAAGGGGTGAAATTTTGGCTAAGAATTTATTTTTTATGTATCTATAAGCATGTAAAATCTTATCGTTGCAGGCGATTTCGCCCAAAATGCGAGACCCTCCTTTGTATTTCATGTGTATATTTTTACATGGTCTTACGTTTTTATCACATCAGTTTTCTTCGTGTATAACTATATAGATATTCTGAAAGTTAAAATGGTGTTTTCGCATAAGTTGGGAGCTTATGGCCTTCAGCTTACCTAAAGAAGGTATATATTATACATGTCATGTTGGTCCGCTGCGAGACGTCCTCAAAAAGAGCAAGTGGCGCCCAACGAAAAAAGCCCATATACATGGGTGTCATAATTTGGCATATAATTGTCGGGGTGCCTACTAGACTAGACTAGATAACAAATTGCTATATCTACTTAAAAGGAGACACTTTATAAAAAAAGTTGTGACTGTGTTTTGCAAAACACTGTCATTATTACATATGGACGATTAATTTTTTCTTGAGTTTTGGTGCTGACTGATACTAGACGGTGTTTTGAAAAGAATTTTATCTAAATTTCTTGTCTGTTATCGTTTTTATGTAGAATAAAACTTGTGTTACACAATTTACTTAATTCCATAATTGTTAAGACTTAAAAGCATATTAGAAAATATGTAATTTCAAAATTAACGTATTAAAAAAAATCTAAAATATATAATATTTTTTGACAATTTGGAACCTGACTATGATAATCATAATTTTAAAAAGTAGATATGAAACTCTTAAAAACTATGTTGAATCAACTTTATTGATGCCCAATAAAAAGTATTTATAGGGCTCTTGACAAGTATTTTGATGATAGTATCAAAATCTAAAAAGTCACTTTTTATACTATTCACAAAGCCTGCGGTAGAATAGTGTTATCGGTAGTTTCAAATTTTCAAACATTTTCAAAAATTGTCCTAGACAAAAAAGTCTTGGATATAAATTATTTTCATGGAAAAATAAGCAACCTTTTTTTCAAATTGTCTCCCGTCTGTCTGATGTCACGTTTTTTGTGTAGACGATAACTCAAGAACGAGTAATCCGATCGACTCGAAATTTTGAGAAAAAATCAAGTTCTATGAGGGGAAGATGCCTATTGTTTTTAAAAGTAATCCCCCAAAAACAAAAAAAGTTATAGGGGGTTAAACTAAAAAAATCGAAAAAAGCTGAAAGAAATTTCCGATTAAGGTAACTTTTTCAGGAAAAATTACTTATAAGGATCAATGGAGATTTCTCCCGTTAGATTAGACAGGGACAAAAGTTCTACCCAAAAAGGATAGAATACATACATACACTCCCACTTCCACCCAACCAAACAAATTCTGTATTTGTTCTTTGTTGAACAAATACAATATTTACTTGGCCGGGCGAAAAGTGTAACTATATTAAAGAAATTACTGGCGCCATCTAAATTTTAGTAGAATTATCTTATTCTACAGATTCACATTAGCTATGTTCGTTCGTGCCTCTCATTGCTACACTTTCCGGCCAACCAAATAAATACTGTATTTGTTGTATGAAAAACAAATACAGTATTTATTTGGTTGGCTGGAAAGTGTAGCACAAATGAGATAGAGATAGGGTAGACGTCTTTTGTTTCATAATTCTAGTTGTAGAGAGCTCCATTCGTGGCAAATGGTCTTATCTCATTATTTGTGATTTTTCAGGAGAGACAAAAGAAGTTTTTACAAATATTTGTGATGCTACTACAGGCAAAACAAAGGCAATTTTAAAATTTGTAGAATTCGAGATTACCTATATTTGAGATACGCCTTTCAAAGGGTAGCTGCAGGTTACTGTTTTTTTTATTTTTTTTTTATTATTTTTTTATGTATTTGGAAAAATGCGATATATCATTTACTGTAAATAGTACCTATATAATGGAATGCGTAGCATTACATATCTTCACGTCTTGTTTAAATATAATTTTTTTATGTTTTTTTATAGGTTTGTAAAAAAAAATATTACATAAGCTCCTTAAAAAAATTACCTATGCCATCAGGCTTGCTTAAACTTTGTTTGTGTTTTCTTCAAACTCATAAAAAGGTCTATTATTATTAAACTAATTCTGTATAAGTTAGGCATGGGGCTTTTAACGCGTTTACTGTCCATATGGGTCATGTCATAGGTTTTCTGTAAGTCCTGTGAGGCATATGTGGTTCAAATTTAATGTAAACTTAAACCATATATGGGTCATTGGACAGTGAACGTGTTAAGCTCTTTTTATGGGTCATGTAGAATTTTTTTCAACGAATTTTTAAAGCTTCTAAAATTTTAATCTTTAATATTCTTTACTATGAAACACTTTATATAACTTTGATTTAATGCCAGTTGTATATTAACTAATTAATAAAGAAATAAACAAAAATAAGGTTTTAAATTTTATTTATTAGTTTATTGATAATAAATAACATTAAAATATTGATACATTTAATGGTTTATTTATAAAAAATAGAACTAATGCGTTTTTATTTAGCTACTACAATTATAAATCATTAAAAATTAAAATATTATTAAAGCTGAAACATTTTTAAATATTTATTAAAAGAAACATATATTATTTTGGTTACTTTATGATTGTGACAATTTTGGCAAGAAGTAGCAAATATGTAAATTTACATGCAGATTATAGGTAATATGTTGCCATACTAGATTTACGTAAATTTTTAATTCAAATTTGCTGTCAAAGGAAATAATTACTCCCAGGGCGATGCCCGGTCGTAATTATTTCCAGACAGCAAATTTTCATGAAAACAGCGAATTTTTTCCCCATAATTCTCAGCCTCTTGTGTAATTATATATGTGAATTTGTTTCTAGATAGTAGTTAGTAGTTTGTTAGTAAATACTGAACATTTTTGCCTATTTAATAACAAATGTTGCCTGGGGTTTCAAATAGGCAAACACGTTTAGTATTTACTACGTGTACACATAAATTACATAATATTATTAAAGAAAATAATTAAAAGCTATTTTACTCATAATTCACATATTGTGGGTTCGTTGCAATTACAACTTTTTTTAGCAACTTTTTTCATGAGTTCATGATTTAAAAAAAAAGGTCCCACCCTTTCTCAAAACTCAAAAAAGAAAGTTCATGACAAAAATAACTAAACTAAATAACAACTAAACCAAACTAAATAACAAAATAAACGTTGTTTTATAAATTTGATGCTTTTAAGTTTTAAAGCTTTTTAAAAAAAGAGGATTAATTTAAATTTTTAAATTCTATTTATTATCGAAAAAAACATTTTATTTTACATATTAACAAACAATAAATACAATTAATAAGTAGGTACACTTTGTAAGAATATTTGAAAAAAAAAAAAACAACACAATATTAACATTTAGGACGGATGTTTAACATATTTATATTTTTTCAAAGTTTGAGAAACCTTACTTTTATATTTCTTAATCTATAAAGTTTACAGCTTTTTTCACAAGATTAAACATTTATAATTTTATTATTTTTAACCCATGATATATGCAAGTTTTATATTTTGAATCCACGAAATATGCAAGTTTTTTTGAAAATCCCAACTTTTATATTTCTAATACATGAAATTTACTACTTTTTTCCCAAAATTAAAAATGTATTATTTTATTATGTTTATCCCATGAAAAAATATGCAACTTTTATATTTGTAATCCATGAAATATGCAATTTTTTTTATTCTAAGGTTTAAAAATCCTTTATACTTTTAAGCCATAAAATTTAAAACTTTTTTCCCAAAATTAAAAATTTATTTTTTATTTTTTTTAACCCATGAAATATGCAACTTTTATGTTTTTAATCTATGAAATATGCAACTTTTTTCATTTCAAGATAGGTGGGGGGGAGGATCCGAGGCTCCCCCCCCCCATCCCCCCATAGCTACGGCCCTGTGAACCTTCCACTTATTAATGAAACATCGACAGCAAAATTCTAAAAACTCGTTTTTGGAAATAATGTTAGATGGTCTTCTGCAGATCTAGGGAAATTCGAAAGTTTTGAATTGAAACTACCTTATTGTACTATTCTAGTACTTACGCTCTGTGAATAGTATAATAATAACAACAATATGTTACTGTTGTAGAAGATTTATAGAAGTAAATAGTATAATAAAGTACAATAAACCAACGTTAAATGAAGTTAGTGATTAAAATGTTCTGTTCTTTGTCAAAACCATGCACAGTTCATTAAACGTTGTTCTACATTACTCACACTAAATCAGCCTCTGAGAAATATTTTTAAAACTTTCTGTATAATAATTTGGGTTTTCAAGATTTAAAGGCATATCCAGAAGCTTCCATAAGAACATAAAACATAAGAATGGATGCCGTGATTGGCTTACAAGGTACATAGCGGCACATCGAGCGAATCACGGCATTGCATTGTTATGTATTACTTTCTTATGCGAGCCTGTGAATAGGCACTTAGTATTTAATTTTTTGTCCTCGATCCGTGAAATTACACCTTCAAATGAATTTTTCTCGAAAACGGTTAATCCTAGAGTATTACAACAAGTTTTTATAAGAAATTATATTCCAAAAATAAAATTTCAAAAAAGTTACACAGAAAAAAGTTTGGGACAAAAAACTGATAAGGCCCCCCGTTTCGCACACCCCTGGTTAAAATAAGTACGAAATTAGCATAGGAAGATGAGTCTTACTAAGATTAGTTTACGTGAAAAACCTCGTTGCTACAGCTCAAAGGGTTTCTGAGTTATTAAATAAAAACCAAATTTATTAGCCACTTTCAAAGGGGCTTTAAGCTCCTTACTCCCTCACTATGCATTTTTAGGTATTTGTTTATAGGAACTTTTTGTCATATTTTATGATGTAGAATCACCCCTTAAAATTTGGGACCCTATTTCAAATACACCGTGTATAGGTATAAATAATAAAAATAAAAGTGCAACTAATCAATATTATTGATGCCTTAATTCGCATAAACCGAAATAACCCTGATACAAGTTAGATTTCGATAAGTAACGCTGTTCTCAAAAAATTAGAAAATTTACACAATGTATTGTTTAAATTAGCTCTTGTCACTCAGAAATATTTTGCGAATCACTGCACAGGCCCACAAAAAAACAAAAGTGGTCTGTGCCATGGATAAGACCATGATATTCCTATGTATTTTCGCCCGCTGAAATGAATGTTTTAACTAAAATGGATATAAAACTGTATTTTTAACTTTCATATAAGCTTTGTCATATTAAGTGTGTTAATTTTAGTCCTTTCCTTAAAATCGATCACCTTGGACTACTTTATAGCCTTTATTTCGCCTAATTATGACAACATCCTAAAAACCGATACGCCATATTGGCTCCGCCATTTTGATTTTTGGTGTTTTAACCATTGGTCTACGTTAATATTCCTAAAAAGAGCCTGTATACCAAATTTGAACAAAATCAAAAAGAAATTAAAAAAATGAACCACCCTAGTGGCGCGGAATTTTTTTTTTTCAGATTTTTCACTATCATATTCGAAATTAGCGGTATCAAAAAACTCCTATTCAAAATTTAGATTTTCGTCCATCTTTTTTTTTCTCAGCCCACAGTGCACTCCAGGGTGTAACAATATCTAAATTACTAATTTTTTCCGAATATACGTTATGATACAGAATTTCGGCTTATAATTGCATAATGAAAGATTTTATAAAGTTTAAAAATGATGCATATTTGTTATGTAGGTACCTATAGGATACATTTTTATCGCGTCACTAGAAAACTTGCAAAAAACAAAAAAAATATTCATTTGTTCACGGAAAGTCATGTGCAGGGCCGTAGCTTGTATTATGTAGTGGCGGGGAAGAAGGTAAAAAAAACAAATTTTTTAGTCTTTAGTAAATTTCTTTTATCCCCTCGACAAATAAGTTGATGACTAAAAAAAACATTCCCACTACTGATAAAATTACAACTTTCATATTTTTGACTCATAAAATTTACAACTTTTTCTAATTTCAAGATCCACTACTGCTAAAATTACGACCTTTTTTCCTTCGACAAAAAAGTTAATGACTAAAAAAACGTTTTCACTAAGTATTAGTTGTAGTAGCAGTACTGCTAAAATTACAACTTTTATATTTTTAACCCATTTCTAAGCTTTTCTGGTTTCAATGTAGGTGTGGGATCTCTCTATTTCTTTAATTTCTGGTGAACATTCGCTCCAATCATGTAACATTTTCCTAGACCCCCCCCCCTCGTCACAAACTGTCAAATTTTCTGTGACTCCCGCCCTCCTAGGCGCGTTACGTAATGTATGGACAGCCCCTAGCTGAACCAATTGAGCTACTTAGTTTTAAACGTTACCATGGAAATACTGCTATTGCTATCCTGATGCTACAGTAATTAATTAAGGTCGCTCTAAATTAAAAATTGTCTCATGTAAGATAAAATAAATAAATAAAATGAAAAATTTAAAACGAAATTGTGTTAACTTTTTTTAAATGTATGAAATAACGCCTCTATGCTTTCATGTCAATTTTTGAATTTTGGAATAATATTTTTCAAAAATAATCTTAAGAATTAATGTTAACATTTATAAAACATTAAATCAGGTTAGTGTGTAAAGATAAAACAATTTATTTCTTCCATGTTTTTCGATAAGATTTATCAAAAACTAGTTCAAAAATATTAAACTATGCACTTGTCTTTGTAGTATCTATAGGTGTATGTTTATAGAGTTTTCTATATTTTTTAAAACACAGTTCAACAATATTTTCCTTCTTAATGTGAGAGGTGCAGCAAAAAGGTATATTAGCGAAAAAAAAATCAATTTTTTAATTTTTGCGGTTTTCGATGCATTTTACATTTCTACGTTCTAACGTAAAAAAAACCTTTTCGCCTCACCACACACATATGATATGTACTAGAATATAAAAACGTATCTTGCGTCAAAGTTAACGGCACCATAAAATAGTATATTATGATCCAAGGACGAGAAATAATGTTTCTCGCTCGCATGCGTCCGTGTATAATACTCTATTTTTTGTTCGCGTGTAAACATATTTTTAACAAAAAAAGGCAAAAATAATAAGTAAAATTAGTTTTAATTTGTTTATCTGACAATTTTACATAAGGGACAGCAAAAGTACTTTGGAGGGCTGTGTATGCCTTAGTAGGATTTTTTCTTAGTTTTTCTCTGTTAATGAATATAATAATTATATTCATCAACAAAGAAGAAGTAAGAAATATATAGTAATCCAAATTACTTTACAGTCAAATTGTATTGTTTACAAACTGACAGGCTGCCAACTGCGTTTTGATTTTCACACTGATAGATCAATAGCGTAATTAATACCGTACTTAGGTTATAGTATACAACAATATACACGGTGTATTTGAAATAGCGTCCCAAATTTTAACAGATGATTCTATATCATAAAATATGACAAAAAGTTCCTATAAACATATGTCTAAAAATGCGTCATAAGGGAGCTACGCCCCTTTGAAAGTGACTAAAAAAATCGATTTTTATTTAATAACTCAGGAACCCTTTGAGATATATCAACGAGGTTTTGCACGTCAACTAATCCTACGAAGGCCCGTTTTTATGTGTTATTTTCATGTACTTATTTCAACCAGGGGTGTGCGAAACGGGGGGCCTTATCAGTTTTTTGTCCCAAACTTTTTTCTGTGTAACTTTTTTGCAATTTTATTTTTGAAATATGATTCCTCAGGTCAAAATACATAAAAAAGGTACTCTTGTTGTAATACTGTAGGATTAACCGTTTTCGAGAAAAATTCATATGAAGGTGAAATTCCACGGTTCGAGGACGAAAAATTAAATAAAATGTTGAAAACCAAAATTTTAATGATGCAGGGCGAATGTACATTAAAAACTAAGAAAAAAACCTCATATACAGGTACTTCCAAAAATGAATCCTAATGGAGCTATGGTCTCCTAAATATGCACCATTTTTAAAGGGCTATGGTAGCTTTAAAAGCGTTTTTTCGACCTACATGTATGGACTTTTTTTCTTAGTTTTTGATGCAGAATAACATTCCATCATTAAAATTTTGGTTTTCGACATTTTAG
This sequence comes from Brachypterus glaber, assembly GCA_958510825.1. NCBI lineage: Eukaryota > Metazoa > Arthropoda > Insecta > Coleoptera > Kateretidae > Brachypterus > Brachypterus glaber. Next base: position 63,139,378 of record OY294044.1, on the reverse strand, counting down.
TATTTAATTTTTTGTCCTCAAACCGTGAAATTTCACCTTTAAATGAACTTTTCTCAAAAACGGTTAATTCTACAGTATTACAACAAGAGTACCTTTTTTATGTATTTTGACCTGAGGAATCATATTTCAAAAATAAAATTGCAAAAATGTTACACAGAAAAAAGTTTAGGACAAAAAACTGATAAGGCCCCCCCGTTTCGCACACCCCTGGTTTAAATAAGTACGTGAAAATGACATACAAAGATGGCCTTATTAGGATTGATTCACGTGCAAAACCTCGTTAATATATCTCAAAGGGTTCCTGAGTTATTAAATAAAAACCGATTTTTTTAGCCAATTTCAAAGGGGCGTAGCTCCCTTATGACGCATTTTTAGACATATGTTTATAGGAACTTTTTGTCATATTTTATCATGTAGAATTACCTGTTAAAATTTTCTTCGCTATTTCAAATACACCCTGTATAGTTGTATATGCGCCAACCACTATACATATTGTATATTACATAGAATACACCAAGTATATTGCATAGAATACAACAACAAAAAAGTAAACCTGTTCGGTATTTACAAATGAGTTGTTTGATTTACAACTACGAACTGTTAAGCGATGAGGTATTTCTTTATCGCGCAGAGAGCAAGCTGGGCGGGACTTGCAAATCCGCAGGGTCGGATTGCCGCTTCTTACTACGTCACGATCTTAGCTTCAAAACGCAGGCAATTCAGCTGACCCGTCCCTACGGCTGGCTAGCTGAACCTGGGGTGCGTCGGCTCTCTACTGCGTTTCAAAATTTAGTCTAATGTATTTTAAATTCATTTATGTGCACATAGAAATTACATATCACATGTAATTAAGTGTACATGTACATGCTTATCGTTGGGTATACTTATGCACATAAAAATTTTAGCTTAAACTGCCTACTTTCAATATTTTGGTAAAACATTTATTAGAATCAGCTGATTGTCGCCATCTTTACTAATCATCCTTCCTCAAAAAACTACAACAACGTTGTATTATTAAATAATATGAATCTACAATTTTAATAGTGTATTTAATATAACGTTATAATGTTTCAGAATAAGCGTAAAAATGGTATTATATACCTCAAACTTCTTACAACAACGTTTGGTTGTACTATTTTTAGATTTTTCTATCAGTTCACCTCTTCATTTATGGGCAAATTTCGTATAAAAAAAGTTTTATAATTAAAACCTCAAACCTCGCTTTTATATTAATTACGTAGAGCTGTGTAACATTTACCCCCCAAAATGAAAAATTCTAATGTAACTATGTACTTATCTAAACTACCTACCACTTAAGTTTTCAGGAATCTTTCTCACGGTTCTAGCCTGAAATGCACTTCATAGAGACGCGTGTAAAACCGTCAACTGTAAAAACTAATTTTCGGGCTACACTTCATTTTTGTATATAATAATTTACGAAAATGTTGGGAATTGTACCTTAATAAATTTAAACTTTTCTCTATTGTTTATCAATAAAAATTCTTTGGCTTATTTCGGTGGGAAAATATTTTTAAACTCCGATGGTCAACTTTAAGGTAAAGCAAATTTTCGGAATAATATTTTGTGTAAGAAAAATATTTTTGATTTTATTGTATACACGGTATTTGAAGTCTTGTGACATATTAAAGGAGATGATTCTGCATCAAAAAACATGAAAAATCACTAGAGGAATATAGGTCCGTAAACGAACCCTAAGGGAGTTACGACCCTTTAAACGACCCTTTAAAATTTTTATAAAAATAATGTTTTTAATTAATAACTCTGGTTCCTTTTGAGATAGTGTGATGAGGTTTTGCATGTAAACTAACCTTAATAAGGCCTTCCTATGTTATTTTAATGTACTTATTTTTAATCAGGGGCCTTCGAAACAGGGGATCCTTATCAGTTTTTTGCCCAGAACTTTTTTTGAAATTTTTTTATTGGATCATGATTCCTCAGATCAAATTACATTAAAAAGTTATCTGTTGTATACTGTAGGATTAACGGTTTTCGAGAAAAAATTATTTGAAGGTGCAATTTCACTTTTCAATGACTAAAAATTAAATACTAAATGTTGAAAAAAAAATTTCATTGATATCGGATAATTTTTCTGGAAAACGATTAATACCACAGTATACAACAGGAATACCTTTTTTATGTATTTTGTCCTGAGGAATCATGCCAAAAACTGATGACCCCCCGTTTATCACACCCCTGTTTAAAATAAGTACATGAAAATAACATATGGAGATGGACTCTATCTCACAGAGTTATTAATTAAAAACATTATTTTTATAACATTTTTAAAGGGTCCTAACTCTCTTAGAGCTCGTTTCCGGACCTATGTTCCTATAGTAGTTTTTATTGTTTTTTGATGTAGAATCATATCCTTTAATATGTGACAGAAGATTTCAAACAACGTGTGTAAAATATTTAAATTTGTAGATTTGTCTATAACAAAAAATTCCTTTTTTTATTTATGGTGAAGTTTTAATTTTTTTAAACTGTTATAAAAGGGATTTTGATGTTGATATTTCTTTATGCGAAGTTTACATTGTAATCATTCAAAACTAAAAACCAAACTTTTTTAATCAATAACAATTGTCATGTAAAAGTTTTTGGACTCACTGTAACTTCAACTGGGGGCGGGGTTAACAATTTAATGTTTACAATATTTTATTTTCAATAAAAAAAAACTGAATCTGAAAATAAAAATGAGAATAAGAATTTCTATTTTAATTTTATTTTTAAGGTAGTAATTTTAAAATTATTTTTCTGCTCTTATTTTTTGGAATTTGAAGGGGCTATTCAACAATTATGTCATCAAATGTTTAATAAATTTAGTGAAATGTTAAACACTTTAAGTATGAGATATTTAAATTTAAAAAACAACTTTATACAATTATGACGTCAGCACTGCTGACACAGCAGTTTATTGGGAAAGTCCAAACAATAATACAATAACTATAAATATTTTTAATTTTAAAAATCCTCTTCAAAGGGTGGTTCTAATACTTTTTTACCTTAGATTTCTAATTCATTTATAAAATTAACATATCTGTTTGCATTACGGAGAAAACACATTTTTAAAAATTGTAAATGTATTTTAGGCTCGTGTCAGGGTCAGAATTTCATATGCAATTATTTTATAAAATCCATTAATTAATATTGTAATGTCTGACTATTGGTAATCAGAAGATTTTTTTTTTAAGTTACGCTTGTCTCGGGTTAGGGGAAAGTTAAATAAAAAACAGTATTAGATCAGCTTACCGGTTTCGGGCATATATTTACCCTTCTTCAGAGCTAGAATATAAATGGTACATTTTAGAAAGCAAAGAGATAAAAGAGATAATGTTTATAATTTATAATATTAGAGTTTTTTGCTCTTTCTCTGATTTTCAATAATTCATGTACAACATTTGTGTTTTGTGTTTATTAGCTTTTAAATTATTATTTAACTTTTTGTTTTTTCCTTTTTTTCTTAATGATTCTTTGCTTTCTAAAATGTACCATTTATATTCTAGCTCTGAAGAAGGGTAAATATATGCCCGAAACCGGTAAGCTGATCTAATACTGTTTTTTATTTAACTTTCCCCTAACCCGAGACAAGCGTAACTTAAATAATTTTGGGAAAAGAACTATTTATATTACATTTTTTTTTAAATTTTCAAGCATATTTTCGTAACATCAACAATTTAAAAAGAAAAATTTTTAGAAATATTCCGGTTTCGCATTTCTAAGATACAGGTATGCAGATTATTGAATATAACTTATTAATTAAAACTGTTATATCACCTTTTTGTTAACCAGTTTGGCGCCGCAGCTTTCCATGCATTTTAAGAGCTGAAAATATCAAATATTTGCGAAAATATATTTTGGATTGTCTTATTTAAGTGTTCCAAATTTGAAGTCGATATCTCAACTCGTTCAAAAGTTAAGAGGGGAGTGCTGACTTTTGGACCACAATGTATAACGAGTGATATGATTATCATCAATGATAAAATGAGTGAAACCAAGTTGCAGATTCAACGTATTCGAAGGAATTTTAGGAAATATATCATCGGTAATTATTATAATAAATAAATACTAAATTATTAAAAAAAATAGTTATTAAAAATTAAAAAAATATCTATAAAATAACTGATTTTAATTAATTATTTCAGCCTCATGTTTCTGGTTTTTAACATTTTTCCAACGATTTTTCTTATTTATATTAATATCACCGGCACACGAAAAAAATTAAGTAGAATGTGCATTTGACCGGACCTACCTACGGGTACGTATTTTGGTCCGCTGAATCCGAATTCGAGGTCAGTTTGACCCCTACACCCTCGAAATTTTGAGAAAACTTCGAAAAACCGTAAAAATGATGAAAATCGGCAGTTTTAATGATAAAAAATTTTTTTGGAACTAAACTAAGCGTGATTTTCATGTATTTCGATCCGCTGAATATGAATCGAAACTTTATTGAGACCACGAGCCATTTTAAATGTAAAAAAATCACACAAACCCTCCAAAATTATGTCTTGTGTTTTTCACAGATTTCAAGTTATTTGATATATCTACGTTATAGAGTATTTATTTTAGGCATTAAATCATGTTCAATCAATTTTTTTTCTGTTATGAATGGTCATTTTTACAATTTTTTCGAATATTTCCAGCTTTAGAGGGTGATTCGACTAAAAAAATTAAGATGCGAATTGAAGACATCAAAAGATATAAAATTTTATCTGAATTGGACCAGAAGAAGTTTTTTTATCATGAAAACTATATTTTTTCGGAATTTTCGAGAGTTTTGTGTGATTTTTTCACATTTAAAATGGCTCGTGGTCTCAATAAAGTTTCGATTCATATTCAGCGGATCGAAATACATGAAAATCACGCTTAGTTTAGTTCCAAAACATTTTTTTATCATTAAAACTGCCGATTTTCATCATTTTTACGGTTTTTCGAAGTTTTCTCGAAATTTCGAGGGTGTAGGGGTCAAACTGACCTCGAATTCGGATTCAGCGGACCAAAATACGTACCCGTAGGTAGGTCCGGTCAAATGCACATTCTACTTAATTTTTTTTGTGTGCCGGTGTATTTAAAGAGTTATAGTAAAAACCTCCGAACTAAAGAACACCCTAGCAAAGGGGTAAATAAGGTGATAAAATCTCTTGTTTTTATTATCGTATCATACTATAATAACTAATAGTAAATAATATAGTTCATACTACTAGTATGAACAATATTCTCATGTATAATTACACAAGGGGCTGAGAATTATGCGGGAAAAATTTGCTGTTTTCATGAAAATTTCCTTTGACAGCAAATTTGAATGAAAACTGTGAATTTTTCCCGATAATTCGAAGAATCATGTGTAATTCGGAAGATTAATTTTTAACGATTTATAATATGTCAAACCTATTTTTATATTATTTTTCATCGCAAAATAATATAAATTGTTTTATTACTCCATGACTCTGTAGTAAATTGTACATAAATAAATAAATAAATAAATAAATAAATAAATAAATAAATAAAATAAAAATAATGAACTTATCTTAATATTTTGATAAACTAAAATCTTTTTTTTCCATTTTGAAATTGCAAATTATGGTTCTGTCAATAGTTTAGTCACTTACTGCAGTACTGACTAGCGCGGTACTGCGCTAGGCTTGCAAGCATGTTCATAAAAGTGAACCTATAAAAACTGTCATTACATTTTATAAAAAGATTATTTTGAGGTATTTTTGTTATATAGTAATAGCAATAATTATAAATAGTTATATATTTAATTATTAATTAGTATGGTATGAAATCTTGTTGTAAAAGATAAATACTGAAAAACAAAATACTACAGCGATTCTCAGTAGAATTTCTACAGTACCGAATTCTCAATATAACTGTAATATGATTGGACAGAAATAAACACGTGGTCAGAAATATCGTTAAATGAATGGTTGAGAAAAACGTTAAAAAATAATCATCTAAATAAGGCTGGGGAACACTGTGCTTGGCCGTCAGCTGACGTCATAATTGTATTTAACTGATTTTTATTTTTAATTTAAATATCTTCAAATATCAAATTTAAATATGTCCCTTTTGATCTTTAAACCTTTTTGATGCTGAATAGAATTTGACCTCCATTTGTTAAGTTTGGTTCGAAATTCTGAGATAAATGTCACTGCTTTTTTGAAAAAAAGTTAAATATCGTTGTTTCGGCCCTAAATTTTTTTTCCACAAACATTATACATTTATAAGATGCAGTTTTTTTATTTTATGCAGATTTTAAAAATATTTTGTTTTTTTAGATATGAGTATTAAAAAATAAACAAAAACTGCATCTTATAGATGTATAATGTTTGTGGAAAAAAAAATTTTTGGGCCGAAAACAACGATATTTAACTTTTTTTTCAAAAAATCAGTAGCATTTATCTCAAAATCCCTAACCAAACTTAACAAATGAAGGTTAATTTCGTGTTCAGCATCAAAAAGTACATCGAAAATTATATATGACAAAATGGAGGCATATGTTTTTTTTTGTCGACCACACTCTAAATTTGTCCGTCAATATTACAGTAGTTTTAACTGTAATAATTAAAGCAAATTTACAATGTCAGAATGTGAATTTACAATATTTATTAAATTAACCTCAATATTACTGGGTTTAGTAAAATCTTAGCTCTTTTCCTGTCGGTACAATAATTTTGCATTAAAATTCATGCATGTGGTCCAAAACCCGGCACTTTTACAGACCCGAAAATTACCATTCTACAAAAGATAGCACTAAAATTACCAAACTAAAAATTCACATTTTTACAGATAACTGTGAATTTACAGTACTGATTTAAATTTACCACTTTCTTTGCTGGCAACATATGACCTACAGTGTTATACACTGTAAATGCAAATATGATAATTTTACAGCAAATAAAGTAGGTCATATGTTGCCAGCAAAGAAAGTGGTAAATTTAAATCAGTACTGTAAATTCACAGTTATCTGTAAACATGTGAATTTTTACCTGTGATTTCACAGTAATTTAAGCATCGAATTTAATGTGTATTTCAAGCAGTATTACGGGCTCTTGTAATTTTCGGGAAAAAGTGCCGGCTTTTTGGACCACATGCATGAATTTTAATGCAAAATTATTGTACCGACAGGAAAAGAGCTGAGATTTTACTAAACCCTGTTATTTTGAGGTTAATTTAATAAATATTGTAAATTCACATTCTGACATTGTAAATTTTCTTTAATTATTACAGTTAAAACTACTGTAAGATTGGCGGACAAATTTAGAGTGTAGACTCCAATTCTGTATTATTTATTCGATATGATGTATAATAACATTCTCTCTCCTTGTCAAAATGGCTTCCGGCCCAACCTCTCTACAACCAGTGCTCTTGAGCAGGCTCTCGATTATTTATATAACTCATTGGAAGAAAAAATGCAAATAATTGGGCTTTTTTTCGACATGAGCCGCGCTTTTGACATTGTAGACCATCCCTTACTTATAAAAAAGCTTGAACGCATGGGTGTTAGAGGGTTGGCCTTACAATGGTTGGTTTCTTACCTAACAGGACGAACTCAAATCGTTGAGATAAACGGAGTTAGGTCAGAAATAAAAAATGTAACCATAGGAACACCACAGGGCTCTTGCTTGTCTCCCACTTTATTTACCATTTTTATACGAGATATTTTAAATAAAATTATTAATATTTCTAAAGCCATCATTTACGCGGACGATACTAATGTATTAATATGCGGACAAGTACTGGAGGATATAATTAAAAATAGTCAACGTATAGCTGATTTAATATCGGAATGGTGCGCCGAAAATGGCATATTTTTAAATTCAAAAAAATCAATTTTAGTTCAGTTTTGCCCTAAAAACAAAACAATTGACTGCTCAGCTTTGGTAAAAATAAATTCCACCTCAATTCAAAATGCAGATTCTACCAAATTTCTAGGTCTATACATAGATCAGAAACTCACCTGGCATAAACAAGCAGATTATGTACTATCGCGATTAAGCAGTCAATGTTTTGCAATAAAAAACTTAAAAAATTCAGTGTCCCTCCCAGTATTAAAACTTATGTATTATGGAAACGTACAATCGATACTTAGCTATGGAATTATATTCTGGGGCTCTTGCTATAATATAGAGCATATATTTAGCGCGCAAAAAAAGATTATAAGAACCATAGCAGGATTAGGATGGAACGTATCATGTCGCGAAACTTTTAGGGCACTCGGTATATTGACAGTGCCGTCGCTATATGTTTACTGCCTGATAGTTCATACTTACAAAAAACAAAATCTTTTAAAAAAGAGAAGCACCATACATACATATGAAACAAGACAAAAAAACGAATTTATTATACCGTTCACAAGACTAAGTGTATGTCAAAAAAACCCAAATATTATAGGAAGAAAATGTTTTAACAAACTAATTAAAATTGATGGTAGTTTCTCTTTAAATATGACAGAAAAAATATTTAAGGCTAAATTAAAAAGATTTTTTATTCAAAAAAGCTATTATTGTACAGAGGATTTTTTTAATGAATGTTAATGATGTATATATATTTATTTGTATTGTATCTTTTATCTGACGTCACCACAATGTACTTAAATTTTGTATTTTGTATCATTCTGTGTGCTAATAAAGAATTATTATTATATATTTTGATATAAATACACGTTAAGATGTATAAATAGCCATATTAATCTGTTCTAGCTACTGTTTCTTGTCTTGGAAATTAAGCGAAAAAATTCAAGTAGTTAGCACCAGATCACCTTTTAACCTAAAAGCTTTTGGCACCGAAATTAAGATAGCCAAGATTAATTCTACAATATTTCAGATAAACCCTTCCGCTGGATAAGGCGAGCTGTTTAATCCAGGAAATTTTATTATGTACACTCTAAAAAATATACTGAAATTCAACGTAAATTTATTCTTAAATGTTTCCTGTTTGCTAATTTTTTAGGACATTTACAAAAATATTCTAGCAGGAATTCAGGCCTGGGCGCAAAAGGGGGTACAAAGGTCCCAAGCTTGGTAAAAAATAGGCAATTTGCCAAAAAAAGTTAAAAATACACACTCAATGAAGACTTCATATGAATAAAAAGTAAACCAATATGTTTTTGCCCCGACACGGTTTTTTGTTAAATCAAATAGTTATTTATATACCAAGGGACTAAACTGGCTGTTTTAGTCCCGCTGCATTAGTGTTTCCTGAGCGAGCGTAGCGAGCGAGGGAAACAGAAATGCCAGGGACTAAAACAGCCAAGTTTAATACTGAGGTATATACACTATTTTTTGCAGGACAAAACATAAATTAGGTAGGTAGATAAAATTAAAATTAAAAACCACGCGTCTAAAATCGGTTGTTTTATTTTCGTACTTTAATCATGGCTATCGCTATTTCAATTGTTTTTTAATATGGTTGACACGAACGTCAAAAAAATGGACGAAGATGATAAATTTTAAGTTATGTATAAATTGTTATAACAATGTTATTTTTAAAAGTTTTCTTTGTTAAAATCAAATAAATTGGTTTGAATCGCTAATTTATTACAAAACACCACCAAACCTAATTTTTGAACCAGCAAAGCACATAGTAAGTATAATATTTTAATATTATCAAGGTTGCCGTGATTTTTATTCCCTAGGGAGAAAAACGGCAAGTTTAGTCCCGAAAATGAAAGCGTAAAATTAGGTTTTAGTCTTGGTCTTGCAAAAAATATATATTTTTTTAATATCGTTGTTAAAATAAATGGATTCGTTGTAATTTTAAAAATGTTTCATTTTAACTTTTACTTTTAACTTAATAATATATATATATAAATAAAATATACAGGGATATTCAGAAATAAGTTTGAGTAATTTAAGAAGGTATTCTACGTTGAAAAATATGAAAAAAAGTTCCTATAAAGGTTGGTCCGAAAATGAGTCCTAAAGGAGCTACGGCTCTTTAAAATTGTAATAAAAATAAGGTTTTTAATTAATAACTCTTGTACCCTTTAAGCTAGAGTGACAAACTTTTGCAAAAAGTTCATGTTAATTTATTTATTTTTTATTTATCCAGAGGCGTGCCTAGACGGACAAAATATGTGAGGCCTAACACATTTTTGCCCCAAACTTTTTTATGTATAATTTTTTTGTTTTTTTTTTTGTAATAAATATATATTCCTTCAGTAAAAATTCATAAAAAAGTCATCTAGTGTAACACTGCAATTAAGAAGTAACATTTTGTGCCACTAAAAATGTTACTTTTTAAAAGGCTATATCTCCTTTAATTTTAAATTTAGGTATTTTGGTGAAGAATACTTTTTTGCTTAGTTTTAAATGAAGAAAAGTCCTGCAGCATTAAAATTTTATTGGTGCTTTTTTTGTTCCCGATTCAATATGTCCATCTTCGAAGGGTGACAGCTCCCTTAGGGCTCATTTCCGGACCAACCTTTATAGGAACTCTTTTTCATATTTTTTTAACGTAGAATTCTCCCTTAAATTTCTAGAACTTATTTCTGAATAACCCTGTATAATATATATGTATAAAAAAACTATTAAAACGAAACGGAAATATTATTTTATTAAGAAATTAGTTTAATAAGAAAGTAGGTGCAGGACAAACCTTTTACTTTTTAAAAAGTAAAAAAGATTTGATTTAAAAAGTTGTTTTCCAAAATTTAATTTTATTTTGTTTCCGTAATATTTTTTTGAACCACATTTATACTCCGCGCATTATCTATCTGAGTTGATTCTCATCTGTTTTTTGTTTTATTATTGGTCGAATACATTTAATCCCCTATGTAAGGTTGCTAACTTGTATTTTAAATTCTTTTTCAATCAAAACATTACTTTGACGTTTAAATCATTATTTTGACATTAAAATAAGAAAACATAATAATTTTTGAAGAGCATAAAGGTAATGGTAAAAAGAACAAGAAAGGTCCTGAAAAAGGATCAACAAAAGGATCAATTTACAAATGTATTACTAAAATAAAGCAATATAATGCAGTGCTCAATAAAAGTTTCATAGTAAACGATGTAGCAGAGATTTTTTCGGTGTTCTTATATACTGTTCCATAATTTTATTTAAAAGGTATTATTTTAGGTATCACCAGCTCAGGTCTTCGGGATTGTGAAACAAGCAGAGGGCGGTGGGGCAGACAGTTTATTTACTGCCAGTAACTTCAGAGTATTAAAAAGTTTTCTAGAACGTAAAATTTTACTTTATTATAACATATTATACATAATATGAATAAAATCACTTACTTGGACTTTTATGTTAAACAAATTTTCGGTTTTTAGTAACATTTAAAATTTGAAATGTATCCCATTTTAAGTTTCTGGATAGATCAGCAGGTTTGGATTTATAATATTATATTTTTATGTAAAAATTTCCTAAAATTCCTAAAATGTAAATGATTATTTCAATACCATATTATGAATAAAAAAGCTTACTTTAATTCATGATCATCTTGCGTTTGTTATAATTTTAAACGGACTTTCTCGTTTTAAAAACTTTTTGTCATCATAATTATTTATATGTAACATGACAGATAATTTAATCTAAATGTCAAAAATTGTCAAAAGCACAATAGACAATAAAAATATTACTAACAGTCATTTTTAAACCACTAATCATAGCTGCCTTGATCCAATTCGTTACTCAGATAGATAATGCGCCGAGTTTAGAATCCGTTACCGTTTTTGCCTATTTGGAACCCCAGGCAACATTTGTTATTAATTACAAGTTGTTACAGTAAAAAATAACGTTGTTCTGTTATGTTTTACTGTATCAACTTGTAATTCATAACAAATGTTGTCTGGGGCTGAAAATAGGCAAAAACGTTTAGTATTTACTAAGATAACGAATTCTCAGTGCATAAAATTTCATGTTCGTTGCCAAAAAATAATACTTTTTCATGTGGTAAAATTTTACATAAAAGTAAAAAAAAATAAATCAAAATAAAAAAGTATATTGTTTCAAAAATCAATATTTAAAATAAGTTTTGGTTTTAGTTGCAATGACCAAACGGAAATATTATTTTATTAAGAAATTATTTTAATAAGAAAGTAGGTGCAGGAAAAACCTTTTACTGTTTAAACAGTAAAAAAAAAAGATTTGATTTAAAAAGTTGTTTTCCAAAATTTACGTTTATTTTGCTTTCGTCATATTTTTTTGAACCACATTACTGTAGTAAATACTAAACTTTTTGCCTATTTGGGACCTCAGGCAACATTTGTAATTAATTAGAAGTTGTTACAGTAAAAATAATGTTGTTCTGTTATGTTTTACTGTAACAACTTGTAATTAATAACAAATATTGCCTGGGATTTTTAGTTGCAATGACCAGTGACCAACGTCAGCTTTCGAAAAAAGAAACTCTTTTGGCCCTCTTAACCCACCTTGATATTCACCCTCATGTTCATAAATTTTACAACGATAAAAAATGATGTTTTTGAACTTTTTTAAATATTCACCTTAAACTGCCACCTCTTAGAAGCATTAGGCAGAGGTTGCTTATAGAATTTAAAAAGCTGAAAGTTAAAAAATTTAATTTTCTTAAAATTTAGTGTTGACGGAAAATTGCATTAAATTTCGATAAGAAAAAGTCGCTAAAACCAAATCTGGCTTCAGAATATTTCTATTACCTAAGTTTTCTGAGAAAAATGAGATAAAAATGTTAAAAAATCATTGTTTTATCCCTTTATGTTAAAATCATGGGAGATAAAAATATTCCAAGGACAAATTTAGATTCGGCGACTCAATATTAGTTAAAAAATACCCCACTTAAAACATGGAAACTTTAAATTCATAGGTAGAATAAATAGGGATATTATGAAAAAAAAAATATTAAAAAAAAATGTGACAAAACTAAGTAGGGGTGGAGGGTAAGAAGAAGGGTGCATAAGGGGACAAGCTTATCGCCATGTACTCATGCTTAAAATTGTCATTACTAGGTCAAAATGAACTAAAAAAATGTTACGTAATATGGTTCTTATGTAATAAATTAACATTTTTATGATGTAGAACCATTAAAAAAACAACAACAAAAATACACAATATTTTGTTTTATAAATTATTTTTAAATTTGCATAATTGCCTGTACTAAAATTTAAAAAATAAGACATGCTGGATTTTTGTAAGTTCAAATTTGGATTTTGCGCCTTTAAATTGATAAGAAAAAAATATTTTTTGGGCTCGGGAAAAAAGTTTACTACTGTGTACTTTAATTTTGTTTCTTTTTCATTTATTTACTTTTTACGAACAAACTAAGCAAAATAAAAAAATATTTGTAGAAATATTTTTGTAGAGAATTTTATAATCTACAAATTAAGTTCTATAAAATTTTTATACAGATTTGATAGTTTTGCCACAAAAGAGCAATTAAGTAAACTCTGCACCTTCATTTTAAGCTTTTTTTTTTCGCGTACTTACTCTGACAGTAGGTCCTTGGCATATATATTTTTGAGTTCCTCGTATTTTTTTTAATGTACCCTAAAATTTTCAAAATCCTACTCTTTTTTTTTAAGATTTTGAAAAAAAAACGTCATTATTTCCTGGACGTATATCTCAAAAATTTTAGGTGCTGAAATTTTTCTAAGGTCAGATTCGGATTCCACGCCCTCAAATTAGTAAGAAAAATTTACTTTCCGAACGGGGGAAAAAAAAAGTTGAGATTTGTTGCCTAGTGTAATTATAGTTATAATAAAATTTTAACGCTCACTGGTGTTTGTCTTTATGAAATATTAATTTTTATATTTAAAAACCATCAGCTTTTTAATAGCATGACAACAGTAAGTAGCAGAAACTTCAACTATATTATCCCTAGACATAGATTAACTATTTTTGAAAAAGGAAGCTATTATTCTGCAATATCTATGTTCAATAAACTTCCTGATAATATTAAGTCAACTCAAAACTTTACTACCTTTAAAAGAAAAGTTTTTCAGCTTTTGGTTGAATTAGAACCGTATCAGTTAAGTGATTACACGGGATAAACTACTATTTTTAGAGTATTTTCACTATTTTAATGTAATTTAAATTATTCTGTTTACTTTTTTTTTTAATTATTTATTTTACTTGTATTCTACTTGTATTTTACTTGTGTTTGCTCTTTACTTGTGTAGGTACTTTATATTTCTATACTTTTTTTTCTTTATGACAAATGTTCATGTTCAAAATGTGTATTTCCTGTGAATATTTCATTTTAATTTATGAATAAAATTTATTATTATTATTATTATTATTATTATTATTATTATTATAGTTATTGTAGTTTATTTGTAGCATCACTATAATATTAGTATGTTACTTAATTAACCTACTATGTAAATTATTTAACCCAAATTGCATTCAAAGTACTTATTATTAAAAACACCGTAATACATAAAAATACTATTAAAATCAATTAAAAAAAATGTTCTACTCTTCCTCATCAATCATTTAATTAAATATTAGTTGTTTCCTGAAACCCTATTGGCCAGAGGCGTGTCTAAACTGACGTCATTAAGCTCTGCTGAAAAAGTGAACCTAAAGCCGTCTGAAAATATGGTCACATATCAATCTAGTACTGGGAAATCTGGTTAGAGAAGAATGGACCTTATAGAAACGTAATATAAGAAGTATGTTGCATAGAAAAAGACAGAACGACTTTTGTTTTTGGTAATTTAGAAACGATTTGTCTAAAAGCCTATTAGTCTTTATGCATAATTAATCTTGGTTTTGTAAAGAGTAGATGTGTTAATTTGTGGTTAATTTGAGGTTATTTTAGAGTTAATTAGTCCAAAAATGTTACAGCAATACGATTTAGTTAGTGATCATTATCAAAGTTGTGATACGACAAGTACAAACCTAACCACGCCATTTTCTGTGAAAGACATTTTAAACATGAACATTAACGATAGTGATTATTACAGTACTAGTGTGAAAAAAGAGCCGGCGTTTCAGAATTATTGGGATAATGATTATTATCCTGATAGTAGTTATTATTACGCAAACACTGAAAATGTTATTGATAGTTCAAATGGGATTCACAACAGCGCAATTCACAACAATAACGGAATTCACAGTAATAATGGAGTACATAATAATGTTTATGAAAATTTAAATGTTAGTAATTCCCCTCATATACAACAATTAAATAATATGTATAATAGTCAAACTATGGAAAATACAACAAATTCAGTTCAAAATACAACCCCAAGCAAGGATAACCATGGATATACAACAATTGAAAGTCCAAGTAAGTTTATATATTATTATACTCCTCGCAGCTTCACAGCAGCTGTGAAGCTGCTTATAGGTAAATCCATGGTAACTCACGTTACAGCCGCAGAAAAAGTGACACTTCCTTTTAAATATTTTATTACATAAAGCTTGTTATTTATTATTATTAAAGCTTGTTTGTTAAAATATAGAAATGAAGGTAATAAAATATTTAAACGAAAGTTTATTTTTTCTCCGGCTGTAATGTAAGTTAGCATGGATTTACTCTTATACGTTTTCTCCAGACCCCAAAAATAAATTAATTTGCTTTATAAAGTTCTAAACAACTTTTCAAAATGTCCGTTTGTCCGTCCGTCCATCCGTTCATCCATGCATCCGCCTATCCATCTGTCCTCATTTCGTCCTTCTGTCTGTCCTTTCATAGGTATGTCTGCCCAAAAAATTAGATTTAATTAAAACTAAATTATTATTCTTAGTAAGGACACAAGCCCATAAAGATTCAAAAGAATCACTCCAAAAACAAGACATTAAAAAAAAAATAGAAAATAAAAGAAAATAGAAAATAGAAAAAAATACTTTTTTAAAAAGATAGATCCTATCAAATTTGAAAAAATTCTCCAAAAACAAAAAAGCTATAGGAGGCTAAACTTAAAAAAAATGAAAAAAAAAAAATTAAAAAAATGCATCAATTAAGAATCATTCGTATTAAAGTCCAAAATTTATTTAAAAACAAAAAAGTTATAGTGGGCTCTACTTAATAAAAAATGTTTAAAATAAAGTTTGACTTAACAATCACCAAGAAAAACTTGTAACTTCGAGGAGTATAGGTACTAAAAATTGTAAAGCAGAGCCGTAACTAGGGCGTGGCGAAGGTGGTATATGCCACGGGCGGAAAACTTAGGAGGGTGCCAAAGACTAAAGAATATACCTACCTACTTTTAGTTAGGAAGAACTTGATAGCTTTTTTTTGTTCATATTTTATTGATAATGTCAAATGAGAAAGCGTTTTTATTTTTGTTACTTTTTTCCTTGTTTACTTAACCTAATAAAAAACTTTAAATATTTCAGTTGTTTTTTATCCTGGATAAGTGGCGCAAAGTGATAACAGGCCACAGGTTCAAACAGCTCTAAAGTTAATTTTTTTAAGGTATAGTTATTTTAAATTTGCCGCTAAATACTCCAAAAAGTACGATTTACACTGAAGCATGTGGCTTGTTTTGAATGTCAACATAACCAAAATTTATAATTTTTGTTTACTTACTTTTTTTATGATGTTTTGATGTAAAAACAGAGAATTGATAAAGCTGTTGCTAAAAACACTTTTGTATTCCTGTAGAAACAAAATTTGCTTATAAAATCGCTTTTATTCCAATAATATATAGAAATAAACTATTGTTTTGTTCTCGTTAATGGCACGTCAACGTTTTACGGTTATGTAAATTGGGCCTAGTCATTTCGCTTACGACGCTTACGACGTTGCTATGGTAATTTCTAGATTGTTTACAAGCGGGAAGGTTTAAAATAACTATACCTTAAAAAAATAAACTTTAGTTACGGCTCTGCTGTAAAGCATTATATATCTTCACGGTTAGTTTTTTATTTATTGCTTGTCCAGTTTATATTCTCAGTTTGAGTTTAAAACATGTGGATTTTTCTTAAAAATGTAGTAAAACTCTTTTTGAATAAGTATCGTAACTATGTACTCTTTTGTCAATAGATTAAACCATAAAATCGTTTGTAAATGACCATTTGAAATAATTTATGGTTTTTGTATATTTAGTTACCCCTAATGTTTGGTCATAATTTAATTATTTGCATACTATTATTATTATGGTAAGCATATACCAGTCAGGCCTGTATTTTCGTGCCTCCGATCACGAAAAGGCGAGCTGGCAATTAACCAGAAATCACTCCCCACACCCACACCGTGAGGTAAGTGGTTACTGGGTCCGATTGTTATGTGTCCTGAGCAGATTCAATGACCTCAGAATGACGGCCTTCTGCATATTTGCAGCTAGGTACTCTGCTCCTTTGGAGCACGCCGGAATGATCTTTAATGCAGAGAGAAACGTCTGCCTCATGCCACCAAGAGAACCAATAATGAGAACCACCAATTTGATATACTGGATAGAGCCTTTTGAGTTCGTAAAGAAGATCATGATACTTGGTCCGTTTTTCCTCCTCTTTACGAACTATGTTTGTTTCAGCAGGTGCTGAAAACTCATCTACAAACATAGTTTTAAGTTGTTTATCGAGGAGGACAATGTCAGGCTTATTAGTATTGATTTGCCTGGCAGTGGGAAATGAGTAGTTCCAATAAATACGGCACCTCTCATTTTCCACAACGGACTCAACTTTTTCTGGAACGTACGGCAGAACTGGCTGTTCGTCTATGCCGTATGAGTGCCTAAGGTGGTAGTAAAGCACTCGTTATGCCGTAAAGCCGCGTTATGCCTTATTATTATTATTATTATTATTATTATTATTATTATTATTATTATTATTATTATTATTATTATTATTATTATTATTATTATTATTATTATTATTATTATTATTATTATTATTATTATTATTATTATTATTATTATTATTATTATTATTATTATTATTATTATTATTATTATTATTATTATTATTATTATTATTATTATTATTATTATTATTATTATTATTATTATTATTATTATTATTATTATTATTATTATTATTATTATTATTATTATTATTATTATTATTATTATTATTATTATTATTATTATTATTAATTATGCTAGTCGTATCCTTATGTGTAAATAATATGGCAGTCGTGAGATATAGGATATCGAAGAAAAACAAATTAGTAGGTTGCCTACGTTTCGTGCATGTATTTGCACTTCATCAGGACTATAACAATCAGAGATAAAATTCTTATTGATACTATAAATTACAATACAAACAAAAGAAAAACAAAAATAATTAAAAATAAAATTAAAAATCTCAGTAATTAAAGTTTTTGGGTCCCATTACAGTGAGTTTAGAAATGTCAGAAACATCAAAATAACTCATCGGGAAAGAGGGTACGGTAACAGTACTGTTTGTATATTGAATTGTTAATTTTCGTAGAACATAACCTTTGCATAACATTTGGATAAAAAATATATTAATTTAAAATTCTTTTTTTTTTCAGAATTACAACAAGTGACAAGTTCAAAAACAGAACTCAGAAAATCAGGCAGAGCCCGCGCCAAAAGGAAACCCCGAGTCCTATTTTCCCAAGCCCAAGTCTACGAGCTGGAACGACGTTTCGTCCAACAAAAATACCTGTCCGCCCCTGAGCGAGAGCAAATG
This sequence comes from Brachypterus glaber, assembly GCA_958510825.1. NCBI lineage: Eukaryota > Metazoa > Arthropoda > Insecta > Coleoptera > Kateretidae > Brachypterus > Brachypterus glaber. The sequence continues at coordinate 63,120,826 of OY294044.1, read as the reverse complement.
GCAAAAGGACTCAAACTGACGCCTACGCAGGTCAAAATTTGGTTCCAAAACAGACGATACAAGTGCAAAAGACAAAAAATCGAAAAAGCGGAAGTTGACAAAAAGGTTTCACCTGTTCCTGAAAACAGTATAAGTAATGCATATGGGCCTATTCACCAAAATTACGTGTACGGTAATCCTGGTACTTTTCCTACTTTAAACGATTTTGCTAGTTGTGTGGAACCTATGAGGTATAATGAATATGGATTTCAATGTTAATACAGTACAATAGTACCTACTTTTTTTAATATGCAAGTCCCGAAGTTTTTATCCATTACAAATTTTACTTTAGCCCTTTTTTTTTGGATTTTTATCTACAGCGCGTGTCTAAAATCTCCCTCTTTAACTTTTAAACAGCTTAAGATAACAACTTGAAATAAGGACTATGCAAACAACCCAACAACAACCTAAAATTCGTAAAATTACCCATAAACGATAAAAAATCGTGGAAAATTGACTGTAATTTTTGTATAAGTGTAAAGTTTAAAGGGCTTGAAATCTATTTTTTTTTCCTTTTGAGCATACCTACATATTATTATGTGCCAAATTTCAAAATGATCAAAAGATTCTAACCCGTGGCGAAAATCCGCCAAAGTTGCCCCTAACCCTAAAATTTACGATTTCTACCATAAATATGAGTCAAGCGATAAACAAACATTTTAAAAATGTATCAGATTGGACTGAATTTATTTTTATTTAATTCATTCTAATAATTGCATAGGACCACACTTTTTTTTTCGGTTGCAGTGGATCAGAAATAGTTTTCTAGGTGTATTTTTGGTCGCTGAACAAGAATCCGTCGTCCTTCAGAATTTTTTTTTTTAAATACGAAAAACCATTTTATTCGGTATTATAATATGCCTATATTTTTGGAGTCGAGATCTATTGACTTGAATTAAAAAAACAAAATCTGAGATGTGGTCAAAATTGTCAAATCTCGTTCATGGCTTGGATTTTTTTTCTAAAAATTCATTCGATAGATCTGGACGCGCTGATTCCAAAAATATAAGCATATAATAACTTTAGATTAATATTTTGGAAAATATAAGCGAAATAAAATTTTTGAAAAATAAAATTTGTTGGTTTGGAAATACGAAAAATCCTGACGTGGTGGGCCAAAAAATACAACTAGAAGACCTTCACGGTGTTCTAGAAAAACTTTTAAATGACATGACAACTTTTTCCATTTTTTTTTCTTTTTGGAATTTGTTATATGAGATTTAATTAAAAAAATAAGACCAAAATTTTAAAAATCGTTAGAGCCGTTTTTGAAAAAAATGTATTTTTTAGAAAATATCCCTGATATTTCACGCTAACATACTCAGTTTGCCCTCGATGTCTCGGATTTTGACCAAACTGGGCATAGTGGTACCACTATGGTACCTAAGCACTCCGTCCAATTTTTTTTCAAAACGGTCCATCCGTTCACTATACTGGGTGTCCCACCAAGTCCTGAAATAGCTTATCTCCGTTATTAAAAAAGGTATTAAAATTTGCAAAAAATAGCATTAAATCAAAGCCATAGAAGATTTTACTGACTTATTCAAAACCGCCCCTTGCTTACCCACTCCCTTGAAACTACCCCCAACTTCTGTTTTTCAAATAGCACCCCCTAGTTCTTATTAAAGACTATGAAAGTGCACTTTATTCTGAATTTTATCATTTATTATAAGTATCTTAGATTTTAAGGGGCTCTAAATAACAATTATTATTTATTAATATAAGGGTGGTATTTAAAACAAAATTGCGAGTAGTTCCAGGAGACTGGGTTGTTATGAGTTGGTTTTGAATATATTAATCAATTTTCTTTTGGGTACAATTTAACGTAAGATTTTGGAAAACTTTCTGGTTAAATTTAAAATGAAATGTGCTTTTATATTCTTTAGTAAAATAGGGAACTGCTATTTAAAAAACTAGTTGGAGGTGGTTCCAAGAGGGTGGGTTAATAAGGGGTAGTTTTGCATATGTCAGTAAATTCTACTTTGATTCCAATTAAATTTTATTTTTTTTTTAACTTTTTTATATTTTTAATTAACGGAGATATAGCCCGTCTAAAACCTGGTGGGAAATTATTATTACCAAGTAATAATTGTTATTGGAAGCCCTTTAAAAGAATAAGATACTATTTATAATACATGGTTTAATTCAAAATTAAATGTAATTTCATATTCTTAGATAAAAATGGGTGTTATTTGAAAACCAGTGGGTGGGGTGGTTACAAAGGAGTGAATAAGCAATGGAGGGGGGGGGGGGTTGAATAAGTCAATAAAATCTATTTTGGCTCCCATTTAACCCTGTTTTTTACAAAAGTTTACATTTTCAAATAACGGAGATATAACTTCTCAAGAACCTGGTTGGTGGGACACCCAGTATCGTGAATGGATGGACAGTTTTGAAAAAAATTTGGATGGAGTGCTTAGGTACCATAGCGGTACCACTATGCCAAGTTTGGTCAAAATCCGAGATATCGAGTATGTTAGCGTGAAATATCAGAGATATTTTCTAAAAAACACATTTTTTTCAAAAACGGCTCTAACGATTTTTAAAATTTTGGTCTTATTTTTTTAATTAGAGCTCATATAAAAAATTCAAAAAAAAAAAAAATGGAAGTTGTCATGTCATTTAAAAGTTCTTCTAGAACAGCGTGCCATTTCTGATTGCAGCCGAAAAAAAAATGGCGGTCCTGTGTTATTCACAGTATTAAATGATTTAATAAGGGCTACTCATAGTGGCTTATTTATGAGCTCTTATTAGGTGCCTGACTAGTTTTGTGTTAAATCATTTTAATATTATAAATATTAGAATGCATTAAATAAAAATAAATTCAGTCCTGATACATTTTTGAAATGTTTACCTTTTGGTAGAAATTCGTAAATTTTAGTGTTAGGGGCAACTTTGGCGGATTTTCGACACGGGTTAGAATCTTTTGATCATTTTGAAATTTTGCACATAATTTTGTATGCGCAAAACAAAAAAAAAAAAAGGTTTCAAGCACTTTAAATTTTTCACTTATAGAAAAATTACAGACAATTTTCAACGATTTTTTACAATTACAAAAAAGTCCAAACGAGTTTTAGGGGCACAATTGACCTCCCTCATAATTTTCTAGTTAGGTACACCTAAATGAAAATGTTAAGATAATAATAAATACAAGGTGCACCCTAATATTACATATTAAATTAATTAAATTAAATTATAATTAATTTTCATCAGGGCTCCATTAATTTTTTATTTTTACGATTTTGATAATCTATACATAAATTAAGTAATTTATATAAAATAAATTAAAGACAGAAATTGAAAATTATATAGCTAAAATTTATCAGTTTCCTCAAAAAGACTATTCTTCGGTACCGCGGGCTCTGTTTCTTGCTGGGGGCCAAGCCAATGTATAAATCGTATGAAAACCTGATAAAAGTCCAAATATAATAACAGCCACAGATACTTTCATCAGTGTTGTATCAGGAGCCCCATTTATTTTGTAAACCGGAGTTCCATCGTTACATCCAAATTTTTGTTGTTTCGCCTTTATTTTCTGTAATTTCCTCTGGACAAAGGCACTTGGCATTTGTGAATATTCATGGGTAGCTGTTAAACGGGATACATTTAGCAATTTTACGAAATTGGCCATTTTGAAGTTTGAAAATTGACAGTGACAGTGGCTTTAAGTTTGATCAAGCTACTTGATATTTTTGAATTTTTAAAAATATATCAAACTATATAAAAATGTTGACTTAAATTTTAATTTCATTAAACTAACTTAAATGAATGTAAAAATGCTAATATACAGAACTAACGCACTTCCTTTAAAGAAATGATTCTACATGAAAAAAATACGAAAAAAAAAATCCTATACACCAAAAAACGGGTTCTAAAGGAGCTAGGACCCTTCGAAAGAGTCGGTTTTTATTTTATAACTCATGAGCCCTTTGAGATATAACAAGGCCCAACATCGTATGTTATTTGCATGTTCCTATTTTGAGCAGAGGCTCCAAACTTCTTTCTTTGTGCCGTTTTTGTACTGTTATTATTAGAATATTGTTTCTCAGGAAAAAGCACATAAATAAGCTCTTCTTCTTTTTGTAATACCGTAGGATAAACCCATTCTGAGAAAAAAGCTAAAATTTCACGGTGAGAGGGCACTAAAATATTACTAACTAAATAAACACAACCAAACAAAAAAACAAACAAACTAGATGCGATATGTTCCTGTTTGTATATTTATTTGTTGTCAAAATTAATGGAGAGCCCCTAGCACAAGCATAAAGCTTATTTGGGGCTCTCCATGCCTCTGTGTAACTGCTCTAAAATAAATAAATAAAACAAGTAAATAAAAAAAAACTAAAAAAAAACTTTTAATACATGTAGTTCCAAAAAATTATCTTAAAGGAGTTAAGGTCTCCTAAAAATGAGTTTTAAAAGGGCCTTAGAAGCTTTCAAAGCCTCAGAACTTTTTTTTTTAATTTTTAATGTATCATCCATGTAACGTAAAATATCAGATTTAAATGATTTTTTCTCGAAATCTATTACAACATGAGTACCTTTTTTTTTGTACATTTATTTACCTAAAAAATCATATTTTAAAATGTTATTTACAATAAAGTTATAAAGAAAAAATTTTGGGCACGCCCTGTTCAAAATAAGTATATGAATGTAACATAAAATTATAGGGCTTATTAAGCTTAGATCACATCCAAAACTTTTTTACTTGCTCTCAAATGGTTCCCGGGGTTATAAAATAAAAACCAAATTATTGGATCCTCAAGGACGTAGCTTTCGCTTTTGTAAATATTTATAGAAACTTTTTTCATATTTTTTTTATGTAGAATCATCACTCCTTAAAAGAAGTGCGTTATTTCAAAGAACCATGTATGTAAAAAAATATTACCTCACTGTAAAGTTTTAAGAATCTTATTTACTGTAAAGTTTTAAGAAGAGTTTTACTTAAGAAAAATGTAAAAAACTTTTTATGGTAACATTTATTTTTAATTTTGTAAATATTTTTGTTTTTTTTTATCCGTCCGCGGCTTTATAAATTTTCTATTCAAAATCTTAAACACCTACAAAGGACGGCATATTTTCAGAGATTTGAAGCTTAAAACCATAATTAAGTTATTTTGTTTTTCTATTGTAAAGAAAGTCTTTGTACAAAGCTTATTTGAGTAGAATATTTTCTCGTCATATTGATAAAGAATTTAAGTTTGTGACACACAACTTTAATTTCTTAAATTAACAACTTGAAAGGAAATATTCAAATTAGTTTTAAATATTTTATTTTTGTCTATATTGTAGGTAGATATATTTTTTATGCCAAATTTATTTTACCAAATATAGTATTAAAAATATTTAGGTTTAGACTGATGTAAATAGAAAATTATCTAAGCTATATTATTTGTTATTTTATTTGTCATAATAATATAATGTACTATAAATTAAATTTTTCTAAGTGTAAATAAAGTAAAAATAAAAACATACATTTTAAATAAAATTGTTTGAATGAATTACAAGTTTCCTTCTAAATCTTTAAATAATAATGAATTTAGCCAGTTTTATTTTAGATTTTTATTTTTAAAGAATTTAACAATTAAGTCTCACTTACAATCACAATTAAAAAGATATACAGTGCGGTCCAAAAGTCACCCCCCCCCCCCATTTAACTTTTGAACGAGTTAAGATATCGATTTCAAATTTAGAACTCTTAAATAAGACAACTTAAACTATCTATTAGCATATATTTGATATTTTCAGCTCTTAAAATGTGGGCAGGGGGGCATGGGGGGACATTTTTTTTAAATGGAAAGGGGGGTCGTGTGATACATCGGTTTAAAGATTATAAAATTCTCTATTTAAACTAACATTTTTAATTTTTTTAAAAATATGGAGTTAAATGGAGAATTTTATAAGCTTTAAAATGATGTATTACACGACCCCCCTTTCCATTTAAAAAAATGTGCCCCATGCCCCCCTGTATTATATATATGTTAAATAGATAGTTTAAGTTGTCTTATTTAAAAGTTCCAAATTTGAAGTCGATATTGTACCGTAATTAATACGTTCACTGCCAACGGCTAGTTTTGACAGCGGAGCAATGGGTATGGGCAAGGGAAAAATAGAAAGAATTGATTAATGTTGTTAGGGGCGCCAGTTACTTTAGCTTTTACTCTTTTAGGTAAGTAACAACCTAGTGTAAATACTTAAGCTTTTCAGTTTGAGAAAATATAACCCTTAAATAAAATAAGATAATTCATTTGAGAAATTTATTATAAATAAACTTAATGAAAGCACATCAAGTAATGTATTAATATATCTAAAAAAATATGTGTAATTATATTAAGATATAATTAAAGAAATCTTAATAAAAATTACTAAATTCAGAAATCATTCGACTTAAATGTATAAAGAAAACATGAAGTTCAGCAAGAACCAAGAAATATATGTAAACAGCAATCATTTCTTGCAGTGTATAAAAGTCATGCTTAAATTAGAAATCATTTAATCAAAAGTATGATATTTAATAATTAATAAATGAGATTAAATGTTTTAAAAAAAATAAGTACCTAAAAATGAACAAAAGCCAGAAGGGCATATAGTATTAAACAATACTATATCAGATCTGATAAAGTTTACAGTTATAAGAATATTGAAATAAAAGAATTTTAAATATGAAATATTGCTTTCAAAAGTTTTCAGAATGAGTACTTAGCTGGTTTCTGCAAAATCCATGAGGTATAAATTCCATCGTCTCCATCTGTACAAGTCTCCCCTATGCTGATGAATTCATTTCTCAAATGAAAGAAAAAAAATATAGGCTGTCCCATCTACTTTGGAAAATCATCTTCCAGGATAAAATGTATTATTGAAAATGTTGTCCGGGATAAAATATACTTTTGAAAATTATGTCCAATATAAAATTGTCTGCTAGACGGTTACATAGAATTTATCTATGCCGAAAAATACAGAACCATGTTCCAACAGAACATCACTCCATGCGGAGAACTTGTATATCAAATATACCAAAATAAACTTCAACTTAAATTAATGTAATTCCATATTAATGGTATAGAAATGGTAATTAATTAATTAATTAATTAATTAATGGTGCTAAAACAATAATTATATCTCAGAAATATTCTAAGAAACAGAAAAACTTAACTTACATGTCATACTAAGTCTTCGATGTCCATCGAAACGTTATAAATGCGTAATTGTAGAAAATAACAGTTACAATATCTTCCGCATTGTTTAAATATTCATTTTCACTAACTTTAAATAAAAATACATGAAGGATTACTTCGATGATTACAGAAAATAAACACTCGTTAATATGACACCACCATTGTAACAGAGTTGCTTCAAGAAGAAGGAAAATCGACCTTATCAACCGGTATGAACCCTTCAGGTAAATAAAATCCTATTTCTGAACTATTAGCGACATCTATGCAAGTCATTATCAACTACAGTTTTACCGTATAGGATTCCTAATAAAGGTAACGGAAACTACATCAAAAATAATAACAAAAGAATATTTCCTAATAAATCCGTATTAGTGATATCTAACCTCAAAATATTACTCTAAGAAACAAATATAAACAATACTTATTGTTTATCAGCAAAACTAATAAAAATACGAACAGAATACTAAGTGTCCTGTGAACTAAGTATAAACAAAATACTGAATCTAAGTGAGCAGTTCCAGCAAACTATTTTCAACAAATTCTGGATTATCCCGAAGGAATAAGCATACGAAACTTTCCAGGAGAGACAAGCTACAGGTGAAAGCCAGTGAAATCCAACCCTCAATAGACTCTGAAACATATAAAAACCAGGTAAGTCCATAGACAAATGCACTATAGAGAAATAAGTCATATGATTCTTTATTATTAAAAATCATATTCTAATTATGTTTTCTTTATGTTATTTTCAGGTAGAACTATGGAACAGAGACTTATATGGTTAGAATTCAGTTCCTGCTACAAAATAGTCCCAGATACAAAATAGTTCTGTACGTACGTAACTATTTATATACAAAATAAACATAAATTATAACGTAAGTAAACGAATAGTTTAATTAACCCTTGCTATATTACAAAGTGACGATTTATATCGTTACAATATCTGTACTGGTTCAAAAGTTAAGGGGGGGGGGGGGGGGGGTGACTTTTGGACCGCACTTTATATTGTGGCGTTTGAGTAATCCTCCTGGATAAATACGCCTTAAGTTTGGTTTGCCCAATAATTAACACTAAACTAAAAATTTAATTAATGCAGATTCATTTGGCACATTTCATTTTATTGCAATGAAATGAAATGTGACCTCGAATGTGTCAAATAAATCTGACTGTCGTTAATCAAATTCTTAGTTAGTTTAGCGTTAATCACTGGATAAACCAACCTTTAGACTTTCTTAATTTATGTTGTAAATTAAGAGGGGGTAGAGGGCTGAAATCGTTAAGAAAAAACACCTTTACGAAAAAAACCGTTACGAAAAAACCATTACGAAAAAGTGACCCAAAATATGTAACGCTCGCATTGAGTTCTCGGCTGGGATCATTGTTAAATACGTTTTACTGTACAAGTAAAGTAAAACCGTGATAACATAAATATGTGGGCTTACGATATGAACAAAGTTCCCTGCTGGGATCACTGAGTTCTCGGATGGGATTATTGTTGTTATGTGAAGCAAAAGTGTCCCAAAATTATGTGACACAAAAGTGTCCCAAAATTATTTGACGATCCCAGCCGAGAACTTAAAATTTATGTGACGCTTACGACATTTCATTTTATTGCAATGAAATGAAATGTGACCTCGAATGTGTCAAATAAATCTGACTTTCGTTAATCAAATTCTTAGTTAGTTTAGCGTTAATCACTGGATAAACCAACCTTTAGACTTTCTTAATTTATGTTGTAAATTAAGAGGGAGTAGAGGGCTGATATCGTTACGAAAAAACACCTTTACGAAAAAAACCTTTACGAAAAAACAATTACGAAAAAGTGACCCAAAATATGTAACGCTCGCATTGAGTTCTCGGCTGGGATCATTGTTGATATTGTAAGCGTCACATAAATTTAAAGTTCTCAACCTCGATTGTAACCAAAAGAAACAGGAATAAAAACTTTTCCCAAAAAAAATTAGCAGACTGCTGTCTCTAAAAAGTAAAAAATAAAAAATACTTAAGTCGGCGCCAATTCCACCATTCCCTAAATTAATTACTAACAATATTTTTTTTATTATTTTATTGTTTGCTGTGAAATTGGTACCGACTTAAGTATTTTTTATTTTTTACTTTTTAGAGACATAGAAGTCGGTTCATTTTTTTGCGAAAAGTTTTTATTTTTTACTTTTAAGAGACATAGAACTTGTAGATTTGTAATGTCATCTACTCTAAATTATAGTTGTCCTTCCATTTGGGCAAGCTGCTGACATCACTGTTAGTTGTGACGTCATTATCTTAAAGATAAATTTCTAAAAAATATAAGTAATATTTTTATTTCAGCTCTCAAGAGTCCAACCAACCTTATTTTAAACGAAATACTAAAGAAAATCTTGTTAAACTTTAAGCGTTAAGTAATAATCAAAAAACGTCCTATGGTAAAATCACAAAATTTACCATTTTATATTGGTATTTCAATATTACAGGTCCAGAGAATCAAGTTTAGCGGCATTTGAAAGATTTTCGGTGTTTCGTAATATTTGAGTGACCCCTTAATCAAGTTATCCGGGTTATCCGATATTTCTCTAAAAATTTAGTTGGTAGTAGAACCAAATTAAGACGTTTTTAAGTGAAATTGCGTTAAAATGATTAGATTTTTCTTAATTATCCGGCTTACCCGGCATTATCCGAGCGTCAAATTGAAACGGGACCACCTCATGAATGCCCTCTTTAAGTTGCAAAAATTCCTTCATTCGTTCCAAAGTTATGCGTTAACAAACATAACCTTCTCCTTTTTGGAAATCGGTTAAAAAATTTAAATTCAATATGGCTAATCAATTATAATTAATTGAAATATATGGGTTATATGCCAACATTTTTATAGTTAATTCAACATTTCTTTAAAAAATAAAATTGATTTTGATTTAAAAATTTTAACCTGCTGAAATCTTTCTTCTTCTTCTTCCCTTAAAATGGCCTTGCTGAAATCTTTATTCTACGTTATCTTGGGTCACTGCACCTAGCGAACACTAGATGGAGTGATCTTATTTTATTTATAAAAATTCTCTCATCTAGTAATTGAAGTAAAAACTAAAATATTTTCTTTAAAATCAAAATATATTTTACAGAATTCCTGAAAACCATGTGAAATTCTGGAATTTTATAGAGTTCTGCAAAATATCATAAAAATAGAAAACTGTATTACCAGCAAATCATAAAAAATGGGTAGGAGAGAAAGCTTTTGAACATACTGTTGAACAATTTTAGCTTTGTACTCCGTCACGTAGATGGCGCGAGATGTATTGTTCGATGGCTTGTTTGTGGAAATATTGGGGTGTTAAACTCCTCATTCAAAATAATATGGTTTATTGAAAAAAAAAAAAAAACAACCAGTGGTTTATATAAAACAATTTAGGTTTGTAACTTTGTTAAAGCAATTGATTTAAAGCAAAATATAATAAAATTAATGAAATTAATTTATAGGTAATAATAGTTATTTATATACCAAGGTACTAAACTGGCTGTTTTAGTCCCGCTGCATTAGTGTTTCCTGAGCGAGCGTAGCGAGCGAGGGAAACAGAAATGCAAGGGCCTAAAACAGCCAAGTTTAGTCGTGAGGTATATACACTATATAAAAAGTCCAAACAAAGATGATAAATTTTAAGTTATGTATAAATTGTTATTTTTAAAGGTTTTTTTTTTGTTAAAATTAAATAAATTGGTTTGAATCGCTAATTTATTACAAAACACCACTAAACCTGATTTTTGAACCAGCAAAGCACATAGTAGGTATAATATTTTAATATTATCAAGGTTGCCGTGATTTTTATTCCCTGGGGAGAAAAACGGCAAGTTTAGTCCCGAAAATGAAAGCGTAAAATTAGGTTTTAGTCTTGGTCGTGCAAAAAATATATTTTTGGAAACTTTTTAATTTTATCGCAATCATTTACATCAGGGATTACTTATTTTGACGTGAACACAAAATGTACAGGGGAGAATGTTAAATGTGCAGTGGGAACTATAGATTTATAAAATAAATACATTTATCGGCAAAAATACACTGGCCAGTAAAAGAGCTTTCCCATTTTTCACCTCCGCTCGTAAAATGGATTTTTTATTATCAGACTCACTAACCTCACCTTACCCCCTAGGGGACGGAGTTATAAATTTTTTATTATCAGATTCAAATTCCATAACCTTAAAAACCTCGTTAAAAACCTACATATAGCAATTTTCAAATTTTTGTAATTTTTTTCATTTGTCCCCATTTGCTCCCATTGCCTCACTTCAATGTTCACCAAAAACAATCCAGAGCAAAAAATTTCGGTAAGATACCTGTATGTCAAATTTCAAGTCTCTAGCTCAAAGCGTTCTTAAGTTATCGTGTTGACATTTTTTTTGCTCGAAATTGATTTATATCGATTAAAACGCAAAAATAAGAAAAAAAAAATTGCATGAATACAAGGCTTCCCCGAAATTTTGAAAATTTTCAAAATGGGAAAACAATAATGCTTTCGTATTTTTTTACCTTGTTTCAAAGATATTACATTTTTTGGACCTTAAAAAACTCCTAAATATTTTCTTGTTGGGCCTTATTGTATTTGTTTTTTGCTAAATGCCTATTTGAACAAAATTTAACAATAATTTCCAATTTTGTATTTTAAAGCATTTGAACCTAAAAAGCGCAAAAATGTTGCCTGCGTGTTTCTGTTAAATCTAGATTATAAAATATCCAAAATTGTAGATCGCTTCAAATAATCAAAATTAACAAATGTTTGTATCAGAAATTGAAAATTTTGCCTGCGGCGCATTTTATTTGTATCATTTGACATTTACAAAAAGGAAAGATACAAAATTATTTTGGACTATTTAAAATTTTGGTTTGGACTTTTTCGAGTGGTCACTGACGACACATTTGATCTGACCACCTTCTTCAGGGTTGTCTATATTCTTCACTTTTCGTCAACCCCAAAAACCCTTGATGAACGTTTCTTGATAATTTTACTAAAACTTACCTCTTTTGAATATAGTATCTAGTGTATCTTAAGATCTTGAAGGTAAATCCTATTAAAATTATCAAAAAATTAGAATTATCAAATGAATGTGCTTTTTAGAAGCCTGAAAAGTTGCCACATTTTGAGTCGAAGCCTTTAAACTAAAGAATAATTTTTATAAAAATAAATGATTGTGAAAGAAATAGTATACATATGACTTAAGCCTTATGTTTTATTTTAAGTTTTTTTCCCACTCCAGAAATCAAGAATGCGAAACATCCACCAAAATTGCAAATGGTTAAAATACTCTAAAATGAAAAACCAAGAAAATAGTAATTTTTTAAATTGTTAGATATACTAGAAAATGCGCCGCAGGCAATTTTTTTTAAGCTAAAACACTGTAAAATAAAATTCTTATTTAGAAATTATTGTTGATTTGTGTTTTATTAATATAATATTTTTTATCTTTGAAATATTTATTTTTAGTATTTTTATTAAATATTAGGTTTTATACTGCACAAATCCTAATTTCCCACTGCACATTTTTTGTCCAACTGCACGTTAAAATAATCCCTGTGGTAAGGCCTATGTTCATTAACACTTGGGAAATGGATATAGCACTTGTTTTAATAAAAACCTTTTGCTGAATATATAATTTTGTTAATATTTGGTATAAAGGCATTTTTTGAGAATCTTAATAATGTTCTAAACTTAATGGCGAATTAAAATGGCGGATTGATTTTTTTATTGCAACAATGATTTAAACGAAAAATTTAAAAATTTAAAATTTCAATAATGGCTTCGGTTTCAACAACCTCGCAAACTCATAAATGTCAGTTTTAACCAGAATCCACAAAAATTCATAATGTTTTGCTGCCATATTTGATCCGCCATTTTGAATTTTCTAGTATGGTTCTGATTTCTACGCTGATATACGAGATCACTTAGCGAAATGCAAAAAGGCTTTAAAAAGTTTTTAAATGCTGGCCTGTGTAACATTTTATGGATCTACTAACTATGAAATTGATGTGTGAAGTATAATAATTTGAAATGCGTTTTCTCATTTTCTTTTTTACGTCTAACCAAGCTGTACTAGTACTAGTACTACTCAGATCTTTTATTTTTCATTTCAGTTTTCTAATGTTATTTTTGTATTTAATTTGCCTTTTCCTAACTCTTTCTGAAAGAGTCAGAAAATAGTCTCTCGTGTATCTACCAAAGTGTTTCTGTGTTCATCATGATGACTTTAAATTCAGTTTGGTTTTAATGAAACACATTTTCCTAGATATCATTTGCTCTACATAGAGCCAAAGTTCCTAGATCTACCATTGCCAATTGTCCATTGGTAGTACTGACACTCTAAGTTAAATAATAACTATTTTTTCCTTTAGTTTCTTTCATTTTTTAATAAATATGTTCTTCATGAAGCTTTAAATAAAACTTTTTATGCGGCTATGCTTTAACGTCCCACGTATATAAAATCAATTTGTAATCTCAGGCCAATATTAATAAATTTGACATAAATTGATGACTACCACATATTACATTAACAATTTTACCTTGTGTTTTTATTTTTTACGATTTAAAAAACATGAATGTAAGTGTTCACAGTTAATAATCAAGGTATCTGTGGACAGGAAAGCGTTGGGGTGCCTCAGAGGTAGGTATTGGGACCATATAATTCTGTCTGTATATAATAGAAGATATAAGAATATTCCACATATGGTAAAGAAAAGCATTGTTAGTATAATAGGATTAACCCAAATCATTTCAAAAACAAGTTGACACAAATATAACTTTTAAATACAATGGTCAGGTCATTAGTTTAAAAAAAGCTATAATATAAATTAGATACCTATATTTTTAACCTAAACTAATGAACTTTGAATTCACCAATTCAAATTACTAAGGTGAATCTAATATTTCAACAGGAAGCAATTTTAAAGCCTAATAAACATAAAACTAATATAATAATTAAACTCCGCACCAAATCTATCTGAGTTGAAGCTCATTTGTTTCTTGTTTTATGGTTAGCAGGATAAATTCTATTCCCTATGTATGGTTCAATATCTACTATTACAAATTCATTAACATTAATTGACATTTAACAAAATCAAACAATTTTTGAAAATCAAGAAAAAAATTTAGAAAGGACAAGACAGGTCATAAATAAGAAAACCCAATCATTCGCCTACAAATGTTTTGTTAAATTGAAGCAATATAACACTGTGCTAAAAGATGTAGAAGATGTAAAATTTTTTTGGCAAGTGGTCTATAATTTTATTTAAAAAATTAAATTTTAGGTATCAACCTCAACCTTTTTCCGTATACATTATTTTTTATGTGATATATATTATGTGCCGGATTAAATGTATTAATATTAAAACTATAATAATAATAATTATTATTATTATAATTATTATTATTATTATTATTATAATTATTATTTTTGATTTGTGATTTAAATTAATTTTAGTAATTTTTTTTTGTTTTTTTTTTTTGGTTTCGTTATTAACTCTAAAGAATCCCACTGACTATAGAAGAGAAAAAGATGCAAGTCGCTTGTAAAACAAGTTTACACTGGATATTTCAAAAACGCTTTGACCCAGTGACTTGAAATTTGGAACAAACATTTTCTAACTAGTAAACAATTTTTTTTCCAAATTTCAAGTCACTATTTGTTTAAAGTAATAATAGAAAAATACACGAACACATTATTTAAGCTATGCATTCCGAAGGGACTAAAATTCATATGATTCATTCTTTTTGGCGCGACATTGCACATCCTCTCTTATATTACAGTTTTCAACTCTTTTTGCCTTTTTTATTATTTCTTTCCACTTTTTCCTATTTTCAATCTCCAAACTTCTATTTATATGCTTTGAATGTCTTTTATTACTTGTTCTTCACAGCGAATCTCTGGTTTTCTCTATTTCTATTTCCGAGTGCTTTCCATTCAGTTATTCTTTTACAGTTTCATTATGTGAGTTTAATAAATCTCAGCGAAAAGCAGTTAAACTCAGCTAAAACATTAAGGGCTTTCAACTGTTCTGTCCTCTTAAATAAAAGGGCAGTAAGTGACATTTGTCTCATAGCGGCGTTTTCAGGTCAACCCTGATGTAATATTTTAAAAACGCTGATAAGATCCAATGTCACTTACTACCCTTTACTTTATCAGGGCAGTGTTAACGTCAACTTTCAGCTGTTTGCTGAGTTTTGCTGGCAGCCAAACTAAGCGATCTACTACCGCTGAAATTAGCTTAAGCTCGTTCTTTCTCTAACTGCAATTGAATAAAATTAAAAAATAGTTCGTGAACCGTGAACCGTGAACCATTCAAGGTTCACCCAAACCAGCCAAAGTAATAATCAGTTAAATGCACCTGTTTTGCTCTTTCCTTTTACTATGTCTATAATATAGACTATAGACTCTATACCACCTTATTCTTTGAGTTACTTGAGACTTCAACCTAAAATATCCAAAATTCTAAAACAACCTTAGCATGCAAGAACTGTTTATAATGTAGTTTCCAGGACCTCGTATAAAATAAACCTACTCCCTAACAAATGCTTTGAAAATAAGAGAGTTGTCTACCAGTTGGGTATCACTTACCGCTACCCAGTGGGATATATAAGACCAGAAATTTAGCTCCACATGACTATTTAATGGGACATATATTTATATTACTTGATAAATTGATCTTTATTAAATCTGCTCGGTTTATAATAGAAGAAGTTGACAAAATAGTTTTTTATTAATCATAAATTATGATACAAGGACGAAAGATAGGATTGCTCAGAGCTCGGCTGGCATTTTCCGCAATCACCGTAAAAACAGTTTTCGTCCTTGTTTCATACATTATTATATTATTCACAGCGCCTGCGCCTTAGTTTCAATTTTTTTGGAATTCGTTTTGATTCCCCACGGTGGCCTTGAAATGAATTAAAATTTAAGAAATTTTAAATTTTGTTGAATGAACCAATATTAATCACAATTTGAAAATTGCATTATAGGGGTTTTTGAGGTTGCTGAAATCAAATCTGATAATAAAAAATTCCTCACCCCCGCGGGGGCGAGAGGGTTAATATTTTAAAATATTTTCCATATTTTCTTGAATATTTGTATATAGGGATTTTTGAGGTTGCTGAAAGTAAATCTGATAATAAAAATGGTCTTAGCAACCTCAAAAACAAACCCCTATATACAAATTTTCACGAAAATATGAAATATATTTCAAAACATTTACCCCCTCACACTTGCGGGGGTGGAGTTAGTTTTTTTTTTATTATCAGATTCGATTTCAGCAACCTCAAAAACCACTATAATGCAATTTTTAATAAATTTTTAAAATTTCTTAAATTTTGATTAATTTCAAGGCCCCTGCTGGGAATCAAAACGACTTCCAAAAAAATTGAAAAAAATTACTGGTTATGTTCTATAATAAAGGCAACTTTTGGTACATAAAAAAAATAGCCCCACCCTCACCCCCGGGGATGGAGTTAGATTTTTTTTTATTGTCAGATTCAGTTTCAGCAACCTCAAAAACCCCTATAATGCATTTTTCAAATTGGGATTAATTCATTCAACAAATTTTAAAATTTCTTAAATTTTGATTAATTTCAAGGCCCTAGTTGGAAAACAGAACGAATTCCAAAAAAAAATAAAAAAAATTACTGGTTATGTTCTATAATAAAGGCACTTTTGGTACATAGTGCAATATGATTGGGCTAAAAAAAATTTTCGCTCCACCCTAATACCTACCTATTCTTGCAAATCAGAGTAGTCTGGATAAAAAAAAACAAAGCTAACTTTCTCTCTGATCTTGCATACAATAATTTTTATCATAAATAATTTAGACAAAGTTTAAATTTCAATTAAAAAAAAGGAAACTTAGAAAGGGTAACACGGTGCTATTTTTTAGGTCCATAAAAAAAATGGTCCCAGGCGAAACTATTTCTTACAAGTCTAGCTTTCATTTCATACCAGATTTAAAATAATCCATCGACGAAAAAAAATTTTTTCAACTTTTTATTTTTTTCAGTGAAGTGTTTGAACCAAGGTTATTAAACGTTTTATATATTTTTACTGTTTTTAACTAATTTTGGGTATCTGATTTTAAAAATAATATCAGTTTTGTTGTAAAAGTTTTTGTTCAAGAAAAATAAGCCATGGCAATCTATGATAATCTTGATATTTCGCTTAAGTAAGTATTATACATCGTATAAATATTTTTTAAATCAGCCACCCAAATTAGTTAAAAACAGTTAAAATATCCAGGCTCTATAACAAAAGTTTAATATTTTTGGCCAATTTAATAAATTTGGCCCAAAAAAATACACTGAAAAAATAAAAAGTTGAATAAATTTTTTTTTCGTCGAAATAAAACTTATAAGGAATCGTTTAAGCCGTAAAAAATTGACCCCCCCCCTCCCCCCTGTGTAACAAACTGTCACATTTACCAACACCCCCCCCCCTGTGTAACGCGTAACAATATAAAATTTTTGTTTCGCAATAAATTTAACTGTATTCTCACTATTGATTCGTTTTTCTCGACACAACAAACATGAACCTAAAATATAGTATAACATAACCTTAACAAAAATTTACACGAAAAAATCACTCAAACTTTAAAAAAATATTCATAATCAATATCACACAGGGAAAAAATACCTCTTTTTACACTAAGTGTCACATATATCACGTATATTGTTTATGCACAGGTACACAAAATAGTACACACATTGGTGTTCTGTGAGTACACATTCCGCGCGAAAATGTATCATCGCCGATGATTCATTGGCAAGATCACGCAAGAACAGGGCCGTAAGATTTTTTTTAATATCAATGTCAACAGTTTTTTTGCTGATAACAATATTATTTAAATATGCATAATTTCGTCAATTTTTGTGTGAAAAAGGGAATTATGGGCCACTAAATATTTATTTATGTTGAAATAAAAATACATCTGCCAAGCTTAGAAATAAACATTAAATTTATTAAATTCCGTTACGTAACGTTTACCTAAACAACAAACTTCAAAGGAAATTGTTTTTCCTTTGTTTATTTAATGTTACCTTTAAAGTATAGGTTGTCTTACAAGTGTCTTATATTTTCATGATATATATTTTTAAAGTTTTTAATTAAGTAGGTAGTGCCAAACCAACTAATTTAAATAATAGGTTTAAAAAGTAAGCATTTTATTAAAAAATCTCATCCACTTAAATCTAAGTCCACACATTGTGGGAACCATTATGGGCACCTGTTGACATAAAAATTGTAAAAATTTCAAGCACCATTTAACTTAATCGGTATTTTTCTCAAACGTTTGAAATATCTTGAGAACCTGTGACGAATGTTTTAAAGATCTGTATGAAATTTGGGTTAAATCGCTCTTTGTTAAAAATTGACTTGACCCAAAACATTTTTATGGTAGTCAGGTTGTCCATAAAACGTTACCAATTCACAGTGTGAACTGACCAATTTGTTAAAATCTTTAAGGGGATCACATTTCGAGACGAAATCATCTGAAATTTAGCATTTTCCATTTTTACTTTCTCCTAAAGATTTTTGTTTTCTCTAAATCATCGTACCGGGAAATCTTGTGGGTACGATAACTTAACAACGCTTTAAGCTAGAGACTTGAAGTTTGGCATACAGGTATGATACCAAATTGGTATATTGGGGTTTTTCAGGTTGCTGAAAGTGAATTTGATAATAAAAAAATTCTTACTCCAATCCCTAAAGGGTAGGCGGTAGTTTTTTTGAAAATTTATATATTGGGGTTTTTGGAGTCGCTAAAACTGAATCTTATAATAATTTTTTTCTAATTTCACCCCCTGAGGGGTGGGGGAAGTTTTTTAGAAAATTGGTATATCGGGGGTTTTAAGGTTGTTGAAAGAGAATCTGATAATAACAAAATTCTAACTCCGCCCCCTGAGGGGCGGGGGTAGTTTTCGTGAAAATTGGTGTATTGGGGTTTTTGAGGTTGCTGAAAGTGAATCTGATAATAAAAATTCTAACTCCACCCCCTGAGGCGCGGAGGGTAATTTTCGTGAAAATTGGTATATTGTGGTTTTTGGGGTCGCTAAAACTGAATCTTCTAATAAAATTTTTCTAATTTCACCCCTTGAGGGGTGGGGGTAGTTTTTAGAAAATTGGTATATCGGGGTTTTTAAGGTTGCTGAAAGAGAATCTGACAATAACAAAATTCTAACTCCACCCCCTGAGGGGCGGGGGGTAGTTTTCGTGAAAATTGGTGTGTTGGGGTTTTTGAGGTTGCTGAAAGTAAATCTGATAACAAAAAATTCTAACTCCACCACTTAAGGGGCGGGGGGTAGTTTTCGTGAAAATTGGTATTTTTTTAAGATTGCTAAAAGTGAATCTGATAATAAAAAACTCTTTTACTGGGCAGTGTATTTTTAATATTTACAATAGAACAAAAATTTAAAAATCGCATAAAAGGTAATATAAAATTAAACAAAAAGTAAAAAACAATTTTTTCTGGACATACCTTTTTTATTGTTCACAACTTATTCCATGGGTATTACACAACTGACTTAGGCCCGGTTGTATAAACCTTGATCAAATCTAAACCCAGCTGTCATGGAAAACATTTTTTGACAGCTGGGTTTAATATTATTACATAAGCCTGCAGAGCCTCAAATAAACTTTTGGCTTGTGCTAGGGCTCTCTATTAATTTTGAAAATTGAAAATATTCGAATTTTGACATTTTATATGTTTCACATAGAAATGGTTGCAACAATTGTTTTAATGGTAAAGAAACCCCGCTCGATGTTGAACCAGGTTTGGACAACCTGTATAGTCGGAAAGCTGGTGACCATTTTCATTTCATTATTTGCTCCCGGCTATATTTTATATATGTCTTAAGGTACATTTAGATTAAGCTATTTTCAAATTGCTAGACTCCGAATCCGGTTCCTTTGGGTGCTAGAAGCTCCAAAAGCTATGACAATGAGACTTCAAATCTATTTTTAACTTGCCGAGTCATATACATTTCATTTAATACGTTCAGATTAAGCTATTTTCACAATAATTGTGGGGCCAAGGGGTGAGAACAGTCTTTAAAAAGTGACTTTAAAGTATGTGATACCTAATTTTTTAAAGAAATGAGAATTTATGAAATGAGATTTTGATTAAATGAAAATTAAAGAGAGTTTTTAGTGTTGACATATGTCAGATAAAGTTTTTAAAGTCTTCTTTTTAACTCTTAGCCTAGTGAATAATTGTGTAAAATTGTGAAAATAGACTAATCTAAATGTAAAAAATGTAATTTGTTTGACTCGGTAAGTTAAAAATTTATTTTTCTGGGAACCCATTTCACAACTTTTTCGAGGCTTTTAACATCCAAAGGAACCCGATCCAGGACCTGGCGACTTGCAAGTAGCTTAATTTGAATGTACTTAAAGATATATATCAAATACAGCTGGGAGCAAATAATGTTTTCCCTTAAAATTTGAAAACATAAAAACCTGTGACGAATGTTTTAAAGATCTGTATGAAATTTGGGTTAAATCGCTCTTTGTTAAAAATTGACTTGACCCAAAACATTTTTATGGTAGTCAGGTTGTCCATAAAACGTTACCAATTCACAGTGTGAACTGACCAATTTGTTAAAATCTTTAAGGGGATCACATTTCGAGACGAAATCATCTGAAATTTAGCATTTTCCATTTTTACTTTCTCCTAAAGATTTTTGTTTTCTCTAAATCATCGTACCGGGAAATCTTGTGGGTACGATAACTTAACAACGCTTTAAGCTAGAGACTTGAAGTTTGGCATACAGGTATGATACCAAATTGGTATATTGGGGTTTTTCAGGTTGCTGAAAGTGAATTTGATAATAAAAAAATTCTTACTCCAATCCCTAAAGGGTAGGCGGTAGTTTTTTTGAAAATTTATATATTGGGGTTTTATAATAATTTTTTTCTAATTTCACCCCCTGAGGGGTGGGGGAAGTTTTTTAGAAAATTGGTATATCGGGGGTTTTAAGGTTGTTGAAAGAGAATCTGATAATAACAAAATTCTAACTCCGCCCCCTGAGGGGCGGGGGTAGTTTTCGTGAAAATTGGTGTATTGGGGTTTTTGAGGTTGCTGAAAGTGAATCTGATAATAAAAATTCTAACTCCACCCCCTGAGGCGCGGAGGGTAATTTTCGTGAAAATTGGTATATTGTGGTTTTTGGGGTCGCTAAAACTGAATCTTCTAATAAAATTTTTCTAATTTCACCCCTTGAGGGGTGGGGGTAGTTTTTAGAAAATTGGTATATCGGGGTTTTTAAGGTTGCTGAAAGAGAATCTGACAATAACAAAATTCTAACTCCACCCCCTGAGGGGCGGGGGGTAGTTTTCGTGAAAATTGGTGTGTTGGGGTTTTTGAGGTTGCTGAAAGTAAATCTGATAACAAAAAATTCTAACTCCACCACTTAAGGGGCGGGGGGTAGTTTTCGTGAAAATTGGTATTTTTTTAAGATTGCTAAAAGTGAATCTGATAATAAAAAACTCTTTTACTGGGCAGTGTATTTTTAATATTTACAATAGAACAAAAATTTAAAAATCGCATAAAAGGTAATATAAAATTAAACAAAAAGTAAAAAACAATTTTTTCTGGACATACCTTTTTTATTGTTCACAACTTATTCCATGGGTATTACACAACTGACTTAGGCCCGGTTGTATAAACCTTGATCAAATCTAAACCCAGCTGTCATGGAAAACATTTTTTGACAGCTGGGTTTAATATTATTACATAAGCCTGCAGAGCCTCAAATAAACTTTTGGCTTGTGCTAGGGCTCTCTATTAATTTTGAAAATTGAAAATATTCGAATTTTGACATTTTATATGTTTCACATAGAAATGGTTGCAACAATTGTTTTAATGGTAAAGAAACCCCGCTCGATGTTGAACCAGGTTTGGACAACCTGTATAGTCGGAAAGCTGGTGACCATTTTCATTTCATTATTTGCTCCCGGCTATATTTTATATATGTCTTAAGGTACATTTAGATTAAGCTATTTTCAAATTGCTAGACTCCGAATCCGGTTCCTTTGGGTGCTAGAAGCTCCAAAAGCTATGACAATGAGACTTCAAATCTATTTTTAACTTGCCGAGTCATATACATTTCATTTAATACGTTCAGATTAAGCTATTTTCACAATAATTGTGGGGCCAAGGGGTGAGAACAGTCTTTAAAAAGTGACTTTAAAGTATGTGATACCTAATTTTTTAAAGAAATGAGAATTTATGAAATGAGATTTTGATTAAATGAAAATTAAAGAGAGTTTTTAGTGTTGACATATGTCAGATAAAGTTTTTAAAGTCTTCTTTTTAACTCTTAGCCTAGTGAATAATTGTGTAAAATTGTGAAAATAGACTAATCTAAATGTAAAAAATGTAATTTGTTTGACTCGGTAAGTTAAAAATTTATTTTTCTGGGAACCCATTTCACAACTTTTTCGAGGCTTTTAACATCCAAAGGAACCCGATCCAGGACCTGGCGACTTGCAAGTAGCTTAATTTGAATGTACTTAAAGATATATATCAAATACAGCTGGGAGCAAATAATGTTTTCCCTTAAAATTTGAAAACATAAAACCCTCTATTATGATATATGGTCAGAGATTTTTACGGAATAACGTTCCTGGGACATTTGTATTTATCAGGTAGATTAAGGGATTTTA
This sequence comes from Brachypterus glaber, assembly GCA_958510825.1. Lineage (NCBI taxonomy): Eukaryota > Metazoa > Arthropoda > Insecta > Coleoptera > Kateretidae > Brachypterus > Brachypterus glaber. The sequence goes on along the minus strand of OY294044.1, from coordinate 63,097,943 downwards.
AAGTTTAATTTTATTAATGATCTTGGTAAATATTTTAACTTCTGATCGTTCGATAATAACTTGATTAATAGTTTCGGTTTCTTTTTCATATGACCTACTACCCTTTATACCAAACATTTTAATCTTTATTGATAATGGAGACCTTATGTAATTTTTGTGGGTCGTTGGTAGAAGAAGACACATTTTACATCTATTTTGCTTTTTACTTTCTCATAAAGTATTAATACAATATATTGTGAAGAAAAAAAAATCAATTTTTTTTTGCCTTCTTATCCCTTACCCTCCCTACTAATGATAATTTTTCGATTTTAATTGTGTTTTTTAATATTTGCTATTCCTAAAAAGAAGAAAGAAAAAATAAAAAATAAAACAATTTTTTTTTTAGTTTTTGCTCGAGTTTTTGTTTCCTTAGAGTTTCAAGAGAGATGTATTATACTGCATATTTGTGTGCATACATAGAAAGTCTATAAAAGTATTTTGGATTAATATTACCTTAAAGAAAAAATAAAGAAGTAAAGTCACAATTGTGACGTCTTAGAGGATAAGGATTATTACTTTTACATGAAAAAAGTATTGCACAAGACATAAGACAACTTAAACTATCTTTTTGGATATATTTGATATTTTCAGCAAGGCGGTATGAATGGCAATTTTTTTAAAAGGAAAGGGGTGTCGTGTGATACATCATTTTAAAGCTTATAAAATTCTCTACCAAAAAAAAATATTTTTATTGTCTACATATAGCCATAGATGGCGCACAAGTCTACATCAATCTAATGACTATTTTTCTTTTGCGAATAAGGTCTAAAAACGTTTTCTTAATCAGCGTGCAGAGTTGACTCTTGGTACTGAAGAGGGCCAGCAGCCCGAAACTGTCAGTCTACGAATATCACTCTGTACGATGATTAGAAAATAGACTGATGGAATAATAAATTAATATTTTATAATTTTTGTTTAAAATTAAAAATTTCTGTCCTTACTAATTCTACGTCTAACCACACGTTAGTCGTACTATGTGCTTGAGACACACAAGTCTTCAACTTGCTACCATTCAAAGTCAACAGACTAGATGAGGTACGAGTAGTTGTCTACAACTAGCAATAGATGGCGCACAAGTCTACATCAATCTAATAACTATATTCCTTTTGCGAATAAAGTCTAAAAACGTTTACTTAATTAGAGTGCAGAGTTGACTCTTGGTACTGAAGAGGGCCAGTAGCCCGAAATTGTCATTCTACCAATATCACTCTGTACGATGATTAGAAAATAGATTTATGGAATAATAAATTAATATTTTTTATTTTTTCAATACATTTTTTGGTGTTTAAAACAGGGTTAAAATTTCTTAAAAAAAACTATTTTTGAAAAATGGTTAATTTTATGATGCAAATCGTAAATTATATTTTTAAACTAATTTTAAATGACATAAATAAAATTTTAGAAAAAATCTTAAAAAATGTTTTAGCAAAAAAAAAATGAAAAAAAAATATTTGGTTAACTAGATTATTTTATTTGCTTTAAAATAATGTGTTAGGCGATCCGCCTTTCTGTTTTAGAGAATTGCCCCCCTGCCCCCTTACCACATTTTAAAAGCTAAACATATCAAATATATTCAAAAAAATAAAATAGTTGTCTTATTAATGTGTTTTATATTGATATATCAACTCGTTCAAAAGTTAAGAGGGGGGGTGACTTTTGAAGCGCACTGTATGATGTCACTTTAAACTTAATATTCCCTGAGCTGACATTTAAATTAAGTAAAAAAAGAAGAAGAGAAAAAGTTATAAAATTAATCCTTTAACTTGTTTTACTTAAAAATGTTTACAATTAATTAAAAATTTATAAAAATTAATCAAATTAATTAGTTTTGATAGCTAAAAGTTAATTAAGAACAGTTCTAATAAAGGTAGAATGGTTTATGCCATTGGTAGAAATAACTTTATTTAATAATAGGTACCACGAACGCTGGGCAATTAAATTTAATGGTCATAATTTAAAGAAAAAATACCAGTTGTGAATCTTTTTTTTTTTTGCTATGAATTACATTAAGACGTATTTAGTTTTACGATTTTAAATATTTATATTGGCCAACAAAGATTTAGTCCTGGATCTTTAAATATACAGGGTTATTCAGAAATAAGTTCGAGAAATTTAAGAGGTGATTCTACGTTAAAAAATATGAAAAAAAGTTCCTATAAAGGTTGGTCCGGAAATGAGCCCTAAAAACACAAAGCATACTTAATCTATCTGGTCTGGTTACAAAGGTAAATCAAAGTAAAAGGCCAAGAATCATTTTTAATATTTTCAGGCCCATTTTTCTTAAAATCCTGAGTATAAAGGCTAGAGACTAGACTAGTCAGACTCCAGTTGGAAGTTGAAATATTAATATTTTTTCCGTGACCATGACATATTATAAGCCTCTAAAGGAGGTTCGATTTGGATGAGATTCTCTAGTAATTAGGCTAGACCTCCTCACAATTAAGATTTTTTTTTAAAAAAGAAAATTAAGCAGATGGGTTTATTATTTGGTTTATTTGTTGACTATTGTACATAAGTTGATTTTTTAGTAAACAAATATGTTGAGCAAAATACATAATAATGTGTTTTCACACAAGAGCGAATTCAATCTCAAAGTCATTATTGTAAACACATAAACTCTTCTACTAATTAGGCCAGAACAAAATAGCCCAGAAAACAAAGGTGTACCTACATAATTTCCTTATATTTATAAAAATTTTACTTCATGAGAAGTACTGTAAAATTAAATTATAATTATTTTTATTTTTTTTTTACCTTACAAAAATATGGTCTCCTTCCAAAAGGAGTATTGTTTTAAGAGCAGATAAACAATTTCAAACTTCAAAGTTGTTTTAGTAACTCTTCCCTAATAATATAATTTGCAAAGAGTAACTTCCATAAAAGTCACGCAAAACGAGATGTAAGTTAGAATAGAATAGAATATCGTTTATTGTCTTTGGCTGATATAAAATACAGATAGACATTGTCAATAGGTAGAGGAAATGCGCCTAATTTCGGATGGTTTCCAAATTTCGGATAGTAGTGTATTTAAGATACTGTCTGCAAAGGTAAACAGAAACCTACTTTTATGTGAAGCCAAAAGTCAAACTAAATCCGTCCTGTAATATGATAACGGTAGAGCTTCTCCCCTTTAAATGGCAGCACAAATCGTTTATATTGCAAATGGCAGTTTTGTGCTCAGTTGCATTATTATGCTTGTTTATTTTATAAATAATCGTTATAAAAGTTCGTGATTCTGTCTTGGGTAAGTTATGATGTTAGTTAAGTTGATCCCAACGAACTAATAAGTCTTCTCTCTAGAATAGGCATTTCATTTGTAAAAACTGACAAAAACGTCGGCAACATAAACATTCGTCTGTCTTACTCGCACATCTTTGTTCTAACAGAGACAACAATACCAGTTACTGGTAATTGTTATTGTTCAGGCCTGAATATACCTACTATTTGCTTACAAACAAACCGAGATGTTGGCGATACTTTATTTTAACGGTATGCCTATTCTAGAAAGAAGAGTTATTAGTTCGTTCGTTGATCCACTATTCATAATTAAGCAATTTGGAAACGTAAACATTCTACAAATTTCTAATCTAAAAAGCAGAAAGTTGCCTAATTTCGGATAGACCATTTTTGTGCATTTGATTCCCAATTTCGGATATCCGCAAGGTAATTATTATTCAGGATAACCAACCATTAATTATTATTTTTATAATGATACAACAAACTAAGATAAACAATTTTGAAAAAACGAAAATTACCTAAGATACTAAGATATTCGAAATTGGGAATCTAAAATTATAGTTCCTATAGTATTTCGTAGAAAATCGCTTAATGATTAAATTACGTCTTAAATGTGAAGGAATAACAAGAAACATAAGCAATGGGATCCAGATCTACTCTTGAAAAATTTTTTTCGGATATGTCCGAAATTAGGAGCCCTTTTTCAAATGCACAAAAATGCGCTGATTTTTTTTAACCGTGTTTTTTGGAAAAAATAAACTGTAATAAAATTGCTTTTATAATAAATCATGGTTCGCTATAATAAGTTGTATCTGGTTATATAAAAAAAATATCAAAAAGTAATACCGAGTATTAAATATTGAATACATTGTAAATGGTATCCGAAATTAGGCGACTTTCCTCTATTACAGTGGAAGTTTACATAAAAAAAAAAAAAATAAACCGAAATTAATAAATAATAGAAAACACAGTATAGCGTTAAATTTAGACGCAGAAGAAAAAACATACCTAAAATATTTTAGGACAGTAAATCCGTAAATATAAAAAACAAAAAAATAATCCAAATATATATAGTATACATTATTTATCGGATTTTGCGAAAGTTTCAAATTCTAACAAACTGTAAAAGGATTTTTAAATAAGAAAAGATTTAAGTTGCCTTTTAAATGTTTTTGTAGGCATGTTTTTTAGGTGATTTGGCAGAAGATTGTAAAAATATTGCGCAGAATGAAAAGGAGATTTTTTATGAATGGTCAAACGAAATTTATTTATAACTAAAAGATTATTGTCGTGTAGGATATGCATGGAGTTTTTCGTGTGTTGGAAACAGATCTGGATTGTTTTTTAAAAACATAAATAATTTATATAAATAAATGGACGGCACAGTTAAAATTTGATATTTTTTAAATATTTCTCTACAGGATTCATTATATTTTAACCTAAAGATAATTCTGAGAAGTCTCTTTTGCATTATTAATACATCTTATTCATTAGTTGCCTGTCCCCAAACTATTATATTATACGAGATTAATGAATGAACATTAGCATAGTATACTTGTAATAATGTTTGCGTGTTTAAATTTTGTTTTATTGTATTAAAAAGAAAAACTTGTTTATTTAATTTTTTTATGAGTGATTCAATATGAAATGACCATGTTAAATTTTTATCAATAATGACTCCTAGAAAAGTTTAGTTGAAGTTAAAACTTTTTATATATGTAACACTATTTTATCGGCAATATTTTGGATTAATTTATGAATTCATATTATCGTCTAATAGCTGCTTAGTAAGCAATGCCTACTTCATAAACTTTGGACCTCCCAGTTTAGCAAAAATAAACAAAGATTCAAGAAAAGGAATTATGTGACCTTTTTTCGAAATCATTCTATTTCAATGTGTTTTCTAGCATCCACTTAAAACAAAGCAAAAATCCCATTTTATTGAATGCAAAACTCACTCTTACTTTTCGCAGACTAAAAAAAGGACGAAGAATTCCGAAAGGGAAATGAAATTATAATTTTGCTAATTACGGAGAAACTTTAATTAGAAGATTTCTACCGGTAAATAGGCAGAAAAGGAGTTGTTAATAGTTTTTTAGCAAATTGCGTTCGGCCATATATTAGCAGCATCAAAAGCCGCCTTTTGTTTTTGTCGTTTCCATTATAGGATGTGTTAGTTACCTGTATCTACGTAGGTTATGGTCAGGATCGGCTTTATAAGCTTATCTGTTATTTACTTATGTTTTATACATTTGTTGCAAAATTAAAAAGACCGCGTACTTAAATAAAATTAGAAAGAAAACTTATGTTCTATACATTTGTTGAAAAATTAATAAGAAAGCATACTTTTTAACAAATTACCATTATCTTGCGACGTCAAAAGCACATGGTATTGTTTGAAGCAAGTCTTCCATAATGAAGGTATCAGTTCCGTTATGACTAGGGTCTATGGATCCAGGAAACGTTTTCTGCACCAAGACTATGCTACACAAAAGACTGTTCCATACAAAATACTGTGCTACATCGAAGTCCCTTAGAATAAAATTAAATATGGAGAAATAAAGCTTTATATCTTTAAAATCTAAATCAGTTGCTAGTATTTTTAGAGTGTGGCTAATCTACGGAAAATGTATTAAATAAAATTTTGTTAGTACCTTGTTCTGCCATGGTATCCTAGTTTTAATCAAATAAATGTCAAAGTGTATGACAATGAGTAGAGATGTGTGTGAGTAGAAATTTGTGTGAGTAGAGATATGTGTGAGTAGAGATGTGTTTGAGCAGAGTTGTGTGTGAGTAGAGATGTGTGTGAGCCGAGATGTGTGTGAGTAGAGATGTGCGTGAGTAGAGATGTGTTGAGTAGAGATAAATGTCACCCATTTTTACCGACTTGCAGAAGGCCTTTGATAGAGTGCCAGTACCACTACTTCTATTGAAGCTAGAAAAACTTTATCATATATCATATCTCGCAAACTAAGGACAATGTGAAAAATCTAAAAAAAGGTTAATTTAATTTTTCAAGGGGGAAACTTAGATATATAATTTTGGGGGTTCTATCTCTTAGCTTCTAACGCCCAGCTACAACATTGAAATTTAAATAAGGAACCCCCATCTTCTGATAGTCATTTAAGCTCTTATAAGAGAGCTCGAAAAATGCTATTTTTTGGTTAAAAAAAATTAAATTCACCAACCCTTAACTTAAGGGTTCATCATTTAATTTTAAAATAATTGGAACAAAATACTCACAAAAATAGCTTAATATTTAATTTAAAATAAATAAACTAGTTTTATACCAAATATCCCAGCAAACATTGGTTCGTTGGCCAAACATTGGCATGCCAATGTTTCCTACATTGGACCAATGTTGAAAAACCCACATTGGGCCTACATGAAAGTTTTTTCAAGTTTTAAGTTGGCCTTAGGTTGGCCAACGTACGTTGATACGTAAGACTGCCTTAGATTGGCCAATGTACAATTTTACGATCGAAATTATGGTTGGCTTTTGTTCCAATTATTTTAAAACTACATCATCTAACCCTACTTTATTTTTTTTTATTTATTTGTTTATTCATATGATACTATACACGTTAAGTCATGGAGAGCCCCAAATAAGCATAAGCTTGTGCTAGGGGCTCTCCATTAATTTTGAGAAAGAAAATAATAATATAAACATGCAGCAAATTTATGAAAACTTCAACTTATTATTCTTTCCACCTTTAACATCTGCCTCCATTAACATTCCTTAAATACATCTTCATTGCACATCTAAAGGTATTTTTATACATTTAATAATACTTTTTCCATTTAAATTTTTTGAGTTGGCAAATTATTTTTTTTCTTTTAACCAAAAGATAGCATTTTTTAAGCTCTTTCAAATGACGAATCAGAAGGTGGTGGTACCCTATTTAGATTTCAATGTTGGGGTAACAACACTATATAGGTAATAAATAAGTCTCCCCATTGTAAAATAAAATTGACCTATTTTTAGATTTTCTGAATTGTGCTTAGTGTGCGAGATATTTAGGTTGGCTCTTTTTCAAATGATCGCCCTGTACTACTACTACACGATATCTAATTGTTTTATACAATAGTTTTGCTCGGTCAGGCCTAGAATACGGGTCGTTGATTTGGTCGCCAAGTTATACAACCCATATTTTACGTTTAGAAAATATTCAACAAAAATTTATTAGATTGCTGTTTTTTAAAAACAACATTGACTATGCCATTAGCAACATTAATGAGTTGTTAAATTATTTTAATTTGTCTTTATTGGAGAGACGTCGTTCATACTACGACATTATGTTTATTTATGAAGTTTTTCACTTCATAATAAAATGTTGACCAATCCTTTCACAATTTTCTATCTCTGTTTCATTAGCAAACTTTACAAAGATTTAATCATTTATTTTTTGTTCTATTTCATAGAACAAATTATGGAATGCACTCCCCTTTAAGAGAATGTTTAAGTATTACGTAATGCAAATTTTGATCATTTTGGACTTTTAATAAACACAATCAATGACTGTGATATATTTTATTTGACATTAAATAAATTTAAAAACAACATTAAAAAAGTATTATAAGAATTATAAGTTAAAAAATATTATATTAATCATAAGTACCCCGTTAAGTTTTATAGTTACCATAAAACATGTTTAATTCTATTGTATATTAATTTTTGTAAAAAAGATATCCGTAAATAAATAAATAAAATACTGAAATTATAATTATATAAAATATTTCCATTAGATAGTCCGATCCTGAATAAACGAGATCTCATATGTTCATCGCCAACTTAGTACGTATTTCTTCTATACTTGGAGCTCTTTTGTTTTTATAATTGTTCTATCGTCCATTTTTAGTCCTCATGAGTTCCTTAATGGATAGAAAAACAATATCGCATATGCAAATAATTACATATAAAGCAGTTGTTTATTTCTATGGACATATTTACTCACCGGGGAGGTCTTTAATGCTCTTTAACAATATTTAAATGTTTAGTGTTTATTATGTTAATTAGTACCCATTAAGTTACTAAAAAATGTATAAATTTCGTATTAGTGTCAATTTTGTACTTATATGTATGTATTCTTCTTTTAAAATAATACATTTTTATTGTTTTCAGAAGAAATTAAAAGTGTGAAGAAAATTTTAAATTACTATTCTTATTCCTATTAGAGATAAAAGGATATACAACAATTTTAGCTGCTGATAGCTTTAGAATAACTGTCCAACGATTACTGATTTATTTATAAGATATCCCATAATTTTTTTATTATAAAAAATCTGTAATCCTGTTCTTGGCACTGGAATCTTCTAATGGACAATGATTAATTCAAAATTAGGAATATTTTTTTTATAAGCATGCAGATATCTTTGTATCCAATATGGCACTAGTTGGTCTTCTGGATAAAATCTAGATGGTGTTAGCAAAAAAAAAATAGCGGAATCAGCATTTACGATTACCTATTTATTTCATGTCTCTCCAAGTTTAGTTTATTATGTAAGTTTGTTATGTATAATACATACAAAGATGTAAAAATATTCTATATTTTTTTCACGTTTTGTGTACACGGAAAGAAACTAGTGGGCTCTGCGCTATGCATTATAAGATATTTGGTAACAGTGGCAAATTATAGTGATTTAAGCTATATATTATAAGGGACACAATAACTAATAATGTTAAAAATAAATTGGAAACGATTATATTTATTACAGACACGATTATATTTATTACAGGCACTATTATAAATTTACAGAAATTTTATAATATTATAAAAAATATTAGCACGGACAATAATTAAATCTATTTAAATATAAATATAATATAAATAATAATAATAATAATCTAAATATAAATATCATACTATTATATTTTATTATTCACTAAACAATTAAAGTATTTCATATAATTTTTAACACTGAATGCCATAATTGTAACAAAAAGCTTTATATTTATATAATAAGCGATTATAATTTGCTTGGTATATGCCTTATAGCGCTCTTAGCTATAATTTTTTTTTATTTCGGTGTATATTTTTAGTTATTTTCACACAATGAAATAACAGGTCTTTCTTTTCTCTTAGCAACTAAAGTTTTCGTTAATCTCTGAAAAAACTATTCAGCAATCTAGTTTGGGAGACATTCTAGTTTTACGGCTACAAATTTAAAAAAACAAAAAATAAATAAAAGAACTAGTAAACTGTTGTTAGAATTTAAGCTTTCACGGCCATTAAGATATAAAGAACTTTCACTTTCGGGTTTAGACCGTGTTAATGGATTTTCACTTTCCGACGTTTCGTCTCTTACTACTAGAGACATCTTCAGGGATTAATCTGAAACTAAGTTTCGAATCAACTTGTGTCACTATTTATGACGAGTTGTGGTTATTCACCCGAGGTTTTTCCTATCAAAGACTTCCATATTGCAGGTAAATGGTAACCAGTGTCCCGATTGATATTGTTAGGATGCTTGATGATTTCTATCGATTCCCGTATCTTCCTTGGCATTTTTCTGTTTTCTGTTAATATTTGTTTTGTTTCAGACAAATTGATTTTATGACCTGTTTCATGTACATGTTCGGCTACTGCCGATAAGGAAATTTGTTTCTTTCTTATATTGCGCTCATGCTCTTGAAGTCTTGTAGACATTTTTCTCTTAGTTTCACCTATGTAAACCGTACCACAGGAGCAGGGTATTTTATATACGCCTTCTGAACTCAGGGGTATTTTGTCTTTTGTTGAAGTCAAACATTGACCTAATTTTTGGTTGGACCGAAATATAGGCTTAATATTTGACTTCTTCATGGAATACTTCGAGAAAAAAGCTATTGAGTCATTTCCATTAAAACCTAAAATTTGGCGCAGATACGTAGACGATGTCTATGCTATTTGGCCCCATGGCATGGAAAGCCTTCAAGGTTTTCTAAATCACCTCAATTCCCAACATAAATCTATACGGTTTACGATGGAAATTGAGAACAACGGATCACTTCCCTTTTTGGACGTTTTGGTTTACAAAACGGAAAATGGCTCAATAGGACACTCGGTATACAGGATGAAAACCCACACTGACAGATACCTAAACGCATTTTCACATCACCATCCCTCTCAAAAACGCTCGGTAGTTAATTCACTTGTTCATAGGGCTTTCATGATTTCAGACAAGAATTCCCTAGACACAGAACTCCTTAAACTAACCAAAGCCTTGACCATGAACGGTTATACCAAAAAAGACATTAATAAGACCATATACAAATACAGAAATCCCAGACCCAAACAACAGGACAATAGTGACAATGACAGACAGACACAAGTTATACTTCCCTATGTAAGCGGTATCACGGATAAAATAGGTAAACTTTTGAAGAAGTCAAATATTAAGCCTATATTTCGGTCCAACCAAAAATTAGGTCAATGTTTGACTTCAACAAAAGACAAAATACCCCTGAGTTCAGAAGGCTTATATAAAATACCCTGCTCCTGTGGTACGGTTTACATAGGTGAAACTAAGAGAAAAATTTCTACAAGACTTCAAGAGCATGAGCGCAAAATAAGAAAGAAACAAATTTCCTTATCGGCAGTAGCCGAACATGTACATGAAACAGGTCATAAAATCAATTTGTCTGAAACAAAACAAATATTAACAGAAAACAGAAAAATGCCAAGGAAGATACGGGAATCGATAGAAATCATCAAGCATCCTAACAATATCAATCGGGACACTGGTTACCATTTACCTGCAATATGGAAGTCTTTGATAGGAAAAACCTCGTCACGGGTGAATAACCACAACTCGTCATAAATAGTGACACAAGTTGATTCGAAACTTAGTTTCAGATTAATCCCTGAAGATGTCTCTAGTAGTAAGAGACGAAACGTCGGAAAGTGAAAATCCATTAACACGGTCTAAACCCGAAAGTGAAAGTTCTTTATATAGTAAACTGTTGTATTTGTTTTTTTTTGTTTTTGGAAATATGTTTCTTTGAGTATAATGAAGAGTGGAATTTTCTATAACTCATTTATGAATTCATTACACCTGCACACAAAAAAAATTAAGTAGAATGTGCATTTGACCGGACCTACCTACGGGTACGTATTTTGGTCCGCTGAATCCGAATTCGAGGTCAGTTTTACCCCTACACCCTCGAAATTTCGAGAAAACTTCAAAAAACCGTAAAAATGATGAAAATTGGCAGTTTTAATGATAAAAAAATGTTTTGGAACTAAACTAAGCGTGATTTTCATGTATTTCGATCCGCTGAATATGAATCGAAACTTTATTGAGACCACGAGCCATTTTAAATGTGAAAAAATCACACAAAACTCTCGAAAATTCCGAAAAAATATAGTTTTCATGTTAAAAAAACTTCTTCTGATAAAATTTTATCTTTTGATGTCTTCAATTCGCATCTTAATTTTTTTAGTCGAATCACCCTCTAAAGCTGGAAAAATTCGAAAAAATTGTAAAAATGACCATTCATAACAGAAAAAAATTGATTGAACATGATTTAATGCCTAAAATAAATACTCTATAACGTAGATATATCAAATAACTTGAAATCTGTGAAAAACACAAGACATAATTTTGGAGGGTTTGTGTGATTTTTTTACATTTAAAACGGCTCGTGGTCTCAATAAAGTTTCGATTCATATTCAGCGGATCGAAATACATGAAAATCACGCTTAGTTTAGTTCCAAAAATTTTTTTTATCATTAAAACTGCCGATTTTCATCATTTTTACGGTTTTTCGAAGTTTTCTCGAAATTTCGAGGGTGTAGGGGTCAAACTGACCTCGAATTCGGATTCAGCGGACCAAAATACGTACCTGTAGGTAGGTCCTGTCAAATGCACATTCTACTTAATTTTTTTTTGTGTGCCGGTGTTATTGTCATACATATATAATTACACAAGAGGCTGAGAATTATGCGGGAAAAATTCGCTTTTTTCATGAAAATTTGCTGTCTGGAAATAATTACGACCCTGTAGGGCGATGCCCCTGGAGTAATTATTTCCTTTGACAGCAAATTTGAATGAAAACTGTGAATTTTTTCCGATAAATCGAAGAATTAATTCGTCTAAACCAAGTTTTATATTTTTTCATCTGAAAAGTTGATTTATTACTTATCTTAATATTTGTACATGCATATTCTTTAATTTGGTTAATTTAATTCCATTCTCAATTGCTAAACTAAAACCTTTTTTGTCCATTTTTAAATTGCAAATTATGGTTCTGTCAATAGTTAAGTCACTTACTGCAGTACTGACTAGCGCGGTACTGCGCTAGGCATGTTCATAAAAGTCAACCTATAAAAACTACATTTTATAAAAAGAATATTTTGTGGTATTTTTTGGTAAATAATAAAGTAATAACAATAATTATAAATAGTAATATATTTATATTTAATTATTATTAGTTTTAGGTATATAATTTTGCTGTAAAAGAAAAATACTGAAAAAAAAAATACTACAGCGATTCTCACTAGACATTTCTACAGTAGAAAATTCCCGATATAACTGTAATATGATTGGACAGAAATAAACATGTGATTAGAAATATTGTTAAATGATTGGTTGATAAAAACGTAAAAAAATAATCTATACTATAATATTAGTATACAAGCAATATTATAATATAATAGAGACAATCATTTTGCTTAATCGATTTTTATCTACACAATAACTGTCACTTTCTAATAATATTATGTCTATATCTATGGAGATATATTTATATCGATACTTCAATATCACATTATTTATTATACCTAATGTTCGATTTAACTCTACAACTAATATTTTACATTGATTTACATGTAAGGTAGTCGTGATCCTCGACTATTTTCGCAAGTGTATGTTTTCAGTATTGCCAACATAACCGATAATATTTTATTCAGGTGTTCGATGTTGCGGGCTAATGCTCAACTATTAGCTCCATAGATGCCATGTAGGTAACCTTCGACATATACTCGTCTTAAAGTCAATGGCGCACACAAAGTTACCCTTGAATTATCTTTAAAATACCTAAATCCACAAGGATCCGTTTTAGGACAACAACTGTTAATTTAAAATATAAACGATTTATCTACATTATACAGTGCGGTCCAAAAGTCACCCCCCCCTCTTAACTTTTGAACGAGTTGAGATATCGATTTCAAATTTAGAACTCTTAAATAAGACAACTTAAAATATCTTTAAGCATATATTTGATACTTTTATCTCTTAAAATGTGAGCAGGGGGGCATGGGGGGATTTTTTTTTTAAATGGAAAGGGGGGTTGTGTGATACATCATTTTAAAGCCTTTAAAATTCTCTATATAACCATACATTTTTTAAATTTTTAAACATGTTTTTTTAAGGTTTTGATTTTTCAGTTTTTTGTGCTAATAAAATTAATTTTTAAGTTTTTTTTTTTGTTAATTTTTATTTATGTCAACTTAAATTAGTTTAAAAGTATGATTTAATTTTTTTCATTATAAAATTAGGCATTTTTAAAAAATTGTTTGGATTTTTTAGAGAAATTTTGACAAAAATACCCATTTTCAACCGTATTTTAAACCCAAAAAAAAAATGTTTAAAAAAAATAAAAAATTTATAGTTAAATGGAGAATTTTATAAGCTTTAAAATAATGTATCACACGACCCACCTTTCCATTTAAAAAAATGTGCCCCCATGCCCCCCTGCCCACATTTTAAGAGCAGAAAGTTTTAAATATATGCTAGAAGATAGTTTCAGTTGTCTTATTTCAAAGTTCCAAATTTGAAGTCGATATCTCAACTGGTTCAAAAGTTAAGAGGGGGGGGGTGACTTTTGGACCGCTCTGTATTATTCATTAATGTACTTGGAAACCATATCGTATTTATTATTTATTGGGTAGAGTGCAATGGTGCACCCCTAAATTATCTTATTTTAAAATTATTAGGTTATTTTGTTTTATTATGGTAATCCATAAGGATCTATTTTGGGAATATTTTTTTTTGATTCAAAAAAATAGGTGATATGTCTTTTTATTTGGTTCATTAATATTGTAGTTATAATTTATTTGCTAAAGTAGCTTTTATAACCTGTTTTAAAACACTAAGCGTTCAAGACTTATTGTATTATCCACACATTTTCAACATATAAATATTAGCATCCAGTATAAATATAATGTAAATTTAACTCAAAGACGACTAAATTAAATATTTATTAAAAATAGGCCTTATTAATTAAATATATAAGTAAATATCACCACAGACAAGATGTTTTGAATATAATAATCTTCAGGCTAGAAACGTTTTTTTACTACAAAAGCAATAGCACAGGTCATCATAAAGTTATCACTGAAAACATATCAGTTTCCAAAGTCAGTCACAGACTTGAAAAGTTTTTCATTTTACTCTGTGGTAGCCAATTGTCAAATTTTCCTAATATTTTGTCACACTTCATCCTTTGGTATTTGCGAGCATTGTTTCATTCTAGGCTTGCCCAAGTTTCTTTCTGTTCCCAGCCAATCTTTCAAAAGTACTGCACTCCATACAAAGGGCTTAATATGTTGACTTGTGTAAACAAAAGTATAAACACTAATAAAGTTCTATTGCTTTCCCATTTTGAACATTTTCAAAATTTCGGAAAGCCTGTATTCGTGTAAAAAATTTCAATTTTTTTGCGTATTTTTGGGTTTTATGACGTTTTACGTCAATATTTCGAATTTCAATTTCATGCAAAAAAAAAATTGTGGCAAGATCGCGAGATCGACTCGGTCGGTGGGTCTGTCCGGGAAATCTTGTGGGCACGATAAGAACGCTTTAAGCTAGATACTTGAAATATGGTATACAAGTAACTCGAAAACGGTTAGTTCTACATTGTTACAACAGAGTACCTTTTTATGTATTTTGACCTGAGGAATCATATACCTAAAATAAAATTACAAAAAAGTGACATTGTTACAACAGAGTACCTTTTTATGTATTTTGACCTGAGGAATCATATACCTAAAATAAAATTACAAAAAAGTTACACAGAAAAAAGTTTGTGGCAAAAAACTGATAAGGCCCCCCCGTTTCTCACATGAAAATAACATACTAAGATAAGTCTTATTAAGATTAGTTCACGTGCAAAACCTCGTTGCTATAACTCAAAGGGTTCCTGACTTATTAAATAAAAACCGATTTTTTTAGCCACATTTAAAGGGGCCTAGCTCCTTTACGACGCATTTTTAGTTTAGGCATGTTTATAGGAACTTTTTGTCATATTTTCTGATGTAGAAAATTTCGGATCCTATTTCATAAAATAGAAGGTACTACAGCTTTTTGAGCTTTCAGAACCCAAAGGAAGCGGATCCAGAATCTAGAAATTTAAAAATAGATAAATTTGAATGTACATTAAGACCAGCTCTCGGACTACTACGACTATGGAATGAATATACAGCGGGAGACATGTGATTGTATTTATTAGTTGGCTGCGAATAAAGCGATTTGTGGTTTTAGTAACAATAGAACACTTTAAATGTTTCGAATTTTATTGTTTTCAATGTTATTTTAATATCGCGAAAAACGAAAAAGAATCGCTGAATATAAATGACTTCATTTTGTTCAAGAGATATGAGGACAGTTTGTTTGAAATATAAAAATAGCATAAAACGAATTTGAAATGTTTAGTGTAAAAAAGTTAGTTTTAACACTATACTAACTAAGAATTTAAGCAATGAGATGAAATGTGTGAAATAATTAACTTTTACAGGTATTTATAGTATTATTAATTTGTGCCATTTCGCCTCAATGATTATTTATATCGATAAAAAAATCTTAAACAGAAAATAAAATTAAAATGTTCTTATCAGGCGCACCTATCTCTAGATGCGCTGGTAAGGTATTGAGTTTAAAATAATACTTATCTGCTATATCTTCTTTACCTAAGAAATATTGTTAGTCAATACCTTATCAAAGTTTAAAAATTTTGCCTAAATAAAGTATTTTTAACAAAATTCTTGATAAATCGTTAAAATAATTAAAAAAGAACGAAAAACTGAATAATAGTTAACTTCTAACGTTTCGGGATCTAATCTGATCCCGTTTTCAAAGAAAGTTATTAGTTTTTGAAAGAAATTGTGCAATATTTGGCTTTATCATTCAAAATATGACAAATGTCAAAATATGTCATTTCGAGGTAATTGAAACAAAGACACCCGTAACAATAAAAAGGTGTAGAGAAATTAATTTGGAAAATGCGTTTTTGTTGAAAACGTGTAGAGAAGTTAATTTGGAAAAAACTTTTTTATTGAAAAGGGGGCAAAGTTAAGTTACCGCGTAATACTTCATCATTAAGTAATGGTGTCCAAATATTAGATTAAGATGAAGAGCATTCGTTAATACAGTTATCTCTACATAATTTTATGAAAATTGATTCTTTTAGCTTTCGTATTCCTGTGATAGGCTCTTTAGTTAAAATTTTTGTATTACCAAATAAAAAATGGTGACAATTATTGATGGTACATTTTAGGTATATTTCAACAAATATATTTTTTTTAAAGAAATATTAAGAATTTACTAGCTGCACTGAGAGGCTATTTTATCAAAAACTACTTGAGGTTAATTTACCCATTATATGGTTAATAAAATATATTATATTAACACTAAACTAACTAAGAATTTAACCAATGAAATGAAATGTGCCAAATAATTTTGACATTTTTTAGTTAGGTACTTTAGTGTTAATGACTGATTTCGATAAATAGCTTTGTTGTTACAGAGGCAGACTAACATCTCTACTCTAAATTTCTCTACTCCCTAACATCCCTACTCCATAACATCCCTACTCCACAACAACTCTACTCCGTAACATCTCTACTCCATAACATCTCTACTCCGTAACAACTCTACTCCACACTATAGACACTCGATTAGCCACTTGTCTTAACTCAAAAGAATATTTGTCATGCTAAGTCACTGTCAAAAATGAATTCAGTTTATTAATTACTTACATATTAGTGCATGTTAAGACTACGCGGTCATTGTTGCTTTTAGAATAATTCATTTATGACTGTTCTAGATTTACATTTAAAGATAAACGTTTCCTAGGAAAAAAATAAAATAATCTAGAAGAAGAAGAAGATTCTTTGTTAGAGAGTAGAGATATTTAGAGTAGAGATGTTAGTCTGCCGTTACAGAAAACGTTTCATATATCCGTTTTCAGGAATTTGAAGTACTTCAAAGGATTATTTCTAACTAATCTTTTCTACTAATATACAAATTTATACATGAAACTGAAGAAATTTAAAAACAAAATTTTATTTGTCATTTATTCAAAAAAATAGTATGAATTTGCTAAAGGTACATTTAAAAACTTTTAATTATATTATACAGGGTGATCAGTAACTGCCATGCCAACATTTAAGAGGTGATCCTTCATCCAAAAATATAAAAAAGTGTCTTATAAATGGTGGTCCGGAAATGAGCCCTAATGGAGCTACTGCCCTTCGAAGATGACATATTAAATGGGGGACAAATAGGAGCATCAATAAAATTTTAATGCTGCAGGGTGATTTTTCATTTAAAACTGAGCAAAAAAGTATTCTTCATTAAAACACCTAAATTTAATATTAAAGGAGTAATGGCCTTTTAAAAAGTAACATTTTTGGTGGCACAAAATGTTACTTCAACTTGCATTTTTGTTGAGAAAGGTTGATCCTACAGTGTTACACTATATGACATTTTTTATTTTTACTCAAGAAATCTATATCCAAAATCCAAATAAACTACACATAAAAAAGTTTGGGGCAAAAATGTGTAAGCCTCACATATTTGGTCCGTCTAGGCACACCTCTGGATAAATTAAAAAAAAATAAATTAACATAAACTTATTGCCCTTATTAATACTTGTATACATGCAAAAGCTCGTCGCTCTAGCTTAAAGGGTGCCAGAGTTATAAATTAAAAATCTTATTTTTATTAAAATTTTAAAGGGCCGTAGCTCCCTTAGGGCTCATTTCCGGATCAACCTTTATAGGAACTTTTTTTGATATTTTTGGATGTAGTCACCTCTTAAATTTTGGCATACCAGTTATTGATCACCCTGTATAACATTTATAACATTTATCAAATAAATGTTTTTGATTTTGACTATTATTACAGAAAAATACAAAAAAGTATCCAGATGATCCATTAAATATGGAAGTAGAAAAGAAGTGCATGAAATTTTGGGCTAAACACCAAAAATAATAAGATTTTGAGAAGAAAGTAAGAAAGAATAACATTAATTAATTTAAAATTTGCCCTAATAATTGCGTATGTTGAGTGATGCGCTGTTGCCAAATTTGCGATAATATAATGGGTTTTGTCGAGTTTCTATTTATTTGTTTAATATTAATAAATAATAAATAATATAATTTTTTTCATAATTTCCATTTATCATTTAGCATTTTTTTTTTAACAAAAATATATTTTAAATTTCCTATAAAAACGAGACTCTTAAATTAAAGTTTTATTTTTTAGCACTCTAATTTTTGTCATTTTTGTAGATTTGTCCATGTAAAACGAAACATTTCATTTGGTTTTTGTATGTTTTTTTCCATCTGTTTTAAGCCCGGGCAGCTGACTGACAATAAAAAAATATTACAGTAGCTGTATTTTATAGATATACTCGTGGATAAATTATGTACTTACACCAAAAAAGGGCCTAGTTTTTCCGTTCTATAAAGTTGTATAAAGATGAATAAAATTATCATCAGTTAATATTGACTTCACGCAAGTAGAAGTGGGTAGAAAGAAACTTGAGTTTTAGGTACTTGTGAGGGAAGTGCACAAAATATGGAGAAGTGGGTGAAGAAACAAATATTTCAAGAACGACTTACTATAACAGAATGTCATTATGAATATGCCTGTAAAGCTTTACCTGTACTTTACCAATGTAATTGGCGCACCCTGCAAAAAAAAAACAAACCTTAGCTCAACACCTCTAATGACCCAAGTAAGAGCCCTAAGCCAGGCGTTGCAGAAAAAATAAAACAAAAAAAAGCTTAATACCTTAAAAGAATCAAGTTCTAAGCATTTAGGAGCCCCTGCCAGAAAGTTGACGGCTAAAAAAAGGCCATCACCTCTAAAAACGCGACTACCAACCAGTTTGACGCCCAGTTGAGCCATAAAATAAACCTCGTCACTTCAAAAACAAACCCAAATTAGTGCCAATTTGACGCCCCTTCTAGACAGAGCGCGTTCCGCCTGGGCGCACCCACCCCTTCCACCGGCCCTAACAAGGATGTAATGAGGAGGCCACAAAGATTAACACAAGGTCCTAGCTGCTAGGTTTTGGGGACAAGGTATCCTCCCCGTACATAGGGGAAAGGAAAAAGTCAGATGAAATGGGCGTTGTTATGCAATAACCGTCTAACCCATATTGTGAAATGACAGTAGGTTACAGAACATTTTACCCAATATCTTTTAAAGGATTGTACATGTTCTGATACATGAACAAGTGAAACAAATGCTTACTTTTAAGTGTTTTAGTCAAAACGTTTAAAAATTATAAGGGAAAAAGTTCAACAATTTACTGTCATCTCACAATGTGGGTTAGACGGTTATTGAATAACACCGCCCAAATATGAAATCAGGATACATTTTTTATAACTATATTTAAGAAAACTATAAATTAATGTCTGTTTTTGAGTTTTATAATGATTCTTTATTTGAAACATAAATTAACAAAAACTTTGGGTACCAAAAATTTGCTATTAAACTCCGCGCAGAATCTATCTGTTTCTTGTTTTATGGTTGGCAGAATAAATTTAATTAAGATTGACTTAATTAGTCTTTCAAATTTATTGTCAAATATAATTTTTCCATTTTAAAAAACTTTTGCCATTATAAAAAATCCAAATAATTTTTAAAAGAAGATGGTAGGAAAAATAATAAGTCCTTAAAGAAATCTACAAATATTTTGTTAAAATAAAGCAATATTACTTAGCCCTTAATAAAATTTTAACTTTTAAAAGCTTTATAGTTAAAGATGAGGCAGATTTTTTTTTGTAAGTTAATAATATTGGTTAAAAATTTAGTTTAAAAATATATTATTTTTGGTATCACCAGCTCAGGTAATGTAAAGTTTTATTTTAATAGCACATAATGAATAAAATAGCTTACTTTTAAACCACTAATCATAGCTGCTTTGATCCATTTTTCCACTTATATTCTGCGCTGTGTTTAACTGCAGTTAATAAGTTCATATGGAGGGGATATGTGAAATCCAAGGCGCTGTTTGGCGTGAGTACCCATATTTCTGTTATTTTAACTTTGTATGAAATTTATACTGTCCATTTTACAAATTTATACATTTTTCATATACGATATCTAAATTAGTCTGCACGGACTATTTCCATTTACCAGTTATTTATAGCCGTTTCGAAAATAAAATATTTATTGTTTTATAAAATATTTTATATTTTATAGATATTTATAGATATTTTTTTAAATATTACACCTATTGTTTGTCAATTTAAATAATAATTTTCAGTGCGATTTTTTTTATAAATCTATAAATCTATACACACCTAAGAGATGTTCTTAACCTTTGTAGCCCCAAGCGGGGTACATTTGTACCCCAACAGCACAAAATTTGGGATATTCTCGTAATTTCTTTCCTTAAATTTAAATCCCTCTAAGTAAATTATTTTATACCGTCTTAAACATTATAATGTCGTTATCTTATTATATTTTGTTCAAGTTTTATCTAGTTCTGGTTGTATTTGTGAGGATGCGGTACAGTTGATATAAATGACTAAAAAAAATGTGGGGTATAAATTTTACCCCGCTTGGGGTAATGTGTCCATTCAAAAGCTTGTGGCCACAAAGGTTAATCTGCTAGGTAACACATAACCTTATTTTAAGGCTTCCCTTGAGAATATTAAGTTAATAGTGTTTAGATTAAGTAAAAGGTACTCTAAGTTTTTTTATTAGCCTCTTCTAGGAGATTACAGAATCATGTAATCTCGTGAGCCCCTAGATATACTTTTTTCAGAGGAAACTCTTACACACTAAAAAAAACTGCTACAAACAAAATAATGCTTTCCCTATAGACCTAGGTTCATTAAAATCAAAAACGAAAAATATTTAAAAAAAAAAATTTAAAAAATTAAAAAATAAAAAAAAAAAGTTTGTTTTTACCCCATTTTACCCCCTTACGCCAATCCGATTTTTACCAAAAACAATCCCAGCCTAGAACTTTGGATAATCAACCTATGCATAGGTATGCATAGCTATGGTTCAAATTTGAAGTCTTTAGCTCAAATTTGAAGTCTTTAGCTCAAAGCGTTATCGGGGTCATAAATTTCCCGGACACACAGACCGACAGACGACCGACCGACAAAAATAATATTTTTTGAATATAAAACGTCCAGATACGTAAAAAAGCAATAAAATTTTTTCGATTTTTTTTTTACTAACGCAAGACTTTCCTTTGGGAAAGCAATTAACTGTAAGGCTTTACACTCGCATCAAACTGGCACATATTTATCATACTCATAAGAGTGTAAATATCATTGAAGCAGCAGGTGGTTAAAAAAAAGTGGTAAACTTATCATCCTTTTAAATGTTTAAGTGTCAAATTTACCATTTAGAGTGCAAAATGCAGGAAATCATTTTTACCATTATTTTATGGGTATGAATTTTTGTTTTTTATTTTTGTTTGTTTTTTAACCTCGTACTATTCTACTTAATTAAGCATCCCCTAAGTCCAGGACTTGTGGGCTAGTAGTAGAGGGAACCACCGGCTTTAATTGACTTTCCAACCAATATATCTAGGGAGTACGCCTTCGCCAAATTTCAATTATTAATTAACTAAAAAAGGCGATCGGCGCCAGTGAGGTTTGAACTCACGATCATTGGCTCAGTGTCAATGCTATATCGATGCCTTAGACCGCTGAGCTAATTCTCCCATACGTAGATACATTTTGAAAACTTTATATTTTTAAATGAAGCACCTTAAAAGGTTTTTGCTTTTTCCATCGAATTTAAAGCAAAATAAATAAAAAATAAAACGTTTCGCATTGAATCCAAAATTGTACAAAAAAGGAGATCATCAATTGCAAAGTGACATATCGAAGTTTCTTTTCGAAATAGAATTGTATTAAAATTTAAATGAGGACATTTTGTAATCAGCGTTCTCCAATAGATTTCCGGACTCGGATAGAATCTCTAAGGAGATTGGCAATCAGTTATACGTCACTTCCTCCATGCAAATAAAATGGGGTTGCGATTTCAATGGCTGGAGTACAAAAGGGGAATACGAATATTGGAAAGAAGTGTTTTACTAATACTCAGTACACTCAGAGTTTTTTTTATAAAACCACTCTTTTTATCAAGTGTGCTTTAATGTTTGGGGTGTGCTAAGCATCTTGTTACCTACGGTCTGTTTCATCTAGTTTTACCGTCTAAAGCGATAAATACCTCTCGTATCGCAACTAAGATGCGATAGTTCAAAAATTATCGTCTCGCACAAACGATAACGAGGGTCCTCTCGTTATCGCTTACCTCTCGCCTACCTCTCGCGATAACGATACTTATCGTTCCAGCGTAAAAGTTAAATATTTCAGGAATCTAATATTAGTTAAATGAATTTGACTTAAATATCACATTTAAAAAAATATATCAAAAATTACTAAAATGCATATATCTTCGTAAAGTGATATTTTGCTGCATAAATGTAACCATTATAAAAGGCTTTTATCTTTTTAAATCGTATCGCAGGCAGAAACTGCTTCAACATTATCCTATTTTTATAGCAGATATAAATGAAATGAAATCAAATCAAATCATTTATTGACCAAGTTATATATATCCAATATATTTTTGGCAAGTCATCACCGATAAATAATCAATTAAAATTGATTTTTAGCACTCAAATCCTACTAACAGCAGCTGCGCAGCTCTGGCCTTTTTGCCTTCTTTTAAATTACCCCTCATATTAGTCAGATACTACCGTACTTACTATAAGCCTAATTAAGTACTTAGTGCAAACTGCCAGGAGTTCATATTTTTATATCTGCTATAAAAATAGGATAATGTTGAAGCAGTTTCTGCCTGCGATACGATTTTAAAAGATAAAAACCTTTTATAATGTATGCTCCATAATGCCTATTTAAGAATATATTTGCATTTTAAAAATCATTAAATTTCAAAATTAAATAATGACATTTGTGTCAAATATTTTTATCTGATTTTAGGTGGCTTCAACATTCGACTGTCTTTAACTGTATGATAGTTATCGCTCTCGCTTCGGTCTCGTAACGGGCGAGAGGCCTCTCGTTATCGTTACAACGATAGGATATTTTTCCACCTCTCGCTATCGTTCTGTTCAACGATAACGAGACGATATCGAGACGATAGGCCTTAGGCGGCAACACTAGTTTCATCAAGCAAGATAGTAAATTATAAATACAGTTTTTTTTACGTAATACTTATTTTAAAACTTTGTTAAACTAGCAAACAATAACAAAAAAAAATCTTTTGCCATAGAAATTTCGCCACTATAGCAATCTTGGTAAAAAATCGCAAATTGCTCATTTCGCCACCGTTGACGAAATGGTATTGAAGAGGTTCATGCTAACTACTTAATATTTTAGCAGATACGTTTTTTTTGAGTTTTTCTTTCTTTAAATGCTTTAAAGGAATTAAAAACGTATTCTTTTTCTTCTTTTTTTAATAAAGATCTACTTTTTCGATGCATCATAATAAATATGTCAATATAAACATTTAACTAATAAATAAAATAAATAAATAAAATTTTGACATATTACTTTAGGCAACAAATTAAATAAACAGTATGCCAATACCGCTTTTTTAGTATTTTTGATCTGCGGAAGATTGGTAAAATAGCATATAAATTTTAAAAACAAAACAGCAGCGAGTTTTATAAAAGAAATCAGATTGCAACTACTTGAGCAAGAGGTATTGCAATTTGTCTGCTGCCACCATAATGTAAAAATTACAAAATTACAGAATAATAATTTCAGTTAAAAATCAGTAAGTAATGACCCTCAAAGTTTCTATCGGGGGTAAATCAACTAGATCCAATTATAAATTTATGTCCTTTTGGCTTCCTTTTCCTAGATTTACGTTTTCATGGAATGGGTTCAAGGAGGAGAAAAGAACGATTTATACTAGTAAAAGGGGGTTTAACTCCAAGGGTAACCCCCTTCAACTAAGTGGGTGGATATTTGCTGATCTAAGCTTAAAATGATCGTTTAAAATGTCTGTTTTGTTACATTTGTCTAAAATAAAAAAGCTTTAAAGAAAGTATTGGGTAAAGAATTCCTATAATAGAATAATGAAATTCGCATATGTGAATATGTCGAATTAAATTTTACTTGAGATTTTCGATATTTTATTTATTTTTTCTAATCTGATCTAAGCTTAAAATAATCGTTTAAAATGTCTGTTTTGTTACATTTGTCTAAAATAAAAAAGCTCTAAAGAAAATACTGGGTAAAGATTTCCTATAATAGAATAATGAAATTCGCATATGTGATTATGTCGAATTTGAGATTTTTGTTTTTTATTTTTATTTTCTAAAAGCCACAAAAAGCCACAAACACTACGAAATTCTCGGGAAGTAAAAGTGTAATTTAATTGTAATTAAATACCCTTTTCGAAATCATTGAATTCCTATGTATTTTGAGAAGCTGTATCCGAATTTGAGGTCAAAATAGCGCCCATACCTTATTTTCGAGATAACTTTATACTCGAAAATAAGGTTTTTTGAGGTTATCTCCAAAACTAATAGGATGAAGTGGTGTTTTGAACTCAAATTCGGGTTCAGCGCCTCAAAATACATAGGAATACAATGGACTCCAAAAAAAATGTTGACAGAAACTAAAAAAAAAGGTCAAAAAGTTTCTTGAGGACCACTGTATTCCTATGTATTTTGAGGTAAATAGTTCTATCACTGTCACGGCACCTGTCAATATTTTTTATTTATATTTTTTATCAAAATTATTGTTTATAATGAAAAAAAAATAATGAAATTGTTTGGAAAGGATAACAAATATGGAAATTTATCAGTGGAGGCAGTCTTTTTGGATTTTTTTTTTGAGAAGACTAGCTATTAGAAGTTAAGAGTATCCATCAAAATTTATTGTGTTATAACTGTTTAATATACTGTAAAACACCTACAAAAATAGGTCACAGTACGACAATAAACCATAACAATTACAATTACAAAGTTAAAGTCAAAATAGCACCACATCCGATTAGTTTTGGAGATAACCTCAAAAAACATTATTTTTATACTCAATAATGACGTTTTTTAAGGATATCTCGAAAACTAATCATATGAGGTGCTATTTTGACCACAAATTTGGATTCAGCACCTAAAACTGCACAGGAATACAATGGTTTTAATAAGGGCATTTGACTCTTTTTTGTGTGACTGTATTATTATATGACATAAAATAGGATTTGAGCGAATTGCATAGTGTAAAACGATTAAAAATAAATTCATGGACTAGCATTGCAATTGCATTACAACTGCATTGCACTTGCATTGCTTGAGAATTTTACAGTGCAAAGCGGCTATAAAAGAGTATTTGTTCAGATTAAAAAAATCTATAATTTATGCGAATATCATACAATTTGACCGTAGACCAATTTTAAGAAATTCTCTGGCTAGTCATTTAGTTACCCTACTACGGAACGCGCCAGCTATAAAAAAAAGATAAAGTTATCCTAAAAATGTCATAAATCTTAAACAAATCAGAAACATACCAGTTAAAAATTTGTTCTCTGGGGATGATGATTTTAGATTTCAATAAGTAACTAATGACGATGACTGACGTTTTTTCGGACCACCCAATCACAATATCACAACATTACCATTGTTGGCTCATAATAAATTACATTAATTGTTGACAGTTTACCGCATCGTGGACGCAATGATAACATCTTAATTGCAACTTGCTTAACTTTCCGCGACTGTTTTCTTAATCACACACACTGTAGTCTGTGCGTTTTTTTTTTACTTCTTCTTTTAGGTCACTAAAGCGAGCCCCTATGCAAAATAACAATAAAATTTACAGTTTTTGTAGGTATAGTTATATTTAACTTAACTAATGTAATAGTATATTACGCACCGAGTACGCGAACCTAGTTTTTAGTGCACGAGAGTGAAGAAAATATTGAAAATATTTAAAAATATTTACCCCTCCCCCCGTGGGGGTAGAGAAATTTTATTATCAGATTCAACCTTAGCAACCTTAAGAACCCCTATATAGCAATTTTCAAATTTTTGTTAAAAAAATGTGATTTTCCCCATTTGCAGCCCTTGCCGCACCCCAATATTTACCAAAAACAACCCCGAGCGAGAACTTTTGTTAACATATCTGTATCTCTAACTTAAAGCGTTCTTAAGTGCACTACAGTGCACTGATTGCAAGTGGACTCTTGTGTAACTTAGTACGTTTGGCAGAAGTACAAAATTTTTCAATTTGTTTTGCACCAACGTGAATTATTTTTAAAACCCTTCTATTCACTTCACTTATATATGTATAGATGTATTAGATATAAATTTTGTCCTCTAATCTGCCAAAGCCTTTTTCAGCTACTTAGAACAGAAAGCTAAAATTTGGTACACATGCTTAACTCGGTTAACAATACAATTTTATATAAAATTGTTTCTACTTTTTAGTTATAGGTACGTAATATGTACCTAATTGAAGGGTTTTAACTTTAAAAACTTGTTTTTATTTAATTTTATTACTGCATGAAAAATAATTTTACTTATAGATTTATACAAGTATTATACTATTATGCCATTATCTCAGTTTTTATAGCGGATATAACTTAGGCAGTTTTGCAAGTGGACTACTCATATGTAAAATCAGCTGATACCTAACCGTTGTCATAGGCAACGAGTGGCAAATATGCAGTAACTACTAACTACACTGTAAAAAAATGTGTAAATTTACATGCTAAATCAGAGGTAATATGTTGCCAAGCAGGTGCACGTAAAATTTTCGAGATTTAACTTGTAATTTTACAATTTTTTAGGAATATTACGTACATGTATATGTATATATTTTTTTGTAGTGTAGGTCATAGAAAAAAAGATTTTTCTACAAATAAGGTATAATTTTAAATGTGTTACAGCTTTTTCCTTAATAACTAATAACTCGATCTTCTACCAAAATGCTCTTTCATTTAATGTTTTATAATTTGCATTAATCCAACTTTCACCTTGTTAATTTTTTATAAAATAGTCTATCAAATGTACCTCTAACTTGAATTATATTTATTAGATAATTCTGTTCAGTAATTCAGCTTGTGCTAAAGATATTATGAATAAATCTTATTATTTTACTTTCCCCAAGGAAAGTCTTGAATAAGTACATATGATTTCCGTCAAAAAAAAAAATATGTCTGTCGGTCTGTCGGTCTGTGTGTCCGGGAAATTTGTGACCAAGATAACTCAAGAACGCTTCTGGCTAAAGACTTCAACACAGGTTAATTATCTAAAGTTCTAGGCTGGGATTGTTTTTGGAAAAAATCGAATTAGGGTAAGGGAACTTTCAAGTATTACGTAACGCAAATTTTGATCATTTTGGATCCCAGCTCCCCCCCCCCTTTGTAACACTATTTTCCTATACCATTAACATGGGCGTAACACTCCAAAATGACCCCCCCCCCCTATGAGAGTTACGTAATACTTGAACGTTCCCTAAGGGGGTAAAATGGGGTGAAAACAAAAAAACATTTCAATTTATTTTTCGTTTTACGAAAAAAGAAACCTTTTTTGAGATTTTTTTTAAATTTTTTTTTTTTTTTTTTGGTTTTCGATTTTGATGAACCTAGGCCTAGAGGGGAAAGTATTTTTTTCTTGGTAGCAGTATTTTTTCTGTAAACATATTTACTTTAACACAAAAAGTTTGTTTGAAAATATTAGGAAAAAGGTAGTAAAAAAAATCAAAACAATTTTTGAAAAGCAAGAAAAAAATTGTAGAAATAAGAAGAAAGGTTCAAAAAAGAAAACTAAAGCATCAATCTTAAAATATTTTATTAAAATGAAGCAATATAAGGCAGTACTTAATAAATTATTAATAATAATAATAGTTTCACCACCACGCTGGTAGAAATTGTTTTGCACAATACTGGTCCAAAATTTAATTTAAAAAATACAATTTTAGGTATTACCAGCTCAGGTAATGTAAAATGTTGTATATGTTAAATTATGATCAAAAAAACTTAAAGTAAATATTAATCATAAGATAGCTTAATAGTTATCCACCCTGTATATCGATAGCCCACATTTACGATGCTGTAAGGCTGTAAGATCAAAAGAAAAAGAGCAAATAGACTAAAGTGGTATTCAAATGTCTTTATATTGTAACCTTCTTCGATTTCTTTGTTTAAATTTTCGGTCGTGTCTTAAGTGTGGTCTGGAATAGAGAGATATAGCGCAATGAATATTTACTGAGACATTATTCACGAAACTCAGAGCTATATCTATAGTTCCCAATAAATCAAAGCAATTACTAGAAGTAATATTAGAAATAACTTATCGGTAGTATTTAAAGTCCAAACCAAACATGTGATTAAATAAATATTAAAATTTTTGTAAGAGCCTGATAAAAAAATATTAAATATTATTATTTATTTAATGAAATTCTAAATTAAAAAAATAAATATCTTGAAAAAAAAATATTAATTGAAGATTTACTGCAACATTTTTAATAAAACCTATTTCAATAATATTGAAATTGTTTATAAATTTTGCAGTAAATCCTTTTCTAAAGTTTTGATTAAATTGACCAATATAAAATCACACGAGTGTGGGTAATATGATGTTGCAGTCCAACATTTAAATGTAGGGGTGACCGGGGCTAGTTGTCGAAGGGGTAGGTTGTCCAAGTGCTTGTATCTCGAAAAGTAAAGTAGTTTTCTGCACCAAACCGAGATTAACTTCTGCGCTACAAAAGTGCCATTTTACATTTGTAAACTTAAAAACAATAATAATAAGATAATCCAAAAAATGTCAAAATTAAAGCGTCCAGTAATTTTTTTGTGGTAAATATTTTTTCTTATTGTAAGTGATTTAAAATATTAAGATAAGAAAATTATATGTATATTAATAGTGTAAGATGTATATTACATATTTGTTGATATTGTCATTTAGGAGTTTTTATTCGTTAATTAGAAAGTACTTGATACATAACGTAAAACTGACCACTGGGGCTAGTTGTCGCATTTGGTTTGGGGCTAGTTGTCACATGATCTGGAGATATTTCCCTTTTCGCATTTTTTAATTTAAAACTGTGTTAAAAAGTGAAACTTTGTAGGATAGCAAATAAAATCGTTTATTAAATTAAATTAAAAATAAATCGAAAAAATATTATTTAATTATAATGAAAGAAAATATTAGTGGCATATAGGACAGAGGAGAAAATTAGAAAAAAAAGTCAGGTCTCAGTCTGGATTCGAACCAGACTGAGACCTGACTTTTTTTCTAATTTTCTCTTCTGTCCGATATGCCACTAATATTTTCTTTCATAATATATTACGGACATCAAAAATACTTCTTATTTAATTATAAAGTTGACAATATTGGTAAAAGAGTGAAAAATTAGATAACAGTTGGCTTTTGGGAAGGCACGTGTCTTATTAGTTATTTATAATTTTCATAAATGCCTTTATATTTCTTTAAAAAAATATATTTTAAGTGCGGCGACAACGTGCCCCGTGACGGGGAAACATTTAGCTAAAATAACCATTTAGTTAATTAAAAAAAAAACAAAAATAAAGGAAAAAACTGACTTTGAATTTTTCAATATATTCTTTTAAATAAAAAACATTTTTTACAAAACAAAAACACCAAACAGACGCCAAACCAACGTTAACGTAAACCAAGGCCCCCTCATAAAAAAACGCCAAACAACCAAAAAACCAAAACAAACTACGGCACAGACAGCTGCAATTAGCTGCTAAATTACAGATGCATATTCAAGTGTTGATCTTACAATCGAACAGTAGAGTTTTTTAAAGGTGTCAGTCGAGAAGTCAGCACTTAATCTAGTTATATAACCAAGTACCTGGAAACCCTTATTTGTATTTGCAGTTATATGTGCGTTAAAAGTTAGCTGTTTATTAAAAATAACACCAAGGTCTTTGATTTCATTAACAGAAGGTAAATACTTTCTATAACATATTGATATTCAAAAGGCTTTTTATTCCTATGAAAAGTGATGCTGTAGCATTTGTTAATATTTAATGTCATACCGTTTAATTTACACCAAGCAGCCAAAATATTAACATCACATTGAACCAAGTACTGATCAGCTATTGACTGAATAATTTTAAATAATTTCAGATTATCTGCAAATAATATGTAGGAATCTAATAACAGTAACTATGTCATTAATGAATAATAAAAATAGAAGAGGTCCAAGATGAGATCCCTGAGGTCGCCAGAGGTTTTTTTTAATAAAATGTTTTATTTTAACTTGTTGTGTTTTATCACAGGAAACAAATATCCATTTCAACATGACTCCGGTAATGCCCAGAGCCTTTTGCTATTGGAATAGGTTATTATGAGAAACTATATCAAATGCTTTCATAAAATCTGTGTAAATAGCATATAGCAATATATGTCAGATGCATGTGACATATTATGTCACCTCTTCGTATGAAGAAGTTTACTGGTGAAATAATAATACTTTTTAACTACAATTTAAGGTTCCCCTTAAAAGAAATGTCTACTTCTGCCACTGTCTGACCTGAAGTATATTTCGCTGCCTCTTTACCATTTAGTTTGATGATAATTAATAGTAATTAATAAAACTATTTATAAATGTACTTATTTTCGAAATATTTAGGAAACTAAAAATATAATATTTAGTTTTTGATCTTCCCACATAGAAAAATATGCAGCATATTTTAAATGCCATATTGTAACTTTTAATAAATAATTATACGATGGCATAGCTGACATTCCAAAGCACCCTTGTCAAGACGACACATAAACTATTAGAATAGTATTTATAAGACACTGATCTATTTTTAGATAAAAAATGATTTTAGGAAACGTTTATTTTGCTATTAGTTATAATTTATTATAACACAAATTTCTGGATATTTTACTTTATTACGCCAAAAATATTTTGTCGAATATTAAATAGTAAATTTTGGTTAAAATATTGTGTATAAAATCTACATACATTTTGTTTATGTTTATGACATTTCAACAGTTATGTGGTTTATTTTCTATAACCAAATGTAGTAAATACCTATTAAATTTTTAACAATATAAAATACGTTTTACCGCTATTTTTAGCTTGGTTTATTATAGGTAATATAATAGATTATAATAGATGTTAAATATTGAAGTATTAATTAATTAATTAATTAATTATAACTCTCCGAAACCTTAAGCGGGATTACTAATATACTTTGCTTTACATTCTCATTTAATTAGACCTACTGAAATGGTAGGGCGAAATTGATGTTAACAATTTTTTAGTTATGTGACTGCTTGTAGATTCTATACACATGATATACATTATACAGGGAGTCTCAACGAAGGCGACTCGGCCGATATATAATAAAGTATACACTTTAGAGAAAAACTTTAAAGTAATAAGTCGTATGGTTTTAAAAAAGGCACATTCTAAAAATATTTTGAAATATACAGGATGTTCCTCCTAGGATGGTAAACATATGAATTATTTTTTTTTTAATGGAAGGTTATATTTGTTATTATGTCATCTTACTTGTCATAAAAATGTCTTTATTTTAATATCATATTATATGGGTCTATTTTTTATAGTTTTTGAGATTTAAAAAAAAATGCATTTTTAGTGATGAGATAAAACCTGCTTCAATTTCTTTACTTCTTGTCAAAAATTAATAAAATTTTTCAAACTTATCTTAAAAGGGTGTATCTAATTGATTTATGTACAAAAAATAAAATGTTTAATACAGGGCGTTCAAAATTAATATGCAAACTTTTGGATTTTCAAACAAAAAAATTTATTTTTTTTTAAATAAAAAATACAGCATTCCATTTAAAAAACAATTATTTTTTTTTAAATGGAATGCTATATTATTAAAAAAAAAACTATAAAATAGACCCATATAATATTAAACTAAAGGTATTTTTATGTCAATTAGGACGACATAATAAAAAATATACCATTCCATAAAAAAAACTAAGTCAGATACCCTAGGACTTTTTACCCCCCCTCGGAGGACCATCCTGTATATTTCAAAATATTTTTAGAATGTGCCTTTTTTAAACCCATACAAGTTTTCTCTTTAAAGTTTTTCTCTAAAGTGGATAATTTACTATATCTCGACCGAGTCGACTTCGTTGAGACACCCTGTACACGAACATAAAAATACTCCAGAAGATTCGTAAAACTGTCAGGGACCAAAATCCTTGTAAACTAGTGTTGTTTTGTGTTTGTACGTATGGCTAGACAAAAACAACCCTCCGCCAATCAACATAACCAACAAATAATTAACAATGCTAATTACCAAAGATGGATGCTATTCAATTGAGTCTATAAAATATGGCAATGGAGACAGAACACGGCTATATAGATAATAAGCGTGAACTTACATCTCAATAGCCTGCCTTGCAAATACAAGTATAGAGGAAAGTCGCCTAATTTCGGATACCATTTACAATGTATTCAATATTTAATACTCGGTATTACTTTTTGATATTTTTTTTATATAACCAGATACTTATTATAGCGAACCATGATTTATTATAAAAGCAATTTTATTACAGTTTATTTTTTCCAAAAAACACGGTTAAAAAAAATCAGCGCATTTTTGTGCATTTGAAAAAGGGCTCCTAATTTCGGACATATCCGAAAAAATTTTTTCAAGAGTAGATCTGGATCCCATTGCTTATGTTTCTTGTTATTCCTTCACATTTAAGACGTAATTTAATCATTAAGCGATTTTCTACGAAATACTATAGGAACTATAATTTTAGATTCCCAATTTCGAATATCTTAGTATCTTAGGTAATTTTCGTTTTTTCAAAATTGTTCATCTTAGTTTGTTGTATCATTATAAAAAAAATAATTAATGGTTGGTTATCCTGAATAATAATTACCTTGCGGATATCCGAAATTGGGAATCAAATGCACAAAAATGGTCTATCCGAAATTAGGAAACTTTCTGCTTTTTAGATTAGAAATTTGTAGAATGTTTACGTTTTCAAATTGCTTAATTATGAATAGTGGATCAACTTAACTAACATCATAACTTACCCAAGACAGAATCACGAACTTTTATAACGATTATTTATAAAATAATCAAGCATAATAATGCAACTGAGCACAAAACTGCCATTTGCAATATAAACGATTTATGCTGCCATTTAAAGGGGAGAAGCTCTACCGTTATCATATTACAGGACGGATTTAGTTTGACTTTTGGCTTTACATAAAAGTAGGTTTCTGTTTACCTTTGCAGACAGTATCTTAAATACACTACTATCCGAAATTTGGAAACCATCCGAAATTAGGCGCATTTCCTCTATTGAGTATCCCAGAGCAAACGTCAAATAAGTATTGATTTTTTAAAGCATGTAGCAAGTGTTACAAAAGACATAGAAATAGACAGAATCGTTGAAACCATAAATATGAAGAAATTTAAAAATAAACTGAAACAACTAATAATGCCAATTTGCTACTATTTGTTAAATGAATTTTTAAACTAATTGTCATAATAATAATAATAATAAAGGTCTTTATTTAGCAAATCAGAGTTACAATAAGTTTGTATTTGCATTTTGGGCGAGGTTTAGTGCAGATAACAGATTTTCTAACACATTGCAAGTCGATAAAAAAGAGCTGCCAGCCACCTATTCTTCTTGTTATATGCGGGTCTTTTTATTTACTTCGACCTATGTATTTTATTCATTTATATATAGGAAAGTCGCTTAATTTCGGATACAATTTACAATTTATCCAATATTTAATAGACGGTATTACTTCTTGATACTTTTTTTTATAACAACATATAACTTATTATAACAAACCATGGTTTGTTTGGAGTGTTACGCCCATGTTAATGGTATAGGAAAATAGCGTTACAGGGGGGTGGGGGTCCAAAATGATCAAAATTTGCGTTACGTAATACTTGAACGTTCCCTTACGTCAGAGACATTCTTTCATGCGGAGAACTATATCACCTTATTTAAACCAGGGTAACTTGATTTCGGCTTTCTTTGTTCTTTGCTATAGTTCTTACTGTTTTTGCTTTGGTTTGGTGGATTTTTCACTTTTGAATAAAGCACGTTTTATGTGTAGTGAGTAAATTCTAGTGTGAGTGTAGTTTTTTGACTCGCTATGCACAATAGTTCACCTCAAGATATAATAATAGGTACATTACTTGTTTAAAAAGATACCATTCCCCTTTAATTTTATTAAAATTAGCAGAGAAAGAAATTTTAACCATTGAATTAATAAAAAGCGGTCAGCAGTCACTTGTGGGACACTCTATATTGAAAAAATTATGATTTTTTTCGCTTAAAAATAATGGAATAATATTAACATAATTTGCTTTAAGCTTATGCATTAAAAAATTAATTATTTATTTAACATTCCTTGCTTTAAAGCAGGTAATGTAACGTTAAATACACCTACAAGGTGTCTCATAAAAAAATTACGACTCAGAGTCGTAGCGAAGTAATTTAAGGGAGGGGAAAAACACAATTGTTCCAAGTTATTCATAGGTTTTATTATTATATTATTTACAGCGCCTGCGCAGAATAATATTATACGGTGTTTTCGAATTTTCAAACTTTTCAAAAATCGACCTAGACAAAAAGTTCTTGGAAATAAATTTGTTTTTTTTTTCAAATGTCCGTCTGTCCTTCCATCTGTTTTCCGTCCGTCCGTCCGTCCGTCCGTCCGTCCGTCTGTCCGATGTCACGATTTTTATGAACACGATAACTGAAGAACGAATAATCTGATCGACTTGAAATTTTCAGGAAAATTCATGTTCTACGAAAGGAATATCTGTATTGTTTTTAAAAGTAATCCCCACAAAAACAAAAAAGTTATGATTGGTTAAACTTTTAAAAAAATTGAAAAAAGACGAAAGAAAATTCCGATTAACTTAACTTTTTTAGGAAATATTACTTTTATTATAAGGATTAATTTTACCAATTTTAAAAGCAAATCAAAAAAGTTATGGGGGGTTGAACTTAAAAAAAATAAATAAAAAAAACTATCATTTTCAAATAAAAAAAAATGTTTTTAAATATCTCGTATTCGCAAAAAGTTTTTAAAAAAATGGAAAAATTTTAAAAATTTTGGATTTTTTTTAACTTTCCGTTTTTTTTTTTTTTAATTTTTCGTTTTTCAAAAAAAGATGATTTTTTTTATTTCTTTTTATTTTTTCTTTAATTTTTGGTTTTCAAAAAAAAAATCTTTAAAATAAAAGTTATCTTTTTTATTTTTTTTGAAACTATTGGTGAAATGCAATATACCATTTACTATGAATAATATACAATAATAATATTAATAATAATAATAATGGAATGCGTAGCATTATATATCTTCAAGGCTTGTTTGATATTTCTCCTTACGATAATTCCTAATCCTCCATCATGGATGATTCAGAAATATCACCTAGTCGAATATGGCTGGAAAACAAAGCAAGATGGTTTCTTTTATTCTATACATAGAGTAAGATTTTCCTAAATGTATTTACGATTTTTTTTTTTAGTATTCTTCTGTAAATTCCTCTTTATTTTATTATTGCTATTAAGTGGAAAAAGCAAAATTAAAATAGCGTAGGTATTTATTAGAATAATTAATTAAATAGCAAGCGTGCCACCATCTTGAATTAATAATTAACTTTGTAATTTGTTTAATAGGGCGTGCCGTAATCGATAGTTTATATCAGCCATTGTTGTAATAGTAATAATAATAATTATTGATAGGCATTAATATTAAGTATTCGAAAGTTATAAACGTTGTTTGTTTATTTTTTTATTGACTGAAAACCTATAAATTATCCATAGCTCACGATTATACAATTTAAAGTAAATAGTATTGATATTTAAATTACACAGCTCCGCAAAAAAGGTTACTACTTGGGTAAACCAGCAGCTGAATCTGAATCTGACTGCAGAGTTTCTCCAGCAGATTATCCAAACACAAAAATTGCAATTTTTACGAATTTTACCTATTTTTTTTTAACCTAAAGTGCAGGAGAAATTAAAATTTTCCGGACTTGTTTTTAAGTTAAGTAGTTAATATTTTATACTAAAGCAAATAAAAGTTAAAGGTGACGTTTTATTTACCAAAACTTGCTGTCCTGTAAAAAATTTCTAGTTAATTCTTATTAAAATTTTCTTATTTAATCTTATTAAAACTTTATAGAACTTTTAATGGAATGAATGAAATTTGGAACAGAAATTTAATTTTACTACTTATTAAATTTTTTTCCTATTAATTCTTAAAAAGTTTTAATAAGATTTTGAATGAAATTTCTTTCCAATGAAGCAGGCTTTTATAAGAATGAACCTGGTTCTACAATGAATCAATGGTTTTAAATACACACAAAATTTTGATTGTATATTGAAAAGACGAAGAGATATTAAAAAAATAATGAAAAAATCCATATTTTAGGACACCGGAAGTGAGGAAACCGGAAGCCTCCAGATATCTTCTTAATCAATACCAATCCGATAAAAGAAAGCGACTTTATCCATTTAAAGTTGTACCGTAATTAATACCTTCACTGCCAACGGCTAGTTTTGACAGCGGAGCAATGGGTATGGGCAAGGGAAAAATAGAAAGAATTGATTAATGTTGTTAGGGGCGCCAGTTACTTTAGCTTTTACTCCTTTAGGTAAGTAACAACCTAGTGTAAATACTTAAGCTTTTCAGTTTGAGAAAATATAACCCTTAAATAAAATAAGATAATTCATTTGAGAAATTTATTATAAATAAACTTAATGAAAGCACATCAAGTAATGTATTAATATATATAAAAAAATATGTGTAATTATATTAAGATATAATTAAAGAAGTCTTAATAAAAATTACTAAATTCAGAAATCATTCGACTTAAATGTATAAAGAAAACATGAAGTTCAGCAAGCACCAAGAAATGTATGTAAACAACAATCATTTCTTGCAGTGTATAAAAGTCATGCTTAAATTAGAAATCATTTAATCAAAAGTATGATATTTAATAATTAATAAATGAGATTAAATGTTTTAAAAAAAATAAGTACCTAAAAATGAACAAAAGCCAGAAGGGCATATAGTATTAATCAATACTATATCAGATCTGATAAAGTTTACAGTTATAAGAATATTGAAATAAAAGAATTTAAAAATATGAAATATTGCTTTCAAAAGTTTTCAGAATGAGTACTTAGCTGGTTTCTGCAAAATCCATGAGGTATGAATTCCATCGTCTCCATCTGTACAAGTCTCCCCTATGCTGATGAATTCATTTCTCAAATGAAAGAAAAAAAAATATAGGCTGTCCCATCTACTTTGGAAAAATCATCTTCCAGGATAAAATGTACGATTGAAAATGTTGTCCGGGATAAAATATACTTTTGAAAATTATGTCCAATGTAAAATTGTCTGCTAGACGGTTACATAGAATTTATCTATGCCGAAAATTACAGAACCATGTTCCAACAGAACATCACTCCATGCGGAGAACTTGTATATCAAATATACCAAAATAAACTTCAACTTAAATTAATGTAATTCCATATTAATGGTATAGAAATGGTAATTAATTAATTAATGGTCTAGTAATGTAGTAATAATGGTGCTTAATTAATGGTGCTAAAACAATAATTATATCTCAGAAATATTCTAAGAAACAGAAAAACTTAACTTACATGTCATTCTAAGTCTTCGATGTCCATCGAAACGTTATAAATGCATAATTGTAGAAAATAACAGTTATAATATCTTCCGCATTGTTTAAATATTCATTTTCACTAACTTTAAATAAAAATACATGAAGGATTACTTCGATGATTACAGAAAATAAACACTCGTCAAAATGACACCACCATTGTATTCGAGTTGCATCAAGAAAAGAGCGAAAATCGACCTTATCAACCGGTATGAACCCTTCAGGTAAATAAAATCCTATTTCTGAACTATTAGCGACATCTATGTAAGTCATTATCAACTACAGTTTTACCGTATAGGATTCCTAATAAAGGTAACGAAAACTACATCAAAGATAATAACCAAAAAGACTATTTCCTAATAAATCCGTATTAGTGATATCTAACCTCAAAATATTACTCTAAGAAACAAATATAAACAATACTTATTGTTTATCAGCAAAACTAATAAAAATACGAACAGAATACTAAGTGTCCTGTGAACTAAGTATAAACAAAATACTGAATCTAAGTGAGCAGTTCCAGCAAACTATTTTCAACAAATTCTAGATTATCCCGAAGGAATAATCATACGAAACTTTCCAGGAGAAACAAGCTACAGATGAAAGCCAGTGAAATCCAACCCTCAATAGACTCTGAAACATATAAAAACCAGGTAAGTCCATAGACAAATGTATTATAGAGAAATAAGTCATATGATTCTTTATTATTAAAAATCATATTCTAATTATGTTTTCTTTATGTTATTTTCAGGTAGAACTATGGAATAGAGACTTATATGGTTAGAATTCAGTTCCTGCTACAAAATAGTCCCAGATACAAAATAGTTCTGTACGTACGTAACTATTTATATACAAAATAAACATAAATTATAACGTAAGTAAACGAATAGTTTAATTAACCCTTGCTATATTACAAAGTGACGATTTATATCGTTACAAAGTTTTGTTAGTGGTAGGAAATAACATGTGGCGCCACCTATAGCATAGGAATTTTGGCCTTAAAACTGCAACTAAGACAATATGAATCTGCTGTTTAAATCTTATTGGGACTACGTTAGAATTTTCTTTTTAAACCTGGTATCTAAATTTAATATCAATTTTCTCATTAAATCTTTTACATTCTAAATTTTCGCCTTAAAACTGAAATTAAGTTAATATGAACATTGTGTTTATATCTTCTTAGTACTTCATTGGAATTTTCTCTTGAAAACCTGCTATTTAAATTTATACCAATTTGCTCAATAAATCACTCACATTCTAATTAGTACCTACCCATTAGAAGTTAAGTATATTTTCGTATTCAATCTTACAGGAATCTACAAGAATTTTCTTTTATGAAAATTCTCTTAATAAATCTTATTAAATCCTAATTATTTTTCTTTTAAGTTCTTATAGGTCGTATATAATCTTATAAGATCTTATAAAGTCTGTATAAGAATTAACCAACACTTTTTTACAGGGTGGTTTTGCCATTTTTGGCGTTTTAGAGCTCGTTCACTTGAAATCGAGAATAATGGAGAAATTTTGTGTTAATATTCGGATTCACAGCATACAATCTAAAGCAAGCGATAATACACAACTCTATTGGAAACCGAATTTATTTTATTGTGGAGCTGTGTATTCAAACACTTTTAATTTAAAAGTTTCAATAGTACTTTATGTAATATATAAAATATATAAATATAAATCAATCCTGAGCTAACGTCTAACGTAATATTTCAGCAGAGATTTATATAAGGAAATGAACGAAATTTGCATTTTAATACAGAACAAACACTAGGGAAAACCTGGAAAATGTTATTTCCTTACCTTTTATTTATTATACTACAACTCTATTGTTAAAGTATATAAATATAAATGGTCTAATTTAAATAATTATAACATTTAAAATTCTCCATAAATATTTTGACCAATGAATTAAAATGATGCTTTAATTTATCTCGTTCGTTATGTATGATATAATAGATCCAATATATGTATAATTTTTCAAAAATAGTAGAAATACTTTAGAATGCAATCTAATTATAACATCACAAGTTGTTGCTATTTTTATGACCTTAATTATTGTATTTCTTTGAAATTCCTTCACACAATTTCAATTCTTATTTACACTCAATTAGGTACATTTTACACGCATTCGTTTTTGCTGTTCTTATATTTACGACTATTTACTTGTTTTAAGAACTTGATAACATATTTTAACCCCTTCCGCTCCACTATATCCACATATAGATATTTTTGGTATAGCAAAATTTACCACAATATCCACAGTTGGTGTAGTAGTAGTAGTAGTAGTAGTAGTAGTAGTAGTAGTAGTAGTAGTAGAAAAAGGTGGGTAGGCTCCACAGTTGGGTACTCTTATACAAGATTTTTCATAAATATATAAGTCCCTATACTTTGAAAACCGGCTAAAGTGAAAGGGGTTGTTTTAAATGATTAAATATGGATAACTTAAACTAATTTTGAAGCTCTTAAGACAGACAGGAAAAACATCTATTATGTTTAAATAAAGTTTCAGAGTAACTGAACATCATCCTAAAAAAAAGAACAAGAAATAAGTTTTGCCCAACATTTACAAATCTTAATAAAAAAGGAGGTTTCTAAAATAGCAGGGATGTATTATAAATATTTTCCAATAGTGTATTTGGCTCTATAGCTGATTTAACTGCAGACTGTAAATATAATTTAATACTTTTAATTTTAAAATTCTAAAATATAAAAGTAAAGATGTAGAAATATCATTGTATTTTTCACTTAGGTATTTAGTAGATTTTTTTTAAATTAATATATATTACATATCAGAAATAAAATTTAAAAAAGATCAGCCGGTATTAGTGGATGGCCTGTTATCAAATCCTAATTAATATATGGTCCATATCATTCATTCACATAAAGTCAAGTTTTTTAAAAATCTACTGATTAAGTGTATTGTGCTCTATCTACCCAATTAAACTAATAGTTGTACTTTAAACATAAAAATCCCTAGTCGATCAATTCAAAAGTCAAACCCCGGTAGACTCCTCTTTTACAAACCTTTTAAGGAGTGTTTTAAACATTGGTTTCTCATCTTAAATAAATCAATCTTTTAAATTTTTCTATTGGCAGGAATCTTTAGAATTAGCTTGAATAAATGTCACGGCATACTATAAATAGATACAACGTATACATTATCTCTAAGCTATAGCTAGTGAATATAATATTGTCTTGCGAATGAAAAATATGTGTACGTAGTTTCAGTATATAACTAATTAGGAATTCCTTTTATATCTTCATTATAGAAGGAAGATAAGGTAACATTTTAAGTCGTTTGTATTTCTCTGTCACAGTTGATTTAGTTTCCATTTAGTAATGAGCTAAACACAAGCGGACAATGCGTGGTATTGTTTCGAGCGAGCGAGCAGTTAGGAATCTAATTTAGAATGGTGTTATTCATTAAATTTTACAGCAAAGAATTAAGATCTTATTTCTTTCGAAACACCATTTCGTACAGATAATGGAAAAATTAGAATAGGTTAATTTTCACAAGAAATGCTTTCTGGGTATGTTCTAAACTGGTAAGTTTAAAAGTACTGGCAAGTAACATTGATATAAAATATTGCAGCTACTTGTTGTGTATTTGAAACGTCACTTTTTACCAAAATAAAAAAAATGCGTGGTATTATTTGGAGCAAAGGAGCAATGAGGAATCTAACTTAAAATAGTGAAATTCATTAATTTTTGTAGCAAAGGATTAAATAATTTAGGAATCTTGTTTAGAATGGTGTTATTCATTAAATTTTATAGCAAAGGATTAAGACCTTGTTTTTTTCAAAACATCATTGCGTACAGATAATGTCCTAAACTGGTGGTACACTCTAAAAAAAAAAAGGAAAACCAAATTTTATCTATATTATTACTGAAATGTTAAAATGTGTCGATGCCGGGATTTTACTATATTTAGTAAAATTCCGGTTTGAATGACTGTCAATTTTTTCTTTTTCACAATGTAAGTACAAAAGTACTGTTCAAACTCAAAAAATAGTCACAATGTCAAAAGATTTTTGCAGCAGCTTGTTGGGTATTCAACACAACGCGTTATCGCTTTATTTTTAACCAAATATAAGGAATTTTTGTCTTACTGATTGTCAATAATAATTTATCATCAGATCACATCACATGAAAGATAACCACGCGTGGATCCTGTATTTTATCTTAGTTATTTTGAAATATTTTAAATAAGGCAAAAAATCATTGAGAAAGAAGTGTTGATATTAAACCAAATATTGAACATCTCAATATTTCTTTCTATTTGCTGGTGGTCACACGATCTCGATTAAGACATCACCATTCGACTAAAGTTCTTTTGATTATAACAAACTGAACACGACTAACATTGGATATAAACATGTTTATATATTCATTCTTTTAAATTAGGGTGACCAGATATACCCTTTTTAAGACTAGGTATTATACTCTTTTTAGTGCAAATACTCAAGTTCACAAATAGGTGATCAGACTGACATCTTAATTTATTTGAGATAAAGTGATGTTTTTAAAAATTTTCGTTTTAATTTAACTCGAAAGAAAAAAGGTTCAATTCATCTAATAACAGAATAGAGGCTGAATATGTTTAATTCCACTTTGAGAATAGGTAGAGATTCAAAAATATACAAGGTATAACAAACAAGTGAATTTCTGTATTACGTCACTATAAAAATATGTCATTACGAATAAAAAATAGTTATTTATGGTACTAGTGGGTAAAGTAAGATATTGCCCATGAGAAAATTAACCTGGCGTCAGCCAAGCAGGTTAATTTGCGGTTTACCCATGAGTGCCATACAAGGTTTTATCCAATAAATAGCTTAGAAATTCATATTTTTATTAAAAATTTTAATGACATTTACAAGAAAATAATTTGACAAGTGACAGTTGAGTGGATAAAATAAATAATTATCCACTCAATAAAGTAAAAGCCACGCGGGGGTTATTATTGAGTTTATCTATTTAAAATAAAGCTGGTAATTGTCTCATTATCTGTATGTATTGGATAAAAAAAAATTTTGACACATTTATAACCAGAAGAGAAACTTGGCATATCCATGGAAGGCTAAAAACACTTTTGCAGGTTATCTGTTTCCCGCGAAAGTCTCCAGAAAACGTGACATTAAGGTAAAGTAATCTGAGATCACTCACTTTTACCCTTCAAGGTAATACAGACCTTTGTTGCTAATTTAAAATGACGGTTTGGTTTGACATCTATCAAACTGACAATTGCTTTCGACGAAACTTAAGCCAATTTTTTGTGGAAACACCGGTTAACCGTACGGTTTTTATCCCGACCACTAAATTCGTATAACCGACAGTTCTCACAAAAACGCATTGGTTATTTTCTTGAGGTTTTGACAAGTATCTAACCTAACTTCTCCCAAAAAACTGATAAGGTATATATTTTTTATATTTCCTTTGGATAAGATATGATGAAAAAGCACCTTATTAAACTACATTTCCAAGTTTATTTGTTTATGGGGAAGGTAATAAATAACAATGATAAGTTTAAATAGTTTTTTATATAAGAATTTAATTTTAAACCACATAAGCAAACACTTAGAAGTTAGAAAATAAAAGTTGAAATACCTTACCTACTATATTTTGCATACAAATCGAGAAAAATTCCCACAGGCCTGTAAATAAACAATTTATAGGTTAAGTTTTTACGGTTAACCGTATCTAACTCACCTCCGAACCTGTGTTTGAAGCGGTTACTGCCGGTTAGTGACGTCATCGCTTCCCCTCACTTACCGTATGTAACCGATTATCACAAAAACGAGTTTCAGTAACCTGGTTAGTTCCGGTGACCCTACAAAAAATTGGCTTTAAATATGAATTTTTATGTAAAATCTGTTGACCGTTTTTCACCCACTTAATGCGCGTCTGTTTACCAATTTTAAAACAAGAAAAATAATTGTAATAATTATTCTTAAGTGCGTGAACTAAAAATATTTTTTAAAAATTTCTGCGACACTGCATAAACTTTAGATTATGGTTTATGGTTATATTTTTTTTCCAAATCTAAAATTTATTTTTATTTTCAATATAACTGAATAATATTTTTTTGACGATGATATTTCTGGCCACCCTATTTAAACTACACAGTTGCCACGATAAAAGATACTATAAATATGCCGCTTTTTGGTAAATGCAGCTCGAGCAATCTTTTGTTTTTACTTTTGTTTTTTCTTTTGGCTTGTTGGGATTTATTTCTTTATTGTTGTTGTTAAAAATTTATATTAGGTACACAATGTTAAGATATAAGA
This sequence comes from Brachypterus glaber, assembly GCA_958510825.1. NCBI lineage: Eukaryota > Metazoa > Arthropoda > Insecta > Coleoptera > Kateretidae > Brachypterus > Brachypterus glaber. The sequence continues at coordinate 63,053,505 of OY294044.1, read as the reverse complement.
ATACCATTTGCAAATAATATATTCTGTTTGTAGGGTTATAATAATGGCAAAGTCATCAAAAACGTAGTTTTTATCAGGATTCCAATCAAAATATGAAATATGGAAGCAACCATTTATATAAATTATATAAATTTTTTGAACTGGGCCGTGAGATTTGGTAACTTTATAGGGAATTTTATCTTGGGAGTGATTTTTGGTAATACTGTTTATTTTCTTTAGTAGTTCAAAGTTTCACTCTAGGTGGTGGATTTGGTAACATAGAGAGAATTTTTTCCTGGGAGTGATTTCTGCAGAAAGCACTCCCAGAAATAACATGATAATACTGTTTACTTCTTTCAGTAACTGGTCCAGGGCAATCCAAATATCATATGGCGTTAGTTAATAATTAGTAATGGTTTGTTTTTTAGTTTCTTTATTCTATAGATAATTTTATACTTTCATGCATTTTTCAATAAACAATTTTTTTAGCCAACTTATATTTGAGTTCTGATTGCATGTAAATGTTTAAATTTATGCCAGTATTAACCCATAATAATATGCTGTGGGTCTCATAACTCATAACCACGGGTCAGATCGAAGTAGCCATTACCGGGGGCATGCAAAAATTAGAATTTTAAAAAACTCTTTTTTCAAGTAAATAGACACTTTAAACTATTGTTCACCAAGCGGAATATTATGTCGACGCTGTTTATACTCAGTGTCATGGTCCATGACTCATGGAGAAGGACTTAATTTTTTTTTTAAATTGTTTCTCTTTTCAAAAATCGAATAGTATAATACAATTATTCGTTTTTTGAATAAGGAAACAATTTTCAAAAAAAAAAGTCTTTCTCTATGAGTCATGGACTATGACCAAGTGACTCACTGAGCATTAATAGAGTCGACATGACATTTCGCTTGATGCACAATAGTTTATTTACTTGAAAAAAGAGTTTTTTTTTTTAATTCTAATTTTTGCATGCCCCCGGTAATGGCTACTTCAATCCGACCCGTGCTCATAACCGAGATACTTGCACTTAAAATTCCTAGATTCGCCAGTCAGGGATTACAAGAAGGGGGGTGGGGTAGTCGCCACCCCCACCCCTACCACTCTAGAGTGGGCAGAGTTCGACAAATTGTCAGTATAGTAAAATTGAAGGGTAGAGTTGGAAAATTTGTCAGTTAATTAGTAGTTATAAGGACCTTTTTTTAGTGATTTAGTTATTTAGTCATTTAGCTTTTTTCAGAGAGAGAGAAAGAGGTGACGAGTTGGGAAAATAGGAATGGTAGGGTTGTGAAACTTTTAGAGGTGAGACCCTTTTTTTTTATTTTTTTTAGTTAGTGAAATCGGGCTAAAAAAGTTAAGAAATTCCCATTTTATTGGGAAATTTTTGACCTTTTCCCCTCCCCCAAAAAAAAATCCCTCGCATCATCCCTGCCACCGGTGGTCTATACGAAACGAAACATTACCAAGAAGTTGATTAAGTAAATTCAAAAAAGCCGAACAAAGGCACAAGACCAAGTTTTTTGTCGTTAATTATTTAATTTTTTATTTTTAATTAAGAAAGAAATGTCTACAATGCACCGACTAAAAACTAATTAGTTATAAACGTGCGCCCGCTAATTACAAACAATTTTTAAACGATTGGCGAATATGACTCATGTTAGTTTTGCGTCTTTACCTCAAAATTTAATTAAACATATCGTCAGGATAAAGTTACAAAGTTTTATGTCTACAAAACCACGTTTTGAATAAATCGAAAAAGGAAAAATGCGCTTTTTACTTTTCTTACACAAAATAATATCCAAACCAAGTTAGAGAAGACATTTTTTATAGCCGAGCGTTTGAAATCCCGAGCTGCGCAGTGAGGGATTTAAGAGTGCAAGGTTAAAATAGTCCTCTCTACCGTAGTTTATATATTAGTTTTTTCACTAATGATATTTCTTAAAATTTTCAAACAAATCAAGTAACCTTGATCAATGACATTTGCTTAAATAAATACTTTGAACTGACCTCTAAAAATTTAGTTTCTTTTATTTTTTTTATAATATTTAGCTAATTATTGATTGTATTAATTGGTAATAATTATAATTAATTATATTTAATAAATAACAAGTTATTTAAAGCTATTTTCTTGGGTTTAATTAGTAAAAGTTGCACAAAGAACTAAAACATCTAAAGTAATAGAAATCAATTGATTATAAAATTTACTCCTACTAGAAGAGAAAAAATTATTATTGCTATTATAGCATACCTATAATAGGTGAAGAAAATTGATTTCACAGTCTAAAAACATGATAAATAATAGTATGTTCTAAACATAGACAAGGAAAGACCTCCAAAGCCGTTGCGGAATACAGTGATAAATGTGCCTAGCGCATCTGAGATAAACTTGCACATGCGCACTACTATTGTTGTTTTCGACCAGTATTTTTTAACCCTAAAAAGTCCAAACGAAAAAATTATTATTGCTATTATAGCATACCTATAATAGGTGAAGAAAATTGATTTCACAGTCTAAAAACATGATAAATAATAGTATGTTCTAAACATAGACAAGGAAAGACCTCCAAAGCCGTTGCGGAATACAGTGATAAATGTGCCTAGCGCATCTGAGATAAACTTGCACATGCGCACTACTATTGTTGTTTTCGACCAGTATTTTTTAACCCTAGTTTTGTGTGTCAAATAAAAATTGTAAAAAATTCAACAAAAAACAATAATTATCTACGAATAAACGTCGAAATAGTTTTTTTAAATTATTTTATAAGAATTTTTCGAGGTGTGTTTGAGTTTCGGGATCTTGTACACCTACTTTCAATACACCAGGGATTGACCCTTTGCTCTTTATAAAGTAACAATACAGGTTAGGTTTAAAGTTATAAACAAATGCAGCAAAAAAACAATGTGAAGAATATGCTGGAGATGTTGGTATAAAACATAGAACAATGGATAAAAATGGAAGGGTAAATACGATTGAAGCACTGAAATTTATGGATGATGGACACTCCGTGATATAAAACACCTTATTATAATAGGTCTCTAAAGAGTATAAATAAAATAAATAAAATAAAAATAAAAATTAAAACACAGTAGAAGTCGAAAAATGAACAGAAACAAACGACGATCTGACAGTATAAACAAACTACTAATAATTCGTCACCCCAGTATTGGTTTGCCATATCTCTATTTTTTGGACATTTTAAGATTTTTACTGGGGGATTTTTGGAGATATGACAAATGAATACTGGGGTGATGAATTGTTTTACGACCGACAACATTTCACAGCTGATAGAGATGCGTACTGCGCAAGGTCAGATATATTACGTTACGTCATTTCGCTGCCCCGTTCTGTCACAAAATAATCTTGCGCAGGCTGGACTAATGGTTCTCTTTCCTTCTCTATGGTTCTAAAGCTAGTAGTAAAAAAAGGTATTTAATCTGTTTATATAACTTTTTTTAGGTGCATCCTATTCTGTTTTTATAAAAAAATATTAAAAAACTTTCCCAAGGTAAATAAATATTTTGAAGTTACATATAGGATATTTTTTTATAGTTTTTTATGTAATAATTAAAATCAGTGTTGCACTAGAAGTACCTTTTTTATGTATTTTAACTAAAGAATTATGTTTTATTGAGAAAATGTCAAATAAAAAACAGAATAAAAAGTTTGGAGCTAAAAATGACAGCGCCTTCCCCCATTTTGCACGTCCCTGGTTAAAATTACCAATTAAAAATTATACATAATTATAGCCTTTATCAATATTAAGGCATGTGTGAAAAGAGATATTAAATAAAAACCCTTTATGGGAACTTTTTTCATATTTTGGGATGTAGAATCACCTGTATTTTTTTCCGTTAGTTCTGGCATACCCTGCATATATTTTCTTTAATTTCAAATTTAATGAACTTCAGCTCTCTTGGAAAATAAATTAATCCTGAAAGTATTAAAATCTTAAAAAAGATAAAAATGGCAATAGTTATTATACAGAGCGGTCCAAAAGTCACCTTATCTTTTGAACGAGTTGAGATATCGACTTCAAATTTAGAACTCTTAAATAAGACAACTTAAACTATCTTTTAGCATATATTTGATACTCAGCTCTTAAAATGTCGGCAGGGGGGCATGGTGACAATTTTTAAATGGAAAGGGGGGTCGTATGATAGATAATTTCAAAGCTTATGAAATTTTCCATTTTACAATTTTTTTATTTTTTTTAAAACATTTTTTTTTGGGTTTAAAATAAGGTTGAAATGGATATTTTTGTCAAAATTTCTCTAAAAAAATCAAACAATTTTTTAAAAATTTGTAATTTCATGACGAAAAAACGTAAACTATAGTTTCAAACTAATTTTAATTGACATAAATAAAAAATTACAAAAAAAATCGCTTTTTTTAGCATAAAAAATTAAAAAATCAAATCCTTAAAAAAATTGTTTAAAAAATAAGAATATATACAGTCCAATAGAGAATTTTATTTGCTTTAAAACGGTGTATCACATGACCCCTATTTCCATTTAAAAAAATCCCCACATGCCCCCCTGCCCACATTTTAACAGCTGAAAATATCAAATATGTGCTAAAAGATTGTATTTAAACTTAACTTAGAGTTAACTTAACTTAAAAGTTGTCTTATTTAGGAGTTCCTGCGATGTTAAACCACAAAAACTTTTTTGTGTATTTTTACATAAAAAAGTAGTATTCCAACGAAAAAATAAAAAAAAGTAACCGAAAAAAAATTTGGGAAAAAAACAGAAAATCCACCCGGTTTCTAATCGAAACTAATTTTTTTTACTCAACTTGAGGAAAAAATATATGTTTTCTGTATAGTCATGTAGGTTAACATGTATATATGCTTATATACTAATATATAATTTTGCAGATTTTTTATTTAAAACTATTTTTTATGCACTTTTAAAAACTTGAAAAAATTAAATTTTCGCGAAAACTTCAAATAGTTGGCGATTTTTTCATGTTCTAACTTAAGGGGAGGGGGGATATAATTGTTTTAGTTCTTAAATTTAGTATTGTTTCTAAATATTACCAAAGAAACCCTCCAAAATTTCCTCAATTTTTATCGGTATCAGTTTTTATCCGAAAAACAGGTACCGATTTTTTTTAAGTTTGAGTGCTTTGAGCTACCTCTAAACATTTATTGATTTGGCTCATTTTTGAGTGGCCACTGTTTTTTACTAAGGAGCAACTTTTAACCCAGAGAGCGTTTTGATTTTGAAAATCGCGATTTTTTGACACACCTTATTACTAAAAAAAAACGTTTTTTAGCTGTCTAAAAAAGTGTATCTTTTACGATTTTCTTTTAAATGGGAATTGATTTCTGATGTCATCAGTTATGTTTTAGTCCAAAAAATATAGGGGTCCACGAAATTTTTATTTAAAATCGCCCAGGTGAACCGTGCGAAGTCGGGCATAAAGTTTTAGACTTCGTCTGCAAAAAGTGCATATTATGCATCTTATTTCGTACTCATAATAAGCGAATATTGTAATTTTACATCGGGGTAGCCAAGACCACAGAAAAAAAACAAAAGACAATCAATCATGGTGACAGCAAGCGCCAGGCCTAATGAATGTCGGCATTACAAAGGGTTCGAGTAGAAAAAAAAAACAAAAACCAATCATAAATTTCATTTGTTTTAAATAAATCAAAATCGTTAGACAAACAATGCTTTCTTTGCTTGATTAATTATTTCTAATATGCCTGTCTTTAATTTTCTGTCACAAGATAATGTTGATTTTTTACGTGATATCAATTTTTCTCATGTTTAAAATATTGATTAATTTTAAAAAATTTAATTTCTTTTAATGTTTCTTAATCTGGACTACCAGTAGGTATTTAGAAAATCTAAATATATAAAAATTAATAAGTGGTAAACAGATTACGGACCGTAACTTACGGTCCTGTAAAATAAATTGTATCAGATTGGACTAAATTTATTTTTATTTAATACATTCTAATATTTATTTTTAATATTAATAATATTAAATAATATTACTTATTATAATTATAAATAATATTACTTTATGGGAGGATTGGTGTAGTGGACTACCGCGCCGTACTTGACGAGTTTACTACCCAAAATAGCGTGAGTTCGATTCTTACCGGCACCGATTTGCCTTTTCAGTTAATTAATAATTGAAATTTGGCGAAGGCGTAAGTGAAGCGGACACACCCTATAAATTGGTTCGAAAGTCAATTAAAGCCGGTAGTTCCCTCTACTACTAGCCCACACAAGTCCTGGACTTAGGGGTTGCTTAATTAAGTAGAATAGTACGAGGTTAAACAAAAATGTAAATGTAAATTACTCATTATAATTATAAATAATAATGTAAGTTATTAGAATGCACTAGATAAAAATAAATTCAGTCCGATCTGTTACATTTTTAAAATGTTTTTTTTACCGTTTGACTCACATTTATGGTAGAAATTCGTAAATTTTAGTATTAGGGGCAACTTTGGCGGATTTTTTCTCTTATACAAAAATTACAGACAATTTTCAACTATTTTTTAAGATTTATGGTAATCTTCTCGGTAATTTTACGAGTTTTAGGGTGCCCATAGCACTCTGATTACTCTCATATTTTTAGAAATTTCTAATTACACCTAAATGAAAAATTTAAGATAAAAAATATAAGGTCCACCATAAAAAAATATTTTGAACTTAACTACAGAGTCATACAATTATTACATTTAAATGAAGCTATTTTCATAGTATCATATAATTTTTCTATGGGTCAAGATACTTCTTCGGTCACATTTTAATTTTTGAAAAATGTTTAATTTAATTTAATTTAGCCTAAATTAAACTACACAAGCTATTATAGGAAGCTATTATGATATAATAAACCTAACTATAAAGGCTACAATACTTAATAAAAAAGTATTGTACCAAAATAGTATATTACATAACTATTGTGGAAAGTGACATATTTCACGAGAGTGGAAGGTTTACGAACGAGCCGCCAGGCGAGTAAGGAAACCCCATGAGTGTAAGAAATACACTTTCCAACGAGTTATGTACACTATTTTTCCTACTATCCCAAAAAAATATAATGTTTAAACTTTATTTTTATTTTCTAATTTTTATTACTTATTCCGAGAATTTTTGAGAAAAGAAAAACACAAAATAGCATACAAATTTATATATGTATGTCAACAGGAAATATGTTTTTTATTTACATTTAGTTTTCTTGGTTTTATATTTAATACAACATATTATGGAAGGTCAACACTGTTTAATGGGTTGCTTAACCGCAAGCATCTTTTAAATCAAGGAAAATTTGACAGTTTACTAATTAAATTTGATTTCTGTGGATATGCTACCATATAACACTAAAATTCTACAATGTTTTACATTTCACGAGGAAATATTGATGTGTTTTTTTATAAAATGTAAGGTAAATAAATCAAAAATTAAGTAATATTTATAAAATCTAGACATAAAACATATTAAGTTACATTGACCTGGGTCAAAATAGTAAGGTTATAACTAAAGTTTTTATTTTTGTCATGAAATAAGAAATATTTGAATTGAAAAACATAAAAGACATCAAAAGAGTCTATAATGAAAGGTGGAAAATGGCATATAAAACGAGGCGAGTAAAATTCGTAGAATTTACAACTTAAATATCTAAACAAAATTAGGCAAACCTACATACATATATATCAAACCAGGGTGATATGAAAATATCAAACAAGGGTGATATAAGGCGTTTTCTAAAGAACTAGAGAGTGTGATAAATGTCATTTTCATAGGGGATCGTAGGAAATAGTATATTATGCACCTAGTATGCGAGTGTTCGAGACTGAAGTTTTTTTGCTGAGACGGAGTCGAGGCAAAAAATCAGTCGAGAACACTTAAGAAAGTTCACATACGTGGTGCATATAATGTTTTTTTTACTACTTAAAGCTAGTAACTTCAAATATTAGTTAAAAATATAGTTTAAAAATTATTTTGACATAACTGTCAGTTTGACATATAAGTTGAAAAAACTTAGTAGTCCAGTAATGTCCTAAATTTTTTTCATTATTGACCGTCGTCAATAAACAATGCTTAACAACGATCAATAATAAATTATTTTACTGATTTTATTGGTTACCAAGGTAAACAAGCCTTGACAACGATAGATAATATGTAAGCTAGTACTTAATTAGGTAGTAGAAAAAAGTTATTACTATTTATATTACTTACTTATCCTAACGTGTCATGAAATTCCATTCAAATTGAAGGGGGTTGGTAAAGTAGATACCGACTCTCGCCATTTTATTACAAGTTCCACTTTATATTTAAATTTCAGTCATCCAATATTCTGGCAATTTCATTTCAGCCTGCTACAACGTAGAAATAGAGTGGCAAAGCTTATGAGGCCGTAACAGTAACGCTGCCAAATGGATACCTACTCTTCTTATTTATTTGCAGGACCGAATTTAAAAGAAAAATAAACAATCCTTTTTTTAGATTACCATATTCGAAAGTATTTATTTTTGCTAGCTTAAATATAATGCCTTAACGTCAAAATACTCTTTTTCCTACATTCCTCTATGAAAATGACATTTAGCACACTCTTTTGTTCTTTAGAAAACGCCTCATATCGCACTAGTTTGATATTTTTAATTCACACTCGTGTGATATGTATGTATGGAGGTTTTCCTGATTTTATTTAGATATTTACCTCTTAGATTCATTCAATTTTATTCACCTTGTTTTATAAACCATTTTCCACCTTTCACCAAAGCCTTTTAGATCTTTTAAGTGTTTTAATCCACATTTCTGTTTTTCATGTCAAAAATAGAAACTATAGTTATAACGTTGCTATTTTGACCATTACTTTCTAGTCTAGACAGTCTAGATCTTATAAAAATTACTTAATATTTTATTTAGTTACCTTACATTACATAAAAACATCAAAATACACAGTATTCTTGTATGGCAGCATAACCACAGAAATCTCTCTCTCTCTCTCTCTCTCTCTCTCTGTATTTGGTCTTTTTCTTCCGAATAATTAACCACAGAAATCTATTTTAATAAGTTTGCATTTATTTAGAAATAGGCAACCCATTAAACAGCTATGTATTGTATTAAATATAAAACCAAGAAAACTAAAGCTAAATGAAAATCATATTTCCTGTTTGACATACCTACATATATAAATTTGTATGCTATTCATAGTTATTTTGTGCTTTGCTTTTCTTAAAAATTAATACGAATTAGAAAATTTTAAAATAAGAAACTTAAACTTTTTTCGGGATCGTTGGTAAGTATATTTCATACACTCGTGAGGTTTCCTCACTCGCTCGGCGGCTCGTTCGTAAACCTTCTCACTCGCGTGAAATATGTCACTTTCCACACTAGTTATGTAATATATGGGTATTTCTGTACGAATCCATACCACCTTGGTGATTGAATGTCACGGATTTTCGTTAAACTTTTTTATATTAGCACCACTCTAATACTAAAAGCCTTATGCAAAAAAAAGAATTAAAAAATTTTTTTGGCTGAGATATGATTTTTTTAAAATTTTGTAATTTTCTAATTTTTGACGATAAAAAAACAGCTTTATTTTCAATTTATTACTATAAGTCTGACAATTTTAATCCAAATTTGATGAAATTTGGTGCACCCATGTAAACTTAGATGACAATCTTGAATTTTTTATAATTTTTTTTTAATAGTGCGTTTCTGCTCTTCTTCTTCTTCTTCAAAAATATTTTTTTACGTTTTTTTATAACTATGTTTAACCCGATTTTTCGTAAAGTGCCCCCCCTACGATTTTTCTCAAATTTTGGCCAAATGTACTTCTAAGTGTCCTTTTTTCAATGACGTAAAATTTACTCTGGGCAAATTAGGTTTACTATATATTTTAGCCATTCTAAATTTTTACGACAATGAGGAATTGTGCTGGAAATAGCTGTTTTTCAAAAAAAAGGCACATATTATTTTTTATATGTTTTTAATAGTTTAGGTCAAATGCTTCATTTTAAGACACAAACAAAATAATTAATTGTTGGTTTTTTTCAAAAAAGGCGTAAGTCCACAATTTTATTACTTTCTTTTTCTATGTATTATGTAGGCGTTTTTTTCTGGTGTAAACGTTAGCTTACGTTAAATACTAAGTCTTTAACATCAAAAACTATTTTAATTTTTTTTTAACATAATATGTTTTTTGGTTTTGTTTTTGATCTTAAAAATGCCTGAAAGTTGGTAAACTGTCAGAGTAAGAAACTTTTTTTTTGTTATAAATCTTTTTTTAATTCGCAGCTCAGAGAAAAGTTATCTATGCCGGGGATAAATCCTTAATAAAAATTAATTTAAAAAATATTAATTTATTTAACATACTAATTCTTTATTTACAATTTATTTATGTCTTATTATTTAACTTTAATTATTATACAAAGCTTATCAAAATCTTTTAAATTTTTGTGAAGCGCATCCATTGCTAAAATATAATGAACTATTTTTTTATTTGCTTGTATTCCACATGACATTGTTCGCTTAGAACTGTTAAGTTAAAAGTGACAATTTTGTTAACAGTTTGTCTTTTGTTTTACTTTGGCGTTCCCTTTTGGAAAATTGTATAGCGTTGTGCTTGAAAAAACAAAAACAAAATTTTGTTGGCCCCTTATGGAAAATTGTCAGATAACTGACAGAACCAAATTAAAACTAATTTTACCTATTACTTTTACCTTTTTGTGTTAAAATATGTTTAGAAGTGAAAAAAAATAGCGTATGATCCAAGGACGAGGAATATATCTCAATCTCTGCATGCGACCGAGCAACATTATTTCTCGTCCTTGGATCGCAATTTTTTTTTCTCTCTCTTTAACAAGAAATAAATAATAATGTCATATTAAAAAAATGTCGTATATAACTGGCAGTTGTTTTACGATTGAGAGGCCGCGGCATGACGGTTGCCTACACTGTGCGCGCGAAAAAATGTACTTTCCCGCACGCTGCCATGGTAACGTGCGGGAAAGTAAAAAGCTAAGAAATAGGATATTTTGCGGTCAGAAAACTTCATTTGTTTATGTAGAAATGTTAACTTTTCTATTAGATCGTGGAAAAACTTTTTTTGATCTGCGTTATTATGGTATGGTACTTTTTAATTGTAAATCAGTTAGCCTTGGATTGGTTTATGCATGTAATATGTCAAAATACACTAGCGTCTTTTCATAGATAATTGAATTTATCTGATTTATTGTGATTTTTGTTGTTGAAAACTATAATAATATAATGTACTATAATGTAGCTATTTATAATTTCAATGAGCACGAAAATGTTTATTCCTTTTTAGAGAACCCAACAGTTATAAATATATATGAGAATCAAATAGTAGGCTTAGTTAGGTTAAACAAAAAAGATGGTACATATTATTTAAATAAAAAAAAAATCAAAAGATTTTAATAAAAAAAGAACTTTGTATAATAAATTAAAGTTAAATAATAAGACATAAATAAATTGTAAATAAATAATTAGTATGTTAAATAAATTAATATTTTTTAAATTAATTTTTTTTAAGGATTTATCCCCGGCATAGAAAACTTTTCTCTGAGCTGGGAATTAAAAAAAGATTTATAACAAAAAAAAAGTGTCTTACTCTGACAGTTTACCAACTTTCAGGCATTTTTAAGATCAAAAACAAAACAAAAAAACATATTGTGTTTAAAAAAAAAATAAAAATACGTTTTGGTGTTAAAGACTTAGTATTTAACGTAAGCTAACGTTTACACCAGAAAAAAATGCCTACATAATACATAGAAAAAGAAAGTAATAAAATTGTGGACTTACGCCTTTTTTGAAAAAAAAACAACAATTAATTATTTTGTTTTTGTCTTAAAATTAAGCATTTGACCTAAACTATTAAAAACATATAAAAAATAATATGTGCCTTTTTTTGTAAAACAGCTATTTCCAGCACAGTTCCTCATTGTCGTAAAAATTTAAAATGGCTAAAATATATAGTAAACCTAATTTGCCCAGAATAAATTTTACGTCATTGAAAAAAGGACACTTAGAAGTACATTTGACCAAAATTTGAGAAAAATCGTAGGGGGGCCACTTTAGGAAAAATCGGGTTAAACATAGTTATAAAAAAACGTAAAAAAATATTTTTGAAGAAGAAGAAGAAGAGCAGAAACCCACTATTAAAAAAAAATTATAAAAAATTTAAGATTGTCATCTAAGTTTACATGGGTGCACCAAATTCCATCAAATTTGGATTAAAATTGTCAGACTTATAGTAATAAATTGAAAATAAAGCTGTTTTCTTTATCGTCAAAAATTGAAAAATTAGAAAATTTAAAAAAAATCATATCTCAGCCAAAATTTGTTTTTTAATTCTTTTTTTTGCATAAGGCTTTTAGTATTAGAGTGGTGATAATATAAAAAAAGTTTAACGAAAATCCGTGACATTCAATCACCAAGGTGGTATGGATTTACGTTTTCTTAATTTTAGCGCATTATTATACTATTCATAGTGCGTAAGCTCTAGAATACCGTAGTTTCGAATTTCCCGAAAACCTCAAAAAACGTCATAGACAAAAAATTCTTGGATACAAATGTGTTTAAAAAAAAACAAAAATATGAAACTTTGAAAATGTCCGTCCTTTCGATTTCCCGTTTTGTTTTGGACAGGATAACTTAAAAACGAATAATCCAATCGATTCGAAATTTTCAGGAATAATGAAGTTCTATAAGGGCAAGATTGTTTTTGAGGTTATCCCCTCAAAAACATAAAGTTATCGAGGGTTAAACTTTTTAAAAAATTGAAAAAATTATTTTATTCGAAAAAGTTTTACTTCTTTGCTACTCTTTTTTTTAAGCCTCGTACCTCGGCTTGCAAATCTGAATAGTACATCAAAAACCTTATTTAATCCTTTTTACTTTCTCATAAAAGAAAGTATCAATTTTTTTTTTTTGCTTAAATCATCTTATTTTTTTCTAAAACGTAGAGAAAAATCAAAATAAGCAACAACAAAAATGATTTCTGTCTGTCTGTCTGTCGGTCGGTCGGTCGGTCGGTCTGTCTGTCTGTCTGTCGGTCTGTCTGTATCCAAGATAACGCTTTGAGCTCCCGACTTAAAATTTGGTATGCAGATGTATTTTTATATTATCTTGGACAGGTTAGTATTTGAGCAACATCGGTTGTGGGGAAGGGGGGAAAAGGGGGGGGGTTAAATTTTTTGTTTTCATTGTAATTTTTTTATTATTTACAATAGAAAAAAACATTATGAACCACATAAAACGTTAAATATAACTACATAAAAAATATTATTAAATTTTTTTTCAGCGCCCCCCCTCCCCCAAAATGTAAAATATTGTTTCTAAACGGTAGCAAATCTCCCTTAGATACCTCGCCATTAGAAGCTGCCGAAAAATTCACATATATCTTCATATCTCGCCTTAAATCCAGCACCTCTGCGCAACAAGTTCGACTTCATCTCTCTAATCTGGGTATTTCTGATTGTATTTTATTTCCAATAAACTCTAGGACAGGCGAATTTATATCATATAAAATAGGATTACCAGATTCCAAGGTTGACACTGCCACAAACCAATCGGTCTGGCCCCCTGGTGTTATCACCAAAGTGTGGGAAATTCGTAACTCTGCCAGTGCAAACCAAGATGACAAGTAATCTTAACATCGTTACCTTCAACTGCCGAAATTTTCGGAGAAACCTTACTGAAATTCAAAACCTTTGTAGAACCTATGATTTCTGCCTACTACAAGAAACCTGGCTAACCTGGGAGGACATGCCCGAACTCGCTAGAGCTAGCCCAGAGTTTTGCTTCAATGGACTTAGTGCAATGGATAGCTCTCAAATTCTGAGGGGAAGACCTTTTGGCGGAGTTGCTATCCTTTGGCATAATAAGTATGCTCAGAACGTTAAACTCGTAAGTTGCGACAACTCTAGAATAGTAGCGGTAACCATTATTGAAAACTCAAGAACAATTCTACTGGCCTCTGTGTACATGCCTACTTACAACCTTGATAACATTCCTGAGTTCTGCCACATCCTTGGTAGGCTCTCCGCTATCATCGAAGAAACTGCGCCTGATGATGTTCTTATTTTGGTGACTTTAACACTAAACCCGCCGATACAAATGAGTTGAAAATTTTTTGTGAACATGAGAACCTTGCTGCTCTGGATATTGACACTCTGCCTCAGGACACGTTTACGTATGTCAGCGACTCCCATTCTACTACTTCGTGGCTAGATCACTGTCTAGTTTCATCAGCTGCTGCATCCAGTGTTATATCGGTTGATGTTTTAAAGATGACCTCCAATTCGGATCACTTTCCTTTAACTCTAAAGCTTGAAACCTCCCTGCTGCCGAAAGTCACTCCTTCAGTGTCTTTCACGTCTGCCATACCTAAATGGACTGAAGACAGCAATTTATCGGTCCGAAACTATAAACTCGCTACAGAGGAAAAGCTTAGGCTTATCAAACTTCCCAATGCTGTATACTGTCGTGATCCTATGTGCACTAATCAGCAGCATGCATTGCAAGTTGAAAGTTTGTTTAATGACATTTCTGCTGCCTTGCGTATTTCGGCCACTAGTATTTTTCGATGCAAGCCAAACCGTAATTACAGAACTGTACCTGGTTGGTCTGCCGAAGTGTCTACTGCCTACAATGCCGCTCACATGGCTTTTCTTCTGTGGACGGATTCTGGTCGCCCACCTGCTGGCCCCTTAAATGATGAAAGGCGCCGTCTTCGTAGAATCTTCAAAGCTAAACTTAAATCCGTACGTCAACGTGAAGAACAGCTACGTGCTGATGCGCTAGCCGCTTGCCATATGGACAAAGATTTTATTAAATTCTGGAAAGCATGTGGAAAAATCAGAAAAACACCTGTCTCTCTGTCCACCTCTATAGACCAAACCTCTGGGAAGCCAACATTGCACAACTATGGGGGTAATTTATATGAAAATCTCAGCAACTTATATGACGATAACTACCTGATTAACCTAGCCTGTTAGGATTATGTAGCCTGCCTTGTTAGGCCTACTGATGTAAGGTTAGCTATCTCTCAGTTAAAGCAAGGTAAAGCCGCTGGTTGGGATGGTCTTTGCCCAGAACATATAATTAACGCTGACCCTATATTGCACTCTATTTTAGCGCTATGTTTTTCTTCAATGCTTTCTCATGGTTATGCACCTGCTGCTCTTACGAAGACGATAATTACACCCATCGTTAAAAACAAAAGTGGGGATATTTCTTCTTCGGCTAATTACCGGCCTATTGCTATTTCTACTACGTTTTCTAAAGTACTTGAACTAATCATGCTCAATAGATGTAGGCCCTTTTTCCAAACCAGTGACAACCAGTTCGGTTTTAAAAGATCTATGGTAGCTGTAGATGCAATTTTTTTATTGAAAGAAACAGTTAGCTACCACCTTAAGAAGAAAACTCCTGTGTATGCAATATTCCTGGATTTAAGTAAAGCCTTTGATATGGTTCATCATGTGAAGTTAATCAGAGCCTTAATAAGTCGGAAAGTACCTAGCTATGTTTGCCGCTTCTTACAAAGTTGGAACTCCAAAGCCACGGCATCTGTTCGCTGGGGATCTGCCACTTCATCTGACTTTAGTCCACGCAACGGTGTACGACATGGAAGTTTAATTGCTTTTTTGGTGGCCTAAAAGTCAACTGCATCAGCTACGCCGATGATATGGTCCTTCTTTGCCCCTCACTTCAAGGTCTACGTATGCTTATAAAAATATGTGAAGACTTTGCCAAATCACGTTCTCTTAAATACAATAGTAATAAGAGTAAAGTTTTAGTGTTCAAGTCCACAAATTATAGAGACCTCTGTGTTCTTCCTGTTTATTTAAATAACTCTGTTGTTGAACGCGTGTTCGAAATCAAATACCTAGGTCACGTTATCAATGATATGCTAAGTGACAACTCTGACATTCAGCGTCACAAGAAAAACCTTTGTGCCCGCGCAAACATGTTAGCTAGAAAATTCTCTAAGTGCTCTGCCGAGGTTAAGAACTCTCTTTTCAGGACATTTTGTTCTAACGCATACTGTGGTGAAATTTGGCTTGATCATACGGTGGCCTCGTGGCGAACTCTTCGCGTATGCTATAATGATGCATATCGCATTATCCATAGACTACCGCGCTATAGTAGTGCCTCGGAAATGTTTGCCTCTGCCCGAATAGATACCCTGGATGCTCTGAGACGCAAGTTGCTCGCCTCTTTTGTGAAGCGGCTCTCCAGTCCTAATGTTTTCCTAAAAGCGTTTGTATCTTCGGACTGCTTTTGGGTTTCTTCGCAAATCGGCACTTGGCGACGCCTTTGTTTCTTACAAGTGACCTAATCATTTTATTTATTAATAAATTATAATTATTTTGTTTTGCTTTATTTTTATTTTTAATCATTTTATTATTTTGTAGTAATGGCCATTGTGCTGTAATAAATTAAATTATTATTATTATTAAACTTTTATACTGTTCACAATGGAAGAAAAATTTAAAAACCACATAAAAAGTAAAATAAAATTACACAAAAAATGTTTTTATAATTTTTTTCCAAAATATAATAAAATATTTCTGGACATAATTTTTTTATGAGAAAGTATTCTCGCTCATTCGAGACGGCTGGTTTAAATAGCCATAATCGGAAGAATGTATATTAAATCGGTACTCATTTTTTTTTTTTAAGAAAGGAATTAATTCCATGCGCATGTACTCAAAGTAAAACAAAAGACATCTTCGCCCCGAAAAAACTTCATTTATTGGTAGACAGCTTCGTATACAATACGCTTTTTGTTTAATGTCAATAACTTGACAGATAGTAACATAAACTCAAAAGGAATTATAAATATTTTTTATTTTCAATTTTAGCCCATTATTTTATCGTGGTGTGAGGCTCACACTATGTGCCATAGCTGAAACTACTACGTACTTTACTTGCCTTTTTGCGAAACTCATCACGAAAATCCGATTATCCCTCAAACAAGTTCTCTCTGGCCTTCATAAAAAGGAGTTTTAAATATTTCGTAGTCCGGATCTGTCTTTGTAAGTTTTTCTCCGGCGATGTAGAAAAAGTAGGAGCACGAATGAGGTGGAGAAAATTGCTACGAAGCAATGGAAATATATTTTCACGCCCATTTCCACTGTGTATAAGTAGTTTTTTATTCAAACTCCCCGGGCCAGGAGGTTGGCTTATTTGAAGTCTGATATTGTCAAAAGGTGGCTATTAACCATTTTGAAAAGAAAATTCGTGCATACGAAATTTCCTCTATTTACTATTCATAGCCCTATTCTAGAGATTCTAAGTATATTGAGAAAATTTTATATTCGTTTTATACAGTGTCAAAATAAATGGTTTTACTCGCTCTTTGAATAAATTTATAAAATAAATACAGGTTTATGTTTCTGAATTACACTGTTACACTGAGAAAAAAAATTATTACACAAAACGTAGTTAAATATTCAATCTATGTATTTTATTTATTTATTTATTTATTCGTTTATTGTCGTTTATTTAATTTTTTAAAATTTTACTATTCTTGTTCTATTAAATTATATGTAGGTATATTTTCTTGCTTTTTAGAACACGTAATAAAAAATACTTTTATTCCAACGTTTCGGCGTTTATTGTACAGCCATTTTCAAGGATGAATTAAAAAAATAAATTTATAAATAAAATTAAGTAAAAATATTTGGACTTTTAAAAGTCAACTTGACAAATATATAAAATTAATTAAGGTGTACAGGTATAAGTGTTAATGAGTTAGTGAAAAGATTTATCTTAATATGTTTAGATATAAAGTGCTTAAGTTTTAAGTATTCTTTCTAAAGTTTATGGTATTGTTTGAATGTAATTTAATGTGAACCATTTCTAAAAATTTTCGTTTAAATTTATTTTTCTCCCTATCTAAAATTTTAACATTATCGAAGTCGAAAAAATGACCTTCATTGAAATGGTGAGTGCTGAGGGCTGCTTTATCCTTATAACAGATATTTTTACAACTGGATTTATGCTGTGATACCCTAGATTTGAGAATATTTTTTGTTTCACCTAAATAAAACTTCGTACAATTTTTGCAGTCTATTTTATAAATAAGTCCTGATTTTAAATTATCTGGGGTTTTGTCTTTTAATTTATTATAAAGTTGATTTATTGTAAAATCATTGTGGTTTGATATTACAATGTTTTCCTTTTTTTAAATGTTTGTAATTTTTAAACTTAAATTGGGTATTAAAGTTAATTTAAAATATTTTATATCGTTTGGATTTAATTGAGGATTACTATTTTGATTATTTTGTGTATTTTGATTTTGAAAAAGAATTGTATTAAGTAAGTTTAAAGGGTAACCATTTTCCAAAAGTATGTTTTTAATTTTATTTAAATTTTTATTGTGAAATTGCTGATCACTTAATTTTAAAATTCTATTTTTCAAAATTTTAACTGTATTAAATTTATATTTTTTATTTTGGAAGGAATCAAAGTGTAAATATCGATTTGAACTGTAAGGTTTTTGGTACCAATCTGTTAATATAGAACCATTTTCCTGTCTTATTAACGTAATGTCTAAATAGTTTAGTTTTTTATTGTTTTCTTTTTCGAGGGTGAATTGATTTTTTTGGTTAAATGAATTAAATAAATTTAACACATTTTGCTCTTCCCCATTAGGTTTTATTGTAAAAATATCATCAACAAAGATTTTAAGACAAACAAAATTAAATTGCAAACATCTGATTATTTCTTCTAAAATAAAATTCATAATTATTGCAGCAAAAATTGGGGAGGCTGGGTTGCCCATTGCTGCTCTACATATTTGTTTAAAAAACTAAAAAATAAAAGTATTTTTATTACGTGTTCTAAAAAGCAAGAAAATATACCTACATGTTTATTAATTGTTTTTTTTTTGAATGAAAAAAATCATGAGGATACATTTTAACGTTCTTATATCGGGAAACATAATTTAAAAAATGAAACTTTTTAAATATATTTTTTGCAAAAAATGGAGTGTGCCATATGTGGAACACTATGCAGTAAGAGAACTTATTAAGTATGACATATGTGAAACATTATGCAGTAAATAAACTTATTCAGTGTGACATTTTAAAAAGCAATTTCTGTCTTTATTAACATAAATGTATATTGCACTTTTCGCACATGATAAAGGATCTTCCCATACATTCTGGTAGTTTGCATCGCTGCCTGATACCATCTGTATAAATCGGTAGATGTTCGACTCTGTCCCGGCGTACTTCTTCTATTGGAACCTGCGCAAAGGGTCCTTTAGTTTTTTTTTTGGAAGGAATTTTCAATTCGACGTTTTATATTAAAAAAAAATTCTGTCGGTGGGTCGGTCGGTCTGTCTCTCCGAGAACGCTTTGTTCTAAGCTGGGATTGTTCTTGGTAAAACTCGGGGTGGGTAAGGGGTAAAACAAATTTTTTCAAAAACATCTTTTTGAATTTTTTTTTCATTTTTTTTTTGAAAAAAGTAAACTTTTAAAAAAAAAAATATGATTTTTTTTTTAATTTTTTATTTATTTTGCTTTCCCATTTTGAAAATTTTCAAAATTTCGGAAATCCTTGTATTCGTGCAAAAATTTTCTTTTTTTTTTGCGAATTTTTGCGTTTTATGACGTTTTATTTCGATATAAATCAATTTCAAGCAAAAAAAAAATTGTCGGTCGATCGGTCTGTCCGGGAAATCTTGTAAGCACGATAACTTAAGAACGCTTTAAGCTAGAGACTTGAATTTTGGCATACAGGTATGTTAATAAAAGTTCTCGCTCGGGATTGTTTTTGGTGAACATTGGCCTGCTGCAAGGGGGGCAAATGGGGAAAAATAAATTTTTTTTAGAAAAAATTTAAAATTGCTAATAGAGGTTTTTAAGGTTGCTGAAATTGAATCTGATAATAAAATTTCTCTAACTCCACCCCCGAGGGGGTGAGGGGGTGAATATTTTGAAATGTTTTCCAAATTTTCGTGAAAATTTGTAGATAGGGGTTTTTGAGGTTGATAAAAATGAATGTTGAAATATATTTTTTGAAACCCACCCCCTTAGGGGTGGGGGGTGATTTTTGTGAAAATTGGTATATTGACGTTTTTGGGGTTGCTGGAAGTGAATCTGATAATAAAAATGGTCTAACTATACCCCTACCCCCAGGGGGTGGGGGGTGATTTTGTGAAAGTTAGTATATAGGGGTTTTCAAGGTTGCTGAAACTAAATATGATAATAAAACACTGCTCAGTAAAAGAGCTTTTCCATTTTTCACCTCCGCGCGTGAAATTGATTTTTATTATCACATTTTTTTTCCTAATTTCACCCCTGAGGGGAGGGGAGTAGTTTTCGTGAAAACTGGAGTATTGGGGTTTTTGAGGTTGCTGAAAGTGAATCTGATAATAAAAATAATCTAAATTCACCCCCTGAGGGGTGAGGGGTAGTTTTCGTGAAGATTGGTATATTGGGGTTTTTGAGGTTGTTGAAAGGGAATCTGATTATAACAAAATTCTAACTTCACCCCCAAAGGGGCAGAGGGTAGTTTTCGTGAAAATTGGTATATTAAGGTTTTTATGGTTGCTGAAAGTGAATCTGTTAATAAAAAAATCCATTTTACGCGCGGAGGTGTAAAATGGGAAAGCTCTTTTACTGGGCAGTGTATTTATTTTTTCGTTTTCCAAATGTTTTAATGACCTACAGTATTATTTTGTTGGCATCTAATTTTTTGTTCTTTTAATGCATCCTGTGCCATTTCTAGCACATACCTATTAAAAAAAATATATACCAAAATAGGTTACCTGTAATTTTATGCCCATAAACCACTTTAAAAAAGTTTATATAATAACACAATATTTTTTATATTGCACAATTAGACCAGCAAATAATTTTAATTTCACTTTGAATTTTTAGGTTATGCAGTCTTCAGCTAACTTTTAGGAACGTTAATAAAAGTTCGCTTACTCTAGGTGGCCGGATTTTTTTTAGATATCTATAACAGGTTCAGTATTCATAATAATAAGTTACTGGTCCCTTGATTAATTGGTGGCACCACAAATAATGAAAAAACCAATTCGTACCATAAATGACACAGTATGCGGGAAGGTGTTAACTATTTAACTTTTTAACTGTTGCGCTCGTTAGTGCCAAGAATGATTTCTTTACAAAATGTTACAGACTTTATTAGGTTAAAATTTAAGTGGACAGTACCCAAAAATCAATTTAGAGGTACTTACAAGTGTACAAAATTAAGAAAATGCTTTAGATTGTTTCAGTGATTTATAAAAATTACACCGGAGCTTCAGGTCTACTTGGGAACTCAATAAAAGTAAGGGTCTGCTGCGGATTCAATTCGGTACAGTGCTGTTGCAGCTCTGCTTTGGTCTATAACAGGCCTCTGCAGCAGTAGTCCGGTTGTATACATTTTAATTGGCAATTTATCTTCAATTAGCAGTAAAGTCTTATGCTCCATTTGCCCTTTGGCTTTAAGTTTTGCTTTGATTTGTTCAGTTTCAGAAATAATATAAGTATGCTAAGAATAGAGTTACTTGAGTTATCTAGTGTAGGGTAACTCCATCTAGCGCCAGTTTTTTGACAACCGCCGGCAGAAACAAAGCTGGATGGAGACTCTAATCTAGTGCCTCCATTGAAGTATATGGTTTTCGACTGGCATCCCTGTAAAATGAAATTTTTTGTCAAACACGTCTAATTTTCATATTTTTTGTCAAACATTTACAAATGTCTAAAACAGAAAGAAAAATTAAGTTATGCTCTTTTGATGCAGGATTTGATACCACCATAAAATACATTTGTTACGAGAATGAAGTCTGTTGTGCAAATGGTTGCTGCTCCGAAATTGCTTACAAATACCTTCACTCGTGGTACTTTTGGTTAGTGATCTGTTCTATGGCCTGTTTCTTCTACTTTCTATCAAAATATTGCAAAAAGTTGGAAAAAGTTAGGAGGGCAAGACAAGATGCTAGAAGAGTGGTGTCTAATAACCAAATTATAAGGCATAACTGTGTGACTAGTAGAACTCCTGGAACAATAGAAAGCATTTTGGGAAATTTGTACAATTTTCCTAGCACTGAATCTTCTCTGACAGAAGATGAAGGTCCTCCGAAATATGTAGATGCTTTAAGCATGCCAAAGCCGGAAAACAAAATAGAAACGGTAGGATCTGAAAATTTGGATATCGAAGTGAATAATAATAATAATACTGATAATGGTAATGATACTGGTAATAATAATGGTAATACTAATGTTCCTACTTACGATGAAGCTGTAAAAATAGATATTATTAAATAATACATTTTTATATTAAATTATTTCACAATTGTAAATATATAACATTTTATACAATTATTTTAAATTTTTTAATTTAAAAAGTAATATTTTGATATATTAAAATGGTATACTTAACTAACACTAAGTGGAGGGCGTTCCGAGATATGTTACTATCTATACTAGTAATACGAGATAGTTTGAAAATATAACAGTACCCCTATTTACGAAACATTCACACAAAAAAACAATATTCTATTTTGGACCTAAATTTTACAATTTACTGCCATTAAAAATTAAAAAAACCTCTAACTAGTATTTAGTAATACTACTAGTAGTAGTACTACTATAGTTACTACTAACACAGTTACTAATATATTGTGATACAACTGGAATAAAAAAAAGTACTACATCACGGAACCTTGAGATTACCAAATTTTTAAAATTTTAGCTGTTTTAAGTGCTTTATTAAAAATAAAATTTTTAGGTTTATGTACATTATCAGTGGATTTAAAAAACGGCATAAAAACACATTCATTTCTCGAAAAAATATATTCATATTTGTAAAAATTACAGAAATTTATAAAACTAAAAAAATAACAGAAATAAAAATATATAATTAATAAAATAGAGAAAAACTAAGGTACCTTATTTAATAGCATTTAAAACTTTTAAAGGACCCCAAATCTTCATTCCTATATATTTTAGTTCAGGCGCGTAGAATTCTTTAATTTCTCGGCCATTTTCCTTACATTAGCCCCAAAATAGTAGTACGTTGACACATTTGACACTTAGAAAAATGTTTCAAACAAGATGACTATTATACTTAGTTTTATATATTTCTGACTTAGTTAAGTCCTTAATTGACTTAAGTGACAAGTTAGATTTAAATGGTACAATTTTTGGGTGTAGTACTTTTTAAAGATTGCAATTGTACTTCCTAGGTATCTAAATTTATCTTATTTTTTGTTTAGTACCTACAATTTTGTTAAATATTACAGATAAAATTACCAAATTATAGTGGTCTGCTGTCACACACAGACCTAGGTTTAGGTGACAGACCAAAAAGTTCAGAAATATAAAATAATTAAGATTTTTTACTTTAATGTTAGCTATAAAAACAAACATATATTCATGTAGTATATTTATATTTTATTATATTTTGTAATATTTAACCACTAAATAAATAAATACCCAATGTATAGGTAAATTACCTTACACAGGAAAGGGGGGTCTGAAATCTCTAATAGTTATTTATGGTACTAGTGCATAAAGTAAGATATTGCCCATGAGAGAATTAACCTGGCGTCAGCCAAGCAGGTTAATTTTCGAGAGGGCAATATCGGGTTACCCATGAGGTTTTATCTAATAAATAGCTTAGGAATTCATATTTTTATTAAAAATTTTAATGACATTTACAAGAAAATAATTTGACAAGTGACAATTGAGTGGGTAAAATAAATAATTATCCACTCAATAAAGTAAAAGCCACGCGGGGGTTATTATTGAGTTTATCTATTTAAAATAAAGCTGGTAATTGTCTTACTATCTGTATATATCGGATAAAAAATGTTTTAGTTTGTTCACAAACAACGTGTAACGTATTTGTTATGTTATTGTAATATCAATTTAATATTGACAGATTGTTTTTAGAGTGGCATGTCACTTTTAAAAAGAATACCAAAACCGCTTAGTGATTTTAATCTTCTAAATATAAATTTTAAAAACCAAACGTCAACGAGTTTCATAAATAACTATTTTGTTCAATTTAACATATAAATTTCCATAGATAGCCCGTTTTTCAAACGTAAAAATTTAAATTTCTCAAGAACGATTCGTAAGTTTTTTTTGAAAATTATATTAACTTCTGTTTTATTACCAAACTTTGGACATATGACGTAGATAAATTATTTTTTTTATAAAAGTTCCGACATATCTGGTAGCTAAAAGACATGCTACCTATATTTTATATCTCTCGCTTGGATCATAGGGTACTGAATTATTTTGCATAATTCATATTATCTTATAAAAATAATTTTTCGAATTCATCTGACTTGTGGTTTGTATTTTGACTGATCTAACTATTAGTTTGGGGAAAGAAAGAATACGCTTATTTAAAAAAAAAGTTATGGTCTTACTTAACCAAAAACAAACTTTGAAAATAAGATAGCATACACTTATAAATAATTTTATCAAATACATACAGATAATGAGACAATTACCAGCTTTATTTTAAATAGATAAACTCAATAATAACCTCCGCGTGGCTTTTACTTTATTGAGTGGATAATTATTTATTTTACCCACTCAACTGTCACTTGTCAAATTATTTTCTTGTAAATGTCATTAAAATTTTTAATAAAAATATGAATTCCTAAGCTATTTATTGGATAAAACCTTGTATGGCACTCATGGGTAAACCGATATTGCCCTCTCGAAAATTAACCTGCTTGGCTGACGCCTTACTTTACCCATTAGTACCATAAATAACTATTATATGCAATAATTAATTTTACTTTAATTAACATATATAGATATTGGACTCGAGTATTATGTAAATTGTATAAGTCCTAAAATATGGGTATTTCTATGAAAATCGGTTAACTTCATGTTATGCACATATATTTAAAATTCTATCAGTCTTATTTAATAAATATGACTATTATTTAACCGCCATTTACAAGTACTTTATCGTCCTAATAATAAATGTTATATATAAATTAGGATTATTTTAAAATTCGTCCTTACTTACTTAAAATATCAGTCCATTGTCGTTTCACTATTACAACTATTAACAATTAAGTGCTTATATTTTTAAAATTATTAGGTTTACACAGTTGTTTTACATTTAGTTATTTTTGAGGATACTCTCTTAAGTGTTAAGAATCAATAAATTTAAATTCTAAAATAATTTTATCACTTTTTTTCAAGTTAAAGTATCGTTCTCAATATCGGGCGTCAGTGACATGTGAAATTTCAAAATTTGCGGTTTTTTGCAGTGCTCAAAAGTTAATAGTCTATTCTCTATAAACGAACGAATTAAAGTTAGCAGTAAACACCATTTGTTGCGAGTCAGCCATTTCGAATTTAGTACTAGAGACGTACTTGTGTTGAGAACACGACAGTAATTCTGTTGTAATTTATTGGTAATTGTTTTTGAATTTAACTTTTTTTGTGAATAATTAGTATAGAAACTAAAAACGCCAGTATTTTGTTTCAATCAAAAGATTTTCTTTGTTTTTTTAACGACATTCGTCAGTCCCTTGTACATTTTCACTCCGCTTTAAAACATTACTTTGTATATTTGAATTTCGCACCTACGTGATTCCTTGCAGTCCCGAGCGGGGGAACTAAAATTTTTCCTAACGGTTTTTTTTTTTGTAAAAATTTTTAATTCTTTTGGAGCTGCCCTATAATAATTGTGTCGCCTATGATATGATTTGGAATTTAACTAAATAGAAGTGATATTTTCCCACCAAAACCTCGTTTTCTTCTGGAATCCTGAACCCTCAATAAACCGCCCTAGGATAAGAAAGTGTCCCGCGGCAGTCCCTTGGTCATAAAAAAGACAAAAATTGATGTGGATAGATCTCGACGCGCTGATTTCAAAAATATAGGCACATAATACTAACAGATTAATATTTTGGAAAATATGAGCGAAATAAAATTACCGAAAAAAAAAAATTGTTTCACCGGGTTGCAAGTGTATGTTCCTTTTAAATACATTATAACCCGTTTTCCATTAAAAATGTTATAAAAGAACAGAATTAAAAATAAAAACCATGTGACTCAAATTCATCTGAAAAGTTACTCGACTTTCATAGAAGTACCCATATCCATAAGTGAATACAATGAAACAGAAGCGGTTAAAATATGTACACTTCTGAAAATAAATATGATGACAATTTTTCATAGATGAAGTGGTTTTATACCTTTTTTTTAGAAAACAACATATTTTGTTTATATTTTGCACACTACAGACCACTAGATGTAGCATATAATCAATTTGTAAAAGGTTGCTTTTTTTATTCTGATTCAAATTAATTTATCATAAAAAATCGTAGAATTTTAATAAAACAAAATACTTATCCTTTATATAAGGAATCAATCTATGAAATTAAAAATAAAATTTTTTATTAAGAAACTTTTAACCCGAAAAGAAGTTTCTGGAAGTCACAAATAGTAAATTATTTAAAGATAACATAGTTCTTGTTCTTCTTTTTTCTCAACCTTAATAAAAAAACAAATATAAATCGGCAGAAATAGGTATTTCCTTCTTTCAGTCGCTCGGTAAATTCAATATGTCCAAACGAAATTCTCATGTTAATCCGATCTTTTGACATTAATATTAATAATACTTTATGCACAGACCAGTGTGTTTAGTTTATGTTTTAAGATCCCAGGTATATTTTTTCATAATTTCCCATTGTCTTGTTGCCATATGCTCTAGAAAATATAGGATCATGTCAAATATTTGTCAGCGTACACTGTAAAAAAATAATGATAAAAAATAATGATTTGGATACTCCGCAAATAAATTCCTTGAGCTTTAGAAAATAAGCATGTTTAGCAGTGATATGATTTTTTGTTGAATCGGCAAGTATCTCGGCGCCTGCTGAAGCAACATCGATGCCAGTTTTATCAGAGCTATGGGGGGGGGATGAGAGTCATCAACTCTTTGTCGAGGGGATAAAAGTTGAAATTTTGGACTAAAAAAGTTGTGATTTTCGACCCACTAAATCTTCTTCGCTCCATATCAATTATGTCACATAATAATAATTTATAATAATAATTTATGTGTCCAAAATTCAGCGTATTTATACAATTCCCCAACACCTCATAAAGTATTTGGGAATCGTGATTTATTGAAGTTATATTTAATTATATATTATATTTAACTTTTTAAAATTGATTGCTGTTTTAAGCTAAAAAAAAACCTCGTTGAAATGTCATAAAGGCACGGGACTAGATTAGTCAGTCGGATAGCCCTGGTAACTTAAAACATAGGGCTCTATGATTAAACCAAACAAAAAAAACCTAATAGAATTCAATAAAATTTGAGATGATCTTGTCGGTTCCTGTCACTTTGGCAACTGTGGTCATTATGTTGGTGTAAAAGTACATAGAAACTTAACCTTAGATTTTATTATTTTGAACCCGGTCTCATATTGTCACTTTAACTAGGAAACTTTGAAAGAGTTCAAGGTTTGCCCGCTTGAATTGGAATCTTTCAGTTATTTGTGACATGTCTCAAAAAAAAAAATACTATACAGGCTGATCAATAACTGACATGCCAAAATCTAAGAGGTGATTTTACATCCAAAAATATGAAAAAAAGTTTCTACAAAGGTTGGTCCGGAAATGAACCCTAAGGGAGATACGGCCCTTCGAAGATGACATATTAAATGGGGATCAAAAAAAAGCATCAATAAAATTTTGTGCTACATGGCTATTCTTCATTTAAAACTGAGCAAAAAAGTATTCTTCACCAAAAAATCTAGATTTAATATTAAAGGAGTAATAAAAAAGTCCAAACCTAGCCTTTTAAAAAGTAAAGTTTTTGGTGGCACAAAATGTTATTTCCTCTTAATTCCATTTTTGTTGAAAACGGTTGCTTCTACAGTGTTACACTATATGACATTTTTTATGTATATTTACTCAAGAAATCCATAGTTTTTACAAAAAATCTAAAAAAAAGTACACATAAAAAAGTTTGGGGCAAAAGTGTGTTAAGCTTAATACATTTTTCCGTCTAGGGACGCCTCTGGATAAATTTAAAAAAATAAATTAACATAAACTTATTGCCCTCATTAATACTAGTATACATGCAAAAGCTCTTCGCTCTAGCTTAAAGGGTACCAGAGTTATTAATTAAAAACCTTATTTTTATTACTATTTTAAAGGGCCTTAGCTCCCTTAGGGCTCATTTTTGGACCAACCTTTATAGGAATTTTTTTGATATTTTTAGATGCAGAATCACCTCTTAAATTTTGGCATGTCAGTTATTGAACACCCTGTATAAAAAAAGTACTGGGTTAAGAATGTAAGATACATATTTTTTCAGTGTAAGTGCGGTGTCTACTAAAGCATGTTTAATATTGGATTATCTGTGTTTCCGACGTATTTCAAACAAAACTTTGGTAAATACAGGTGTGCAACTTAACACATGTCAAAACTTAGACGCCACTTTACCCACTCGACTACTTAATTGCAGCAATAAGCGATCAAGGGTGCCATAATAGCAATAATTGGAGGATGTAATGCTTAAAAACACTAAAAAGCGTGACACTTAAATAGCTTAAAAGGCGTAAAGATGTCGCAACTAAGTGCTCATGAATTACTTATTAACAACCGGTAATGAGCACTAGAGATGACTTGATTTTTCGTGAGAAAAAAATGATGGGCATTATTTTGGTGCATAAATGATTATTACTTATAAACCTACTCTTCGTAGCTAAACCTATTGAGCATAAGATAATGTTCGACCGAAAAATCATTTTTTTTTGCATTTTCGGCTTAAGAATGTCATGCAACGTCGAGAAAATGTGAAATTGTGGGTGTTAAAAAAATATCTGTCTGTCTGTACGTAAACCTTATAACTTTTGAACGGAATTTCCGATTTGAAAAATTCTTTCACCGAAGGATTCAGGACCTTTTCTATTTACCTCACATTAAATACGGTTAACATTGGCGTAGGGCAAGGGTGGCAAAATGGAAAAAAACTATAATTTTTAGCGATATCTCACTTATTATTTATAGTAGGACAATTTTTTTTGCATAATGTCTGATTCTCTACAAAAACATATGTGATCATTTTTATCGTAGGACTATTAGTTTCCGAAATATAGGCTTTTTAATAAATTTTGATATATTTTTACATTTTTAACTAGTAAAATTTCAATCATAGGTAAAATCAATTTTAATTAATTTTTCTTTTAATAAATTTCTGATAATGGTACGGCCAGAAAACAATCTGATAAAGCTACGAAGAAAAAACACAAGGATATGGTCTAAAAATACAGGAATAGTGAATTTAGTTTTTTATCTTATTTTATAAACTTCCTTATTTTTCCACCCGTCTAGAAAAGGTACCCTTTTCATATTTTCTGGTCTTTCCTTTTTTCTAACTTGAGACAAGGCCGTGTTGTGATTTTTTTAGGTGCGGAAAGATCAAAATTTTACTCCCTCGGGTGGTCAGTTGATAAACAAAAAAAAAGTCAAATGCAATCAATTACCATCTTATTTATGACCTCAGGTTTAAAATTTACTAAAAAGAGTTCAACAACAGCAGTTAATTAACATCCAGCAAACATTTTACTTAATTATTGACATAAAAATGTTAAAATAATAATGACTGCCCAGTAAAAGAGCTTTCCCATTTTACACCTCCGCGCGTAAAATGGATTTTTTATTATTAGATTTACTTTTAGCAGCCTTAAAAATATACCAATTTTCACGAAAACTACCCCCCGCCTATTATAGGGTGCAGTTAGAACTTTTTTATTGTCAGATTCTCTTTCAGCAACCTTAAAAACCTCAATACACCAATTTTCACAAAAACTACCCCCCACCCCTATATACCAATTTTGACGAAAATATTGAATATATTTAAAAATATTTACCTCCTCACCCCCTCGGGGGTGGAGTTAAAAAAACTATTATCATATTCAATTTCATAAACCTCAAAAACCTCTATATAGCAATTTTCAAATTTTTCTAAAAAAAATGTATTTTCCCCACTTTCTGCACCCCAATGTTCACCAAAAACAATCCCGAGCTATAACTTTTGGTAACATACATATGACAAATTTTAAGTCTCTAGCTTAAAGCGTTCTTAAGTTATCATGCCCACAAGATTTCCGGGACAGACCGATCGACCGACCGACAATTTTTTTTTGCTTGAAATTGATTTATATCGTCACAAAACGTCATAAAACGCGAAAATACGCAACAAAAATTTTTGAAAATTTTTGCACGAAAACAAGGCTTTCCGAAGTTTTTGAAAATTTTCAAAATGGGAAAGCAATAAATTTGCTAGTAGTGAAAAAAATAATACATAAACCGCGGTAGAGAAAATTATTATAGCCTCGCACCCTTATCTCCCTCGATGCTACGCGTCTCGGGATTTAATAAGACCGTCTATAAAAAATGTATTATATACCTTGGTATATAATTACCATTATTAAATTACTAAACTTAAAAAATTAACCATATCTAATGCGAACGGTTTACTATGAAATGCGTAGCATTACATATCATCACTGCTTGTTTAGTCTATTTAAAATACTTAAGTAACCAATTTAATGTGTTAGATTGCGTTTAAAAAGCTGTCAAATGGTTTTCAGCAGGTGAAGGCTACTTAAAAGGCGATGATCTTAATTCTTTTTAATTAATGAACATATTAGGCGGCCTATTATAGGTGGGTAACATCTGCAAAATTAATTATTACCTATTTATAATAACAATAATAATTATACGAGTGGTGCCTTATTCCTTACCTAAGCTTTATACCATCATGTAATAGTAATTATATAACAAGGTCAGAAGACATTTTTTTATAGCCGAGAGTATTAAATCCCGAACTGCGTGGCAGCGAGGGATTCAAGAGTGCGAGGCTATAATTATTATAGTCTTCTCTACCGTAGTTAATATATTAGTTTTTTCACTACTAGCACTATTTAACTATTTTTAATCAAATAACAGTTATTTTTGGTACTAGTGGGTAAAGTACGATATTGCCCATGAGAAAATTAACCTGCGAGGCGTGAGCCAAGCAGGTTAATTTTCAAGAGGGCAATATCGGTTTACCCATGAGTGCCATACAAGGTTTTATCCAATAAATAGCTTAGGAATTCATATTTTTATTAAAAATTTTAATGACATTTACAAGAAAATAATTTGACAAGTGACAGTTGAGTGGGTAAAATAAATAATTATCCACTCAATAAAGTAAAAACCACGAGGGGTTATTATTGAGTTTATCTATTTAAAATAAAGCTGGTAATTGTCTTATTATCTGTATGTATTGGATAAAATAAATTAATAACAGAAATTATATTTCTGGAAATATTCATAAAAATCAAGTAACCTTGATCAATGACATTTCCTCAAATAAATACTTTGAACTGATGTTTAAAAATTTAGTTTTTTTTTATAGTATTTAGCTAATTATTGATTGTATTAATTGGTACTAATTATAATTAATTATATTTAATAAATAAAAAGTTATTTAAAGCTATTTTCTTGGATTTAATTAGTAAAAATTGCACAAAGAATTGAAACATCTAAAGTGACAGAAATCAATTGTTTATAAAATTTACTCCTACTAGAAGAGAAAAAATTAATTAATGGTATAGGTGAAGAAAATTGATTTCACAGTCTAAAAACATGATAACTAATGGTATATTATAAAGCTAGTAGTGAAAAAAGGATATTAATGTACCATACTTAGTAGGGTGACCCACCAAAATTTTAAATTGAAAAATGTGGAGGTCTCACCCCTTAAATTTGTTCGTTCGGGTAAGAGTATCATTCCTGATTTTTTTTTTAGAATTTTTGAAAAAATATAGAGGTCGCTCACAGCAATTTTTTGTAATTTAATAATATATATGACTACGCTCACACAATTTTAAGAAATTTACATATTTTACCTGAAAATGGGATTCAATACAGTCAAAAAATATTTTTGTTATATATTAACATTATTATTATTATTATTAATAGTTGTTATCTTTCAGCTTTGATAAAAGAGGGGAGAAACGTTAGAGAGAAAATAAAGTGACGCATTAAAACCTTCCAAAAAATCTGAGTTTTATTACAAACCAGAAAATTACGATTTATTAATTTTTTTCTGGACACCTTTTATATCGAATAAAAAAAATTACTACATATTTTATGTATGTATGTTTAGGACTTTATCTAAAGATAAAAATAAAACTTAAAAATTAAAATTAATTGCCTAAAACCCGAATTTATCTCTCCAAAATGTTAAAAAATATATATTATTTTATTCTGAATATCCAATAAAAAAATATAATGCCTTTTATGACATATTGGTCTACACGCACAATATTTTAAGATAATGAAAAGAAAAACTTTGCCTGTCACTACGCCTAAAATGGACCAATTTAGTGAATTTTCGAACTTAAAAGAAAATATTCTGATTTTCATTAGGTTATCCATTTATTATCCCTTTACGGCATAAAAAGAATAAAATAAAAAATCCTTCGTCCTTAAAAAACATAAATAAGCTAAAGAAACATTACTTTTAAAATAATGACTGAGAGCGACCTCTAGATTTTTTTCAAAAATTCCGTAAAAATTCAGGGGTGAGACGCACAAAATTTTTCAGTTTCTAATTTTGGTGGGTCACCCTAATACTTAGTGTATAGTGATACGTATACACGCTTGGTTTATGCTGAAGTTACTTGGTTTATGCGGAAGTTACTTGGTGTATGCTGAAGTAAGTAAAACAAAATTAAAAATTTGATCAATAAAATATGATATTTCTTTATTGATTAATTTTTAATTAGTTAGTTTAAATTACATTATACATTTACATACATACATTTAGTTTAAATAACATTATGCATTTACCTTAAATTAGCCTTTAATTAAAATATTAATTATTTTTTAATATTTAATTCTAATGGTAATTGTTGGCTTGTAATATTTCCTGTTCTTAAGTACTGCCTAATAACGGTAGTACAAATAAAACAGTCCTCTAATATGACGATTAGGTCTTTTGGTGTAAGTCGGACGTAATGGCAACAGCTCGGTAACTGGCCATAAGTCTAGCGGAGCAGGCTATAAAATTAATTAGAGCCATAATAAAGTTAGTTGGGAGTAGTACCACGTATCAAGTGTGGAGGTACCGTCGCCCGGGGTCGAACCGCCGTGGTTAATGGTACATTGTGCTCTGAGATACGACCTCCTTGCGTTGCAGTTGGGCGGTACTGCCGCCTCTTCGTTATATACTGAGTGACGTTGCCACCTCGTACTATCTTGTTAGTACCAGCGCGCCTTGAGCCCAGGCCACTTTACATTGAATGAAGATATCGGAATAATAAGCGCAATGGACACAACTTTACCAGATATTTATCACTTGGTCGTTTTTTTACGGTCGTACCGCATATCTAAAACGGTTTATGAGGCCATTTCAAATACTATGAGAACAGGAAACTCTATGCTTAAACGCAACTATATTGTTTATATTTTCTCAAGGTACGCTTTTGTATTTTACTATTGGTTGTCTATTTTTGCCATACAATATAGGCCGGCAAGAAAAAATATAAAATTGAAAATAAACTAATCTTAAATTTAGATATTTAATAGGTAATAATTACATAAAAACATATTTTTTTGGAAAGAAGCGTATTGGGAACGTTCAAGTATTACGTATCGCAAATTGTACCAAAATTAATACACTTCATACCCCGTTTCTTGCGTTATTATAGATTATAGAGATTTCATATTTTGGCTACCCCCCCTAATAGGGGGTATGTTAGGGGGCGTAGCCAATATATGAAATCTCTACAGCAATAAATAAAGTGAAAACCGGGGTATGTTGTGTATGAATTTTGGTACAATTTGCGTTACGTAATACTTAAACATTCCCATTATAGTTTAACAACGGAAAAATTATAAGATGTAATAGAAAAAATAATACCAGCCTATGCATTTTTTAGATCTTACGGCTCCAGTGTCGGACTGGACAAGTGAGATAGTGAGAAAAATCTCACTGAGGATGTTTTTATTTTCGGGGGTAAGGAACTTTTTTTTTAGCCATCAAAATTTTTGACAACAGGGGTACAAATTTTTTTTCTGAGGTGAGGACCTTTTTTTTTGGGGATGAGGACTTTTTTTTACTCACTAAAAGGAAAAAAATACTTGGGGGCCCCCTAGGTGACAAATCTCACCAGCCTCGGGCTCCCAGTCCGTATTATATGAAAAACTTTTAAATATAGTTAGAGGCTAATTACTTACTTTTTACGCACAAATGTTATAATTAACGTATATTAGAATATTTATGTAAAAATAACCAATAAGTTATAAAAACAGATAATTCTCTGTACGCCTTCAATATTATTTTCATAAAGCATCATTGTTTTAAATGAAAATTTAATATTGAAAATGACGGGTTTGTACACCATTTATATACTTTGACTCACGGATATGTGGCTACGGGAAGAATGTTAGGAATGCGTGTGCAAGTGAGAGGCCTGTTGTAGGAACGCACGCCTTATAAAGCTTTTGACGGAAAGAAGAGAGCGCGAATGATTCCTCCCCCTTTCGTCGTAGACTTTGTTTCACCCGTCATTTTAATAGGTTACTGTATTATTTCGAAGCCTTTGGCTTCGTTTACACCGTAGGGACTTTATTTTAAGTTCGCGTACCAAATGACGTCTTAGGAGTTAAAGCTCGGTATAAACAATGTGGACTAAATTTTAAGTACCCATTTTAGGTCCGCAAAATTTTGCTGGATTAAACGCAAATAAATGCGGTATAAATGCTTCAGACCAAAATCGAAACTTATTCTTGGTCAAGGACTTTTCGACTCGAATGTTTTGTAATTTGTAGATTATGTTCAAAAGTTTTAAATTTTGTTTGCTTAAGTATAATACATTATTATTATTAATAATAAGATACAATAAGGTGTTTTTTTGAAATTGACCTTTGAAACATCAAAAAAAATCTACAGGACTATTTAAGATGGCGCGAACTTTGAAAAAGTACACGAGCTTGCTGGTGTAAATAGTCATGACTAAATATAGTTTTTCAGCATTTTAGTACCAGCACTAAAATAGTCCTTCCGGTGTAAACTAAAGGCCTATCCAGAAGCTTGCATAAGAACATAAAACATAAGAATGCGATGCCGTGATTGGTTTACAAGATACATGGCGGCACATCAAGCCAATCACGGCATCACATTCTTATGTACTATGTTGTTATGCGAGCCTGTGGATATGCCCTAAGCCTTTTTCCACATCCTTCATTTTTCTATCATAAAAACCATTTTATTCGCTTATTTTGTGCATTTTTTGCAGGATTACCGATGATTTCCTTGATTAAAGTATTGTTTACTATAGTAACTTAAGTAGATATATATCTACTTAAGTTTAAATTTTAAAAAGTTTTTTCACATCTTCCATCTTTTCTATCCTAAATTATAACATTTATTTTATTCAATCTCTTTTTTATTTTTTTCTTTTTAAGTTCATATTTTCTTTGTTTGTTTTTCAATGTCGCAACCTTCTTTTCTTTTTCTACTAAAGTTTGTTTAATATATTTTTCTAGTTGTCCTATCTTGACTCATTTTTTTATTTAAACTCCTAATCATCAGTCCAGTAGTAGTACTAGTAGTACTATTTTATACGGGTTTTGTATGCAGTTCTTTTTGTCCCTAGTTCTGTCCATTTTGTATCTTTAATTCGTCCATTTTTACCTTTAATTATATTTATTTATGACTAAAAAAATTAAACAACCACAATTAATTTTAACGGTTTTATCAAAAACCTCATACATATAATTTTCTGTCCACTCTACTTGCTATTTTATCGCTTGCCCATTTTTGCCATACACAATCGTACTGATTGTCTTGCAGAAATTATGCAGCTGATTTGTAAACAATTTTAACTAGAACTTGATAATACAATGACTATATTTTACAAGCCAATCCTTTATTCTTCTTTGGTACAAACTATCCCAGAAAGAGAGATAAAAACTAACGAAGCCTCCTGGAGCATAAATAAGATTTTTGGAATAAGTGAAACATTATTTTTATTATACAGAGCGGTCCAAAAGTCACCCCCCCCCCCCGCTCTTCACTTTTGAACGAGTTTAGATATCGACTCTTAAGTAAGACAACTTAAACTATCTTCAAGCATATAATTGATAGTTACATAGTTTCAGCTCTTAAAATTTGGACAGGAGGGCATAGGGGGTCATTTTTTAAATGGAAAGGGGGTTCGTGTGATACATTATTTTAAAGCTTATTAAATTCTATATTTAACTATATATTTTTTAATTTTTTTTAACATTTTTTTTTTGGGTTTAAAATAGGGTTAAAAATGGCTGTTTAGGTCAAAATTTCTCTAAAAAAAATCAAACAATATTTTAAAAATTACTAATTTCGTGATGAAAAAACGTAAATTATAGTTTTAAACTAATTTTAATTGACATAAATAAAAATTAACAAAAAAAAACATCAAAAATCGTATTTTTTTAGCACAGAAAATTGTAAAATTAAAACCTTATTTTTTTTTAAAGAATTAAAAATATCCAATAGAGAAATTTATTTTCTCTAAAATGATGTATCACACGACCCCCTATTTCATTTAAAAAATGTCCCCCCATGTCCC
This sequence comes from Brachypterus glaber, assembly GCA_958510825.1. NCBI lineage: Eukaryota > Metazoa > Arthropoda > Insecta > Coleoptera > Kateretidae > Brachypterus > Brachypterus glaber. Next base: position 63,016,894 of record OY294044.1, on the reverse strand, counting down.
CCTGCCCACATTTTAAGAGCTGAAAGTATCAAATATATGCTAAAAGATATTTTAAGTTGTCTTATTTAAGAGTACTTAATTTCAAGTCGATATCTCAACTCGTTCAAAAGTTAAGAGGGGAGGGGTGACTATTGGACAGCTCTGTATATATTTCCTTGAGGAGAGGTATGTGGAATTTTTAAAATAAACAAATTTAATAACTCTAAATATAATAATTTAAAAAAAATCGTCGGATAATCGATTTTTTCTACCACAAATTCACACGATTTAGAGAGCGAGAAAGTGTCTGTCATAATATGTCATAATATTATTTCATATGCTTGCGAAATAATATTAGATCTTATACTTTTTCCAAAAAAAAAAATCGTCGGATAATCGATTTTTTCTACCACTTGAAAACGTCAAATTTCACACGATTTAGAGAGCGAGAAAGTGTCTGTCATAATATGTCATAATATTATTTCATATGCTTGCAAACTTTAAACTGCTGTTAGAAAATAAATTAAAATTTGATTTTGATTTGCGCTAATAATTTGAGCAGGACCTTAGGGGTTAAAAAAATGTTATATTTAACTGATTATAGTAAAACAATATTTTTAAAGTTTATAACAAAAATGCTTTAATTAGGTTGTATCCATATGGTTACACGGTGCCTTAGCGGGTTAAAAATGTAAAAAATTACAGTTTGTTCCATTAAAAAAGACATTTAAACCACTTCCGGCGAAACTGGAAGTGAAACAAAAAGACTAAATCCTCCATTTTATAGCCAATGTAAACTTATATAAATCTTCCAAGTTTCGTTTTTATCGAATGAAGATTACTCTTAATTTTGGATGTTATTTATTTTTAGCAGAGAATATTTTGCTCACATGAGTGATATCATAACCTTCTACCGCACTAAGCCGCACGAGCCCTGTTTTGGTTTCCAAAAAAGAAAAACGAAGTTTCATAAACAGAACATAAAATCATTTAAAAAACATTAACTTCCTATACATCTATGTATACCTCTAGTCGCCATTAGGCAACGATGCAATGTAAATTATTTATGCCTAGTTATTAATTACACACACAGTAAAGTATATCGTTGGGTATATTTTTTCTTTATAACTTTTTTCTCTATAACTTATTTTTTATTTCTAAACTTAAGTGCAACATAATATTATTTATATAAAGAATTATGTTTTGTTTATGTTATTTATTATTTCACCTGACTTAAACGGTTAAAAATCCCTCAAAAATCAACAAATATTAAACTAGCCTTTTGTCCTTAAATAAAATAAATTTTGGTGCTTTATTAAAACAAACAAGTTGTGAAGACATGTAATGCTTCGCATTTCATATAATACTCCCCTCAGTATTTAGCATATTGCGTTTTCTTTAATATACTTTGCAACACATTTCTTTGAGTTCGTGCTCGCTATTTTTATATTTTTTGAGTAGTTGTGCCCCCTATGAATTTTTTATTTTTGTTTTTTTTAATAGAGTTCTTCATTTTATAGAACCTGTTTTTTGGGTTTTGGGTTATCTACCTATAGTAGTATAATATTAATGACGACACTGCACCCAATATTGTAGGCGGAGTGTTTGTTAAAAATGAATTCGCGATGTCGCGCCGTCGCGACTTGTCGCTAAGGGGCGTGTAAGTAAACAATTAATTTTTCCTACTACCTAGTTAGTAGATAGTGCTTATTTTCCACCAGTTGCCATGACAGCGGTCGGAAAGTGAAAATTAGCTGATTTTACATATCTGCTGACTGAGAATGAGTAAACGTGAAACACAGAACCTCAATTTGACAAATTAATTTTTATACAATTTTTGCGTTATTTTGGATGTTTAGGTATTAGGTCGTAGGAAAAATAGTATACGCAACTCGACGCAAACCATTTTCGAGTGCCGTTTTTACTCGTAAAAGAATAAGCACTCTCGTGCACTGAAAACTAGGTTCGCGTACTCGGTGCGTAATATACTTCTGCGCATCCAGTTTACAATTTAATGACTATCACATTCTTATAACGCGTCGACTCTAAACGAAAAACCTGACACACGGACAGACAGACGGTTTTTTGAAAGTTGTTCAGAAATCGATAAAAACAAACTTGTGTTTAAAAACAATCGTATAATTCTCATCTAGTCATGAGACTGTGAAGAGTATAAATAAGGGTGGTTTGTCGGATATCGTTTGTAACATTATATTTGGGGGTAGTAAGTGCCCTCTTGTAGGGTTAGTTTAAACAAGAGGAAGCCCTTAATCGGTTTACATTTAAAGTTAACCGCCCTGTTTGTTTTTCAATTACGTGTGTTACCCTCTGAAGATGCGATACATCGTTACTATACTCTTTGCAGCCTTGTAACTAGAAGAGTTTTATATGCATTAGATTTATTCAAAATTTTCAATAATATAAGTGAATTGGTGACCTTCTTCATAATTGATAACTGTTTAGATTTATGTCTAGGTTTGATTCAACAATATTTAAAGCTTATAAAATAATATAAAAAATAATAAAAAATAAAAAAATACTTTGCTTTCTTAGAATTTGTGCGCATGTACTGTTTTTCTTAAAATTTACGAGAGAAACTAGAAAAAATATTAAAATATTCCATCAATCTATTTTTCAATCGTCGTAAAGAGTATGGTAGACTACACAGTTTCAAACTGCTGGCCCTCACCAGTACCAAACTTCAACTCTATACGCTGAGTGAGAAAAAATTTCATCATCATCAGTAGTTTGTTTGGATATTTAAGAAACAGGCTGTGTCTATGGCTCATTTGTCAAAAATATGAAGTAGTTTGGACTTGACTTGGCGATGGGAGCGGGGAAAGGGGGGGAGGGGGATAAGTAGGGATAGAAGGTGCGATGGGAGTAAAACTAGCTCACTGATGCTGTGAATGCATCTGTCCTGAATTGGTGGGTACCATTACTGGTTGACGATTCCTTAATGAGGAAGTTTTTGATCTTTTTTTGAGTGTAGTGGATTTCGTAATAGAGAAAGTTTGAGATAAGGGGGTTTGGGTGATCTAAATTGTCTTGTATAAAAGACTTGCTGTGTCTGATGATTTCCGTTTTTGGATATAGTAATGCCAAGGCATTTCGCATGGTTTTATCAGTTAATGGCTTGGCCATTTATCTGAATGGGTTGAGGTGGGACTTTTCTAATCCTAGAGATTAGAATGCCTTTTGTTTTGTTGGCATAAATTTCAGACTTTATTCACTTTAAGATTAAATTATTAGATTGATTTATATTTGTGCGCCATCTATTTGTAGACTTATACAACTACTCATACATTTCCTAATTAGAAGACTGACTGATAGTTGAAGACTTGTATGTCTTAAGAATATAATACCACTAAGGGAATATATACAGGCTTGCATAACAAGCATAGTACATAAGAATGCGATACCGTGATTGGCTTACAGGATACATGACCTCACATAAAGCCAATCACGGCATCACATTCTTATGTACTATGCTTGTTATGCGAGCCTGTGGATATGCCTTAACGTGCGGGTAGATGTAAAATTTATATTTTTATAATTTTGATTAAAATTTAAAACAAATCCTGTCCTCATAGAAAAATTAAATTAACTTTTTCGGGACGGGGAACGACGGGCAGCAGATTTACTTTGTCCAGTCTGCTTTAATGACGATTATGGTGCCAGCACTAGTTAGTGCTGATTGGAATTTTTTCCCAGTGTGTCATGGAAAAGGGGCTGTTGGTGAAGTTGGAAGAACAATCAAACGTCTTGCAAAAGAGTCCTTTCTTGTCTGACTGGCAACAAAAATTTATGCAACTCCGGTCTTTTCCCATCCCGAAAAGGTTAAAATAATAGTTACTCATACTTTTTCCAAGGAAATATTCCCATAATACAAAGTTGTGCACCCATTTTTGGGCTCGCTATTTTTTCGTAATTTGATTTTTTTTTCTACGTGTTTAAATAATGAAAATATGACTAAAATAAATTACAATTCAAAATATGTATATGTAAGTTTGTTTTAATGACAAGAAACATAATAATTTTAAAAAAATCGACAAAAAAAATTTACAGAGGTCTTCACATTTTGAATAAAAAAAAAACTGGGGAATCAAAATATCTCTAAAGTTTAAAAAACCACACTATAGGGGTGCAAACTTTCAAAAACTAAATGTTAAGAATAAATGCACGATTTTTCAAATGTTTAGACAAAATTGTAGAAAATTTGAAAAATTCCTTTTACTAAAGTAAAAAGTAAATAAATAATTGTAAAAATAAAAAATAAACTTTTAAAAATTGAGCAGATCTTTCCAAATAAATAAATTTTGGAAAAAAAAAATATTTAATTACATTTTAGGAAAAAAACTTTATTTCACTGTGAAGAGTGTATACTATGAAATGCGAAGCATAACATATATTTACGGCTTGTTTTTTATATTCTCATTTTAATTCTTCTTCCTTTTTAAAACTTTTTAAAAAATATTTACATATGTTAATAGATGCTTAAGTAGTTTATTTACACATTCTTCTTAGTTATTATGACAAGATAAATATTAATAACTTGTGCTGAAATATATTTTATTTTTCTGAAGTGCTTTTATACGGGAAATCTATATTTCTTAGGGATTACATACAATTACATATATCTAATTACATATTTCTAAATCTTGTTGATACCGTAATTAAAGTGAATTAACAAAAAAAACAATCGATTAGTCGCCACTAGAAAAATACTAAAATTTGACACAACTACACATGTACCTACAACCAAATATTTGGTTGCCATGGCATATACAGAATGACAGTGTTATTTTTACAAATTCTACAAAGGAAAATATGAAAAAAAGTTCCTATAAACATTTGTCTAAAAATGCATCGTAAGGAAGCTAAGTCCCTTTGAAAGTGGCTAAAATATTCGGTTTTTATTTAATAACTCAGGAACCCTTTGGGATATATACTCTGCGCATTATCTATCTGAGTTGATGATCATTTGTTTCCTGTTGTATGGTTGGCAGAATAAATTTAGTTCCCTATATAAGGTTGCTATCTTGTTTCAAATTCATTGTCAATCAAAACATCATTTTGACGTTTACAAAAAAAATACAAATAAGTTGCTTTATCAAGAAGAAATCACAAGAAAAGTCCTTAAAAAGGAAACTAAAGCATCAATCTATAAATATTTTGTTTAAATGAAGCAATATAATGCAGTGCTCAATAAAATTTTAATGTAAACGCTGTAACAGAAAATTTTTAAGTTAAAATAATACTGGTCTATAATTTTATTCAAAAAATATAATTTAAAGTTTCGATCACCAGCTTAGGTAACGTAAAATTTTATTTTAATCACATTGTGAATAAAAATTTATATTTATTATAATTTTAAACAAGCTTTCACTTTTTAAAAAGATTTTTTTATTATTTTTAAGACGTAAAATGTCAGTAAATTTAACCCAAATTTTAAAAATTGTCAAAAGCACAATGGGCAACAAAAATATCACTAAAAGTCATTTTTAAACCACTAATCATAGCTTTTTGATTCAATTTGTTCCTCAGAGAGATAATGCGCCGAGTTTAACAACAAAGTTTTGAATATAAACTAATCTTAATAAGGCCCATCTTCGTATGTTATTTTCATGTACTTATTTTAACCAGGGGCGTGCAAAACGGGGAAGCCTTATCAGTTTTTTGTCCCAAACTTTTTTCTGTGTAACTTTTTTGTGTTTATTATTGGAAAGTAATTCGTCAGGTCAAAATAGATAAAAGAAGGTACTCTTGTTGTAATACTGTAGATTTAATCGTTTTCGAGAAAAATTCATTTGAAAGTGAAATTTCACAGTTTGATGACGAAAAATTAAATAATAAAATGTAGAAAACCAAAATTTCAATGATGACGGGTGAATTTACATTAAATAAAAACCGAATTTTTAAGCCACTTTTAAAGGCACTTTACGTTCTTACGACGCATTTTTAGACAAATGTGCCTAAATTTGTCCCGTTTCGATTAAATCAAAATTTTCTTCGTGTAGTGTTTAAAATAATGCTTCTAATAGATTTTCCTGGCAGTTATGGAAAAACCTGGCTATATTGGATAAACATAAAATATAAATAAATAAAAATTTCTTCAGAATAGTATAAACTATATTATCATACAAAGAATGTTTTGAAAGAGATTGAAACAAGGGTTTGCACAGTCCGAAAAAATTTAAATAGTATTTTGGTAGTGGACATCAAAAATACATAAAAGAAATCTTTTAAGCCGTTTTGAAACACTTGCGGCCAGTAAATAAGAAAATTTATATTCTATAGTATTATTTTCAATCTTGAATTTATCATATTCTTAAATTTATTAAAATTTCCTTTTTTATAAGATTTATATCACCTACATCTTTAAGGATTCATAGTGTGCCTGTGGGGTCAATTTAGAGATTTTAAGGGTTACTGTTTTTATTATTTTTTGTACAGGGTTTTGTTTTTTTTTGTTTAACCTCGTACTATTCTACTTAATTAAGCATCCCCTAAGTCCAGAACTTATGTGGACCAGTAGTAGAGGGAACCACCGGCTTATACTGACTTTCGAACCAGTTTTTATAGGGAGTGTCCGCTTCACTTATGCCTTTGCCAAATTATTAATTAACTGAAAAAGGCAAATCGGCGCCAGTGAGAATCGAACTCACGCTAGTTGTAGTAGACTTGTCATGTACAGACGCGGTAGACCACTACACCAATCCCCCCATGGTTTATTAGTTTTTTTACAAACTGGCAATAAATATAATAATAAAATATAAACGTAGGTCCTGTCTGTCATTGTTCAGATGTTATAGCGCTTTTAAAATTTTTAAGTTGAAAAAAAGTAGTATCCATGATTTACCAAAACAAAATTTAGTAACTATGGTTTTAAATAACCACCTGTCAAAAATTGTAGTAGTAGTAGTAGTATGGATAATGACCTTTTATCAAAATAACTACAATATTGTAGCGGAGTATTGTCAAATATTTTTTTACTCCAAAATCTCCAAAAAATAATTAAGTAAGTTTTTGTCTATACCTAAATTATTTTTTAAATATTATAACTAATAACTAAAAATTGCAATCAATCCCTTAAGAAAGTTCTTTTTTAAACGATTTTTGGTAGGTGATTATTTAATATTTACTAAATTTTGTTTTGCTATATCATGGCTACTACTTTATTTAAACTTAAAATGTTTTAAAGCGCTATAACTTCTGAACAAAGATAAGACCTAGGTTTATATTAAAATTTCTTCATAAAATTAAATCTTTTTTTCATTGCCAAAGTTTGTAAAGAGGCTAATAAACCACCCTGTATAAAAAAATAAACCACCCTGTATAAAAAAAATAAAAAAAAAAAAAATAAAAAAAAATCCAAAAAATAAAAAAAAATCCAAAAAATACATAGCCTAAAAATTTTCACGAATATTTTATTTCAACAATTTTTTTAAATATTTGTATGAAAATTTTTTCGGGCTTATTTAGTGTATCTTTTGTTAATTCAAATATAAATTTTACAAACAAAATATAAAATATCACCAAATATTTTGTTACCTACAATTAATTGTATAATATTGAACTATTTGTGTTTTACTGAGAGCGTAAAAATAAATACCTACATAATCTTTAATACCCATTAGCTATTTATGATTTTTTGACTCCCCTACTTTTAATTTTGTTTGTATAAGTAATACAATTACAAAATTATCGCGCAAAAATTTTCCCATGAACTAGGGCCGAAATAAAATTGATTATTTGTTGAGATTAGTGTATTAAAGGATTAAAAACCTGGTAATTGAAAATTGCATGGGAAAAGCATACAAATAAAATATCATAACATAAAGATTACAACAGATTGTTTGATTAAAAATAAGCGCTTAGCATTTTAATGACATTTTTGGATTTAAACGTTAAATAAGACATCAAAAGGCGATAGGTCCAACTTAGCTAACTATTGGAAACCGCAAAAATGTGTTATTATTTTTGTGCGAGATTATAAAGCCTGTGGCATTTTATTTAGCAGCAATTACATTCCGAAAAATTAAATGTGGAATGTGATACATTATTTAATTCTTTCTCCTACACTGAAAAAAAGGATCCTTTGCGGTAATGGCATATGAAATCAGGCCAAATGCTTCGCACTTTTGAATACGTCCAAAAGCGCCTTCTCTTAACATGAAAATATAATTCACTTGCCAAAATCTTTCTGATTCTTTAACTTAAAATTCTTTGATCTTGTGTGAAATGCAGGTGGTCTTGTCTCAAAAGAAAAATTCTTGGGCCAAAGTATTTAAAATTATTTAATTTTTAACGATCTTAAAACAAGATAAATGGTTTTTGCCTCAAATGCGCCAGGTCCAAGAGAATTTTAAAAATATTTCAAAAGCGACACTTTTCTTGGGACAAGATAAATACTTTTGTTTGAAGATACACATCTTTTAAGCTAAAAGAATAACTGCCAAGAGTGTTGACTACTTTGAGCCAAGAACGTCATTTTTTTCAGTGTAAAAAGCCCTTTTCATAATAAACGGTTTCTCTAGTTGTATTTAACACACTCTGGTTTGTACACTAGGGTGGTCGCGAAAATTCAAATTGAATATACGAATGCTACCTACACAAAAATTTGTTGCCCTTTATGGTAATATGAATTATCCAAAATTTGAAGTCAATCGAAATACGTTAAGGCACCGCACAGTGGTCCTAAAGTTTTTAATTTACCCATTTTACGAGCTTCTTTAATTTTAAATTTATAAATTAGCAGATTTTGAAATCTTAAACTTTTATCAACTAAAATTGTTGCCTAATTTGTCACTATTGCTTACGTAAAATTTAAGGTGGGTCACAAGTCGTTTAGAGTTGGTACAAGAAACTTAAACCTCAAAAAATCCATAATTTTACTAGCTTTTTTTTATCCATTTTCTACCCTTGTATCCACAAGAAAAAGGTATTAACACCCTAATAGGCTTGGCCCTTTTCGGGAAAAATTGCCATATTCCGTTGGGATTCAATATAGCTCCCAAGGAAACGTTCAAGTATCACGTAACGCAAATTGTAACAAAATAGGGTCTTCTTCGATTTTTGGTTTTAATTATTTTTAAAAACTAGATATTCTAATTATAATATATATGCTATTTATTTATTTTTTAGTCCACTTAAACAGGAGAAAAAAAATTATAAAATTTGAATTATTTTTTCCCGCTCCACTGAAAACGTAACAGACAGAGTTTGCGCACTTCAACTCAGTTTCGATTTTATACGTTGGCTACTCTGATTGTTTTGTCTGTCATCGAGTGAGGTTAGATGTTTTTCTAGTTTTGTGTTTTATTCACTTTTAGTTATATTTGGTGTGTGTTTTCTGGACTTTTTATATTTCAAGACAGTGTATAGTGCATTAAAAAGGTAAGCAAAGAAACTAAATGTAATGGTGTTTTTTTATAATACATACTAGCTATATTATAGCCGCTATAAGCAAAAAAGTCCTTTGCGAAACAATTTTACAGTACGATTTGAGGCCTTGACATTGAACCAAAGATTTTTTACCATATAGAAAACTTTTGGTTAAAATCTGAAGTTTTTGTGAAAGCATTCTTGAAATATAGTAAACTTATGTTTAAAGGACTTTCAGCTTTATACAGACCATAATGGAAGTTTCTCTATGACGAGAAAATGTCATATGTAATTTTTTAACATATGTTAATGCCACAAATAGCTTTATAAATTTCTCATTTATAATTGTGTAATAATTAGATTAAAAAACTGTACAAGTCCCTAAGGGCATTATCCGCAGACAAGTAAATGGACCATATTATACATGTATGTATGTATGGTACTCAAGAATATATTCAAAATATGCATCTGCAGACAACGTGTTAACACAGTGCATAATATGCATACTATGCACAATAATAATATAAAAATATTAATACATTTATTAATTCTAAAAAGAATTTAACAAATTTTATATCAAGGGCTTAATCCCTACTCGAAACATTAAAAAAATACATACCAAATTTTTCAAGAATAATGTTTAGTTTTTTATTTATAGAACTAAATTAGTTACTCTTGTGTTTAACTTTTAGGCATGGATGTCAAAAACTGTTTTTTGCCAAGTTGCAGAAATTCCTCAAAAAACTGCAAAAAAGTATTTTTTACTGTCCCAAAAGCAGATCCTGTGAGGAAGTTATGGATATCTGTTCTTCAACAACCTTGGGTGCCCAACAAATCTGTAGGTGGGTTGTTCTGCTGCGAGGACCATTTTGAAGTAAGTTTAAAAAATATATATTTACTAAAATACGACTATTACTTTTTATTCGAGAACAAAACATTAGCATTTCAGATTATACAAAACAGAAAACGAAATTAGAACGACCAGATCAAGGCTGACATGGGGAGACGGTCCGTGCGACGCTCTGTATTTTATTAAAAAAAAACACACGTCAGCCTTGATCTTTGTTTCATAGGTTTTGTTTACTTTCAAACGGGCGGTATGTATATGTAAAAAATATATGCATAATTTTTTTATTATAGTTTGATTTTGGGGGGGTTTAACAAAATTTGGGGGGCTAAGCCCCCCGCCCCCCAGTTACGCCTATGCCGCCGACGAGGCATTTTTCGGCGCGCCATTTTTCTTAAATTTGCCAGCCACAAGCAAAGTTGCACTTGTCGATTTTTTTTACTTTCACCTAAAACAAGTTTTGCTATTGACTTAAAATTTTATATTACTTGATTTTTTTTATAATTAAGTACCTAGTCGAGATAGGTAAAAAAAAAGATTTTAACATTTTTTTTTCTGTCTCTTTATGGAGTCTATAACTTTTGAGGTAACTTTTAATCCTTTTAACCTAAAGGGGTCAATTTTTACCAGAGCTTGTTTATACAGAGCGTGTCAAAAGTCCGCCCCCCTCCCCTTAACTTTTGAATGGCTTAAAATATCAATTTGAAAATTTTATAAGCTTTAAAATGATGTATCACAATACACCCCTTTTCATTTAAAAAAAGTTTTCCTTGCCCCCCTGTTTCAATTGTGCCCCCTAAGTAAATCAAATATATACTAAAAAAATATTTGGGTTATGTTATTTAAGTGTTCCCAATTTAAAGTTAATATTTAAAAGTTAAAGGGGGGGGCAGACTTTTGACACGCTGTGTATGAAAATCTCACCAGGGATTTTATATGGATAATATAGGGGTTTTGGGGGGTTAATGTGTTTAAAAAAACGTAAATATTGGGTATCTGGGCTGATTTTTTATGTATTTTATATTTTAAATTCTTTTCAAAAAAAGTTGTTTTTTTTTCAATTTTATTTTTTATTTTTAGTAGAAAGTCCTCTCGTTTGGAGAGAGAGGTATTTGGCGCGAATTTGGCGGCTGGTAGGTCGAAATAAAATAATTTTTTTTTTAATATTTTAGCTAAGTTATGCATTTTTGCATATTATGAAACAATTTTTATAAAAATTAACTGTAAAAATGTACGTTTTTGTATGGAAAACTTTTTCCCAGAAAGACAATAAACTGAGTAACTATAAGCTATAGCTTAAGAATGAGTTGACATAAAACCATAAAATTTGGAGGATCACTAATAAATATTTTTGTATGTAAATTAATACTAACAGTACTTATTTTGTTGCAGATGATCAAGTCAGGGAAAAGTCAGCGAATTTGGATTTTAAATTTCGGTGCCAATCCTGCAGGGAACATGTACTAGCACTATTATTTAAAGTTATAATTAAAAATGAGAATGTCACTTGTATTTTTTCCATTTATCTTGTGTTAAGTTTATTTATTTATTTGTACAATCATTGTATTATATAATAAATTATGTCTACATTAAATCCCAAGATAAGTAATTTTCATATACATAATATAATATACATACATATACATATTTTCATATACATAATATACATTTATATTTAAATAAATGTTTGTTTTTCAATACTTTTTTTGAATTTTATTACCCCACCCTAACTTATTTTTTTGTGGATTTGAGGAAAACTATGTTGTTTTCTAAAATTCTGACCCTAAAGTAATTTCCTATATCTTCAAAGAACATAGAGGGTCCCCCAATTTTTAATTTAGAGGGCTTGATGTATTTCATTTTGTGGCCCACTTGTGCCAATGCTGTTTTTTTCTAGTAGCACTTAACCTCTGCAATTGAATGCTTATATCCACCTAGAACAATTAAAAATGCTTTTTACTTTTGCTATAATTATATCGAAGGCTGCATAACATGGAACGGAAACCAAAAACTGAAGGTACACCTCTACGTTATAAAGCCCTCAATATCAAGAAAGTGTTAAATCTTATTCTGAGCGGGGGGGGGGGGGGGGTAGTTCGCAGGAAAAAATCTGGTTGTATATCATGGCTTGGTTCTAAAAGGGCCAATGTCACTATATCCTTATTATAAGTTATACTGTAGAACTAACTTTTTCTTAGATCTATATAACCTAAAAAAGCCAACGTCAGTGCTTGTGAGATAAGTGTAGATTTTAAGTGACAAGGGTGTTTTTAATAAACATGTCTGTTAAACTGCTAAAACAGCCAATATTTTGTTTGACTTAGTGTATCTGTTTAAAATTTTTGACATTGGCTCTTTTAGAACCAAGCCACAGATATATACTCGACTGGGGCTCCTGTTGCTTAGGGGATTGCCCCACAACAGCTGAATTTTTATAAGGTATTTAAAATAGAACCCCAGAATTCCACAGATCAAAATAACTAAAATAATTTACCTTTAGAAGCTGTACAACTTTGCAACTAAGAATGACATCATTATTTTCATCAATTTTTTTACTGTGCAAATACTAGTGCTCTTGTTCTGATTTAGTTGCACATAACCAATAACATCTTTCTCCATAATCTGGTCCTGCAAATATACAATATGTTTTAAAATATCCTCCACATTTTTCACAAATTACTCAAAAAAATAGTTTATGCACATAAATAAAAAAAAAACTTAGTAAAAACTAAAATTAAAATAAAGAGTGTATACTGACCATACATTTTTAAACCTTCGGAACTCCACACTAAAATAGTCCAAGTTTTTTGCGAAAAATTCTTTAACCATCACGTAATTAACGTGTAGTAAATTTTCGCTACTTGCTTTCACAAAAAAAATCCACTGAAGCCATAATTAAAGCAAAAACAAATAAAATAACTTTAAAAACAAACCGATTCCGAAATTTAACACGGAACTCTCCACTGACAGATAAAAAGTGAGGTTATGTCTACGCTAGCAGTTTAGCCACACTAAGAAATAAAATGTCGTTTCTGCGCAGTCTCTATCTGTGACGTAGAAAATAAGGCGCGACGAAAAAATTTAAACTTTAAATCGATTTTTAAAATAGTTAGCGTTATCAAAAAGGAAAATTACTTTACATTTACCTTACTATTATAAAGTACTTTGTAAATCAGTGTTCAAATATTAAAAACAAGACTTAGTGGAGAACCCTATTCATACACTTCATACCCCGTTTCTGGCGTTAATAAAAGGCTGTAGAGATTTCATGTTTTGCCAAAATATAAAATCTCTAGAGCCTTTAATAACGCGGAAACCGGGGTATGAAGTGTATGAATTTTGGTACAATTTGCGTTACGTGATACTTGAACGTTCCCCAATATGGAATATGGCCATATTCCCCGAAAAGGGCCAACCCTATTAGGGTGTTTGTACGTTTTTCTTGTAGAGTATACCTGAATTTTTAATTTAGCAAAATCAAAAATAGGTCGTTCCATTTAAAAATTTAGCAGAAACTGGCTTAAAGTTGAAAAAAAAACTTTAAAATAACGCCATTTTCCGCTTAGACCGAAAGTGATATTTTTTATAATGACGATGCCAAAATGGGGATATTTACGGTTCATATATATTTCAAAAAGTAATCTTTTATAGTTACGAAGATAATTCGTAGGCAATACTTCTTGTGTTAGCCGGTATATAATAATACATTATAAAATTTAATGTATATAAACTAGAAATCTGAAAGTGATATAAGAGCTTAACGAGAATCCAGTTTAGGTATAAAAAAATGGAATATATTTTTAAACGATTCTTTATAAATATTTGAATTGCCCCTAAGGGGTGGGGTTCATTTTTTAAAATATTATATTTAGCTCTAGTGAGTGCAAAAACCTTCAGTACAAAATTTACACAAACATATTGGTAAGAATTGAAAAAGAGGTATACCTCCTCAACAAGGGGGAGGGGGGGTTGGGGGAATAATTTTATTTTATTATATTTTATTGTCTTCGAAGATAAATAACTATACCAAATTTCAGGTTTCTATCATTAACCTAAGGTGTCCTGCTTAACAAACAAACGAACTAACATAGTAACAAACTAACAAACTAAAAATTCAAGTTAATAAAAACTAAAAAAAAGTTAAACCAGTATCAGAACAAAAAAAAATAAAAATATTTGTAATCTTAAAATCTCATATATATTTTTTTAATTTTAAAGTAAAAAAAAGAGTTAAAATCGTCCATTTTTAAACATTTACAGCTCTTGCGCGACCTCCTAACCTTTTCCGATTCTCCTAAAATTTTTCATATATAATATACATGTATAGGTCTACAATTTCAGACTAGGGCCCGTTAACATTTTTACAAGGGTAGAAAATGGATAAAAAAAGCTGGTAAAATTATGGATTTTTTGAGGTTTAAGGTTCTTGTACCAACTCTAAACGACTTGTGACCCACCTTAAATTTTATGTAAGCAATAGTCACAAATTAGGCAACAATTTTAGTTGATAAAAGTTTAAGATTTCAAAATCTGCTAATTTATAAATTTTAAATTAAAGAACCTCGTAAAGTGGGTAAGTTTAAAAACTTTAGGACCTTAACGTATTTCGATTGGCTTCAAATTTTGGATAATTCATATTACCATAAAGGGCAACAAATTTTTGTGTAGGTAGCATTCGTATATTCAATTTGAATTTTCGCGACAACCCTATTGTACACTGAGAGTTCGTTACCGTAGTAAATACTAAACGTTTTTGCCTGTTTGGAACCCCATGAAAAATATAACAGAACAACGTAATGTTTTACTGTAACAACTTGTAATTAATATCAAATGTTGTTCGGGGTTCCAAATAGGCAAAAAAGTTCAGTATTTACTAAGGCATCAAATTCTCATTACACAAGAGGCTGAGAATTATGCGGGAAAAATTCCCTGTTCTCATAAAAATTTGCTGTCTGGAAATAATTAAGACCGAGACTTCGCCCCTGCAGGGGCTTTACACTCTTAAACCCCTTGCTGCTACGCAGCTCGGGATTTAATACGCTAGGCTATAAAAAGTTTTCTCTGCTGTAGTTTAAATATTAGTTTTTTCAAGACTAGCACTATTTTACTATTTTTTTTCAAATAATAAAATATATTATTAACAGACATTATATTTCTTGAAATTTTCATAAAAATTAAGTAGACTTGATCAATGACATTTGCTCAAATAAATACTTTGAACTGACGTTTAAAAAATCTAGTTTTTTTATTTTTTTTTTTCATAATATTTAGCTAATTATTGATTGTATTAATTACATTTAATAAATAAAAAAGTTATTTCAAGATATTTTCTTGGGTTTAATTAGTAAAAATTTCACAAAGAACTGAAACATCTAAAGTGACAGAAATCAATTGTTTATAAAATTTACTCCTACTAGGAGAGAATTAGTAGATTACAGGTCGACTTGGAAAATAGTACTTTCCCGAGACCATTTATTGGTCGAGGAAAAGTCACATTTTTCGGGAGACCTGTATACTATTTTATTCGCAACTGTTTTTATTTAAAAATAAAGTACTAATTTTTTTGAAAGCTAGACGTTTAAATCCAAATGAAGAAAATAATACTATAATACTTAGTTTTTTAGTTCTTTTCATATTTACCACAAATATTTTTTCCTGCATTTCACAAGAAAAGCACAATTATATAAAAGTAAAAAACATTGACTAAATAATTTAAACGAAATATATATATTAGATTATATTCGTGTTTATCATGACAACAGCAGTTCAGCCATCTTGCTTTAAGCATTAATAATGATATTTTAATCGGTGGCGCCACCTAGCAGAAATTAATGATTTAAATTGCAGACCTGTAATAACTAGTTTACTGGTCTCTATTTTTCATTACAGGTCCAGGCGTGGAAAACAGTGGGACAAGAAATAACAACTTCCCAAATTTTATTAATAATTTGTAATGTATGTATTACATATACAGTTGCGAATAAAAATTATAATTGCTATAGGTGAAGAAAATTGATTTCACAGTCTGAAAACATGATAAATAATAGTATGTTCTAAAGCTAGTAGTGAAAAAACATATTTAAACCTTTTCTCAACAAAGTAAGTGCGGTAAAACTCTAGAATTTTTAGTTTATTACTTATAATGTTTAAAAACTTTAAACTTTGTCCAATAGAGGATAAAAAAACTAAGGTTTTTGTTGTGTTGTGTATTTTCGTAAAATTAGTCAGCTAAGTACAAATCTGTATGTTTGACATATTGATTATAATTAAGAACCAAAAGCGTGTAGGTTATCCATCAAAATATTAACATTCTCCCCTTTTATTGCTTTTGCAAAACCTTTATTAAGTCATTTTCCAATAAATGCAAATTAGCAATAACTCCTAGTGTAATTTCCTTTAATTTTCATTTGCATAAAATCTCGCTACACGGAATAACGCTGTAAGTGCCCGCATTCTATTTTCCAATTTTAAAGCAGGCCTTTTAAATATGGTAACAAATGATAATTAATTTTTGATAAGCATTTTTTTTAAGTAAATACAGTAAATGGGGTAAATATAATAAAGGAAAAAAACTGCAATAATGCCCCGTCTTACCGCTGCATTAAAACCTAAATATTAATATTATGGCTTTGTGTGATGGAAACTGTTCGAATATAATTGGACATAGAAATTACTTTTACTTTAATAGTTTATTTTAAATAGTAAAACTTCTCATATACAGGATGTTCCATTAACTTTCCTACAGTCATTATCTTGAAAACTGTAAGAGATATCAAAAATCTAAAAAGCAGGTAGGGGTAACCAAAATATAAAATCTCTACAGCCTTTAATAACGCGAAAAACGGGGTATGAAGTGTATGAATTTTGGTCAATTTGCTTGACGTATTTTATGGACGACCCCTAAGGGAATGTATTACGTAACGCAAATTGTACCAAAATTCATACACTTCGTGCCCCGGTTCTGGCGTTATTATAGATTATAGAGATTTCATATTTTGGCTACCCCCTCCCCCTAATAGGGGGTGTGTTAAAGGGGGTAGCCAAAATATGAAATCTCTACAGCTTTGAATGACGCGAGAACCGAGGTATGAAGTGTATGAATTTTGTTACATTTTGCGTTACGTAATACTTGTAAGTTCCATAAGGAATAAAATACTTTTACTCAATATCACTGCTCTACAAAAAAACATTTTTTTTTTTACTTTTAGTTGCGTCTGGCTATATTTGATGCCCTGTGGTTTTTTGCCTGTAGTTGTAGTACAAAAAATAAGGTCTAATTATTTTTTTTTGACGTGGATCGGTTCTTTATTAATGGGGCTCTAAGCCAAAAAAGCGGATTTAAAATTACTTTATTTGTTTGTTTTTATAAGCTTCTAAATTCAAAAAATTATATTTTTAAAAATACTGTTGTTCTGCTTACAAAAACTTTCCGTAAAATCTCCGTTACTAGATTCAATCTATTTTCCTTTTATATTTACAAACCTCAGATGTGTGTTAGTGTTGCTTCATTAAAATATAGCGAAAAAATGCGAAAAAACTCATTTTTTGAATTTAGAAGCCTATAAAAACAAAACCAATAAAGGTATTTTAAATCCGTTTTTTTTTGGCTTAGAGCACTATTAATAGAGAACCAATCCACCTCAAAAACAATAGTTATTTATATACCAAGGGACTAAACTGGCTGTTTTAGTCCCGCTGCATGAGTGTTTCCTGAGCGAGCGTAGCGAGCGAGGGAAACAGAAATGCACTATTTTTTGCATGACCAAATATAATTTAGGTGGGCAGATAAAATTAAAAACCATGCGTCTAAAATCGGGTGTTTTATTTTCGTAATTTAATCAAGATGCCTGTGAATTGCGAAAAGTCAGTTTCACGGTTTCAATTGTTTCTTAATATCGTTGACACAAACATAAGTTCGAAAAAATGGACGAAGTCGACAAATTTTAAGTAATTTATTTTTAAAGGTTTTCTTTATTAAAATCAACTAAATTCATTTGAATCCGAGTTTGAATTGCTAATTTATCGCAAAACATAACCAAACCTAATTTTTGTACCAGCACAGTGCACAGTATGTATAATATTTTAATATTATCAAGGTTGCCGTGATTTTTTTTTTCACTTGGGAGAAAAACGGCATGTTTAGTCCCGAAAAAGTTTTAGTCTTGGTCATGCAAAAAATTAATTAGACCTTAATTTTTTTTACTATGGGCAAAAAAAACAGTGTGCTTTATCTCAAAAAAAAATCGAGCAGATTGAGAAAAAGGAAGCAATGTTACGAAAATATATACTGCCCTACTACGCTAGAAGCAGTAACTCCATTTGTCGCATAGCAGCGTTTTCAAAATATTACATCATAGTTGACGTGAAAACGTAGCTAGGCGACAAATGGAGTCTGCTTTCTAGCGTAGTAGGGCAGTAGGTCTAGAATCAACTAAAATGGTTTCGGAATTTTTTTTTAGTGTAGTAAAAACTTTATAATTTTGGCGTAAGGGTCCAAGTTTGGAAAGGAGCCGTTTTCAATAGTGCGTTAAAGAGTTCTTTGTACTACTTTTTAGGTTTTTAGTGTATTTAGATTTTTATAGTAATTTTGAATAAAAATGGACGAGACAGAATTAACATGATTTTTTTTCATTTGTTTTTTTTACCAACTTATGGACAAAAAAAATCCCCAAAGGCGTTTTACAATGAATAAAAAAAAGCACTAAAATCCAAACATTATTATGATACGGAAATAGATAAATAGTAAAATAAGGCACTGTTTTTTTAGTCAGAGCAAACCAGAATTCTCCGTATGGTAACTATAATTTTGCTACCTTAACATTTGTTAAATATTTGGTTATCATATACAGAAACCTGGTTGCAGTAACCAGAAAAAATACATATATATATATATATATATATATATATATATATATATTACAATTCTTCTGGTTGAGGCAACCAGATTGTTTTTACCCGTGGACTTATTTTACTCTGACGTGTAATGCATCAAATAATATGCTATAATAATCCTTATTATTTTCATAAACCGTGATCATCGATCATTAAATTTAACAAGGCACGTGTGTTAATTCTGGATACGCCTACTTAGACTTAATTTACCATGCGAAACACCCTGTGTGTTGTAATATTATTACCCTTTTATGCTTTATTAAAACATATCATTTTAATATTGTTTATCATGAATAAATAAAATCTGGTTAAACCCATACCTAGTTGAAAAGATGTACAGAAGTAATTTTTATACATAGTACCTTTTAGTATTCGATGTCTTTTTATACTGCAGAAAGTTCGTATCTATTTTTTGTATTAGGGAGAGACATCAAAAAATAATCAAAAAATATGTCTATCCATAAAACTTCCAATTATTATTATTAATTATAATAATTATTAAAGTTTTATATATTAATAGAGGCATAGGGAGCCCTTAATTATATAATTTGGTATAATTATTCTGTTAGTTAAAAATATTAAAATAGCTTCAAAATACTTTAATTCAATTCAATTAGAATGTTCTTTTAAAAGGCAGGATAACAAATATTCCAATTTTTGGATTGCTGTTAAAGTCAAATAAGTAGCTAATTTGGAAAATTTAGTAGATCTAACCAAAGCCTATGAATTTATAAATAATGAGCGTTTATTAAAAAAGCTTTAAAGGTACTCTATTAGAGGGGTAACACTAAATAAAGTCAGCATTTTTTTTTAAAAGGCATAAATGCAGTTTAGTATTGAAAACAATTAAAAATAAGTAGCAGATTTTGGAATTTTAGATGATCTAGACAAAGCCTATGAATGATAGTGTTATTATTAAAGCTTGTAAGTTAAGGTAAAAATTATAAATATGCACTTTTTTAAATAAAGCATTGGAGACAATTGCTGACATTGAAATTTTAGCAGATCTATCCAAAGCTTTGCAAAGCCTATGAGTTCGTATATAATGTCTTAACAGGTACTGTATTATGGAGTTGAGGTTTTTGAAAAATAGGCATGGTTTTTTTAAAAGCCAGGACCATAAATATTTTAATTTTTAAATAGAGTTTAGAGATGAATAAGTAGCTAATTTTGGAATTTTATTATCTAACCAAAGTCTATGAATTTATAAGTTGTTATTTTAAAAACTTGAAAATGTACTGTATTATAGAGGTGAGGGTTTTGAAAAATGTTATACACACCAGCATGTTTTTTTCTTAAATATTTTCAATTTTGGTTATAAAATAAAATTAAAAATTAGTAGAAAATTTTGGAAATTTAGTAGATTTAACCAAAGCTTATGAATTATTTAAAAAGCTTGTAATTTACGGTAAAAACTATTATAAATATACAGTTTTTAGTTTTTTAATAAAGCATTAAAGATAATTGAAAATAAGTAGCTGATATTAAAATTGTATTAGATCTAACCAAAGTCTATGAATGCATAAATAATGAGTTTATTTAAAAAGCCTTAAAGGTGCTGTATTAGAAAGGTGAGGTTTTTAAAAAATGTAATCTTGATAAACACCATAACAGGTTTTTAAAAACGTAGTAGCATAAATATTGCAGTTTTAGATTATTAAAAATAAGTATATTATTTTTGTAAGGGTAAGATTGAAAGGAAAGAATGCAACTAACCTTTTGTGTGCTCCATCGATGTTCTATATGCCCTATTGTTGGTTTGTTGCTGACTGTTGGTTTGTTGCTGACTGTTGCTTGCAAACACTTGGAAGGATGGATTGGTGGTTATTACACTATTTCGTGTTAATTGAACTAATTATTCATTGTAATTATATATAATAAATTATATAGTAAGTAAGTTTTTTATTTTTATTAATTACAATTTTAGATATAATAAATATTTTACAAAAGTTATATTTTGGAAAACGCTAATAATAATAAAATATCACCGCAAATAATATCATAAGAAAGAGAAGAAACAGAGTAGAACATGATGAGTAATTAACATACTTCTAATATTTAAAGATATTTTTTTTTATTGTTTTCTAGCACAAATTGATTGATTTCTTTTTTAAAATGATGAAGTTTTTTTGTTGTTTAATATTCAAGGGCAGCTGATTATAAAATTTAGGTTAGGACTTTTTAAATAAATAAATATATTAAATACTGGGATTTAACAAAGTAGCTGATTTTGAAATTTTAGTAGATGTAACCAAAGCATATGAATGCGTAGATAGCGTCATTTAAAAAGCTTTTAAGGTAGGTTATTACCTAATACCGTACTTTAATGTAAATACAGAGTTGCTTTTAGGTTAACTATACTTTTTTTAACAAATAGATTTCAACAAGTTGCAATTAAAATAAATGGCTTAGTATTTAAATCTAAAAAAAAATTAAAAGTATTAAATCCATCTAAACAAAGCCTATGTATAGCTGTGGCGGCATAGGTTAGCTTAAAGAATTTTTGAAAATGTTATATTGAATAAATATTAAAATGTTTGTTTTATGCACTTTTGACTTTTTAAAAACATTATAGAAGACAAATTGAAATATTAGTAGATCTAAGGTCTATTCTTCCCTAGCTAGAAAGCAGTAACTCCATTTGTCGTATAGCAGCGTTTTCAAAATATTACATCAGAGTTGACGTGAAAACGTCGCTAGGCGACAAATGGAGTTACTGCTATCTAGCGTAGTGGGCAGTATTGCCAAAGCCTATGAATACATAGATAGGAAATTGTTATATAAAAAGCTTTAAATTATTGTAATCAAGTGATTACTTTTTGTTTTCTTGGCCAATTGAGGTAGCGATATGTACCTAGTTAATTTATTAAAAAAATAAACTGGTAATTGTTTAATCAATTAATATTTGATTGTTATGGTTTATTGGCTATAAATATTTTCTTTTACTATGATTTTAATGTCATATATATGACTACAAATTGTTTATTACCTATAATTGGCGTAACTAAAATGAATTATTACAGAAACATAGGTGTGGGTACAAAAATAAAATATTATTATAAAAAAGTGTTTAGTATTCATGGGCAATGTACCTTATAGGTTATGGTGATCACCGGAAAGCGAAAAAACCTCCATGAATTATTTTAATAGCCATTTTTATTTAGGTATACAGGGTGCCTATTTTTAGGTACCACCGTGAATAACTCACGAATTAAGCAACATATCAAAGTTTTATTAAAAGTTTGATTTTATATGTACTTTTAATTTTTTTTTTAAGTTTGGTTTTATTTAATATTTTGGTTTTGGGTTTGCTAGGGTTTAGGAGGTGAAGTTAGAATACAACATAAAAAAATATTTAACTTCCCTCTCTGTAAATCAAATTAAATTCCTTCAAAAAATTGATATTTAATTTTTTTACGAGTTATTTAAATTTGCATCTTTTAAAATATTTACCCTGTATATTACCACAGCACAATAAATATTTTATGTAGTGTCATAATTCGATATGTTGGAGTTTTTGTTTATTTTCACATCAGAAATGGTAATAATAATATTTTATTACAGTAAAAAACATTAGGCTTGCTTCATTGATATTCGTTGTGCAATCCAGGACCGGACTGTAATTTTTGGCATCCTACATAACTTTGCCCTAAAACAACTAAAAAGAAAGATATTTTATTTAATTTTAAAAGGCAGTTAAGTTTATTTTCCAGGGAAAAAATCTTTATCCGTCTGACTGTCTGTCTATTTGCTGTCCGTCTATCTGTGTGTCTGTCTATCTGCCTGCAGGTTTATCCGGGGAAATTTGTCACCACGATAAAATAAAAAAGCCTTAAACTAAACATTTTAATTTCTTTTGCAAAACTCTTAACTTATATCGTTTTTAATAAGGGGTCAGAGGGTAAAAATTACGTTACTTTATGGTCCTTTATATATCCATATTATTTTTCTGTTAAAGTATAAAGTCCCAGTAATAGGCATGTAAGATTTTTTAACTTTTGGTGTTAAAAAGTACATTGCCTTAAGGCCTATCCAGAAGCTTACATAAGAACATAAAACATAAGAATGCGGGGCCGTGATTGGCTTAAAAGATACATGGCGGCACATCAAGCCAATCAGGGCATTAAACTGTTATGTGGCCCCGACTGGTAGTACAAAAAGTATCACATTTCAAATCAAATCAAATTTCAAATCAATATCATCATCATCATCAATATCATCATCATCATCAATATCATCATCAATGATTTGAGTTAAGGTTTTGCTTTCTTCGTGAAAAATAGATAGGTAACCAATAAGTTTAAAAACAAAAGCGTTATATTTCTTCTGGATTTGTTTGTAATATAAACTTTATATTTAAATAGCAATAACCGTATAAAAAAGTCAGTTTACGAGCTCATGAAGTGTTTCCAAGTTAAACGGTAAATATAAACACTTGATTTTTCTCCGGCGAAAAAAAACTCATAACCATCAAAAAATAATAATTCCTTTTCCCCTTCGGGGGTTTCTATGGTTACGGGAGCGGTATACGAAGGAGGCGGTGGATTGTTATTATGTGCGCCCTCACCACAGCTGATGATGCTTGCCGATAACTTCTAGCTTTTCACCACCATCGTGTTATTATAGGTACCTTTATTGATTTTGATTTTTGGCATTTTAGAATGGGTATTTTAACCAGTGATGTAACGAAAAAATTTAAAAATATATTATGATCACAGCTCAGATATTCATAATCGGGGCCACCGATTCGAGGTCTCAAAAAAAAGTTCAGAAACTGAAGTATTTTTAAAGCAAAAACACAATTTAAATGTTTTATGTTGACATATAGTATAGTGTCACTTTTAACACGTTTGGACTTTTGCTTAAATTGATTTTTTTTTCAAAATATTTAATTTCAAACATTTTTTTTTTTTTTCGAGAAAAATTATTATTTTTAAAAACAATTTTTTTTTTTCAAAAATTGTTTTATTATGTTCCAGTGAATTACTTTACAATAACAGCTAGATCTATAGAGTCAGTGCCTATTCACAGGCTCGCATAAGAACATAAAACATAACAATGCGATGCCGTGATTGGATTGATGTGCCGCCATGTATCTTGTAAGCCAATCACGGCATAGAATTCTTATGTTTTATGTTCTTATGCAAGCTTCTGGATAGGCCTTTAGTGAAATTCAAATTTTTATTTACTTTAAAAATTATTAGAATAATTCTCCTATAATAGTTTATTGAATTTTAAAACAAAAACCGGGGCCGTAATCAGAAAAAATCTAGGGGGGCTCCCTCAAAAAAAAAACAAAAAAAAGCTTTGTACCTGACGGTTTCAACCAAAACTTGAAGCCCCTAAAAAAAAAATTCGCTCCCAAAAAAATACCTTCATGAAAAAAAAAAGCTTTGTCCCTGACTGTTTCTACCAAACTTGGCTGCTCTACAAAAAAAAATGGCGCCCCAAAAATTACTTTCAAGAAAAAAAGCTTTGTCCCTGAAGGTTTCAACCAAAACTTGGCGCCCCTAGTAAAAAAATTGGCCCCAAAAAAAATACCCTCATGAAAAAAGCTTTGTCCCTGACTGTTTCTACCAAACTTGGCGCCTCTACAAAAAAAAATTGCGCCCCAAAAATTACTTTCAAGAAAAAAGCTTTGTCCCTGACTGTTTCTACCAAACTTAGCTCCTCTACAAAAACAAATTACGCCCCAAAAATTACTTTCAAGAAAAAAGCTTTGTCCCTGACGGTTTCAACCAAAACTTGGCGCTCCCTACAAAAAAAAATTGGCCCCAAAAAAAATACCTTTATGAAAAAAGCTTTTTCCCTGACCGTTTCTACCAGACTTGGAAACTTGGTTCCCCTGCAAAAAAAAAAATACTTTTGTCTGACGGTTTCTACCAAACTTTAAGAAAAACAGCTTTGACCCTGACGGTTTCTACCAAACTTGGTGTCCCTCCAAAAAAAAATTGACGCCCATTGGTAGGTGACTTAAAAATTATAAAATACCGGGGGGCTCGGCAAAAAAGGCCAAGGGGGGCTCAAACCAAGGCCAGAAGGGGCTTATTTAAATTAAGTTATAATATCGCTTAACTGGTTATTTCTGAAAAATAAATTATTTAAATATTTTTAAATATTTAAGCTGTAATGGATGCCCTTTTTACACCACAAAAATTAACATAAAAAACATGTAATTTTTCTACATTGTAATTTTTTAAAAAAATTAAGAAAATGTAGATATTAAAACGCTATTGTTATGAAAAAGGACACTATCATTTTCCGACATTTAAAATGTCTATTGTCACCACAGTACGGAATATAGGGTGTTTATAATTTTTAAAGTGCACCTGTATAAAATATATTTAATATTGCTGTTTATATATTATTTGGATAAATAAATTTTAGTGTAATAAGATTGCTAGAAGTTAAGTAGACTGTCTTATAACCAATAATTAGTATTATAATTATAATTATAATAATTATTACACAGAAAAAAAGGTTATCTTGGCAGAATAATATAAATCCAAGATAATTTATTATCTTAAATGGAGGTAATAATCTTCTTTTAAGATCATGTATCCTCGGTCTAAGATTATCTGTTACTTTGGTTTCCTTTAGTTATTCTCTTGGTAGAAAAATCCTTGTGTCAAGGAGTTTTTCCTTAAATGCATGACATTTAAAATTGTAACAGAGAATCAAGAGTTATTATCTTGACTCAAAGCCCCTGTTGTCTTACGGTAAAGAGTTTGCCGGCCTCACCCCACGTAGATATACAGTAGACTCGTCCGTTGTTATTGTTGGCTGGCAGACAATTTGAGCAGTAGTTCAAGATATGAGCGGGAGAGAAGTTAGGTTTGTTTTTTTTTGCTGTCAGTTGTCTTTAAAGATGTATCATTGTTTTTATCTGCTTTAAAATGGACGAATTTGTATCTGTTACCCTCAAACGATGGGGATTTTCAAATTTACTTAAAAAATTCACGGGTAAGTAGCTTTAAATAATTTATACCTATAAGCGCCATTTTGCATTGGCGTTGCAACAAGTATGATCTTGAATCAAGATAATTACATACTTGGTTTAAGATAATATGATCTTAAATAAATGGTTTGTGGCTTTGATTTAAGGAAATGTCCTTAAATCTAGGACCTCAAATGCCAAGATCACGGCGGACTTGATCCTAGACAGTCATGGCGTTAAACATATCGAAAACCATGGCGGCCTTGGTTCAATATCGTTTTGCTTTGATTCAAAATATCCTTTTTTCTGTGTAGTAATATAGTCACTCTATATAGCGGTGGTTTTACAACGGCTGATGCCGCTAGATAGAGTGACTATAACAAAGTTGATCTTTAATGAACACATTTAGCAACACACACTGCATACAGCGTAATCAATATAAAAAGTCATGTGAAATTTAAAAACATTGAGATTACTATATAATGATTTGTAGGATAAAATAAATAAAATCCAAAAATCCATAACATAATAATTACGTTCTAATAGAATGTACCCAAAGGGAACGAGAGAAAATTGGACGGAAGCTGGGGACTAGAGGTAAATAATCGGAAGTGGATTCTCTAATCTCGAGTTTCCGCTCGATTAGCGTTGTACACTAAACGCCATATTGGAGTTTGATTTAAGAACACTCATTTAACGTTAACAAAGACGTTTCAACTGTTCTATTATCTTTTTGACGTGAGTTTTATCATGTTGCCTATGGCTTTCTAGCAATTTTCACAATTTTCACCAATATCGTACGTCAATTTATTGTACATTCGAGTGGAAAGCGTCAATAATTTTTCATTTATCGTACAACGTCTTAAAAATGGAGACATATTATAAACAGGAACCAAAAATATCTACACCAGGTGGCAACCAAAAAAGAATTACCTATTTTTTTGACGTTAATAACGGAGCTATCGAAATTACAACAGATTCATTGAATAGAATAAAATAGAAAAGGATTTCATCTTTTATTAATGCCACATAAAATTTGTTTCTGTAATAAAAAGTAACAAAAGTTAGTCGACACTTTTTTTTATTAGTTAAAAATTTGCAAGCTTTAGTATTAACGCTAATAAACAGGTGATTTTTCATAGCTTTCTTTTTTTTTGCGTTGTTTATCACTTTTACGACATTGGTAACTGCGGGACTTATTTGTATATATTTATATACTATTATAGAAGTAGTAGTATTGTAGTAGTGTGTTGTCTATAATAATACACACTACGTAACCATGCTCTAGTGGGACTCAAATTCACTGCGCCGCCGGGATCGGTATAGGCGTTATGTAAATGTAAGAGACTAAAGGAGAGCTTTTTTCTTCTTCTTCTTCTTCTTCTTCTTCTTTTCCTTATTTTTCCTTATTCTTCTTCGTTATCGTCCACTTCTTAAACTAATTTTCTATTTTTTTTTACAGTCTTGAAAACATTTAATTTAGAAATATGTCTGTGGCTTGGTTCTAAAAGGGCCAATGTCACTTTATCAATAGCAGCGTTTTCAAAATATTATTATCAGAGTTGACGTGAAAACGTTACTATTGACAAATTTACATTGGCCCTTTTAGAACCAGGCTACAGATATAATAAAAAGGTTATTTAAAATTATAATTATCTCTTCTTTTTAGTTATTTAGTTATTTCCCTTTAGAGTAACTAAGTCCATACATTTTTCGCCTTCTTAAAAATGTTATACCATATCGTGACTAAACGCGCTGGGTGTAAAACTATAATGCTTACCTTATATATTTATTTTACGTATCCTATAGATACTATTTAAACTTCATGAGCCATATATTCCAACAAATGGAAAGATGCCTTTATATAGAATCGATTATTGACAAAAAATTGACTTTTTATGTTAAACTGGGACAATAGAGTGATGTGGGATAAATTCATATACCGAAAAAAATTAACGTAAAAAGTAAAATGAAAATAGAGTTTAATGAATTGGAGAATTACAATTTAGGAAAAGAGACCAAATAGTGGATCACAGTATTATGGGAGGATTGGTGTAGTGGTCTACCGCGTCTGTACATGACAAGTCTACTAAAACTAGCGCGAGTTTGATTCTCACTGGCGCCGATTTGGCTTTTTCGGTTAATTAATAATTGAAAATTTCGAAAGGCCTAAGTGAAGCGGACACTCACTATAAAAACTGGTTCGAAAGGCAGTATAAGCCGGTGGTTCCCTCTACTACTAGCCCACACAAGTCCTGGTCTTTTTTTAAGTAGAATAGTACGAGGTTAAAACAAACAAATAAACAAACAAGCAAACAAACAAGCAAACAAACAGTAAGAAATTGGAGTTTCTAAAAGATATTTAGAGAGCGAACTGGGAGTTAGAAGAAACGTTAGCTGGCCTAAAATAGATGGTGCTCAGAAATAACAAAGAATATAGGATGTAAATATTTTTGGGGAATAAAATAATAAACTAGTGTAAGTATGTGATGGAGAGTGGACTTTTCTTAGTACATATCTTATTTTTGATAGTAATAGTAATAAGGCAATAAGCATGTATATGATGCATGAGTTTTACAATGTACTTTTTCTACTCTACATGACCATTTTTATTTCATTATTTTGCTTCCAGCTGTATTTTATATAAAATTCAACTGACATAAAGGCCTACCCACATTTTTTTTGCGAAATACGGTTCTTGTTTGAAACGGGTACTACTTAACGTACTTTATCGCTCTAGTTAATAATATGTTACTAGAAGTTTTAAAAAATGCATTGGAAAATAAGGTTAGGGGTGCAAATTTAAATAATTAGTTTTTTTGCCCCACCCAAATGTTTACCGTTAACTATTCTTAATTAAAAAAAGGTTATGCATCTATTTAAAACTAGAAAATACGAGATTTTATAAAAAAACAATCTTATAATAAACGTGTGGGTAAGGCTTTTTTAATAATTTGCTTTTTTTGTCCCACCCAAATATTTACCGTTAACTATTCTTGATTAAAAAAGGCTTATGAACCTATTTAAGACTAGCAAAAAGAAGATTTTAAGCAAAAAGAAGATTTTTTGCAAAAACAACCTCACAAGAAATGTGTGGGTTAGGCCCTTTTGATAAGGGTACTGTTAAGGTCCTTATTTGAAGTTTTTTTTTTTGTTGAAATCTACATAAAACATTCAACAATCAAACACTTTCAAAAAATAATTAATATTAAGTACAGATTTCATTGGAAAAAAAAAATAATCAAATTTTTGCTCCTCCTATAAAATAATAATTTTGTGGGTTAGGCCCTTGTGTTAGTTGTACTCTTCATATGTCTTAAAGTAGATTCAAATTAAGCTATTTTCAAATTGCTAGGCTCCGGATCCGGTTCCTTTGGGTGCTAGAAGCTCCAAAAGCTCTGGCAATGAGCTACCAAAAAATCTATTTTTAACTTGCCGAGACATATACATTACATTTATTACAGTCAGATTAAGCTATTTTCTTAGTTATGCACAATAATTCTAGGACCAAGGAGTAAGAACAGCCTTTAAAAACCGCCTTTGAAATATCGTCTTGTAAATTCCGAAACATCGTATCTGAAAAATGTCCACTTGACAGGTATAACAAATTATCCTTTTTTAAACAATTAATAAGATATTTATTTAGAACTTTTTTAATTACATATAAACAAGAATAAGTTCTTATTGGTATAAATTAGTCAATTATTAAATTACTACCCTACTAATTCCGTCTATAGCAAGTACCCATTTTTCAAATACGATGTTTGGGAATATACAAGGCGATATGTGATACTTATTTTTTAAAAGAAATAAGAATTTATGAAATGATATTTTGAATCAACATTTTTGATTAAATGAAAATTCATTAGAATTTTTAGTGTTGATATATGTCAAATAAACATTTTAAAGCCTTTGACCTTTGGCCTACTAAATAATTGTGTAAAACTGTGAAAATAGACTAATCTAGATGTAATAAATGTAATGTTTTTTACTCGGTAAGTTAAAAAAAATATTTTGAAGCTTCTAGCATCCAAAGGAATCCGATCCAGGACGTGGCGATTTACAAATAGCTTAATTTGAATGTACTTTAAGACATATATAAAATACAGCTTGAAGAAAATAATTAAATAAAAATGGTCACCACCTCTTAGACTAACTGTAGAGTCTCCAGTTACCAATAATAATATAGTAATATTCAAGTTAAATAGTTACAGATCATCAGTTAGCATGGTCCATTAATAAAGCTAATAAAACTATTAAAAAGGACCACCGTAAATATTAATAAACATAGAGCAATAATAATCATCTCTCTGTGTGAAAGTTAAACAGCATGATTCCTTCACAAACATTTTAATAGTAGGCACGCGTGGCATAAATCAAAATCGTTTAATATCTTTTACACATACAATATGCCAAGAAGAATAAAAAGCGGGACCTCGGCCTTTAATCCATGTAAAACCACAATAATCCAATCGGTTCTCTAACCGCCGGGGTGCATATTATATTACAGATTTATTTATTAGGGTGTAACCGAATACCCGAGGAAAATATGCTACATGAATATCGTTTTATTAAGAGTGACCCCCTTTTTTAACCCCTCTGTTTGTTTTTGCGATGCGATTACATCTGACTTTGATTATTTTATTTGAGGATTTATTGAAAATTATTGTGGGATATTTTTCGCCATATAAGTTCCACAACTTTTTATAGAGCAAATTGTTTTTCAACTGCACCATCTTTTATGAATATGCATGTGAAGTTCAGTATTTTTGATTGCTTTGCACTATGCAATTGCGAGAAATGCTTAAGCAATTCCTATTTTATATCAGAATTATTAACTTTGGAAAGCATCACTGTAGACCTTAAATAAATTAAATCAAAATCAAGCACCTAATGCTTTTATTGATGGATTTTGTAATACTAAGCAAAACAAGGCCAAAATTAAAATAATCTTTAGAGCACACAGTCGCAGCGTGATGTTTGTAAGGGATGGGTGTGACCGCTTTCGCATATTTACTCCAGCATCAGCATCGCAATCATTGATATGCACAGTACTTGATTAATTTTATTTTTTATTTTATGTAATGTGGTGAAAGTGTTCGTTTAATTGTAAAGTGAGTCGTGATTATTAATATGTGATGTTAAATTTTAATTCAATGTATTTCGTTGTAAATGTGGATATTTTTTTATGAATTTCAAAGAGATATTTTTTTATATGTTGGCGTCTGCGCAAACATCACTACAGAGTGAGACGGTTTGGACTTTTTTTGTGTAGGCCGAAAATTATACTAGATAGAGCTGGCCAACAACCCAAATGGAAAAGCCATACTGGAATTGGATTGGATTGGAATCTTTAAGGCAGTTTTTGAGAAAATCGATTTTTAATCGATTAGCAATTGTTTTTATAATTTATTCAGCGCAGTTTATGAAAGAGATTAATTTTTTTCCTAAATCTATATATTTTATATTTACATTGGTTTTCAAGATATTTTAAATCAAATTAGGCAACTCGTAAGTAAGTAAGTAAGTAAGTAAGTAAGTATTTATTTACACACTACAGATTTATAATCAATCAATAACAACAGAAAATTTGACCACTTAAATATAGACAAGTTTAAAAATAGTTTTTAACAAAAGTGTTAGTTTTAAGTGAGATCGGTGCACTGAATTATTAAAATTATTTTACAAGAGCAAAAGATACGTATATCACAGAAGCTATAAATAGCTTGTACGTGACATACCGAATTATATTGTGATATAATTATATTAAAATTTTATGAATGTTGTTCTCCTTTTTTTTTTTTTAATTTTTTAATATATATTTTTTTGATTTATTATTAAGAGCTTAAATAAAATAAATTGTATTTGTAGTTATTGTAAAAGTTTTTTTATTTCAGAGCTATTTTGAGTAATCCAAATTTTAATTTTTTTTGTGAAGGATTTATATGTACCAGTGAAAGTTTTTAATTCAAGGGGCAATAGATTAAAGATTTTTGGAATATAAAATGTAAAGTTTTTAATGCCAATGGCTTTTCTTCATTATTTACATTAGATTGAATATCTGTTTTTTGGCGCGTTTCATATGAATGACTTATAGCCTTTACACAGTTTTTATTTTTATAGTAAAATTTAAGTAAATTTAGAGCATACAGTTCTTTAAGGTCCATTACATTAAATTCCTTAAATAACTGATCAGTTGGATATATCAAGGGTTTATTTAAAATTATTTTAATAATTCTTTTTTGTATAACTTCTAGGCTATCAAGGTAGGTTTTAGATGAGGCACCCCAAACAATTTGACCATATTCTAAAATAGATTGAACTAATGCGAAATATGTTGTTTTTATTAGTTTTATTGATAAAACGTGTTTTAAAATCTTAAAGCAATACATTAATCTACGCAACTTATTACAGACGTTAGAGATGTGATAGTTCCATCTAAGATGGCAGTCGATAGTGATACCTAGATATTTAATAGTTTCGGATTTTTCTATGGTTGTACATGTACAATTTAACTCGTTTTTGCAGTTACTATGTATTTTTAGGTTACTTAGTTCTGGTAAATTTTTTACATATGAAGAGAATATAAGAAATTTAGACTTTGCAAAGTTAATTTTAAGCAATTTATGGTTAAACCAGTTACATAACTTTTTTAATATAAGTTCTGCTTTTAATTTAACCTCAGCCCATGTGTTTCCCTCAACGTAGATAGCATCTGCGAATGATACTATTTCACCCTCTGAAACTTGTAAGAATATACTATTTACATACATTATAAACAATAAGGGTCCCAGGATCTTACCCTGTGGTGCGCCAGTTTTTACAATTTTTTTTGTACTAAATACATTTCCAATTTTTACAATCTGTATTCTATTTTTTAAGTAACTTTTTAGTATGTTCAGTATCTTACCACGGATCCCATATTTTTCCAATGTACTCGTCTGCTTTTAATCAATTATAACCTATTGACATATTAAAAAATAATAATAATATAGAATACCCTTTGAAATCGCCCTAACTAAGAGCCTCTAAGCGTCAAAGCCAACTTATTTAAATTGGTATAAGTATTGTGTTTTCGGCACTTAGAACCATTTTACGGCTACTTTATAATAAAACAGGTTTGGGTGGGTAATTACAGCAGTCTTGGGTAAAAAACACGATTTGCTAACTTCGATTTAAATTATCAAATGAAAATAAAAAAAATATGTTAGCTAATTTAGCTTAAAAAAATTAATTCTTTTGATGTCCCCAATAAAAATTTAACATACACTAAAAAAAATATAAAAAAATTAAAAATCGATTTTCTAAAAACCTGCTCCAAAGATAATTATCTTATAATTATAATTTTAATTTCGGCCATGTTTTATTCAATTTAAAGCCTACCGTGACAGCTAATTTCACCATTATTGTGTTTTTGTTGGTTATTCATTACTTTTATTTACCTTTTATTATTTTTCCTGTGATATAAAATAGTATTGCGAGCGGATGCGCATATCTAAATTCCAATTGCCTTGCACTTGCATTTCCTGAGAATTTTCTAGTGCAAGGCTTTTATAGAACATCATTGTTATAATTATAATTATTGTTGTTTATAGATTACCTAATGTATGATTTTAAATGCATTTAATAATTTTACTGACCACCCTCAAAATTTAACTTGTTTATTATTTTAATTTATAACTATAGGCACTTCATAATAAAGTTAAAATAACTTAATTAACACTAGTTTACTAACAATACTAATTACTATTTTCTGACAAAACAATGTAGTCGCAAAATAAGTAAAAAAGAGTAAGGAATTATAAAATAAGAGGTATACCAAGAATAAGAAACTTCTTTCTTCTATTTGAGTCGTTGCATTTCAAAACTAGTCTCATCCACTTAACTCGCCTTATCCTACAAGGCGAGTTTGGAATGTAATGACTCATTTATCTCATAAGATAAGTCTAAAGAAAAAGGAAGCTTTCGAACTGTAGAAACTACTTTTAATTATCGGGAAAATGGTGGATTTATAGACATACAACGTAAAAAAAATATATATATGGAAGCAAAATAAAATGATAAAGCAGAATATGGCGAAGAAGGTAATGAAGGTGAAGAAGGTAAAGAATACACTTTTGAAAATCAGAAAGAGCATAATTATGCTATTATAATAGCATAATAGCATAATAGCATAATAGCATAATGGTTTCATTAAAGCATTTTAATGCTTAAAATGCATTAATGTTAAATATATTTTATTGTGCTTGACATATAAGTGCGTAAATTAATAATGAATTATTTCATTAATTTTATTGGTTGTCAAGTAAAAAAAAGCCTTGACAACGGTTTATAGTAGGCTAGCATTTTATTTAGTGGTAGAAAGACATCCTTATTGTTTAAAACTGCAGATGCACCATAATCCCGCACCCGTATTCTTGAATCAACAATAGCACGCGTTAATAAACATTATGAGCAATTAACACCTATTGTAGCACGAGTCCTAAACAAATGCAAAGCGTTAATGAATTCCAAATAGACCAATAGCCACTACGGTTATGGTTAAATTGGTCGATAAATATTGAATTACTTTAAATCGTTTAAGTGATATTTAACAACGCATTAGAGACTATAATAGAGAGCCAATACTGATCAATATATTCCAATAGTATAAAAAGATTACTAAGTTATACTTTTTTCGCTTGGTAAAATTAAATAAATTAAATAATGGTAAAAAAATATAACACTAGTTCTCAACTTTTGTTTTATGCGCAACATTATTTACATGTTTTCTTACTTTTGATGAAGAATCCAAATCCGTCAAGGAAAAAAATTCGTTGGTTCAGTTTTCGAGATAATCCACCCCAAAGTTTTTATAAGGGAAAATTATAGAAATCGTATATGTTCATTTAATATTTATAAAAATTGGTATCTGGGGTTTTTTCGATTCCCTAAAAATAATTTGATGTTTAAAAGTTTCTATCCTTAATCCTTAAAAGTCCAAACCACCCGTTTTTATATTTTTAGGTAACCCGATAAGAATAAGAACCTGAAAATGAATTTGGTACATTGCGACTCGCAAACCAAATTTAATATTAAAAAAATCTGCCTACAAAAAAACCCAAAACACCTATTTACCAACATTTATCAAATAATTAAAAAAATATAAATACTGCTGTCAATAAAATAATACTTTCCCTAAGCCTAGGTTTATTAAAACCAAAAACGATAAACAAAAATAAAATAAATTCAAAGAGATTTTTTTTAAAAACGTTATTTTTTTGAAAACCGTAAAAATAGAAATAGAAAATTATCATTATACGCAAGACTTTCCTCGGGAAAGTACAAGGGGTAGTTCTACACCCCTAGAGGGTGGAGATAGATTTGTTAAAAGATGAATAAAAAGTCCAAAACCCCTATGTACGAATTTTTATCACTTTAATTAACAAAATATAAATATGGGTGGTTCTACTCCCTTAATAGAGGAAGACAGATTTTTTTAAATATTAAATTCGTTTTCAGCGAGACAAAAAACTCCAGGTACCAACTTTTATCAGGTTACTTAAATATATATATATATATATAAAAGGGATGCTTCTACCCCATTAAAGGGTGAGGATAGACTTTTTTTAATATCAAATTCCTTTTTAGCTAGTCTCCAACTTACAAATATCAGTTGTTGTAAATATATGTTATATATTAATATATTAAACGAAAATATATATCTCTAACTGTCCCCTAATAAAATATTTAGGGTCGATTATCTTGAAAACTGAAACAACGATTTTTTCCTTGACGGATTTGGATTTGGATATCTGAGAAAACATTAAATTAAAGTTGCGCATAAAACATTAGTGGTACCATTAAGCTGGTTTAAAGCTAATGAAATACAAGGGCACAAAGAGATAATTGATGATGGGTGCGCAGCCGCGCGCGGGTATAATGGTGCACAAACTGGACTTAAGCGAGTAAATTTCCGTCGTTTAAATTCGGTTTATGTACCATTTATGTACCATTTTCAATAGGAAAGCATTTAGTATACGCCCACTCAAATACTTGATTTTAACCTCAAACCTCAAATCCTCTATACATCTATTTTCCTTAATGTAGAAACAAATAAAGAAGAGCCGTGGAAATAAACAGGAAGTAGTGCACTATAGTGGCAGTCATGCTTGAATGAAACATAAAAATTAAAGAAGAAGAAGAAGAAGAAGAAGAAAAATAATAATATAAGAAGAAACAATATAGATAAAGATATTGTTTACTAGAGACCCTAGAAATGGATCTTTATTATAACGTTATAACATTTTTGCTGTTCTTAAGTATACTTCAGAACAGCAAAAATATTACAACATTGTAACTTATACTTAAACTCCATTGAGGTTAAACTCATGCAGATCTGCAGAATCGACAAAATGTTTCACTTTTATTGTCTTAAGGTTGATTTTAACTGTCATTTTCTTTGAAAGGAAGAAGTAGAAGCCACAGAGGCCTGCGCATTGCTGCGACAGTAAGGACTGCCAAAATCAACTTTAAGCCAATAAAATTACTAGATTTTGAAGAGTATGGCGGCCAGCATACTGGCGTCACTTTTGTGTACAGGGAGATTTCAAGTTTAGTTTTTGTTGTGAGGTCTGTGCTTTGATGTCAAAAATATGGCTAAGAGGGCTCTGGGAAAAAATAGCGCTGGTGAAAATAGCTTGTCCCAAAATAGCGCGTACAAAAGAGCGCTAGGACAAAACAGCGCTGGTCAAATAAGCCCTAGGACAAAACATTGCTGGTAAAATGAGCGCTACGATAAAATAGCCTGTCCCAAAATAGCGCGTACAAAAGAGCGCTTGGACAAAACAGCGCTGGTCAAATGAGCGCTAGGATAAAATAAAGCATCATAAAATAAAGCTCGGATATAATATATCAAATAATTTAATTGAGAACAAAACAATAAAAATAAAAAATAAATACAATGAAAATATGTTAACGCAAACTATTTTCCCATTAAAAAAAAACACCAAACCAGCAAAAAGTCCAAACCAAACCAACGCTTCCTACTAAAAAAAAACACACACAGCAGGCGCAAAACCAACGTTAACGTAAACCAACGTTTTCTATAAAAAAAAACACCAAACTAGCAAAAAACCAAACCAACCAACGTTAACGTAAACCAATGCCCCCCACTAACTTTTGTGGACCTGATGCTCACAGTAACTCTAAATTCATTCAGAAAGCGCTCTTTTGAGACAAACTATTTTGTCCAAGCGCTCTTTTGAGGCGAGCTATTTTGTGAAGCGCTATTTTGTCCAAGCGCTCTTTTGGTTCACGCTGTTTTGTCCAGCGCTCATTTGACCAGCGCTCTTTTGGAGCGGAGCGGGCTAAGAGAGCACCTGTGACATAAAAACAGGAATGTTTTGCCGTTTAACTAAAAGCCTAATTAAAATTGGGTAATAAGTCTAATAACCAATTTCCACTTGGCCACAAAATCTAGTAACTGTTGTTATAATTTTTTTACAGTGTAACTTTTTGATATAAAACTTTGTTGAATTTTTCTCATAAAACTTTTAACAGTGAACTTATTGCTTATTAAAATTTTGCTAATTTTAATCATTTTTAAAAACCAGTAAACAGTCTGTGCCATTATTTACCAATCAAAAATCGAAAATGCATATTTAATTAGCGTTTTTACACTAATTAGTTACAAATTAAAATCGTCAGAGAATACACTTAAACTAATTTAACATTAAGAATGCTAATTGGCTGGAGTTTACTCTTTGAATAACTAAGCACGCGCTTAAAAATTATTAAGTATATTTAATTAGCATTAATTTATAAGAAAATTGCAATGGTTTATTTACGAATTTGTTTTGTTGAATTAAATAATTATACCTGTCTTTACTGAGAGCTTAGCTTTACAAAATAAAAAACATGCCTGGGTTCTGTTCTCTGTTTACATATCAATTGTTGATTGGTGTAATAATAACCTGTTATTAATGAATGTTTCTAAATGTCAAGTTATTTCCTACACTAGAAAGAAGCAACCAACTTTTTATAATTACAACTTTAACTCTGAAACTTTAGCACGCGCTTCTTCTACTAAAGATCTTGGCATAAATTTTGATAGCGAACTTACGTTTAGGGAGCATATTGTTGTGACACAAAAATCTGCTATTAGGATGTTAGGTTTTATTCTTCGTAATTGTGGTTCATTTAGAAATATATCAGCTCTTAAGATTCTTTATATTTCCCTAGTTCGCTCTAAACTAGAATACGGAGTTCTGATTTGGTTTCCGCGAACCCAAAGCCATATTGGCTTATTAGAATCAGTACAGAGAAGATTTTTAAAATTTTTAGCATTTAAAATTGACCGAATTTATCCTACTCGAGGTACTGATCATGATTTATTACTCTCTAGATTTGATATGCCTCTTCTATCTCATAGGAGGGATTTAGTTTCAGTTAAATTTCTTTATAAATTATTAAATAATAACGTGGATGCGCCTAATATCCTGAGTAAAAAATATTTTCACGTAAATAGAAACCTTAGAGTAAGCAATGTATTTTATTATAAGAAATAATATTGCTACAACTTCTCCGATTTACGTGATGTGTTCAAATTTTAATAGAATTGGTTTGGCGTATACTGTCTTTGGCTGATCAGCATTTGTAATTAGTCAGGAGTTGTGTAGTATTTTTTTTCCTACTTTTGATTATTATTGTTAAAATCATTCAATATTTAAGCTTTTTTTTTTGTTATATTTTATATAGGTAATCTTCTCACTTCTGTTATTATATTATTATAATTAGTTTTATTTTATTAATAGTTAAATTATTGTTATTCTCTGTTATTTAAGCTTTGTCCTATAAAAAGGATTTTGTATCTGTTGGGCAAATAAATAAATAAATAA
Source organism: Brachypterus glaber (assembly GCA_958510825.1). NCBI lineage: Eukaryota > Metazoa > Arthropoda > Insecta > Coleoptera > Kateretidae > Brachypterus > Brachypterus glaber. Next base: position 62,977,974 of record OY294044.1, on the reverse strand, counting down.
ATACTAGGGACACAAGATCTAGGTCTTAAGCTACCAAGGCGCCTTGCCAAATTAATACCTAGACCTAGTGTCCCTAGTATTTTGCCCAGATTGAAGTTATATATTTTTTAACTAATTTTGGGTCGCTGAGATCGAATCTGGCCTCAAAATATTTCTATTACCTAAGGTTTCTGAGAAAATCGAGACAAAAGTAGAAAAAATCATTATTTTAGCCCTCTTTTGTTCTAAAATCATGGGAGATAAAAATATTTTAACAACAAATTTGGATTCGGCGACATAGTATTAGTCAAAAAAACCCAATTTAGAATATGGAAATTTTAAATTCATAGAATAAATACGGATATTATGGAAGATAATAATAAATAAAATTAAAAATAATGGATCCTGTGACAGACCTATGTAGGGGTGGAGGGTAAGGAGACGGGTGCATAAGGGGTCAAGCTTAGCGGCACGTAATCATGCTAAAAATTGTCAAAAATCGTCACTTGGGGTCAAAAATGAACTAAAAATATGTTACGTAAAATATAAAATTTTTACGATATAGAACCATTAAAAAAAAACGACAAAAAATACCCAATATATTTTTTATAAATTATTTTTAAATTGGCATAATTTTCTGTACTAAAATTTAAAAAATAAGACTTGCTGTTTTTTTAAGGTCAAATTCGGATTCTGTACCTTTAAATTGATAAGAAAAATATATTTTTGCGTTCGGGAAAAAAGTTTACGCTGTGTGCTTTAATTTTATTTCTTTTTCATTTATTTACTTCTGACGAACAAACTAAGCCAAATAAAAAAGTATTTGTATATAATAAAAAATAAAATTTTGCAGAGAATTTTATAATATCCAAATTAAGTCCTATAAAATTTTTACACAAATTTGATAGTTTTGCCACAAATTAGAAATTAAGTAAAATCTGCACTTTAATTTTAAGCATTTTATTTTTTTTTTGCATACTCACTGTGATAAAAATTTTAAATTCCTACTGTTTTTTATTTTTAAGATTTAAAAAAAAAATCGTCATTTTTTCCTGGACTTATATCTCAAAATTTTGAGGTGCTGGAATTTTTCTAAGGTCAGATTCAGATTCTATGCCCTCGAATTAGTAAGATAAATTTTCTTTTGTTCGGTGCAAACAAAAAGTTGTGACTTGTTGCCTAGTGTATTTATTCCAAGATATTTTGGTTATTTATTCCATTGTTTTAAATAATTTTAAAAATATCTTCAAATATTATTAAGAATATTATTTATTATGTAATAAGTTAAAAACTTTATTTCGACCAGTATAATATAAGTTAGGGGTGTGTTTTTGTTGAAATACAATAAATAGGTATAAAAAATCGAGAATAAAAGGCGAATAATGAAGTTAGGATGTTATCAGTTCTGGCTCGTTATCGCCCAGTCAATTTTCCCATTCTGACACTCCCTAACTTGCCGTTTTTCATGTGTTATTGAACAATTTCCACCACTTTGGTCTTTCATACATATTATGTAATCATTGATAAATATTTATTTTATATTCTATCTGACGTAAAAAAATGTGAAAATTATAAGTTTAATTTCCACTAAAAAATAGAGAAGGTGAGGCCTTATCCTTTAAGGGCAAAAAATTTGCACAGCAGCTGTAAACTAACTGCATTATTTTACCTTTTGTCTTTTATATAGGAGCAACTTGATTCTAACGACAATATTTACCTTTGAGTGCCTGTCAAACTTACCATTAAAAATAACTTTTAAATGCTTTCGACAATATATTTCTGACCAAAACTTCTCTGGTGAAAACAGTTTTGGCAACATTGTTTTGGAAATGTTGACGGTTGAGGAAACATCTTTGCTAAATTATAATTATGAAGGGTGTAAGGGGGCCTATTTTTTTATGAAATCAATTACCCAGTCAACTAACTAAGAATATGACCAATGAAATGTCAGAATTATTTGACACATTTCATTTCATTGGTTAATTTCTTAATTAGTTTAGTGTTAATGATTGGTTAAATCAATTATAAATATTTGTCCTTATATTTTGATTATTATTATTATTATTATTATTACAATATTAAGAGTTGAGGTTAAAAAAACCTATATAAACTCAATTTCATCAATTAGGTTGAAAATTAAACTATCTAAGCCAAATTAAACTAATACAAACTAAACCAATATAAACTAAAGTATATAAACTAAGTTAAACTAATACAAGAAAACGTTTAGGAACTGGTAGCTACAGATACATAAATTTATCTAAGCGATTTTTAAAAGCATTTATGGATGGAGCTTCGACTACATGTTGAGGTAGGGAGTTCCAGGTAGTAAAAACTCTATTACATAAAAAGTTTTTTCTGGCAGTAGACCGGTAAACCTCATGTGATAGCTTAAGACTGTGCCCCCTGAGATGATTTTCGTTCAAGGTAAACAAATTTCTTAGATCCAATGTAAATGTGTTGTGTAAAATTCTGTATGTCATAATTAGGGAACCCCTTTCCAGTCTGTCCATTGCAGTAGGTAATCCAAATATTCTAAGGCGCTCTTCGTATGGAGGCCGAGTTCTTCCATATAGGATTCTGGTAGCGGCACGCTGAATGTTGTCAATTCGATTTATTTCTCGCACTAGGTTAGGATACCATACTGAAAACCCGAACTCCAGGACCGGTCGAATATATGTTTTATATAAACATGCTGCTGTAGCAACCGAAGTCCTAGTAAATATTTTTCTGAACAAAAAAATAGTCTTTTTAGATTTATTACAGATCGAATTAATATGTTCAGACCAAGTCAAATCACACGTCACGATAACACCAAGATCAGTATGTTGGTTCACTTTTCTTAAGGGTATGTTGTCTATAGTATAGTCTAGACAAGGATTGTTTTTGCCAATATGAAGTACCACGCACTTGTTAATGTTCAAAGGGATTAACCATAAACTACACCATTCCAATATTAAATTAATATCAAGCTGGATAAGGTGATATTGTAACAGGGGATTTCCATAGAATTTGGAGTCATCCGCAAAAAAGGAGCTAACGCAATGGAGAAGTCTTGGCAGATCAGCGATGTAGAGAAGAAACAACAAAGGTCCAAGCACTGATCCCTGAGGAACACCACTATCCACTGAGAAAAGTCTGGAAAAAGCATCACCAACTCTGACCCTAAATGTTCTGTTGGTTAAAAATGAAGCAATCCACAAAAGCAGTAATCCTCGGATACCAAAATGACTCAACTTGTGTAGCAATCTCTTATGAGGCACTTTATCAAACGCCTTTTTAAAGTCTAAATATATTACATCCATTGGGATGCCTTTTTCCATAGCTAACGTCCAGTCATTAAGACATTTTAACAGATTCGTGATGACAGATCGTCCAGGTAGGAATCCATGCTGTTCATTTGGAATCAATCCGTTGGCTACTAGAAAAGCGACCATAGCTTCGGCAATTATTCTCTCCATTAATTTTACTTCTATACAAGTTAAAGTAATTTGGCGATAGTTTTCCTTTAGCAGCTTGTTTCCCTTTTTGTGAATAGCGACTACGTTGGCGGATTTCCAAGCATCTGGCAAAGTACTATGATTAAAAGATGTTTGCATGATAAGAGATAATGGTAGGCTAAGTGACGATGCGCAGTTCTTTAAGATCTTGGGCGCCAAACCTCCAGGGCCAGCGGATGTGAATTCTTTTAAAGCTAGTAGTTTTTCTTGTACAATATCTTCAGAAAATGTGATTTGTTCTAAGGAATTAGGTTGATAAGGTAACTGGATTGGAGGAGGAGCAGCTTGTGTTTCAGCTGTGTAGTTGGATTTAAAAAAAGTACCAAATTCTTGTGCCGTTTCAAAGTTATTACTACAAAGTATATTATTTTGGTTGTATATTTGTGGAATGGTAACATTAGATGCAAGTGACTTCTTAACATAACTAAAAAGCTGTTTTTTATTTTGGGACAGAATTAAGTTGTTTTCATAGTTACGCCTGGCATTATAGAGAGTGTTGCTTAAGTTATTAGAAAAAGCTCTATGTGCAAAGTAGTCCTGCCTATCACTAGATCTTTTATATCTACGCCAAAGAATTTTTTTATAATTTATCATATTAAAGATATCCCTATCAATCCAAGGTTTGGACGGATTAAATTTACAATAAACAGTGCGGCTGCACAGATTTAGTACTTCATTAGTTTTTTGAATAAATATATTCCATATTTCATTGGGATTTTTATTCTGAAACAAATTATGCCAATCAACGGATTGCAGAGTGGTTTTCATCATGTTAAAATCTGTTATTAACCGTGGTTTAGATTGATTTAAGTTTGCATATTTTTCATAGTTAAAAACTTATTAAACACTACACTGTACAAATTAAACTGAATATTCAGTTACAAATAGATAGGAAATCAGAAGTTATTACCCTATACATTGTACTTTAATTTTTGTTAAAAACACGCAACGTTTCATGTCCGTCCTTAAATATTAAAGTACGTCACTTTATAACTACAGGGTGTCCCAGCTAAGACCGATCAATCGTTTTTTGTAGTTATTATTAAAGCTATCGGAATAAAATTTATGTCAGTCAGTATACACCCAAATAGATATATTTCTGCCCAAAAAAACGTTTTCTACAGGCTTTTATTTAAGAGATACAATTTTTTTAACGGTTGCTTTAAATAATAAATTTAAAAAAATATTAAACTAAACTTTATTTACATTTGCTAAACAAATCATACTATTAGATATTAAATTATTTTTTAACTAATTTCTTTAAATAACTATGATTTTTTTAATAAAATTATTTTATCAAGAACTCCATGAATTTCACTTATTTTGATTGCAGTTAAGGGTTTCGCAGATTAAATATCAAAATTTAAATATAAATTGTCAAAATTTAATAAACTTTAACTTGAGTAAAATGCGTTTAGGATTTAAACATTAAACAATTATAATGTACGGCTAACGTAAAAGTAACATAAGTAGTAACTAAAAAGGCTTAAATGAATTTTATTCAGATTAAAGTGTAAAAAAATACAGTAGTTCCGTCTAGGAAATAGTTTGGGTACTTAAAACCCTTAATCACAGACCCTACTAAACAAATTATTATGGCTTTAACAAAATATTAAATTAGGATTATTTCAAACGAAATTATGAAATATTATTTGATCAATGTAAAAAGAATAAAAATAGGTTTTCAATTTTAATATTTAAATTTAAATTGCATATCATAATGGTGTTAAATAAGCTATATTTCAAAAACAAAAACTAGTAGAAAGCTTTTTTTTTGTGCACAGTTATAGCTTGCTGGGTGTATACTGACTGACATAAATTTTATTCTAATAGTTCTAATAATAACGTCCAAATTGATCTGTTTTAGCTGGGACTCCCTGTATAGTGTGTTTAACAAAAATTAAAATACATTTGTATAGGACCATAATTTCCTATTCATTTGTAACTGAATATTTATTTAGAAATAGATAAGAAGTTATGATATACAAATGTACTTTAATTTTAGTTAAAAACACTATAGTCACGTACTTTAATATTTAAAGACGAACATAAAATTTTGCGTGTTTAAAAAAATTAAAGTACAATTGTATAGAATAATAACTTCCGATTTCTCATCCGTTTGTAACTGAATATTCAGTTTACTTTTTACAGTGTATAGAAACTAATTAAAACGCAATATTATGGTAAAGATATTAAAGAACATTTAATAAAACAATAAACCGATGCTTATTTGGGGCGCCATGGCGTGAATTTACCCTTAAACGTATAGGATGACAGGCCAATTTTATTTTATGGCTAGATAGTCAAACATACTGATGCGATTTTCCATTTTCCCCACGGACTTATTGTCTAACGCGTCATTAAACTACCACCCTTAATAGACTATTATATCGTTTTTTTATTCACACGATGACATATAAATATAAATCAACTGGTTTAATCGTTTTGTATTTGAATTGAATTAAATCAGTAACACTTTTTGTGAATATGTAACAGTTTTAATTAGATTTAGCATAATTTAGCAAATGCCATGCAAGTACCATGCTTATATGTGATGAATATTGACTTTCTACCGACTGCGCCAATTAAATTTTGTCAAAATTATTATAAATAATATTAATTACGGTTTGTTGGTTTGGTTGGTATTTTTTTTTAAATTAATTTTTGTAGTTTTTTTCTTATTCCTATTTTTTATGTAGGTAAAAACAACATATCTGTAAATTTAGTTCTTTAATCAAAGAAATCTTTATAGGGGTGGGAGATATGAAAAAAATATTGTAGAAACCTTTTTACGATACTTGATAAATATTAATTAATTAAGGCATACCACAAAAAAGACGGGACAAACATTTCTATACGTTATTGGGATAGCTGAATACGAATCTAGGGTTGGTTTGACTCGGCCAGATCGCTTTTCGTTTTTAACCTCAAAAAAGTGATGAAAGTTGAAACATCACTTTTTTGAGGTTTGCAACGAATTGCGACTTGACCGAATCAAACCAAGCCCAGGTTCGGATTCAGCGACTCTAAAAACGTCTAGATATGTTTGTCTCGTCTGGGGAATCAGACCTTTCTTTGTGTGCCTGTGTTATTATTTAAAATGTACTTATTTACTCCAGTATATTAAAATTCAAAATATGAAACTTTTTTATTAGTGCATTTAATTTTTTGTTAAAAGTTAAGTTTAGTTAAAAGTTGAATCAAAAAGAAAAAAAAAAGAGATTTTAATAAAAATGAAGTTAGGTAAATTAAGAATATCCAATTATAAAAATTTGATTAAAGCAAAAATTAAGTATTCCGCATAAAAATTAATAATGTAGTAAGCGTGGGAAGTGCGACTGTAGAAAATTCCCGAAAGCGGAGGAAAAACGGGAAATGAGAAGAATAACTCGAGTAAAATTTTCCATTAGAATATCTGAAATTGTAAATCTCCAAGAAAAGGATATAATTCAGCAATTCAAATTTAAATATTTCAAATGTGAAACGTAATTTACTCCAATAATTCTTCGCCGTCGTAAAAATGTCTCCAGATATTTTAATGTCGTTGAATTATTGCGAAAGAAATTAAAGTTCGGTGCGACGTGCCAACTTCCAAAACTTTTAACCAAAAACCGAACAACTCCCTTTTTACTTTCAAGTGACCTCTAGAAAAAAAGGATTATTATGACGAAAAACAAGTTTTTTTAGATCTTGATGTATCTATCCATTTACAGATCACAGCCAAACTTTACACTTAAAGTTTTTCTTAATTTTTCTCTACTTTGTCAAATAACATAAAAACATGCCATCATTAGTTTTCTCCGAAAAAATCGCATTAAGAGGAAAAGTATATTACATACCGTGGAAACTGTTTCATTTCCTGAGGGAAGCGTAGCTAATTTCAAAGGACAACTGAAATTTTGAACCGAGGTTTGTATTTTATTTTATTTACACCATACCTGTTTAATTTACAATCGTTTGCCACTACAAAAACTGTTTAAATTTTGAGGCCATATTGAAAAGTTTAGTTGCACTGAACTTTGTTGCATATGTTGCATTTTGAATTTGAATATAGAATAATAAATAGAAATCAATAAAATAAACTTAGTTTTTTGTTAATTAACAATCTTAAAATATTTATATTCATTCAATATAAATTAAAAAATTTAAATGCTTTCTGTAATACCGTTAGTTTAGCGATAGATGGCAGTACCTGTTTTTCGTTTTATTTTTTGATGTTTATTGATTGTTAAATTTTGGAATTAAGTTAATAAATAGACTATTTATTCATAGTTTTCGATGTAAAATACTAAGAAAAACAGAATATTTAAATTTATACACTAGCTAAAGCTTAATGACAATTTTGATTATAGTAGGCAATCACCAAAGAAATACACTGAAGTCAAAAAATAATGGCTACCAAGGTAAATAAAATTATTGAATTTATGTTACTTAAAAACTATTTTTTGTTATTTGTTATATCAAGTTAGGTACCTTATATTGTAATGCATTTTTTTAAACTAAATCACATTTAACTAAACCCCAAAATAGTAATATATAACCTATAAAGTTGGAAGTAGTCACTATTTATTTTTCATAAATGCCAAAAAAAATAACTTTTTGTGATAATATTTTATAAAAATAAATTATAAATAAATAAATAAATAAATGTATTTAAAACTGTTTTGTCATAAATTAAAATTTTTGATAAGTGACATACATGAAGTTAGCTACAAGAGCCTTTCTTCCCTAGGAAGGGAAATAAGGTGTTTATAACTTTTGTTATAATGTCCAGAATGATTTTTTTTTGCACCAATGTGCGTTATATACAATAGACCTATAGAAATCTATAGAAGAAAACTGCGATCATCCTCATTTTTTTAAGGAGAAATTAATTTTATTAAAAGGTCACTTAAAGTTTGAAAAAAAAAATCAAAAAAAAAACAGAAAGAAAAGTGGTAAAAGTCGTTTTTTTTTAAACTTACTTTTATTGAGTCAATACTACCCCATTTGAAAAAAAAAATATTTAAAAACAAAATTAGTTCCAACTAAAGCTAAAGTGTCACTTAAAAAAAAGTAAAAGTTAGGAATGTCCCAATACAATATTAATTAGGATTAACTTAAAACTTTCCCAGGAAAATATTCATTTGCGAGAAGTATCCCATTGAATGCAAATCATATACTGTAAAAAATAAATAGAATTATAGGTAATGTGTTGCCATGCAGGTACAAGTAAAATTTACGAGATTTTACATGTAATTTTACAATTTTATATGAATACTACCGAATTTAGATGTAATATTCATATTAAATCGTAATTTTACAATTTTATTATTATTATTTTATAAAAATAAATTATAAATAAATAAATGTATTTAAAACTGTTTTGTCATAAATTAAAATTTGTGATAAGTGACATACATGAAGTTAGCTACAAGAGCCTTCCTTCCCTAGGAAGGGAAATAAGGTGTTTATAACTTTTGTTATAATGTCCAGAATGATTTTTTTTGCACCAATGTGCGTTATATACAATAGACCTATAGAAATCTATAGAAGAAAACTGCGATCATCGTCATTTTTTTAAGGAGAAATTAATTTTATTAAAAGGTCACTTAAAGTTTGAAAAAAAATTCAAAAAAAAAACAGAAAGAAAAGTGGTAAAAGTCGTTTTTTTTTAAACCTACTTTTATTGAGTCAATACTACCCCATTTGAAAAAAAAAAATATTTAAAAACAAAATTAGTTCCAACTAAAGCTAAAGTGTCACTTAAAAAAAAAGTAAAAGTTAGGAATGTCCCAATACAATATTAATTAGGATTAACTTAAAACTTTCCCAGGAAAATAATCATTTGCGAGAAGTATCCCATTGAATGCAAATCATATACTGTAAAAAATAAATAGAATTATAGGTAATGTATTGCCATGCAGGTACAAGTAAAATTTACGAGATTTTACATGTAATTTTACAATTTTATATGAATACTACCGAATTTAGATGTAATATTCATATTAAATCGTAATTTTACAATTTTATATAAATATTACATGTAATTTATATGTAATATTCATATAAAATCGTAAAATTACATGTAAAATCTCTTAACTTTTACTTGTCTCTGCATGTCAACACATTATAATGTGTATGTAATATTACCTATGATTCTGCATGTAAATTTACATTTTCTTTTAATTGTGAACTCTGTAAAATTTACTAGATTTCACCTGTAATTTTACATGTAATGTGCATATAAAATTTTAAAATTACATGTAAAATTGTAAAAATTGTAAAATCTAGTAAATTTTACATTTTTTTGCATTGAATCACATTTACTTGCAGAATCATGAGTAATTGCATATTTATTTTTAAAACCCTTCTATTCACTTCACTTCCATATAGGTATATATGTAGGTATATTTGTCCTCAAATTTTCCAAATGCTTTTTCACCCACTTAGAATAGACTTAGAGAGCTGAAATTTGGTATACATGCTTATCTGCCCTAACAAAATATTTTAATATAAAATTTAGCCCCCAGTCCCCCCCATCCCTAAAATATCAAAAACCTTTTTTTATCCACGTGAGTTAATTTAAAATTAAAATTGGGGTACGTACTCATCCCGTAATAATAAAATTTTACTATAAGAAAAAACAACCGTCAACCCCCCCCCATCACCCCTCATGCGGCTAAGTTAACTATGAAGGGCCCTCTCTGTTATACCCACTTAGAATAAACTTAGAGAGCTGAAATTTGGCACACATGCTTTTCTACCCCAACAAAATAATTAAATATAAAATTTTACTATATTAATTATATACATTTCAAAAACTTTTCTTATAAATTAACCCCCCCGCCAACATAGCACATGCGGCTAAATTAAACTCCTTTTACCCACTTAGACAGCTAAAGTTCGGTACATATGCTTATATCCGGTGACAATATAATTTTACATAAAATCTCTGTTTCACTCCCGGGTTTCTTTACACATTATAATAAATTATAACTAAAAACTTAAAAATAAAACTATATAAAAAACAAGTTTTTAAACTTAAAACCCTTCTATTGATTACGTATTATGTATAACTAAAAAGTATAAAACAAGATATACCAATTTACAAAAACGAATTTTTTAAAAGAAGGGTTTTGGAAATGTTGGCAAAAATAAAGAAACCACAAATTCCAAAACCTTTCTTTTAAAAAATTCGTTTTTGTAAATTGGTATATCTTGTTTTCTACTTTTTAGTTATACATAATACGTAATCAATAGAAGGGTTTTAAGTTTAAAAACTTGTTTTTTATAGTTTTATTTACAGTGTAGGTACAGCTTTACGGCTTGTTACTTCATATGTTTCTACAACGTGGTAGTTGACTTGTTTTTGCTTCCATTCGTCTAATTCAAACAATTTCATATTCTAACCAACTCTGCTTTATTGCCTTATTTCTTGTTATTACGTCTTTAATATCAAATCTGAATTATTCTCCTACCTACCATTTATTTTCCCCAAACCACCCCCTATCCACCCTCCTACCACTTATTACAAAGCCGCCTTTTTCATTTTGTCCCGGACGTATAAATTTCGTCGCCTTCTTCGTGAAATGCAATTATTAAAGTTACAATTCACAAAAGATTTTTATGACAAAATTATCACGGCGGGTCGAAACAAAATTTTAGTTCAACTTCAAGTATTACGTAACGCTCCTAGGGGGGGGGTCATTTGGAGTGTTACGCCCATGTTAATGGTATAGGAAAATACCGTTACAGGGGTGGGGGTCCAAAATGATCAAAATTTGCGTAACGTAATACTTGAACGTTCCCTAACTTTTTTTTCATAAAATCTTTTGGTTATGAATCTATGACAAGCTAGTTTGGAAACAACATTTAGGTCAACTCTTATATAACCCACGTTTTTTTTTATAAATTATTTATTTAGAGCTTTGGCATCTTTTGAAGACCAAATTTAAAAACATCGTTAAAAAAAATTGTTTTATTAAAACAAAATAAGACAAATTTTTAAATTATTTTAGCTATAATTTTGAGCTAAATCGCTTCTTAAGGGAGCGTACTTTTATAGGGAATTTTTAGAATATTTATCACTTCATATCTCAAAAACGGTTTTACTTATTGACATGAAATTACTGTATTATAGAACCAATAAATTTAAACATTTACCGTGTTAATTAAATTAACCAGGGGCGTAGATAACGGGTGCCTCTTAATTTATCCGTAAAACTGTAAGTCCGCCCCTGGTAAAACATTAAATTTTTTATGTCATAAAATTATTATGTTTGTTGGTTGCATACTACTAAAAAGATTTCAAGTCAATAAGTTAAACCATTCCTGAGTTATGAAGCGAATAATATTCTAAAAATGCCCCTTTAATATACTCTAGCTCTCCTAAGAAGCCATTTAACACAAACGTTCATAGAAACTTACCCTACTTCTTCCTTTTTGACGTAAATTCTAATATCCTATAAATAATTTTTAAGGGTCATATTTTTTTTTGTCAATACAAATGAAAATCGTTTTTTTTTCTCAAAATTGCATCGATACATTTTTTTTTAATTTGGTTGTTGATTTTAAAAAGATGCCAAAGCTCTACATAATTTAATTATTAAAAAAACTTTTGTCTTAAATTAGGGCTTAGCTTTTAAGGGGTCATAATTAGAATATTTCTCACTTCATAGCTCAGGAACGGTTTAATTTATTGATATAAAATACTATTCTATAATACAGAACTAATAAATACTCTTCTTTCATGGCATAAAAAATAATTAATTTACCAGGGGCAGACAGTTTTTATGAACATATAAAGGAACACACAGTTAAAAAAAAATGTTTACATTTATTAGTTATAATAAAAATTTCATGCCAATAAATAGTTGGCACAAAAATAAACAGAATGATTTTTTTAATTTGTAGTTTTAAACTGATAGATTCATCATAATTATAGAGTTTATGAAAAAAAATACAGTTGGCAAGAAGTTGAACTAAAAGTTTGTTCCAGTCCACCGTGTTAAAATAAACAAAATCGTATATCTTCTTGTTCTTTATTATTAATGAATAACTTAAGCTTTTTCATCGTTCGAAAAAATTAATTAAAACGTCAGTAAGACCCTACCCCCTAATATAAAAATAATTACTAATTTTTCGGGATTGACGCAACAATTGAAGGGAGCTAGATTCTTTTACCTCTAAAGAGGATGCTTTTAATTTTTATTCCATTTGGAAATATGTAATTATTTAATAATAATGACTCTTTTTTTGTTTGCTGACATGTCAGTTCTGGATAATTATGATAAATTTTAATAAATTATCCCATCAATCTATTTTCTAATCATTGTACAGAGTGATATTGGTAGACTGACAGTTTCGGGCTGCTGTCCACCTTCAGTCCAAGAGTTAACTCTGCACGCTGATTAAGAAAACGTTTTTAAACTTTATTCGCAAAAGGTATATAGTCGTTAGATTGATGTAGATTTGTGCGCCATCTATTGCTAGATGTAGGCAACTACTCATACCTCTCCTAGTCTGGAGACTTTGACTCTGCACGCTGAGTTGACTCTTGGTACTAAAGAGGGCCAGTAGCCCGAAACTGTCAGTCTACCAATATCACTCTGTACGATAATTAGAAAATAGATTGATGGCATAATAAATTCATGTTTTTATAATTTTGTTTAAAATTAAAAATTTCTGTCCTTACTAATTCTACGTCTAACCACACGTTAGTGGTATCATGTGCCTGAGACACACAAGTCTTCAACTTGCTACCATTCAAAGTCTCCAGACTAGGAGAGGTAAGAGTAGTTGTCTACATCTAGCAATAGATGGCGCACAAGTCTACATCAATCTAATGACTATGTTCCTTTTGCGAATAAAGTCTAAAATAGTTTTCTTAATCAGCGTGCAGAGTTGACTATTGGTACTGAAGAGGGCCAGCAGCCCGAAACTGTCAGTCTACCAATATCACTCTGTACGATGATTAGAAAATAGATTGATGGCATAATAAATTCATGTTTTTATAATTTTGTTTAAAATTAAAAATTTCTGTCCTTACTAAATTTTAATAATTTATAATTTTATAAAAAAATGTTATTCTTTCATCTTCCTCATGCCTTATTATTTTGTGAGCAGTATTCCATTCCAGTCCACCTTTTTTTCTAATTCTGTTTAGTCTTTAAAATATCTTTAAGAAGACCCGCAACAAAATTCAGTATTAGATGCCACAACATTCGTATCAAATATGACTATTTTCGTTGTAAATACAAAATTTGTACACTTAATGTTGTCCTGTCCACAGGTGTCTTGAATCAAAATAAAGTTTTTTTTTCTGGCGCCAAAAACTCTCTTCACAGATTGAAAGAGGGTTGTCTGAAGAATAAAACCTGTTAATATTAAAATCCTCCCCCGAGTCCTTTTCGAGAAAATGGGGATTAAAAAGGCTTAAATGGGCCTAAATTTAGTTTTCTAAGGATTTCATAAAAATGGCTAACTCGACGAAAAAAACTGTTCTGTTATAAAAGATAGACAAAAAAATTATCTACAAACAACTTTTTTAATGAACTCGCTAGCTCAAACCCTTACCGTTTTATAGCTCAAACAAAGTTGCATATTAAGATAGCTTATTGTCAATCATTTTTTAAGCATGCATATTTTGGGTTTTTGTAAAAAAACTCAAAAACCACAATTCCAACAACAAAAATAGTTATTACATAAAAGATTTTTAGTTAAATTCAACATAAACCAACATTTTGTTTATCTTAATAGCTTTAATAGATCAAGAGATATATAGCTTCAAATGTTATCGTTTTAAATTTCATGTTACAATTTTTTCCTTCATATGCAATAAATTGTTTTTTTGTAAATATCTTAAAATCGAGTAGGTAAAAGAAAAAAAATCATATGAGTGAAAAAATAGCTAAGAAAATTATCTAAAAAACGCTGTTTTATTTATTTACTTAGCTCTTTTGGTTTGCAAACTATAGCTCGTGAAAGTAAGAAAATATTGTAATAATTTTGTATATATATATATAATTTTTTATAATATTAATATGTAGCAAAATGTTAATTCTTAACGTTGTTTGTAATAAAAATATTATAAAAAAACTCCTAATTGGGCCATGTTATGCAAAAAGCAACCAACCCACAATATTTAAATATTGTGGGTAGGAATGTAGTATGGACATTTCTACGACATTATCTCTTTTTTTTAATATGTTGGCTACTTTTTGCATAAAAGGGCCCAATTGTACTATATATAGTAATATTAATTCTTAACGTTGTTTGTAATAAAAATATTATAAAAAACTCCTAATTGGGCCATGTTATGCAAAAAGTAGCCAACATATTAAAAAAAAGAGATAATGTCGTATACTGATCTAGAAATGTCCATACTACATTCCTACCCACAATATTTAAATATTGTGGGTTGGTTGCTTTTTGCATAACATGGCCCAATTAGGAGTTTTTTATAATATTTTTATTACAAACAACGTTAAGAATTAACATTTTGCTACATATTATTATTATAAAAAATTATATATATATATAAAAAATTAATACAATATTTTCTTACTTTTACGAGCTATAGTTTGCAAACCAAAAGAGCTAAGTAAACAAATAAAACAGCGTTTTTTAGATAATTTTCTTAACTATTTTTTCACTCATATGATTTTTTTTCTTTTACCTACTGTATTTTAAGATATTTACAAAAAACCAATTTATTGCATATGAAGGAAAAAATTGTAACATGAAATTTAAAACGATAACATTTGAAGCTATATATCTCTTGATCTATTAAAGCTATTAAGATAAACAAAATGTTGGTTTGTGTTGAATTTAACTAAAAATCTTTTATGTAATAACTATTTTTGTTGTTGGAATTGTGGTTTTTGAGTTTTTTCACAAAAACCCAAAATATGCATGCTTAAAAAATGATTGACAATAAGCTATCTTAATATGCAACTTTGTTTGAGCTATAAAACGGTAAGGGTTTGAGCTAGCGAGTTCATTAAAAAAGTGGTTTGATAATTTTTTTGTTTATCTTAGCCATTTTTATAAAATCCCTAGAAAACTAAATTTAGGCCCATTTAAGCCTTTTTAATCCCCATTTTCTCGAAAAGGACTCGGGGGAGGATTTTAATATTAACAGGTTTTATTCTTCAGACAACCCTCTTTCAATCTGTGAAGAGAGTTTTTGGCGCCAGAAAAAAAAACTTTATTTTGATTCAAGACACCTGTGTGTCTGATATTAAATTTTGTTGCGAGTCTCACGGTGTTCTAGAAGAACTTTTAAATGACATGACAACTTCCATTTTTTTTCTTTTAGGAATTTGTTATATGAGCTCTAATTAAAAAAATAAGACCAAAATTTTAAAAATCGTTTGAGCCGTTTTTGAAAAAAATGTGTTTTTTTAGAAAATATCTCTGATATTTCACCCTAACACACTCGGTTTGCCATCGATGTCTCGATTTTGACCAAATTGGCATAGTGGTACCACTATGGTACTCCATCCAATTTTTTTTCAAAACGGTCCATCCGTTCACTATACTGGGTGTCCAACCAAGTTCTTGAAATAGCTTATCTCCGTTATTTGAAAAGGTATTAAAATTTGCAAAAAATATGTCAGTAAATTCTACTTTGACTCCAATTTAATTTTATTTTTTTTTAACTTTTTTATCTTTTTAAATAACGGAGATATAGGCCTTGTAAAACCTGGTGGGACAGTATTATTACTAAATAATAATTGTTAATGGAAGCCCCTTAAAAGAATAAGATACTATTTATAATACATGGTTTAATTCAAAATCAAATTTAATTCCATATTCTTAGATAAAAATGGGGGTGGGAAGTGTTATTTGAAAATCAGAGGGTGGGGTGGTTACAAGGGAGTCAGTGTCAATAAAATCTTTTTTGGCTCTCACTTAACGCTATTTTTTACAAAAAAATTACCTTTTCAAATAACGGAGATATAACTTGTCAAGAACCTGGTTGGTGGGACACCCGGTATCGTGAACGGATGGACCGTTTAACAAAAAAAATGAATGGAGTGCTTAGGTACCATAGTGGTACCACTATGCCAAGTTTGGTCAAAATCCGAGATATCGAGGGCTAACCGAGTATGTTAGCGTGAAATGTCAGAGATATTTTCTAAAAAACATATTTTTTTCAAAAACGGCTCTAACGATTTTTTAAATTTTGGTCTTATTTTTTTAATTAGAGCTCATATAACAAATTCCAAAAAGAAAAAAAAATGGAAGTTGTCATGTCATTTAAAAGTTCTTCTAGATCAGCGTGGTCCGTTTACCTATAGTGTTTACTAGCTATATACCGGTGAGTATTAATTACGACAACCAATTTTGAGTTCATGTAATGTGACCCACCTCCTTCATCATTTCCATAATTTTAATAAAAACAATAATTTAGAAAGGATATGCTCCAATGAGTACAAGAAAATTAATTTTTTGCCCCGTTAAACCAAGTCGGCTTAAACCGACCCCTAGTAAAACCAACACGAGTTTCGTGTTCGAGGCTTGTCCACTGTAGTCATATCGAGTAATGAGCAACAATTTATAAGTGCCCACGGTCAAATGAGTTGTAACATGGTTTAATTTTTCAACAGATCGTTTGTTACTGGTTTGAAAATGGCCGATTAACTTGTTCGTGTCTCTTTTAATTTCGAAAAACAATTCTTCATTTTCGGATTGAACATGGTTTTTATTTCTGTATGGTACTAAAGAACGCATATGTGGGCTTACAAGCAAATTATAAGTCTATAGACATAATAATTATATCATGGTTATTATACAGGGTGGTACGACAAAATAAAGAGACCATGATTACCGTGATACTCAAAAACATTCTTGTTTTCTTAAAACTATCACTTTTTGATCTTTATTGTTAATATATATGTTATAACGATTATAATGATTGGATAATTCGTTGGATGTTGGACAATATAGCGCTGTTCTATTACACTAGGCAACAAATCACAACTTTTTTTTTGCCCCGATCTAAAAGTAAATTTTTTTTACGAATTCGAGAGCTAAGAATCCCAGTCTAACCTTAGAAAAATTCCAGCACTTTTAAGATATAAGTGCAGAAAATAATGACGTTTTTTTTTCAAAATCTGAAAAAATAAAGCAGGAATTTGAAAATTTTAGGGTATATTAAAAAAATAGGAGAAGTTTAAAAATCCATATGCGAACTGTCTAAGAGCTGGTGACCATTTTTATTTCATTATTTGCTCCCAGCTGTATTTGATATATGTCTTAAAGTACATTCAAATTAAGCTACCTGCAAATGGCCAGGTCCTGGATCGGGTTCCCTTGGATGCTAAAAGCCTCAAAAAGGTGGTGGTCCTCGAAAAATATATTTTTTACTTACCGAGTCAAACAAATTACATTTAGATTCGTCTATTTTCACAGTTTTACACAATTATTCACTATAGTCAGTCCAATTATGCAATTTTTAAGCTACATCATTGGTTAAAAACTTGTACCTTTTAACATATAAAATAATGTGACATTTTTTGTCTATGACAATGATTGACGGTCGTTAACACTAATAAAAGAAGAGAAAGTTACATAAAAAAATGGTTATAATTAATGTTGTTTTGTATGGTATTGAAAAAGGTACTTTTTTGGTTTATTCTTCATACCCTTCCCACAAGGCTGGAGGCCGAGTGGGTTACTTTTAGAGGGGGCAATATTAGTTTACTCACGAGTAACATACAAAGTTTTATCCAATAAATAGCTTAGAAATTCATATTTTTATTAAAAATTTGACATTTACAAGAAAATAATTTGACAAGTGACAGTTGAGTGGGTAAAATAAATAATTGTCCAATCTATAAAGTAAAAGCCAAGTGTGGGTTATTATTTAGTTTCTTTATTTAAAATTAAGCTAGTAATTGTCTTAGTATCTGTATGTATTGGATAAATTTTATTATGTTTTACAAAGTTAAAGTAAGTGTAAACTGTGGAACAGAAAGCTACTATTTTATTATACTACTTATAAGTGCCTATTCACAGGCTCGCATAAGAACATAATACATAACAATGCATGCCATAATTGGCTTGATGTGCCCCCATGTATCTTGTAAGCCAATCACTGCATCGCATTCTTATTCTTTATGTTCTTATGCAAGCTTCTAGATAGGACTTAAGCCGTACAAAAAATGGACACCACTATAGTAGTATAGTGGTAGTGGTAGTGAACTACCTATAAATTATACTGTATAATATAAACATAAACAGTACAAGTAACGAAATACCGTAAATATAATTTTAATATGATACCATTGAATTAAAATTATCTATAGAATTACAATTTATAATCTTTTAAAATTGTATATTTATGAGTTTTAAATTTATATTTGTTTAAAAAATAATGAATATTAATTGTCAAATACTTACATAATTTTAAAACCCATTTAACTATCAACACAAACCGGCTAAGATTATATCGTAAAGCAAAGTCAAAAGATAATTATCATATTTTTGGTTTGGTACAAAACGAAAAACGAAGAAAAAATATTTTCAGATAGAATTCGAAGATATAGTATTCAAATTAACATAAAATATAGGAGATATTGAAAACTCTATAAGGCAACCGAATAATTTAAATATATATTTTTGAAGGGACGACTGCAACAAACATTTTCTTATACTTTTATCACAGCTTTAAAGTAATTTCTGTGTAAACTAGCTATCGGAAATAGAAAAGCTTTTTTATTGTGAAAGAAGTATAGTAAAACAATTTATCCAATACATACAGATAATAAGACAATTACCAGCTTTATTTTATATAGACAAACTCAATAATAACCCCCGTGTGGCTTTTACTTTATTGAGTGGATAATTATTTATTTTACCCACTCAACTGTCACTTGTCAAATTATTTTCTTGTAAATTTCATTAAAATTTTTAATAAAAATATGAATTCCTAAGCTATTTATTGGATAAAACCTTGTATGGCACTCATGGGTAAACCGATATTGCCCTCTCGAAAATTAACCTGCTTGGCGGACGCCTCGCAGGTTAATTTTCTCATGGGCAATATCTTACTTTACCCACTAGTATCTACCATAAATAACTATTACATAAAGAATGAACTTATATTAGGTAGCGTAGTCGTGGATGCATCCAACAGTCTCTTCTTACAGTAATGTTTATGTTAGGAGGGCGGTGAAATTATATTCAAATGAAATATATCAAAATATTTACAATATTGCAAAAATTTATTACGATTGAATTTTTTTTTGTAATGAGAGACGTTGATTCCGTGTATTTAAGGCCAGCTTACTCCAAAAAACGTAATTTTTTTCAATACATTTTATTTATAGTACAAAACATGTTGAGTAATCAATTTTTTTACATATGAAAGCACATATATGAAATTACTTGAAAATTTTTTTTTTTTCAAAATGGCGGTCCTGAAAATGGCTGCTGAAACTCATCTGATTCGTAGATGGATGGCATCATTTCTTGGAAAAGAATTATCTGAAAGCAAAAAACAAAACGGTTTCATGTTCTGTATCGAATTGGCTATGGCCTCAAGCAGAATGAAACATTTTCAATGAAAAAAAAAAAAACAAAATGGCGGACTTTTGAATTTTTTTTACCCTTTTTTTCACTTTTAATTGTTTATAACTTTTTTAAATAATAATGAATATTTCTGGTTCTGCTTGAGGCCATAGCCAGACATCTAAAGAGTAAAATGCCGTTTGGTTCATATCGATAAGTGCAATAGTTTTGAAATGAGAGTGTCATCCATCTACGAATCAGATGAGTTTCAGCAGCCATTTTCAGGACCGCCATTTTGAAAAAAAAAAAAATTTCCAAGTAATTTCATATATGTGCTTTCATATGTAGAAAAATTGATTACTCAACATGTATTGAAAAAAATTACGTTTTTTGGATAAAGCTGGCCTTAATTGTAAGAATATGTAGTGTTACCAGCTGTATACATCCATGCAACCCAAAATACATGTATATATTTTAGGTTTTTTACATTAATATAAGTTTGAGATTAAACACTGTTCTTCTTTGGATATATATATTTTTTTGTATTACTTCGCATACACTTTTAAATGAAATTTTCTTGTATCTTGTGACAAAGGTTTTAAATTAAAGGCTGACCTCAAATAAAAAAAAAATACTAAATACATACATTTGTTGACCAAGCAAATAGTGAAAAAATTGGCAAGATAAATTAAAATAGCTGTTTTTGTAATTACCCTCTATCCGAAGAATTTTGTCATGTCCAAATTTATAGCAGAAGCCTTTCGGTAAAATATTTTTGGTACCTAACAAATCTGAAAAATATTTACAAGTTGTAGTAACATATTCGTGGTTAAATATAATATAATATAATATTAATTATATATCTACAGGAAGTATTTTTAAAATAATTTTGAATTATCACTACTAATTTTAAAAATACTGGTTGTAAATATAATTAAAAAAAGCACAATGAACTTAAATACGTTCTTCTACTACCTAATTAAGTACTAGCTTAACGTTGTTAAGGATTATTTACTTAGCAACCAATAATGAACTCGTTATTGACCTTTCGTCGTATCAAAAAAACAAGGTTTCAACCATCATTTTTCAGGTTTTCACTTTTTTTGCATTTTTGAATAGAACTTTTTACTGCCTTTTTGAATTTTATTTACAATAGACCCATGTTCTATCTGCATGTTTTGAGATTTTTTTAAGTGCAACGAGGTTCTAACTGATAATAAAGTTTAATTTGTATTTCTAAACTGGCTGTTTTAGTCCCGCTGCATCAGACAGAACAGAAATGCAAGGGACTAAAACAGCCAAGTTTAGTCCTGAGGTATATACACTATTTTTTGCAGGACCAAAAATAATTTAGGTAGGTAGATAAAATTAAAATTAAAAACCACGCGTCTAAAATCGTTTTTTTTATTTTCGTAATTTAATCAAGATACCTGTAAATTGCGAAAAGTCAGTTTCATGGCTATCGCGATTTCAATTGTTTTTTTAATATGGTTGACACAAACGTCAAAAAAAATGGACGAAGATGATAAATTTTAAGTTATGTATAAATTGTTATAACAATGTTATTTTTAAAGGTTTTCTTTGTTAAAATCAAATAAATAGTTTTGAATCGCTAATTTATTACAAAACAACACCAAACCTAATTTTTGAACCTGCAAAGCACATAGTAAGTATAATATTTTAATATTATCAAGGTTGCCGTGATTTTTATTCCCTAGGGAGAAAAACGGAAAGTTTAGTCCCGAAAATTAAAGCGTAAAATTAGGTTTTAGTCTTGGTCGTGCAAAAACTATATTTTTAACTGATATTTGGAGTTACTAGCTTTAGGTGGTAGAGTAAGCAAACTGTCGTCATCAGTGTTTTTTGCTCCGTCCCAACAAAAAAACTTAAGTCTAGAACACTAAATATTTAGTTTGCATAGTAGGTGCTTATGAGATGAGAAAGAAAGTACAGCTTGTCAAACTTAGGAAGAGACGTGAGTATTTAAAAGTGGACAGCGGATAAATTCACCAGTTTTTAGAGGTTCCCGTACCTGCCATCTTTCTTCCTCCGAATACTTACTCTTACATTTCCACGTCTCTTCCTTAGTTTGACGAGCTGTATGAGAAATAATTCATGGCAACCAGAATGTCTGTCTGTCTGTCCTTCCAAATTTTTTTTTCATACTTCTCAAACAGCTGAAAATCTGAAATTTGGCATGCACGTCAGGAACTTTGGTGTGCTGATAAGACAACTCAAGGGCGGCCTATAGGACAAAATCATTTAAAAAATCATTTACAAAATTAGCTTAAATTTGACCATTCCTGTGGAAAGACAGACTTAACCGCTACTTATTAATGAACCATAGGAAAAGGCCCTATACAAGCTTCAAAAATCAATATATCCTTTCCATAGTTACTGAAAAATTACATAAAAAAGCCACTGTTCCTTTATGTTTATTTTAAAATGCTTAAAAACTAGATTTTTCTTCATATCAATTTAAAAATAGTTATGGTTATTATTAATAAAATTATCAGAAGCTGCAAGAGGAAAGTATAAACCATAATGTACATTGAAGAAAATAAACCATTAAAATACATTGAAGAAAACGCGCCTGGATGATACAACTACTGCATAGAAAAAGAAGATTTCCAGATTTTTTACTTTTAGATGTTTTTAATTTTTGTGCTCAAAATTTAGCTAGTAAATCGGGTTTTTTTGGGTTTTCAGTGCAAGAAAGCGTTATTTTTACTATTAATAATGAAAATATATGGTTATTGTAAATGAAGAAAGTATGATAAATAGGCTAGGTTTGAATGGTTTAGATGATATCCGCGCCGATTCGGGTAGGGCTGAGGGCTTGGTTCACGGATTTGGCTGATATTTTTTTTATCACCGACGTTAGAGAAAAACCTCTACGGGATTTTTTTCGAAAACCCCCCGTTTCGAAAATATGATTTTTTATTTTTTTTTCAAATTTTTTAAAATTCTCCAAAATGAGATATTGACGTGCAATAACTCTAAAACTATTTATCCTAAAGAACTGCGGTTATTTTTTTGTGTGTAGCCCACCGATGTCTAATAAAAATCTCCACATGATTTTATTCAAAAACGTCCCGTTTTGTATAAAATTCTGTTTTTTTGGCCTTATTATTGGTTCTAGCAAAAAAAATAGCAAAAATGTGCTATTTTTCATAGATTTCTTTAATCAAAAGTACACATAATTAGTAGTTGATCCTAAAAGTTTCAAAAAATAAAAAATTGAAGTTTGGAGATAAATGGCCATAAAATTTTTAGCCGCCATCTTGAAAAAAACAAAAAACTGTCAAAACTAATTTGATAAAATTTGATAGAAAAAAATATGATTTTTTTAAATGGTGAAAACTGCAGTTCTCTAGGTTAAATGATTTTTAAGTTATGGCACGTATATGTGACATTTTCGAGAATTTTAAAATTTTTGAAAAAAAATAAAAAAACCATATTTTCGAAACGGGGGGTTTTTGAAAAAAACATTCGTGGAGGTTTTTCTCTAACATCGGTGGGCTACACATAAAAAAAATAACCAGCCAAATCCGTGACCTAAGCCCTCAGCCCTGCCTAAATCGGTGAGGATATCATCTTTAATAAATAATAATTAATAATACTAATTATAAAAATATCCACCCTGTATAAAAAATACCTTATAATAGATTTATCTGCGATTGCATCGTTCGAATTGTAGGCATTATAATGTGAGAGGTTAATATGTGAGAAGAAGAGAAAATCGAAGACAGATAGAGGGATTCTTCACATTCTAAGACGAACAAGAAGATCTTTAGCTCGATCTTGTCTTTAATAAATATTGAATGTCACTGACAAATAACTAAACATTCTGTTACTTTGACTATGTCTCATTT
Source organism: Brachypterus glaber (assembly GCA_958510825.1). Taxonomy (NCBI): domain Eukaryota; kingdom Metazoa; phylum Arthropoda; class Insecta; order Coleoptera; family Kateretidae; genus Brachypterus; species Brachypterus glaber. The sequence continues at coordinate 62,954,120 of OY294044.1, read as the reverse complement.
AGTTTATTGTCGAGCATACGTTCTGGCTCCACTGTGCTGCTGCCAAACTGTGCCGTTCAGTGGCAGTGGATAAAATCGAAATAAACATCAAAGCGATAAAGGCATTTTTCTTCCTCAAAAAAATGTTTAACATGTAAACATGCCGACAATATTCAGCGACGACACCATGAGGTATGGTGGTATACCCCCCAATGTTGGCCAGTTGGGAAAATTGGTCCTTTCAATTTTCCAACTATTGTTTTTAGCAAAACTGCTGCACTGGTACATACAGTTGGAATAAAAAAAAACTCCTACAGCATTGAACCTTGAAGTAACCAAATTTTTAAAATTTTAGCTTTTAAGTGATTTATTGACAATGAAATTTTTAGGGTCATGTACAATGACAGTGGATTTAAAAACGGTATAAAATAATAATAATTTCTCGGAAAAATATATATTCTTATTTGCAAAAATTACAGCAATATATAAAATTAAGAAAATTATAACAGAAATAAAAAAATACGTTAATACAACAACAAAAAACAATAAGGTACATTATTTAATAGCAGTGTACACTTTTGAAGGACCGGAACCTTTATTCCTATATATTTTGGTTCTGGCTTGTAGAATTCTTTAATTTCCTTAGATTAGCCCCAAAATTTATTGTTAAAATTGATTTTTGTTGATGGCTTAAGTGAAACATGTTGACATATTTAACACTTTTAAAAATGTTTCAAACAAGATGACTATTATACTTAGTTTAATATATCTCTGATTTAGTTAAGTCCTCAATTGACTTTAATGACAAGTTGGATTCAAATGGTACAATTTTTGGGTGTAGTACTTTTTAAAGATCGCAACTGTACATACAGTTGAGAAATTCGAGGTGGGGGGGGTTGGGAAATTTGATGTGCCTCAGTATAGAGTTCCTAAATTTTGCTTTGATGTTTGTAGTCTTTTTGAGCAAAGAAAAATTCAGGGACGTCACCCCAGTATAATTAGGTACTCTTGCGATGTCCATGACAATATTGATTTGGAACGAAAGGGGTGTACATTTTTCAGTCTAGTTAAAAAAAAGTTATTACGTATTTGCAAAAAACTATGCATGTTAATGATTTTTCCTTAATTTTAAAGTAATTTGCTATTACAAACTTATACCTATAGTTTAAAAATAATAATTTATTCACTGTTAAATATTATCATAACTATAAGAATAAATAATAAATGTTGTCTTATTGATATAACATCACTCAATTGAGTGATGAATCAGTTAATAATAACACGGCAAACCTTTGAAATTATATGAACTTATTCATAAATTCAACCATTTTTGTAACTGTGTATAAAATATTTTATCTATTTCAGTTTTATAATTACGTTTTTGTAGATCTGGTTTGCGAGTTGCAATAAGCTTAATGGTAAAAAAGTTTCAGTCGTTTTTTATTCATTGTAAAACAGTTTCGGGGATTTTTGTTTATAAGTAACAAAAACAAAAATTATAAGAATTTGCTAAAAAAATTAGTTTTTGTATCTAACAGTATCTAAAGATATCTAAAAGAGGTAAAATTCTTGTAAAATATTAATAAATATGTATGTAAAAAAATTGTCCACAAAAACGGCCTTTACAGTTCGATTCCTTATAGTTTCCTTATTACAAAAATGATAAATTCATAATCTTTTAACACGGATTTTTTTTCTTGAATTACACAGGACCACAAAAAGACCAGAAAAAAAATAATATTAGTTTTTTTATAAACCAGACTATATTTGTTCTACATATTTTTGGGGGCTTTTTTCGAAAATGGCAATGAAAAAATTCTCGACCCTCAAAATTTTGAGATATAGAGCCCAATGAGTTTTTGTATGCATTCAAAGCAAAAAAAAATTCTCAATATTTAAAAAAAATATGAAAATATTGCTAAATAAAAATGATTCTTGCCAATACTTGCAGATTTTAAATATCTCCCCAAGTTAATTTTTAACAGGGCCACAGTCCTAAAATTGCACATTTTTCGTATTTTTCCGATATATTTCATTAAAAATTTTATATAAATAATACAGATACAGCAAAAATTTATTTTTTAATACATGCTACATACAAAATTGTCTGATACCCTTAACCAGACTGTTTTTCTCTATTGTTTTTTTAGCGATTTAAATAAATTTGACAATAAAAGACCTTCCTTGTCCCTAATTTGTTTTAAAACCAGACGCACAGTGGCAAAATTTTACCAGGGGTCGGAGGGGGTCAAAATTGACCAAAAAGTCCTTTACGTAATACTTAAATTGCTTTACTTTTATTTTTCATTAATCAAGAAACAAAAATAAATAAAAATAAAATAATAAATAAAATAAAAGTAATAATGCTCCCCCGTAAAAATAAAATGTTAAAATATGTTTTTATATATTTATGGAAAAAACACTTATTATTTATTGAAAATTATTACTACTTTTGAAATGGATGACGTCTTACGCAAACCAATTTAAAAAAAAAAAAATACGTGTGTAATTTAAACAAAAAAAAACCGTGTTAAAAGATTTTGAATTTTTGTTATAAGCAAACCATAAGGAATCGTTTTCGTGGACAATTTTTTCAATTTTTGTACCTTCCAGACGAAATGTGTCAAAGACTAGAAGTGGAGGTGCTTGGCTGGCAGGATGAACGCATTTGAGACACCTCTGTACACTGAAGTATAAGTTACTTCTTTGGCGTCCATTTTTATTTAAAATAACTATAAAAATACACTTAAAACTTTTGTAACTTTTATGAATTTGTAACAAAAAAAAAACAAATGAAAGTTTTTGTTATCAATATAAATACCTACATTAGATTCCCTAAATCAGTAATATTAAAATTATTTAAAACTAAAGTACTGTGTACATTTTATAAACTGGCACCCCTGTGGAATGTAAAAAAATCAAGATCACCTATACTTTACATGCTATATTTTACCTCTTCTATTACCCTCTCCTCAGCTCACAGTTGCCAGTTCGTATTGCGACGGCTATACCATGTAAGAAAAATAAAACGCGCTCGTTTAATAAACATGGTACACATTATTTCATTGCTGGTATATTTTAAAAGACGCAGTAAAAAATCAATAGAAACCAAATTAAGATAACACCAATTCTCAATTGGGTTGATCGATCGTTTGATGGTGAAAGGAATTAGTAAAGGAGTCCGAAAATGTTTCGAGACCACGGTAAATTTCACCCTAAACTTCCATTATTGAGTCCAGATAAAGACCCACTTGCCAAATCTATTTCGTCAGAATTTTTTACATTCGCCAAAAAAGACCTTATAGCGGGTGCATTGAAAAAAAAGTTTATTTGCGTCAACTAAATATTTGGTTGGATATAGACAAACAAATATTTGGTTGTGACAAACAAATTTTATTTGTGTTAAATAAATTTTATTTGTGTCAAATAAATTTTATTTCTGTCAAATAAAACATTTTGTTTTCGTTAATAAATCATTCTAAAATTAAAATTATTTGTTTACATGAACTAAATATTTATTTGTCCATATCCAACCAAATATTTAGTTGACGCAAATAAACTTTTTTTTCAGTGTGGGATAAAACACTGGTACAGAACATGTCATTTTTTAATTAAATTTTAATTTTAAATCTAGTTAGCTTTGAAATATGCAAAATTATTCTTGGCTTGGTAATTTTTTTAAGAAACATATGAAACAACGTTTTATTGAATTATTAACAAATTTGGAGCTCTTTAAAACTAGGCAAATCATTTTTTTCATTATAACTGTTTTTTTTTTAAATGGGATGTAATGGTACCTAGTAACATTAAATGACATATTTTTTTCTTAAAAGATTGATATCCATATCATTGTGTTTCAATCCCAGAACGACTATAAACCAATAAATAAATAAATAAATAAATAAATAAATAAATAAATAAATAAATAAATAAATAAATAAATAAATAAATAAATAAATAAATAAATAAATAAATAAATAAATAAATAAATAAATAAATATTTAAATAACTAGGTTTAAATTTAAAATTAAATTAAAAAATTACATGTTCTGTCAAATATTGAAAAATTATACATGGTTGTACAAAATTCAATTTTGAATCAAAATATGTAAACATATACAGGGTGTTTCATTTAAAAATCAAAAGTTGAGGTAATTTCGTTTGGACTTTCGGTCAGAGAAAAATGATAACAGTTGAAAAAAATACAATACATTATTTAGGCTTAAAAACAAATCCTTATCCGGTTTTGAAAAATATTAAAATGTTCTGTGTATTAATAATTCAAAATTTTGCACTTTTCTCCCAATTTGTTAAAATCTAACACCTATTTTAAATAACGTAATAACATTTCAACTAGAAATACACTTTTTACATATCGAACCTTGGCTAGAAGAAAAAAAAACATATTTAGTTTTCTAGGGTTTGTGATAACCATATACCTATGAGTATGTACTCAGAATGATAAATTAAATACCCCAAAAAATTCCAGGAATAAATAATTTTAGCATAGGCAACAACGCTTTTTATGATAAAGTTTTCATTCTTACCAACACTTCCTAATTTTTTGACAGTTCTGTATAATTAAAAAAAATCCATTTATTTTACCTTTAATGTTTTTCAAATAGTGATTGATATCTTGATTTTTACAAATCACAAATATTTACTTTTGTTTTCTGTTGTTTGACTTCAACATGTTTATTGTAAGTAATTTTATATTTTTAAGTAACATAACCTAAGTTTTTAACAATAATTGTAACAATTTCTATTATTTATGTAATTTTTTGATTTTTTTGGTTTATTTTAGTCAACGACTCACTTGAGAATGGATAAATTTATCCGAAACGATCGTCTTTTTTAAATATAAAAATTGTTTTTTAAGACTAGGCCGTTATTTTTCCTATTTGAAGAATGGTTATTGAACCGAAGAAGTTCTCAGACTTTAATATAATTGGTGTAATGAATCTGTTTTTTCAGTGTGTACGCTAATCATCGATCAAATATTTTTTGCCTTGAAGAAAATCTATACCACTAGCGCTAGTTTCTTGCTATAGCAAGGACCTTTTTGGCCAAAGTAAAAATACTATTTTTCGGAACACGATCCAAGTGGCGAGTCCATCTTGAATAACAATGACAGGAAATTGGATTTTTATTTTTCGCCTTTTTTTTGTAGTTACAAGCACCTAATCTATTGATTAGAACACTATACAGGGTGATCAGTAACTACCATGCCAAAATTTAAGACGTGATTCTTTATCCAAAAATATGAAAAAAAGTTTCTATAAAGGTTGGTCCGGAAATGAGCCCTAAGGCTACGGCCCTTTGAAGATGACATATTAAATGGGGAACAAAAAAACAACATCAATAAAATTTTAGTGCTGCAGGGTAATTCTTTATTTAAAACTGAGCAAAAATGTATGCCTCACCAAAAAACCTAAATTTAATATTAAAGGGCCCACAAAATGTTACTTCCTCTTAATTGCATTTTTTTTAAACGGTCTCTCCCACAGTGTTACACTATGACATTTATTATGTATTTTTACTCAAGAAATCTATATTTTTTACAAAAAATCCAAAAAACATACACATAAAAAAGTTTGGAGCAAAAATGTGTTAAGCCTCACATATTTTGTCCGTCTAGGCACGCCTCTGTATAAATTCAAAAATATAAACTAACATAAACTTATTGCCCTTATTAATACTAGTATACTTGCAAAAGCTCTTCGCTCTAGCTTAAAGGGTACCAGAGTTATTAATTAAAAACCTGAGGGCTCATTTTCGGATCAACCTTTATAAAGGTTATAAATAATATTTTTGGTTGATTCTCCTAAATTTTGGCATGCCAGTTATTGATCACCCTGTATAACTTTGATATATCTACAGAAGAATGCAATGGCGTAGCTAGGGCCGAAATTTCTCTACTTTTCGCCCTAGGAAGAAAGGAAAGCGGAATGAACCCGTACTTCCAGAAGTTGATGACAAAAAAAAGAAAAAAGAACTGCACTCATATACAAACCAACTATGCACTGTATGGGCTTTTTTCTCTACTGTTTGAAGTTTTCTGGTTGACTTCCTAGTGAAGTGCCAGGCTTGAACTCCTCTCTTCTGAGTGATGCTTCTCTGGGGTTGTTACAGAAAAACTTTCTTATATAGACCACTAGCATGAAAGTAAAGAAGTACTTTAAAGACAAAATTAAGAAACAAGTAAATGAAAAATAGGAAAGAGAAAATATTTAAAAAAAAACTAAAACAAATTCCAAATACAATGGAATATCCCGTTATGTTAATAAGACCGTACGGTTGAATTGAAATATATCATTGTAAAATTAATAATACGTCAGTTATGAAAAACTGAAACATAAATAATCCAATATCGTAATAATAAATAGCTTCTTTCTCACTGATAAAGATATTCCTATCAACACGATATTGTGTAATTATTTAATAAGGTTGTAAAGATGTTGTGTATTAATCGGACCTGTCACTGCTTAAATTGATATTAATAAAATTTAAATAAGATAACATGGTCTTGTGGCAACTTAAATTAATATATCATACAACTTTCTTTGCTCTTTTAGAGTTAATTAAATACTTGTTGCTCAAGTTATACTACAGAAGATAAAAAATATAACCGCGAAAAATGATTTAATTTTAACGTTACGGTGAGTTTCTTAATTTGATTAAAATCTAAAACTTAAGATGAAAATTAAGCTTAGGTTTCCATAGGTACATCATAATAATTTTTTTTCACCACCAGCCTAAACAAACATCTTTATTACTGTTCTTTTCATTGGTAGAAATATTATTTCTCTACCTATGACATCAGAGGTTCTAAAAATAATGAAATTGCACCATGGTTTGGATGAATTTTTATTTAGCTGTTTTGGCATCTGACGTTTCACATAATTATTAAATTACATTGCTATTTACAAGTGTCCAAAGGCACCAAATTTATTTATTGCATTATAAATTAAAAAATATTAACTAAATTAGTACCTATAAAACATGTTTTACAAAAAACACTTCGAAAAGTGAAAATCATTGGTCCATCATATTCAACCATAGATTATACACCCCTAGATTACCGTAAAGATCATAGATTACTAGAGGTACAACCCCCATATATTAGATATTAGATATTCAACTCGTAAAACGACAATGTTTTATAAGTTACATATGCCTTGCGCAATTTGCGCAGCACAAATAATCTGGTCTTTTCTTGATATAACCTTAAAATAAAATTGTTTATTTTTTAAAATGACATATTTATTAACAAAATTTAACAAAAGTAATTAGTAATTTTGTAAACTACTTATAAAAATTATAGTTAATTGTACAATTTCGGCAAGACATATTTATATGAGCAGGTGATGTTGATTGGTATATTTATTTCTCTTATTTACTGTTAAATTTTTATGTGTTAAAGTTAAGTGTTCTGTATGAAGTGAATTGTATCAAAGATGTGTGGTACTGTGGGGTTTTCCGTTTCATCAGTTGCCAGAATTGTATTGAAGAATATTAAACATTTCAGACCGCGTCTTGCGGGCTTCGCGCTAGCGCTCTCATCCCGCAATTTGACGCAGGTCAAAAATGTTAAACTTCTCTCACTTGGTAAATAATATACTATTTATTGGTTTGATTAGAAAAACTAAAAACAGTTCTAAAATCGCGATATTAGAATTGTTTTTAGTTTTAGTTTTCGATCTATTTTAATTATTAACTTAGAAAGCTTAAATTGAAAGATGAGTTTACTTCTCGTTTCAACTTATCGAATGAAAACGGAGAAAAGCTTAGCAATTAAATCCTAAAAAAATCATTGTCTTAAATTAATAACAGGACCATGGTACCATTAGAAGATGTTGAAGATAGTATCATTCAGAGATGGTAAAAAAGCTATAATTCTAGGGAGCATCAACACCAGAAAAAAAGTAGGGGGTAGCCACCCATTTAAACAAGAGTAGGTTTCAAATGAAGAAAAAAAGTGAGAGTAAATAAACTTAAGAAACTGTCCTTTTCTCAACATTGAGCATATGGATGTTAAATATGATGCAGTTCCAAGGATTACTTTTCTCAATGTGTTGCTGTAAACGTAAATAGGTAAATTGAGTATCAAAAACAAAATGTTATGCTTGGGTTCTCTTTAGGTTTAGTAGGAATATACTAAAAACTTAAAAAAAATTTAAACAATGATGAAAACTATCCACCGCATTTACATCTGTTTAATTTGTGTTATTTTTTGGCATTCTTTAGTCAACTGGAGAATTAATGAAACTTGATAATAATTTTAAATAATTGCTATTTTTTTAATTAAGGAAATTATTATATGTATAAAAATTAATGACAATCAAATTATGTTTAAATAGAATCTATAATTTATTTGAGGCGTATATATATATTTATAGTATTATTAATTTGAGCCATTTCGCCTCAATGACTATTTATATCGTAAAAATCTAAAACAGAAAATAAAATTAAAATGTTCTTATCAGGCGCACCTATTTCTAGATGCGCTGGTAAGGTATTGCGTTTAAAATAATACTTATCTGTTATATCTTCTTTACCTAAAAAATATTATTAGTCAATACCTTACCAAAGTTTAAAAATTTTTGCCTAAATAGAAAATTTTCAATAAAATTCTTGATAAATCGTTAAAATAATTAAAAAAGAACGAAAAACTGAATAAAAGTTAACTTCTAACGTTTCGGGATCTAATCTGATCCCGTTTTCAAAGAAAATTATTAGTTTTGAAAGAATTTGTGCAATATTTGGCTTTATCAATCAAAATATGACAAATGTCAAAATATGTCATTTCGAGGTAATTGAAACAAAGACACCTGTAACAATAAAAAAGGTGTAGAGAAATTAATTTGGAAAAGGCGTTTTTGTTGAAAACGTGTAGAGAAGTAAATTTGGAAAAAACTTTTATTGAAAAGAGGGCAAAGTTAAGTTACCGCGTAATACTTCATCATTAAGTATTGGTGTTCAAATATTAGATAAAGATGAAGAGCATTCGCTAATACAGTTATCTCTGCATAATTTTATGAAAATTGATTCTTTTAGCTTTCGTATTTCTGTATTATCTGTCCGTCTGACAGAACATAAAGTTAACTATCAAAAAAGAAAAATATTTTCTTCAAAATTAGTTGATCACTCATTTAATAATTGTCACCATTTTTTATTTGATAATACAAAAATTTTAACTAAAGAGCCTATCACAGAAATACGAAAGAAGTTAACTTTTATTCAGTTTTTCGTTCTTTTTTAATTATTTTAACGATTTATCAAGAATTTTATTGAAAATTCTCTATTTTAGGCAAAAATTTTTAAACTTTGGTAAGGTATTGACTAATAATATTTTTTAGGTAAAGAAGATATAACAGATAAGTATTATTTTAAACGCAATACCTTACCAGCGCATCTAGAAATAGGTGCGCCTGATAAGAACATTTTAATTTTATTTTCTGTTTTAGATTTTTACTATAAACAAATAGGGTTTGATGTATTCATAAATTTTTTAAGAATATTCTAATTCTTCAATTTGTATGTATTATTCCTGCAATAAAATATCGATATTAAATTGAAAACCTGTACAATAATTGCTAACTATAAATTATAAATTATTATACTCAATAAAAATGTCAGTAACGAATATCTTCAAATTTTTCATTGCTATACATTCTTAACGCTTAATAGTTGTCAATGCCGTTGTTTAATTTACATGGTATTATACAGTCGATATCATATAGACATGAATTTATTAATGGCTGATGCTGTCCATAACAATAACTTCATTAAAAGCTCGTTCTATGTTTTGAAATATACCTCGAAGTATAATAAATAGTTGAAATGCAAAACATAACTATCGTTTATACGTTTATTAACCCTTTGCTGGTATCGTACACTGTAAAAAGTGGACTGAACATTCAGTTACAAATGGATAGAAAATCAGAAGTTATTATCCTATATAACTGTACTTTAATTTTTGTTAAAAACACGCAACCGTTCTTCTAATGCAAAATCGTACTAAATTTACCAGTAAGGTTTTAACCCTTTAAAATCAAATTTTTATTTCTCTTTGTATCTTTTTGAGTCGTAGACCGGTCACTAGCGATCACAAAGTTTTTTTTTTTGATGTATGAAACAAATATTTTACATAGAAAAAAAAAGAAGAAGTGGAACATATAGTATAATATAATTGTTATTTTGAAATGAAATTTTTATTCGGACACAAATAAAAAACTAGCTTTGTCACTGTTAATAAAAATTGGTAGAACTGCGCTCTAAGTAACTAAAAAAACCCTTAAGCAATTTTACAACGTAAAATGGGACATAAAGAAGTAACTTGAAACAGGGTGGGACATATATGTCCCACTGGGTCTCAAAGGGTTAAATGTTTTATTAATTTATCGGACAATAGGATGTGAATATACTCTTGATATTTAGAATTTTTCTGTTTATGTTGCAAATGTTACATGAAAAAGGTTTCTGGCTTTAAATAAATTTCAGGAAAATTTTCCTACACATGTGTAGGGTTGCAACCCCAAAAATTTTTACTGGAAAGTGCTGAGATTTTCCTCTGTGAAATTTACCGTAATAGAAGAACCAGTTAGTTTTCGTATAGCCGCAAAGGGTTAAGTTATTTAACTTAAATATATTAGAAACAGTTTAATAAAAAATTTTCAATTTAAGTAATACTCGATTGATATTATATTTTTTATTACAGGTTTTGACTTTAGAAATTAATGTCAAACTCATCCTATTATCCTCATTTTAATAGCTAGAACTTATCTTAAACTAAGAGTATTTAGTAAAACATGGTGCAAGTTAAAGTAAATAATTAAATTTTTCCTACACTGATAAAAAAATAACTTAGATTTATTTGGATATGGCCAATTAAATTATTTAGTTGTAAGTAATAAATTTTATTTGAGTCAAATAAATATTTAGTTCATGTAAATAAATATTTTAATTTCAAAATTATATATTAATCGGAACAAAATAGTTTATTTGACAGAAATAAAATTTATTTGTCACAACCAAATAATTAAATTAGCCATATCCATCCAAATATTTTGTACACCCAAATAAACTGTTTTATGAGTGTATAAAATGTTTATATACTTTTTTTAGATAGGGTTAATCAGGTCTGCAGGACGAATGGTGTATTTCACACCCGGCAAAATCCATCAATATCAAATATCAAAAATAATATTCAGGCAGTTAAATCACCATTATACGTCATAAATGAATGAATCCGACGTAAAATTAACAATAACACATGAGATACGTGTCGATTTCCTAAGGCAGTCAGTTTTCTTCGTTCCTGTTCGCTCAAACCAATTTTACTATCTAGAATTTTTTTTTGCAGAATTATCATATTTTATATTATAGTATCATATATTATTATATACATTCTAATTGTATATTATAAGTAATATATATTATAGTATATCAACTAAAGTGGAAAATGTTTTATTTAATGACTGTAATAAAAAACGATTGCGAAAAGACAGGCTAGCTATAGCACGAGTCTGTATTGAAAATTTTCCAAAGTATGTATACTATTTTAATATAACAGCACCCAAAAAAACAAAATCATATTCCAGAGACTAGAGCTACGCAATTTCGGGGTCGCTAAAACCGAATCTGACATCAGAATTTCTCCATCAGGTCAAAAAAATTTTCTACACTTAAAAAAGTGTGCGAAAACTCTTTAAATTCGGATGTTTTTAAGGGTAGAAATAAATTGGGATCTGGTGAAGAAATTTTGAGGTCATATTCGGTTTCAGTGACCCCGAAAATATAAAAATGCGTTGGTTTCTGGTACATGAATTTTTTGTTTTGGGTGGCATCATTTATTGAAATCTTTCTCTCTCTCTCTCTTTCGCTCTCTCTCTCTCTCTCTCTCTCTCTCTCTCTCTCTGTCTCTCTCTCTCTCTCTCTCTCTCTCGCTTTTGCTCTCGTTCTCGCTCTCGCTCTCCCTATTGGGCTTTTTCTTTCGAATTATTAACCAGCTAACAATGTAAAACAATCCCTGCTTGGAAAAAACTTGTGTGGTTGTCACACGTTCCAAAATAATTAAAATTCTTCAATATTAGTAAATTAAAAACAGTGTTAAATATGTGGATATGTGGCCTCCACTTTAAAACCTGTAATAAAATAACTTCTGGGCATAATAATTACAATCGAAGTTTAGAAAAGGGAGGTATGCTGGATTTACTTCAAAGTAAAAGCTTTATTTTTATTTTCAAAACTATTGTTTCAGGAGCTGTTTTAAATACAAAATTTGATTTGGGTGACTTGGAGGGATGTAAGAAATCTGCAGAATTTAAGGTAGATGGGGAAGATGATGGTATCTAAATTTATGTATTGGAAATTGTTGGAGATTTTTTTTAATATAGAGAAGAGTAGCTCTTAATATTACTTAATAATACTGAAGATTATCTATTCTAAATTCTTGTAATAATGTCAGTCGAATATCGTGAAAAATACCTAATAGGTCCGAGAAAGGCTTTAAACAATAAACTAAAATAAAATAAACTAAACTAAACTAACATATTAAATATAAAAATGGTGGGAGTACTTATACAAATAAAATGTGTTGAAAGGGACTTTTGACGTGAAGGTTAATAACCTGTTAATAACTGGTTTAAACCGGTTTTAGTTAAACACGTTTACATGACTAGTCCCATGAAAAATAGGCTTTATCCTTGGCAGAAATAATTTTGAGGACTGAAAAAAAGTCCTCACTTCTTCTAAAAAAAGCTTAACCCCTTAACCTCTGGAAAGCGTTTTACTCCCAGATTTGACCACTTCACCGAAAACCAGTTAAAATCCAATAATGACCCTTTAATCGGTTTTCCTAAATACTCGTAACCGGTCACAAAGAAAAAGCTTTTTTCTTTCGTAATAACCGCTTATGATCGAAAAACCGGTTACGGTTTTCCATCTCTACTATGACGTTTTCAGTTTGTTATTTAATAACGTATAATCGTGCGGAAAGAAATATCCAACATACCTCCCTTTGTATATCTCGCCTCAAAATCAATTTGAAATTAAAGTCTACGATATATATCACGAGAAGTGTCTTTTTCTACGACTGCTTTAGAATCTAAGCAAATACACACACTTTTCACACAGAACTAATCCATTCTAGCTCTAGATACGGTATGATTATTCCTTAGCAAGTGAGCACATGTAGTGCCATCTCTTGTTTATAAAAGTAAAGAAAACAAAATTAGCAAAAATATATATATTTTACCATGAAACATTGAATAATTTAATGCAATTTAAAGTTTTGCGTTAAAATTACATACAGTTTATTAGTTTTTCTTAATATTTGACAAGTTTTTTATCAATTTAGTTCAAAAAATTAAAACTGCTCCATAGTGTAGTGGTTAGCGCGTATGAATAGCAAATCTACTATCGTGAGTTCGATTCTCACTGGCGTCGATTTGTTTTTTTCAGTTAATTAATCATTGAAATTTGGCGAAGGCAAAAAGTGAAACGGACAGTCCCTAGAAACTGGTTCGAAAGTCAGTATAAGCCTGTGGTTTCCTCTACTACTAGCCCACACAAGTCCTGGACTTAGGGGATGCTTAATTAAGTAGAATAGTACGAGGTTAAGCAGACATGTAATGTAATGTATTGTTAAATATTTAAACCTTATATCTGTCACAACAATCTGACATAACCTTCAATTTTTGCATTATAATTTCTAAATATGTGCTTAAATTATATAAAAATCTTTTTTAAGTACTGATTTGATAAAATTATTAAATAGCATTAATTGCTTTATTTAAAAATATGTGTTTTGTTGCATTTACAATTTCGAGTCACAAAAAACATTGTTTTTAACCTTGTCCGCAGTTTAAAGCCATACAGTGTTTCATAATTGCAGTCGAAGAAAAAGTATAGTCTACAACACGTATGGAATAGTCATTCCGCGCTCGTTGGATCGTCATACTCGCCTGCCAGCTCATATGACAAACTTTCCGCTAGCGCAGAATATTGTCTATTCCATACTAGTTATAGAATATACTATTAAATATTAAAATTGTCCAACCCAGGTGACAGATACATGAGAACCGACGATTCAAAATCGTCGATAAGATATCAATGACTTTGGAATTTTAAAAAGCGCGTTTTGAAACGTATGAATGATCCATTCTTCTCGTTGTAATTAATGTGTGTTGTAAGGCACATTTGTCGTGTCAGAAGGATTGACAGGAGATGTATTCATCAGGGAATATTATTCTTGTAAAGTATGTTGAACTGCAATTCTATTGAAAATTAATATTTATGTTTATGTTTATGTTTATTTATCTGCAGGTAATTAATTTTGTGTTTTTTAAAGCTTCAAAGCAAAGAATTGTTTTGTGTAGCTCTAATTTCTGCCCATGAGCTTTACGGTACCAAAATCTGTTCAAATTTATCTAAAAATAACTAAAAACTATAGCAACAAAACTAAAAAAAAAATAAAGTGCTCCTGAGTTTTAGTCATTCTCTGAATTACTGGTTACTAACCAGTGGTTAGGTAGCGTTCACACTATAACACTCGTTGGTGTACTGGCCAACGTTGCCACCATTGTAGAACCACTGGTGCCACATTTAAAACCTCACTGAGTTTTCTATTGAAAAGACTAAAGCTGAGTAAGTCGACCACCTTATAGGTCGAGACCCTCGATGATTTCGAAATAGATCGCGTAGCACTGCCACCACCCTAGATAAGAGATGAAGATCTTGACTTCGGAGGAGATTCGTAGAGCTGAAATATTTGTATTCGTTTATACAACTAGGTTAAAATAAAAAAAAAAAAAAACAATAAAATTTAGGTTAAATAATTTTTTAATAAATAAAAATAATGAGTTAACGAAATAAAATATCAATAAAATTTAAATCAATCCTAAGCTTTAGAAAACTCTTTTACAATTTTCCCTAAGCAAGCCCTGATCTCACGAACTCCTCACGGAAAATATCTACAATGACAAAAGATATTATTACATTTGTAATTGATGATTTCTAAATAAATAAACAATATTATTTTTTATGTTATTCCAATTATTCCATTCCTGTAAAACTACAACAAGTTGCCCACCTACCCTCACAAACTTGCCCATATACTGCTCTAAATCGGTTTGGGCATTTTGCGTTCTCAGAGAAAAAGGTCCAAACCGATCAACAACTAAAACACAAGAAAACCAACTAAACAAGGCAACCACTGATCAGGTGACCCTTAAAGTTTAATTTGACGTCAGCCAGGTGGATCCGTTCGTCAGAATAATAATTTCAGATTTCAGATTTCAGATTTATTTATTACCTATAAATTTTCTACATTTTTACATTAGATGGGGATCCGGCTAAACAATGTTTGTGTGCGGATCTTAAATTAAATTAAAAAAATACAATAGCTAGGTACATTAATATTAATTCAAAAAACTATAATAATGTTCATAAATTAGAAGAGAAAATGAGAAAGACGAGGGAGAAAGAGAGAGAGAGAGAGAGAGAGAGAGAGAGAGAGAGAGAGAGAGAGAGAGAGAGAGAGAGAGAGAAAGAGGGGGAGGTGCAGACATTAAATATAATCGTTCAAAAAGAAAAAGATAACCAAACTTTAGATCAACAACAGATTCATAATTTAAACTAATGGTGTAAAAACACCTTCCAGAACCTGAGAGTTACCAAGAACAAATGACTTCAATTCTTTTTTATATCTTATAAAATTATTAATTGTTTTTATTTTAACTGGTAGCATATTATACAGTTTTGGGCCATAAAAGAATAAGGATCTTTGTGTTCCAGCTTTTCTATATAACGGTATGGTAAGACAACTTTCTGTATTTTTTTTGTTTTTAAAATGGAGGGAGACTGGGAAGTCAATTATATTCTGACGTGTCCACAATAAGGCATGCAATATAAAAAGTTTTCTTACTGTAGGAATATTACTCTCTTTAAATAAAAGTTCACTTGAATAACCGCGGTTTTTTTTAAACAAGATTTTAATTAACCTTTTTTTGCGTCACCTCTAAGCCACTAATCGAATCATCTAGCATTGCACCCCAGACACAAATGCAGTATATTATTATGGATTCAGCCAAGGCGCCATATACTATGAACAAAAGCTTACGAGACAATATGGATCTCAACTGATAAAATTTGTAGATTAGTCTTCTCAGTCTAGCGTTTATGTAATCAGCGTGTTCTCTCCATTTAAGGTGCTGGTCAACAAAAACACCAAGATATTTTACGGTTTCTTTACGTTTTATTAAATCACAATTGCAGTCATTTGTACAATTAAATTGATGTATTTTAAGGTTGTCACTTGTTGGTCTTCCAGTCCTTGTTAGGGAGAACGTTATGAAATTTGTTTTATCAACGTTTAGACTAAGAAGACTATAATCTAACCAATTTTTGATTTCTATAAGTCCCGTTTCCTCCAGCTCTATTGAGTTTATATATATCAGAAATAAAATGGGACCCAGGACTGTTCCCTGAGGCACGCCTCTAGTTACTACTAATTATTACAAATTATGACCATCTTTAGTTAAACTACACTATAGAAAATAACAGTAGTATTGAAAAAGTTTGATACTGGTAATTTAATATGTATGATTAATAGACTTAATCATACAAAAAAGGAATCAATTAATTAAACAGGTCTATCATACCTTTAAAATGGTAATGAGTCATTACTAATGACTTATCATTAGACCGTCCCTTTGCAGTTTTTTTTTAATAACTGTTTATCAACTAGACTAGACATTAAAAATGTTCAATATCAATTAAAATACTGACGACGAATTATTGCCTATAACTTATAGCAATATTATGTCTAAATTCATACATAAATAGATATTATAAATAAAGATTATAATCTTTGGCCCAAGATGAGTTCACAAAGTAGTCATCTAGACCTAGCTCTATAGCCCAATATGGATTAAGTAATTCCTATTTAAAAATGATAGTATGTAACTAAACTAAATATTTTGACGTTATAATCTATAGTCAAATCGATGTGCACATGTGATTTGTGATATAGTCGAATTAATCCTATTAATAGTGCAGATCGCTTGCAAAACAAATTTACACTATGATATTTCAAGAACGCTTTGACACAGAGACTTAAGTTTTGGACCAAAAACGTGGAAAAAAGTTTTTGGTCAAAATTTCAAGTCTCTGTGTAAAAGCGTTTTTAAACTATCGTTGTGTAAAATTGTTTTGCAAGAGAACTGCACCATTAATACAACTTTATGCTTTACCCAAAGTTTAATTATATTGGCCCAGTTTTAAGCGTGAAAGATTAGTATTTACCTACACATACTGTTTATTCTCAAGAGATTTTTAGTAGTTTATTTTCCCCCTACAACTTCTAAAACGTATTTATTTCAGAACATATAATTTCCGTTTAGATATAGAGGTACTTAGAGAAGATTATCAATTTTTTTTATTGGTTGAAATAATTTGAAAATAAATAGTTTCTAGGAACTATATAGAAATTAAGCTTCAATAACTGATAACTATAAAAAAAATATTGCACCTGATTATTTTGATACATTCTAATAAAGTCGAAGAGAAAATTTCGCCTTAAATTTGTAAAAGAGCGAATCTTCTTTGGGAATATTGTTTCTTTGTTGGTAACCCTTAGACCTGGCGGTCGGACCTTCTTCTAGCGTTACCCATTAAATCATTGTTGTTCCTTAGTTGTTATGGTCTTTTCGTGGCGCAAATCCATTCTGCTGTCTTGAACGGGGAGAAGTTATGCTTTTGCCGTGTCCCAGACGTACGGTCGCACTGTTGAGACCATTATATTTATTCGATCGCTATATAGCTATACCGCCAACAAAGTCAGAAACCTGTGTGCTGCTAATACTATTGAATTAAGAAATTAAAGAACAGAAAAAATAATAGGCACATTAGGTTATTTTTATGGGGATCATGGTAAAAATTATTTAAATTTTCAAGTAAATACTTCCACAGAATACGTACCTAAATGCTTATTTTCTAAGATTTATATTACCCGAAAATTGTCAAGAGTAACATAACCGCATGGTATGAAATTCAAATTTGTTGCTCTAATTTTGCAATGAATAGATTTATTTTAATTCTGAAGTATAAAAACATTTTTCATATTTTCTTTTATATTATAAACATTCTTTATATTATTAGGTCTATGGTTTAAACCGCCATATCGTTCTTTCGTTCTCTCTAGAAACATCTCAATTCTGCTGTATTGTAGGACTATTCCGTGGAGGTGGTGCAGTTTACGATGAGCGATTATAATGGTCCACTTTAACGGCTATACCAGGCTCGTTCTTGGTCGCATTGAATTATTTGATAAGAAATGAAATCTATAAAACATCATCATCATCACGATATATCAATATCGTAAAGCTACAAATTTTCATGTACAACAACTTTTAAAGTTCATTTTATTAAGGTATAGTTTTTTTTGAACTTCCCGCTTGTAAACATTCCTAAAGTTGCTATGGTAACGCGAAATTCGCATGCGTCGTAAGCGGGTTTGCAAGGCCCGTTTCATACAAGCCTAAAAGCGTTGACATTTGACATCACAGAACAGCCATTAACTAGTTAAAAAGTGATTTTGTGACAAAATTTTGTTTCTTCAGAGATAGTTTCTATACAAAAGTGTTTTTTTTTATTAAACGTTTTAGCAGTTCTCCTTTTTGCTTTTGATTATAAAAAACTACTTGCTTTTTATTATAAAAACCTACGAATTAATACAATTCCATAGAAAAGTTACGTGAAATCAGAAGGTGTGTGTTCTGAGACGAGAAGTATTTATGGGTTATGTTGACATTTTAAACAAGGCAAATGCTTCAGTGTAAATCGGACTTCTTGACTTATTTAGCGGGAAGTTCAAAAAAAACTATACCTTAATAAAATGAACTTTAGTGTTTTTGCGCAAATGTGCAGATGTACTCCAAGGTTAATCAACTAATATAACTAACAAGGTTAATCAATTCAATAAACTTACAAGGTTAATTAATTTATTAAACTTACAAGGTTAGTCAATTAATATAACTTACAAAGTTATCCGACGTATGAGATATGTTTGCTCAAGTGCAGGTGAAGGGTAGCGTTGGACGTTGGACACACTCGTTAAGACGCGTGACAACATCACTAAGATAGCATACATTGTGTAATATTATTAAATACTTTTGATTTTACTCAACATGTGTATATTTTTATTGTGCAATTTTTCATAAATCCTATTTAATAAATACAAGCACTGATTAAAATTGTACACTTTTTTATATGCATTTTAGTGGAATTACATCTTCGCATTTTATTTTCACTACCCAGCTTCTGAGGCCAGTGAAATGACATCTTTTATTTATTTAGTGTTGCTTTACTAATTTCGTATTCGACTTTTTAAATCCCAACGATGGGACGTAACTTGCTTAATATGCAGAATAATTTTCGTAATTGCGAAAACTAGAGGATCCATTGTACGTTCAGCTCTACACCGACAGATCATATTGCTATGGCCTTTAAAATAAGTAGTGGGTACCAAGTTTTAGGTGCAAACTCTATAAAATACATGACCCATGAGCATCAATGTCTAACGGTTTAATTATCTTAAAAATTGGTCCTTTTTTTGACATCCATAGTAAGAAAATATAAAACTTTCTTTAAAAAGTTGTTATGTTTCAAATGTCATCATTTAAAATTTAAAAAAATTAAATTTCAATATTTTTGGAAGAATCATCATATCTTACTAGCATAAAAACTTCATTTGTCCGAAATTATAATGACCTTTTTCAGATAAACATTTCAAATCTTCGTGGAGTCTTCGTACCTACAGCTGAGCCATAAGACTGTTGTGCAACTTCATAAACAATGGCTCAGAAGAAATGTTAATGTAATATTGATATTATTTATTGTCAGAAATGATAATATTTTGTAGCAGTTATGACTGCCACTGTTTTTAAAGATTACCTGATCTGTGTCACGTAATCATACGATGTTACCATTTTTTCAGAAGTTAGTATTTCTTTCTATTTGCACATATAAGATTGAGTACAGACTTATTGTATGGTCTTGTGGAAGTCTTGCGATGGTCCTTGATTCCATTTGCTGGGTCATTTTTCTTTTATTACAGAATTTGTCTTATTTTTGGTGTTTACTTTTGATAGCCTAAAATATAATAACAAACGTCTAGTAATCTACTACATTCAGTACTTGAGTTAGCTACTGATGTTTTTCAGCTAGTCTTACCTTTTTAATCACAGCTAAAGCTTCTGGAAGTCGGATAAAATCATTATCAAAGATTGTTTACCTAATTTTGAGGTTAGTTTTACTTCTACCCGCATTCAGGTATACAGTATGCATTGCATGGTCAGCTGATGACTTCAAGTTGGTTTATTTTCGTCGTATCATTTCTTAAACCATATGAAACGATTGTTAGATGTATGGCTAGGCATTTTAAACTTATTTAGAGTATTCTTTTTCTTTATTTTCAAGTATTATCGGGATTATGAATAGATGTTTTTTGTGTTGCCTACCCTCAAAATCGATTTGTTGTTCGTAGTTCCAAGTTTCGCCACGGGGGGAGTTTTGTACCTTGCCGGAGTTGAAGGGAGTGGCGTTCTTTTTCAAAACGACAAGCAATGGCGTTCAGGTCGTAAAATCAGAATCTGATTTTTGTGAAACCATCCGTGGTTTATGTTTGTGTAAAAATGTTGCAATAAGTTTGTAATGAAGTGTAGTATAATCCTACGTAATTAGTTCAAGCAGTTTTAATGGAAATTCCACAATAATCATCTTTCAAAGTAAGTCGCTTTTTGGTTACCTAAGTTACAAGTGTTTAACACGTTGTTTTCTTTATTTTCATTAGAGGCGTACAGATGAAGGCTTCAGGCTGCAGAGTATTCTAGTATTCAGCACTTACTGCTCCAATTAATTCAGTTTTGGACTGGGTAAGTTTATTTTAAATCTAATTACGGATTTCGATTTTTCATATCGATGGCTGAGTTCTAAAGTCGCTGTTCTTTCTTTCTAGATTGTTGGTGAAGCTTTTCCATTTCTGTTCTAACGTTCTTCGAATGTTTTGACGATACCTCTATCCCAAATTTTATGAATATTGTTGGTGAAGCTTTTATATTTTACAACGTTACCGTTATCTCAAATTTTACGAGTATCGATGGCGAAGCTTTCCATTTCAACTTTAACTTCAATTTTCATTGAGGTGTTCTTCAATTTTCCACATTAGTTTTCAAGAGTTTTCAAGATTTTTCAAGATGTTCAGTAAATTGCAGTACCGTTTTTAAGCCAAGAGGTTTACAAACGTTTCAATGGATCCTCAAGCGTTTGAGTTTCAAACGTGTTCAAATTTGTAAGGAGTTCTCAAGGCAAGGACAAGGAAATGTTCTGCACAGTGACGTACATCATCAGGGAGTGAGACAACGTATTTGGTCGTTCCAGGGACAACTTTAATTAACAGGTTTTTATAGTTTTAGTGTAAATAATGAAAATGCGGTTTACTATATTTATTTTTGGTAAAATATCCAAGTTCTCAAATTTTAATATTTATTAAGGTGCTCTATTTTATTATGAATATTCTAGGTTGGTTTGTAAACAAAGTTGCAACTTTGGGCAGTACGCCTAGATTACTATTTTTCACTTATTAACACATAACTTATATTACTGTTTTTATTTAGGTTATTCACCATAATAATTTTGGTATACATATTTTAACATTTTTGCAATAGGGTAGTTCACCACATTTTTTTTTTTTTATATTTCGCAATGGGGTCTTTTCACCATACTTTTGGTAATTTATAATTTTATTTTAATTAATATGATTAATTAAAGTTGTCTACTTGTCATTTTAAATAAACATTGTAACAGCACATATTTGAGTTTTTGTTTAAATTATAATCAACACAAGATATACAAATCTATTCAAATCATAGTTATTTTTCAGGTTTATACATGCTGTAAAAGATAATTAATATTCTAGTACATTATTTTTTATGTGTTTGAATCTTAACACATAAACTGCCAAGCACATGTATGTTTACAAGATTCTGGCGCCCAAGGTGTTAAACTAAGCTTATTATCATAATTTTTAATCCATGAACCCCTGTGCCCGTACTGATGCCAGTTAGCCGATCGCAACCGTACATTTTCTTTTCTATAATAAGTAACCAGGGCAGCGCCTGATAATTTTTTAGTTTTTACTTATTCTAGACAGGAAAACGCGGTACACAATGGCGCCCAAATAACGTGGGATTAAGCTAGTTTAACTTTTAAATTTTTGAAGTTTGTGAAAAAAATATAAAGTAAAAAAAAAAAAAAAAAAATTTTTTTTGAGATATTTTTAAGATATTTTTAAGATATTTAGACAAAACTGGATATGGTTGTTGATTTGATTTAAACAATAGGTGTGCAATGTTTAAAAAATAGTTTGGTGTATACAGGGAGAAAAGAAACCACGGATAGGTTGAGAGTACCAAAAGGGTAAAGTTTTGAGTTTTATTCGAATTCTAAAATATATAGGATCGTAATAAAAAAAAAAAGTATTGGACGCAGTGGTACAGTTTTTGGTTATTTTTGATTCTGAAATATACAGGGTAAAAATAAAAGTTAGAGAGAATTTTTTTTGAAAAGCAAACATTTTGGTGCATAGTTTTGATTATTTTAATTCTGAAATATATAGAGTAAAATAAAGAGAGAAAAGTTTGGCCAGTGAGTTATTTTAGTTCTAAAATATATAGGAGAAAATAAAGTTGAGAGGTTTTTGGTTATGAAATTCTAAAATATATAGAATGGATTAAAGTTTGATGAAAGATGAGAGATTTTTTGAGTTTGTGAAATTCTGAAATATACAGGGTGAACAAAAAAGGTGTAGTAGTACGCGAGAATAAATCGTGGAGTTTTTGGTTCCGATCCGAATCTAAAAAAGAGTGGCGGACAGGGCAAGTATTTTTGAAAAAATATTGCAAATTTTGAGTGAGATTGCGAGAGATTTTTGAAAGATTTCTGAAAGATTTTCAAAAGATTTTTGAGAGTGAATATTTTTAGAAAGAATATTGACTATTTAAAGAGAGATTGCGAAAGATTTTTGACAGATTTTGACAGATTTTTGATAGTAAATTTTAGTAATAAATTAAAATTTTAATCATGGAAGATTTAAATAAAATGGATCTTAGATATTTGACGGTAGAGCAAATAAATTATGAATTGCGTATTAGGTCTTTAACGGCTAGGAATGATAGAAATGCGAAAATTAAAACATTGAGTAGAGCTATAGCAAGGGAAACGGAGGACAATAAATATGTCGATCCGGAGTTTAATTTCAATAATGAGGTAAAAGCTATTAATGATAATATTGATATTGTAAAAACTTTAGTTAAAGAACTTGAGGAGTTTGAGTACTCAATTTCTCAACTCATTCGTATAAAGTCAAATCTAGCGCACATAAATAAGCGTTTAAATAGGTTTCCGGAAGTAAAGGATAAAGAAGCAGATAGGACAAAATTTTTACAGATTTCTAAAGCCACTTGTTTAGAATTAGAGGCGGATTTGATTGAGGCTCATACTGCGCATGAGAATAAGGTCAATGAAACTAATATGACAAGAATTTCTTTAAATGACACAACGTTTCATGCAGCAGCTAATACTTCGGCTAGATCAGACCCGGACTTTATAAAGTCTGTACCTGTTTATAAATGGGGTGTTTCTTTTGACGGTACTGGAGACGTACTTTCGTTCATTGAAAAAGTAGATTATTTAAAAGTTTGTAGAAACGTCTCAGATGAAATTTTATTTAAAACAGCTTATGACTTATTTAAAGAGCCGGCGCTCTCTTGGTTTTTGTCAGTTAAAAGTTCAGTTAATAATTGGTCAGAGTTAATAGGATTATTAAAGAAAGAATTTTTGTCTGCTAGTGTAGATGATCATACTTGGGATGACATCAGGGCAAAGTATCAAAAACCAGATGAGTCAATTTCAGTTTTTACAGCGGCTATGGAGACATTATTTAAGAGACTTTTGCGTTATCCTAGTGATTTTACAAAATTGAAAACAATTAGGGAAAGGATACTTCCACATTATTTTACTCCGTTATCATTAGTAGAAGTAAACTCGATTGAAGACCTCAGAAAGTATTGTAAAAAGTTAGATGAAGCTTACATTTTGAAACAAAAAAGTGTAACAAATAAAAACGCAATTTATAAGAAATCAGTACCTAGGGTAAATGTGGTAGAAACTCAAGATAGTAGTTTTGCAGAGGAAAGTAGTTGTGTAAATAAAGCAAGTAGTAGTAAAAATGTTTGTAAAGAAGGGCACTGTTGTCAGATAAATTCAAATAGTAATTTTAGTAACAATTTTAGAAATAATAATAATAGTAATGGTAACTATAATAGAAATTTCAGAAATAATGGATATAAATCTTTTGGTAGTAATAGTAGCAGTAATTTTAATAGTAATAAAAATCAGAAAAATAGCAGTTCAGAAAATAATAGTACAGTAAATAGTAGTAATCAAGTAAAGCAAATAGTCTGTTATAATTGTAATGGAATTAATCATGTTTTTAGTAAATGTCTTGCAAAAAGGACTAAGTTTTGTTACCGTTGTGGAAAAAAAGACGTATTTTTAAAAGATTGTTCTAATTGTCAAAAAAATGTAGAGCAGTAGTGGGAAATCCCGGCCGACGCTCACTACTTCATAAGGCCATACCTGATAGTAAGATAACTAGTAGCTACGAAGACAATTGGTTCAATTGGACAATTTGGCTAGAAAAAGTAAAAGCATTTTATAAAAATCACTTAATTTCCTTAGTAAATTTAAATCCTTTTGAAAATTTACCAAATGATAATAGGCCTTATATAAAAGCAAGTATCGCTAATAAGCAAATAGTAGCATTAATAGATACTGGCGCTAACTGTTCAGTTATAGGAAATTTGGGAATTAGTTTGATTAAAAGTTTAAATTTAGAAATTTGTAATAGTAGTATACCATATGTAACTACGGCTGATAAGGCACATCAAAAAGTTTTAGGTTTTGTGGAGTTACCAATTACAGTCAATGATACAGTAAATGTTTTAAAAATTTTAGTAGTACCGACTTTGCAAACAGAATTTATTTTTGGAGTAGATTTTTTGAAACAATTTTCTATATCTCTAAGTTTCGAAAATAATTCTTGGAAATTTTTGAATAAAGTAGAAATAAATAGTATTAATTCTAGTAATGAATTTGGAATTTTAGAGTTAAGTAGTGATCAGGAACATTTGGCTAATAAAGTTAAAGATTTGTTCAAAGAACTAAAAAAAGATAAGTTAGGGTGTACTCATATAATGAAACATGATATTGATACTGGGGATAACAAACCTTTTAAAATGCGACAATACCAAATGTCTCCGTATATGCAAGAAATTTTAGTTAAAGAATTAAAAGATATGTTAGCACAAGGGGTAGTCTCTCCTTCGAATAGCGATTATAATAGTCCGGTATTGTTAGTGAAAAAATCTGATGGATCGCATAGGCTTTGTTTCGATGGTAGAAAATTAAATGCTCAAACAAAGAAGGATTCTTATCCATTACCAAAAATTGATAGAATTTTAAGTATGCTTGGTAAG
Organism: Brachypterus glaber; assembly: GCA_958510825.1. Lineage (NCBI taxonomy): Eukaryota > Metazoa > Arthropoda > Insecta > Coleoptera > Kateretidae > Brachypterus > Brachypterus glaber. Next base: position 62,928,543 of record OY294044.1, on the reverse strand, counting down.
GCGAGATATATTTCTACAATCGATCTGAAAAAAGCTTTTTGGCAGATTCCACTGACTGAAAGGTCAAAGGAAAAATGCGCTTTCACTGTACCTGGCTATGGTCTATTTCACTTTAATCGTATGTGTTTTGGGTTGGCTAACGCGGCGCAAAGGCAACAACGATTGATGGATAAATTGTTTGGTGCTGCCTTTGAACCATATATTTTTGTATATTTAGATGACATAATAATAGTATCATCTAGTTTTGAAGAACATATACGTCTGCTAAAAGAGGTTTATCGTATTTTAAAAGAAGCTAATCTTACAATAAATTTTGATAAGTGTAAATTTTTTAGAAAATCATTAAAGTATTTGGGTTTTGTTTTGGATAGAGAAGGGTTACGCACAGATATAGAAAAAGTACAGGATATGTTAAATTATAAACGTCCTAGTACAACTACAGAGATTAAACGGTTTATAGGGTTATGTTCATGGTACAGACGGTTTGTAAAAAATTTTGCAACGTTAGTAGCACCACTTAATGCTTTGCTGAAAGGTTTAGGAAAGAAACAACCAATTAAATGGAATAATGAAGCTGAAGTCGCGTTTGTTAAAATAAAAGAAGCTCTTGTTTCAGCTCCGGTTTTAACCAGTGCTAGGTACGACCTTGTTTTCACCATACAATGTGACGCTAGTAATGTAGGTTTGGGAGCAGTGTTAACACAGGTTCAGGAGGGAAAGGAAAAGGTTATTGCATACGCCTCAAGAACTCTCTCAAGATCAGAAAGAAATTTTAGCACCGGTGAAAAAGAATGTTTAGCTCTTTTATTCGCGATTGATCGTTTCAGGGGATATATTGAAGGAGTTAGGTTTAATGTTATAACAGACCATTCTAGTTTAAAGTATTTAGCAAATTTTAAAGACCCGACAGGAAGAATTGCTAGATGGGCGGTTAAACTCCAACAGTATGACATGAATATTACATATCGTAAGGGTAGTTTACAAGTAGTTCCAGATGCATTAAGTAGGGCTTTTGAAGAAGTTGAACCAGAAAAACCAGTATTTCCGTCAGTTAATTTAATATCATTTGATTCGGAACAGTATGGTAAAGATGAGTACTATGTTTCATTAAGAGAAAAGATATTGAAGAGTCCAAATCAATATAAAGAGTATAGAATTGTAGAAGATAAAATATATAAATTTGATCGTTCTAATTTAGGTATTAAAACGAATATTAAAGAGTGGAAGTTGTTGGTTCCGAGACTCTGTAGGGTGCTTGTTATGAAAGAATGTCATGATGATCCTTTAGCAGCTCACATGGGTTTTTATAAAACTTTTAATAGGGTATCACAAGAATATTTTTGGCCACGTATGAGATCAGATATTTTGAAATATGTTAAGTGTTGTAAAATTTGCGCTGAACAAAAGGTTCCGAATTATGCACGTCATGGGTTGATGGGTAAAGAAAAGAATATTAGTTTCCCTTGGCAGTGTATTTCAACAGATTTTATAGGTCCATTACCTAGATCGAATGGAGGGTTTTGTTATTTATTAGTAGTATCTGATTGGTTCACAAAATATACACTTTTACAACCTTTGAAAACAGCTACTGCTCAAGGTGTAATAAAATTTATAGAAAATCAGGTGTTCTTAATATATGGCGTACCGCAGTACATTATTGTCGATAATGGTACTCAGTTTGCTGGGAAAGCTTTCAAAAAGCTTGCGGACGACTATCAAGTTCAAAAAATCTGGTACAATGCCAAATTTCATTCACAAGTAAATCCTACAGAAAGACAGAATCGAACGGTAGAAACGGCGATAAGGTCTTATATAAAAGAAAATCACCGGGAATGGGATAAAAATATAGGTAAAATAGGTCTTGCGCTTCGTACCGCAGTTAATGAGGTCCACGGACATTCGCCGGCGTTTCTCAATTTTGGAAGAATCGTACCTTTAACAGGGGCTTACTATGGCAAAGTTTCGTCCACTCAAGACGTTGAGTTGGAACCGGATTCTCGGGAAATGTATTTTAAGGATTTAGTTGGGTTAAAAGACATTTTTGCGGATGTAAAAACTAAATTGCATGAAGCATACGAGCGAAATAGAAGAGCCTATAACCTTAGAAAGCGTGACGTAACGTTCACGATAGGTGAGAAGGTATGGAAAAGAAATAAAGTTCTTTCCAGCGCAGTAAATTATTTTGCGTCAAAATTAGCGCCTAAGTACGTGTTATGTAAGATAATAGGTAAAAAGTCAAATTTGGTTTATGTGTTACAGGATAAAAACGGTCAATCCATTGGAGACTGGCACGTTAAAGATCTTAAGAAATATTTGGGTTCGAATAGTGATGTATCCGTCGGATAACTGCATGCATGAGTTTTTAAATTCCAGAAAGAAAAATAAAACCGTTAATTGTAAATATTAGCTAAGAGTGAGTAAAAGTCAAGTGTAAATAGTTAAATTTTATTTTAAATAAAATAAAGTCAAATATTGTAAAAAAAAAAAAATATTTTCTTTGATGCTCGAGGGATCAGGTCTAGAACTGATTGCTGCGACATTTTAGTAGATGGGTGTAGAGTGAGTGTTCTTCAGTTTTGATTGAGATCTTGATTAGAATACCTGAAAAATTAAAAGGTTAATAACGGTCAAAACTATGGACTAAAAAGTTTTTGGACTTAGTGTCAATAATAAGGATTATTGATATTAAAAAGTCATTGTTGTTGAATTTTAGTTAATAAGAATTTTCCCGATTATGTAACTTCCCGATTGTGTAACTATAACTCGATTTTGTCAATTCATGGATTTGTCCCTAGTAAATAGGCGTGTGGTACGCGTAGATATCAGGCTTAACTAAAAATTCAATAAAAATGCATTCAATAACAAGTTCAATAAACATTGATTCAATATTGATTCATAAAAATTGGATAGAAATGCAATGAAAAATAAATAAATATTTTTATTTTTGTATATATTCGGAAAGGGGAATAAAGCTACAATAAATAATAAGTAAATTTAATAGTTTTTGGTTACAGAATCAGAATATGCTAGTAGCATAAGTTAGGAGTAATTTTTTTGGTTACGGGGTTATTCTTTGTGATATTGTAATGTTCTATTTAGAGTTAACTATTGGAGTTTATACTCTGGGTTAAAAAATATTTTTGGGAATAAATATTTTTTATTTATTCGGAGGAGGGCTGTGTAGCAGTTATGACTGCCACTGTTTTTAAAGATTACCTGATCTGTGTCACGTAATCATACGATGTTACCATTTTTTCAGAAGTTAGTATTTCTTTCTATTTGCACATATAAGATTGAGTACAGACTTATTGTATGGTCTTGTGGAAGTCTTGCGATGGTCCTTGATTCCATTTGCTGGGTCATTTTTCTTTTATTACAGAATTTGTCTTATTTTTGGTGTTTACTTTTGATAGCCTAAAATATAATAACAAACGTCTAGTAATCTACTACATTCAGTACTTGAGTTAGCTACTGATGTTTTTCAGCTAGTCTTACCTTTTTAATCACAGCTAAAGCTTCTGGAAGTCGGATAAAATCATTATCAAAGATTGTTTACCTAATTTTGAGGTTAGTTTTACTTCTACCCGCATTCAGGTATACAGTATGCATTGCATGGTCAGCTGATGACTTCAAGTTGGTTTATTTTCGTCGTATCATTTCTTAAACCATATGAAACGATTGTTAGATGTATGGCTAGGCATTTTAAACTTATTTAGAGTATTCTTTTTCTTTATTTTCAAGTATTATCGGGATTATGAATAGATGTTTTTTGTGTTGCCTACCCTCAAAATCGATTTGTTGTTCGTAGTTCCAAGTTTCGCCACGGGGGGAGTTTTGTACCTTGCCGGAGTTGAAGGGAGTGGCGTTCTTTTTCAAAACGACAAGCAATGGCGTTCAGGTCGTAAAATCAGAATCTGATTTTTGTGAAACCATCCGTGGTTTATGTTTGTGTAAAAATGTTGCAATAAGTTTGTAATGAAGTGTAGTATAATCCTACGTAATTAGTTCAAGCAGTTTTAATGGAAATTCCACAATAATCATCTTTCAAAGTAAGTCGCTTTTTGGTTACCTAAGTTACAAGTGTTTAACACGTTGTTTTCTTTATTTTCATTAGAGGCGTACAGATGAAGGCTTCAGGCTGCAGAGTATTCTAGTATTCAGCACTTACTGCTCCAATTAATTCAGTTTTGGACTGGGTAAGTTTATTTTAAATCTAATTACGGATTTCGATTTTTCATATCGATGGCTGAGTTCTAAAGTCGCTGTTCTTTCTTTCTAGATTGTTGGTGAAGCTTTTCCATTTCTGTTCTAACGTTCTTCGAATGTTTTGACGATACCTCTATCCCAAATTTTATGAATATTGTTGGTGAAGCTTTTATATTTTACAACGTTACCGTTATCTCAAATTTTACGAGTATCGATGGCGAAGCTTTCCATTTCAACTTTAACTTCAATTTTCATTGAGGTGTTCTTCAATTTTCCACATTAGTTTTCAAGAGTTTTCAAGATTTTTCAAGATGTTCAGTAAATTGCAGTACCGTTTTTAAGCCAAGAGGTTTACAAACGTTTCAATGGATCCTCAAGCGTTTGAGTTTCAAACGTGTTCAAATTTGTAAGGAGTTCTCAAGGCAAGGACAAGGAAATGTTCTGCACAGTGACGTACATCATCAGGGAGTGAGACAACGTATTTGGTCGTTCCAGGGACAACTTTAATTAACAGGTTTTTATAGTTTTAGTGTAAATAATGAAAATGCGGTTTACTATATTTATTTTTGGTAAAATATCCAAGTTCTCAAATTTTAATATTTATTAAGGTGCTCTATTTTATTATGAATATTCTAGGTTGGTTTGTAAACAAAGTTGCAACTTTGGGCAGTACGCCTAGATTACTATTTTTCACTTATTAACACATAACTTATATTACTGTTTTTATTTAGGTTATTCACCATAATAATTTTGGTATACATATTTTAACATTTTTGCAATAGGGTAGTTCACCACATTTTTTTTTTTTTATATTTCGCAATGGGGTCTTTTCACCATACTTTTGGTAATTTATAATTTTATTTTAATTAATATGATTAATTAAAGTTGTCTACTTGTCATTTTAAATAAACATTGTAACAGCACATATTTGAGTTTTTGTTTAAATTATAATCAACACAAGATATACAAATCTATTCAAATCATAGTTATTTTTCAGGTTTATACATGCTGTAAAAGATAATTAATATTCTAGTACATTATTTTTTATGTGTTTGAATCTTAACACATAAACTGCCAAGCACATGTATGTTTACAAGATTCTGGCGCCCAAGGTGTTAAACTAAGCTTATTATCATAATTTTTAATCCATGAACCCCTGTGCCCGTACTGATGCCAGTTAGCCGATCGCAACCGTACATTTTCTTTTCTATAATAAGTAACCAGGGCAGCGCCTGATAATTTTTTAGTTTTTACTTATTCTAGACAGGAAAACGCGGTACAATTTAGAACACATTATGGTGTCTTGAATAGATACGATATCGCGATCAATGGCTTATTATTTTTCATAAGCTAAAATAGAAAATGTAAATAACTGAATGACCTTTGGCACTAAATTATTAAATGTTTACGCTTATTATAATCTTATCTAAAAAATTGTGGTGGGGATATTTCTGGACTTGTCCGAAGTTTTTGATTCTATAGATTTAGTTATTGTTTTAAAAAATTATAAAAGTTAGAAACTTATTTGATGGTCCTAGATTGTAGACATACAGTTGCTATTTCCTAAGGCCGAGCTTCCAAAAGGTGACCAGTACTAGGTTTCAACCACCAATTCTTCTATTTTTACCACATAATTTTTACCCAAGATGAAAAACTCGACAGTTTTATTCTTCCAGCACCGATGATTATATTATAACTCTATAACCTACCTATCATAATAACTATAATAATAACAACTCTATAACCTAGGTATCAGCTGAGCCTGGACAATTTTATAATTAAAATATTTAATAAGTCGAGTTCTAAAACGGACCTAGTAAAACTTGTTATCTAATATTAAAACATAATGAACATTTAGTATGTGAGAATAAATTTTGCAAACCGGAAGCAGAAATATGACTCTGGGATGCTAATTATTTAAATGCAATTCCCATCAAGAAAGTGGCACTTATCAGCAAATACAAATCAGTGATCGCAAACAGGGTTCTCTGTTAAATTGTCTAAATAAAATCAAATTTTAAAACGTTTTTATAGTATTAAAATATTTATAGTAACCTAGACTAAAAAAAACTGTAGTAGCGATATTTCTGGACTTATCCAATACTTTTGATTTTTTAGAACTACTTAATTTTATTTTATTTTTAGAATCTAGTATTTCTAATTATCAGAATTTTTTTATTTTAGTCATACATTTTAATGTTTCTTGAAGATCTCGGGTAAGTATTCCAGGTCTTCTTTTATTTACAAATAAAACAGTTTTTAGATTAAATTATGTTTGGCCTGGATAATTTTATAATTAAAATATTCTTTTAATGAGTCTAGATCAAAAACGGATCTCGTAAAACTTGTTATCTCATATTAAAACATAATGAACATTTAGTATATGCGAATAAATTTTGTAAACCGGAAGCAGGGATATGGCTCTGGGGATGCTAATTATGTAAATGCAATTCCCATCAAGAGAGTGGCACTTATCAGCAAATACAAATCAGTCGTCACCAACTAGGTTCTCTGGTCAATTGTCTAAATAAAATCCTGTCATTGCCGCTTGACTAACTTTAAATTCGGGATTGCCGCTCGTTACACGTATTAATAGCGTTATATCTCAGAATAAAGTGATTATGTGAACATGTACCGTAGTTAGGGGTATCTGTCAGTTCAGCCACACATTTTTTTTAGAGGGCCCTCCCTAGGGGCAATAGCTTAACATTTCATCGCTGGGCTAAAGTTCTACGAGTAACACAATCATCGGTACTAAGCAAAAAAAATATTAGAATACCGTTACTTAATATTATCTCTTAATACTTACGAATCCTGTGAAAGTAACTATTTCCGTTTCATCATTACGTCATTGTCTACCAGCAGATCTGCCTAGCGAATGAAAAAAGGGCGACTATAAAACTAAACTAGCTCCTTTCAATTGTTTAACAACCCGAGAATGCGGATCTTTACTTATTTGTAGAATAACAACCTAATTTTTCATGTTCCTCTAGGCCGTCACAACCTTAAAGTGAGTTCCTGGGGTTACACTCAGAATATTTCGTTGTATTTTTAATACTGAATGTTATTTGTTAATACAAATATTTTATTTATATCGCCACCATTGGTATTTAATACTTTACTTATGATATTTAATACTGTAATGTGTGTATTGTATACAAAATGTTGTTATACTAACATAGAGACTTTTTTTGGTACACTTGGATCCCCACGCAACATGTGTTTATTAATACTGTAACATTTGGTAAATTATATCACAGTTATAGTTTGTAAATTAAAAAGTTGTAGTTGTTGTGTTATCGATCTAGTTTAAAGTATCTTACAGTATTTAGTAAAATAATAGTCGATAAATAATACCAAAATTTTGATTAGTAAGAATACAGAGAAAAGTAAAAAAAGGTTTAATCATGATGTCAGTGTGTAATTGTGTGTGTTTGAAATCTTTATATTATTACTAATCAAAATTTTGGTATTATTTACCGATTATTATTTTACTAAATACTGTAAGATACTTTAAACTAGATCAATAACACAACTTAACAACAACTCAAAGTATACCATACTATAAATGTGATATGCTTTAACAAATATTACAGTAATTTTTACTATAACATTCTAGTATTAATAAACACATGTTGCGTTGGGATTCAAATGTACCAGCACGGTCTCTATGTTAGTATGACAACATTTTGTATACAATACACACATTGCAGTACCTAATATCACAAGTAAAGTATTAAATACCAATGGTTGCGATCGATGTAAATAAAAAATATGTATTAACAAATAACATTCAGTATTAAAAATCCAACGAAAGTGTAGCAAAAATTCTCAAAACTCTATTATTTATTTTTGTCAATGCAGAAACTTCAGTTCTTTAGTATTAATTAAATTAATTTTTTTGTAACTCATTAAGTTGAACTAAGGTTGTATTTTGCCTAACTATAGTCATCATCAATAGTTTGTTTGGGTCTTTAAGAGACAGGCGCAGCCTATGGCTCATTTATCTAAAAAAAATATTTAATCTGAATTGAAAGTTGGGGCAGTGAGTCTATGCTCACTGATGCGAGTTGCATCTGTCATAATTTGGGGGGAGTGAGTCTCTGCTCACTGATGCGAGTTGCATCTGTCATAATTTGGCGCTGTGGAGTGGGTGGGAGGGGGATGGGGAGGGATGTGATAGGGAGAGGAGGGATGTGCGGAAATGCATCTGTCCTGTATTAGTGGGTACCATTACTGGTTGAGGACGTTTTTGATCTTTTTGTGAGTGTTGTGTATTTCATGATCGTAGTCTAGAAAGTTTGAAATGAGGGGGTTTGGGTGATCTAAATTGTCTTGTATAAAAGACGTGCTGTAGCGGATGATTTCCGTTTTTAGGAGGGGCATTTCGAGATCTCTGTGTATCTGGTTGTTCCTCATGAACCAGGGGGCATCGAGGCATATTCTGAGTGCCTTGTTTTGGAAGGCCTGAAGTTTTGCTGAGAGCGCTTTGTTAAGGGTGATTTTATTCCAGGCTGGGGCTCCGTAAAGAAGTACCGGCTTTAGGGTTTGGTTGTAGAGAAGAAGTTTGTTTTTAATGGATAGGGGACTCTTTCTGCCTATTAAGGGGTAGAGTTTGGAGAGGCGGCAATTTGCTATTTGGAGGGTGTTTTTGACGTGCTGATCCCACGTCAAGTTTTTGGAGATTGTAATGCCGAGGTATTTGGCATGGTTTTCCCAGTTAATGGGTTGGCCATTTATCTGAATGGGTTGGGGTGGGCCTCTTCTAATCCTAGAGATTAGGATGCCTTTGGTTTTATTGGCGTTTACTTTGATTTTCCATTTGGAGAACCATTTGATTAGGGCATCCATTTGGCGCTGGAGGGCGATATGGATGCGCTGGGGGTTTCTGGCTTTTGCTAGGATGCCGGTGTCATCGGCGAACAGGGCTAGTTCAGTGCCCTGTGTTTTTGTAATATCTGCCGTAAAGAGGTTGTACAGAAGGGGGGATAGTGGGGAACCTTGTGGAACGCCAGCTCTGATGCGGCGGGTGTTGGACTTACAGTCGCCTATTTTTATCTGAAAATCTCTGCCTTTGAGGAAGGAGGCTATGAGTTTGGTGATGCCTGGGGGGAGGCCGAGAAAGTGGAGTTTGGCTACAAGACCTTTGTGGCAAACCTTATCGAAGGCTTTTGCGATGTCCAGGAGGATCAGTCCCGCGGCTTCGCGCCTATTTAGTCCGTCCGTTACAGAGTCTACCAGGCGAGCTACCTGGTGGACTGTGGAGTGTCTGCTTCGGAAGCCGAATTGCTCATTTGGAAGGAGATTTAGTTCTTCAACTAGAGTTTGAAGTCTGGTTAGTATGACTTTCTCGGCTATTTTGCCTAGGGAGGAAAGGAGGCTTATGGGGCGGTAGCTTTCAGCAAAAGTTGGATTTTGTCCGGGTTTTTTGATTACTATTACGTCTGCGTTTTTCCAGGGCTTTGGAAAGTGGCGCAGTCTGAGCATTGCGTTAACAATGTTAACGATTTCCATAATGGTTTTCCGGGGGAGTATTTTAAGGATTTTATTCGGTATTTGATCGGGACCGGGGGCTTTCCTTTTTGGGAGATTTTTGATGATGCGTTTGATTTCCTCGGGGGATGTGGGGGTGATAATGTCGTTTTCGACTTGGTTAGTGACTCTATTATAGATGTGGTTTATGTCTCTTTCATGCATGAGTTGCTCGTAGTTCTCGTCGTCCGAGTCGGGCTCGGAGTCGGCCTCTGATTCGGAGTCGGAGTCGGGGGGGATTGGAGGGTTTGGTTGAAATTGTTTCCGCATTGCGTCAGCAAATGCTTCGGCTTTTTCGGGGGTGGAGTAGACGACTCCTCTTTCGCCGTGAATTGGGGGCATGCCTCGTTGGTGGTCGAGGGATAGGGTTTTGGCCATTCTCCAAAGTGATCTATCCTGGGGGTTGAGTGACTTTATTTTTCCCTCCCAGCGGGAATTTGCTAGTACGTTTAGTCGGTCTTTGACTTCCTGGGTAAGTCTGTTTGCTTCGCGTTTTATATGGGGGTCTTGGAGGGTGCGTGCGCGACGAAGAAGTCGGTTTTTCTCTCTGATTAAGTCTTTGAGATCTCGGGGAAGGTCCTGTGGGTTTTGGATATCTACTTTTTTGATTAATTTGGCGCTGTCCATTGCGGATTTTATGGTGTTGGTGAGGGTGGTTACTGCAATATCTAGTTCTTGGACGGAATTTATTGGATTGATTTTGGTGTTGCTTTCTAGGAGTTCGGAAATATAGGAGAAGTTGTAAACGGTTTGTAGCGAAACCATTATTACCGGCTAATAATCACAAACACCCGCACTCATAGATGTCAGTGAAGGTACCTTAATTTAATTTTTATATTTATTCGTTTTTATAACAAAAAACACCTAGCGTTTTTTGTTAACTATATTTTATCGAATTGCCGCATTTCACTCCTTGTCCAGTGCTAATACAAGAATGAACCTAAGGTTAAATCTAAATCTAGTTTCCTAACTAAAGTTAAAGTGCGCCCGGTCATTTTCTATAATAGGTGAGTCTTTGCCAGCCTCCCCCGTTAACATTTGTAAAATCATAATTTTCTATAATAGCTTGGATAATAAAGTCAACTCAACCAATCCACGTGTTTTACCAGCCCGACCCTACCAAAACCCCGAGATATTTGCCCATCACAAAAGGGTCTCGTCGCAACTTGACTACCAATCGTGGAGCTGGTTACAAATTTTGCTAAAATTTGCTGAAATTTCTGCTGAGAAAAGCATGGCTTTTAACTCGCCACCACCCACTGGTGCCCGACCCAGACGCCTGGTACACTCACCCAGAACAGGACCTAGGGTAACTGAACAGCAATTAAACAGCCAAGGTAGGATCTTTCCTGTTTTTACTACTTCATCCGAAATATTTTCAACGACAACTTTACCCACGTTTAGTGCAGGGGCACCGTCCTATACAGGGGCGGCCTGTTTTTTTCCAACGGCAGAAAGCGAAGCGCGTAGAAGCCGTGTTCCCCAGTCGCCCGCCGAAAATGCAGATCCTCCGCCGTACTCGAGGACATATAATCCTGAGTTACCTCAAGTTATGTATCCGCCACCGTCACAAGAAGACATCTTACGCCTAGTAACAACAGTAGTTGAATCCATGAGAAACTTAAATTTAAATCCTTTAAATGAAAATCAAAATAATGTTAATAATCAAAATTTTTGTAATATTTCTCCGGCCGAGGCTGGTAAATTTTTACCTATTTTTGATAATGATAACTCAGTACACCCAGTAGAATTTTTAAAAGCACTTGAAGGGTACTTAGATATAAATAATATGCCTTTTCAAAGAATTTCAGTTATTATTAACAGCTTGTTAAAAAAATCCGCTAAAACTTGGTGGGATGCCTACTCAAATTCTTTTCAAAACTATGAACATTTTAATAGGGAATTTAAAAGGTACTTTTGGGGTCGCGAACAACAATCTAGGGTTAAATCACAGTTAGATTTAGGAAAATATGAACAAGGTTCCTTCACTGACTATTTTAATCACTATGTAGTTCTCGCAAAACATCTCCAACCCCCGCTTTCCGAAGAAGACCTTATAGATATCATAGGTGCGCATTTTCCACCGAACGTGTCATCTGCCCTTATTGGCGTAAATACCTTAAATGACGCAGTTTATAGATTAAAACAAGCCGATAACTTTATAAACTCAAAACGTAATCAAAATACATTGTACACAGAAAAAAATAAATATAACGATAACTCAAAAATAAATAAACAAAACTTTAATCCTAATTTTACACCGCACAACAAAAATTTTAATAGAAACCCACGTCCGAATATTTCAACTTTGGACGTTGAAAATGAACTACACTCGGAAAACGAGGCGGAGTCCCAAAACTAAGTTCCGATTCGGGTACTCCGCCCTCAGGAACTAACATACTAACAAAAAATAACCCAACAGAAGAACTTCTTGAAGAGTGTGACTTTGAGCACGGAATTATAGATAATCGATCGCCAACAATAGAAATAAAAATCTTCGATTTTTGGTTTTTAGCCCTTGTTGACAGTGGATCGTCTATCTCAGCAATTTCTGAGGACTTGTGGAATCAGATAGCTCAGTTTCGTGATCAAATTCCATACTTTAAGTGTTCTGGCATTCGAGTTGTTGGAGCATTTAAATCCAAATATAAAAAAGTTAAAGTTCAAAGTGACATTCCTTTTTCTATTTTAAACGAAGAATTTACACAAGAATTTTTAATTATTCCGGGGCTAACTTTCCCGGTTATATTGGGGTGTGATTTTTTAAGGAATTCACATGTTATCATTAATTTAGCAGAAAAACATTTAGTAGTAAAAATTAATGATAAATTTATTATGGTTCCCGAAAAAAGTAATAAGCATGAAAACCTACAAACCGTTAGTATGTGCAATATCGTAAACAACAAAAAAAAATTTTCATTTATAAAAAACAATACAAATAAATTTCAAGGTACAACGCAAAAAATACAAAATAAAAAGTTTGTACAGGGAACTCCAACAAACATGAATGACTCATCTTTGTATGAAGCAGCCCTTTCAGACCCGAGTAATAAATTTTATGAAACTTTACAAAAAACAAATTTATTGGAAAATGAAAAAATTATTTTCTTTAATTTATTAAATAAATATTCAAATATTTTTTCGGACATTCCAGGGCGTACTCACTTATATACTCACGCCATAGAACTTATCGACGATAAGCCATTTTTTGTAAAGCCGTATCCGATCCCGGTTGCTCACAAAGAGGCGTTTGACAAAGCCATTACTCAAATGGTGGAGTGGGGGGTCATCGAAGAGGCTCCGTCCAAATATATTTCGCCATTAATGGTTGCAGTTAAGCGCGATGGCAGTGTACGTGTTTGTCTTGATGCCCGTCACCTAAATTCCAAAATGGCACCTGATTTCCAGCGAACTCTTTTAGTCGAGGAGTTAGTTAGACGCATAGGTCGTAAAAGGGTTATGTCCCTCATCGATTTGTCACATGGTTATTGGCAAATAGAGGTCAGGGAAAAAGATCGACAATTTTTAGGTTTTTTGGTGGGAAATAAAACTTACCGTTTTCGGGTTTTACCGTTTGGTATACGAACGGCCGTAAGTGCATTCACCCGAGCAATGGACGCAATATTTGGAACCGACTTTGAAGATTTCTTATTCAAATACATCGATGATATGGGTGTCGCCAGTTTGAATTTTGAGGAGCACATTAAACATTTGGAGAAAGTTTTTTGCCAATTACGCGCAGCAGGGCTTACTGTAAAATTACGTAAATGTAGGTTTTTTCAGTCCGAGTTGTCATATTTAGGTTACATCATTAGTGGTGAAACTGTGCGCCCTAACCCAGAGCGCATCCAGGCTCTTCAAAACTACGTTCGTCCGAAAAACATTAAGCAGCTTCAATCGTTTTTAGGTCTTTGCCAGTACGACCGCATGTTTTCTAGCCGTTTTGCTGAGCTTTCAGCGCCGTTAACGCAACTTCTTAGAAAAAAAACACAATGGAAGTGGACTAATGAACAAGAAAAGTCTTTTCAGGGTCTTAAGGGTCTTTTACAGGAAGAAGCGTTACTCTACCATCCTGAGCAGTCACATCCCCTACATGTGCAGACCGACAGCAGTGACATCGCCGTTGGAGCAATTTTATTTCAGGTGATAGGGGGCAGTAGAAAAGTTGTAGCTTATGCATCACGTCTGTTACTTGACCGAGAAACCCGTTATGGAGCTACGGAGAAAGAAATTTCTGCAGTTTTATTCGCTTTTCAGAAATGGAGAGTCCATTTAATTGGCGCTAAATTTTTTCTCCATACCGACAATAAAGCAATTACGTACATCAATAAATGTCACTTGCTATCTGACAGAATTTCTCGCTGGGTGCTGATTCTACAAGAATACTGGTTCGAGCCTATCTTTGTTTCAGGACGAGATAACATCCAAGCTGACGCGTTGAGCAGGTACTCCATCGGACGGCCTCCAGTCCCAAAAGACAAATGTTTCCAACTATTGTCCATACAAAAACTTCCAGAAGTCTTACAGAGAACTTTAGTCGACATTGAAAACTTACAAAATAATGATGAAAAGCTTCAAAATATTAAACAACAATATGCAAATGATGAAAAACTTCGCCGACAATTCATCATTCACAACAATATTTTATACAAAGCAGGTAGCAGAACGGACGAGTACTTATTGTGTATCCCCCGTAACTTAATACCACAATTTATTGTTGCATATCACGATGCATACGGCCATTATGGTGTGTATAAAACCTGGATCGCCATGAGAGACGAGCTATGGTGGACTAACATGCACCGTTCTATAAAAAAACAGCTTAAAAGCTGCGATATCTGCCAGAAGAGTAAAATCTCAAGTTTACCACAACCTGCGCAAATGCAGATTGTCCCCAAAAATAAAGAAGATATTCTAGCAGTAGATGTACTGGGACCCTTGATCCCTAGTAGGGGCGGCGTTTCATACATCTTTGTGGTGTTAAACTTGTTCACAAAATTTGTGGCGTTATACCCTATGAAAAACGCTACAGCAAAAACTATGGTAAACCGTATAGTCAATGACTACTTCCCAATCCACGGTATTACAAAAAGATTACTTCAGGACCAAGGGACACAATTCAAATCCAATCATTGGAAAAATACCCTGACCGAGCTGGGGGTACAACTAGTATACACATCGGTTCGACATCCCTGTGCTAACCCGTCAGAGCGGGTAATGAGGGAACTGGGCCGACTACTAAGAACATACTGTAACGAACGTCACTCCCGTTGGGCTTGGGAAGTCCCCAATTTCATAGAATTCCTAAATTGTGTGGTGCATGAGAGTACAGGATTTGCTCCGTGCGAATTACAATTGGGTGTCGAACGTCCCAAACTTTTACCAACATTTCTTCAATATCCTGATGACAAAGAAGAAATTTCCCAAAATGCAAAGTTAATCTTAGCTAACGCAACTTTGCGCAATAAAGCCGCTAAACGGGCTTATAAAAATCCTGGAAAACCCTATTATAAATTTCAGCCAGGGGACTTGGTTTTACTTAAAGCCAACAACATTTCTTCTAAAATTCGAGCAGAAACTAAAAAAATGTTATTACTTTTTCAGGGTCCATTTAAAATCAAAAAACAAATCAGCGATGCAACTTATGTACTTATTAACGTGGAAGATGACACGGAACGTGGAACCTTTCACGCCTCACATTTAAAAAAATATCATGATCCAACATAGTGCTCAGAAAGATTTTTTCTCAGAATTTTTTTTTTTTTTTTTTTCTGAGATTTTTTTTTCTGATCCCATGTTTAGGGGGGGCAAAGATGTAGCGAAACCATTATTACCGGCTAATAATCACAAACACCCGCACTCATAGATGTCAGTGAAGGTACCTTAATTTAATTTTTATATTTATTCGTTTTTATAACAAAAAACACCTAGCGTTTTTTGTTAACTATATTTTATCGAATTGCCGCATTTCACTCCTTGTCCAGTGCTAATACAAGAATGAACCTAAGGTTAAATCTAAATCTAGTTTCCTAACTAAAGTTAAAGTGCGCCCGGTCATTTTCTATAATAGGTGAGTCTTTGCCAGCCTCCCCCGTTAACATTTGTAAAATCATAATTTTCTATAATAGCTTGGATAATAAAGTCAACTCAACCAATCCACGTGTTTTACCAGCCCGACCCTACCAAAACCCCGAGATATTTGCCCATCACAAAAGGGTCTCGTCGCAGGTTTTTTTGGTGTGATTTGCGGTTGGTATGCCTCCTGCCGTGATAATGATTGGAAGGTGGTCGGAGCTTAGTTCGTGTCTTAGTTCGATGTTAATGTTTAGTGTCGTGTTTTTATACAAAACGATGTCAAGGATATCAGGAAGGCCGTGGCCATAGTGGGTTGGGGAATCGGGTGCGATAACCATTATATGGTTACGTTGTAATATTTCGTAAAGCCTACGGCCGTTGGCCGTAGTTGTTCTAGAGTGCCAAAGGGCGTGTTTGCAATTCAAGTCTCCGGCTAGGATTGTTGGATGATTGTCGTTAAAGTAGCCTTCGAAGTCGGCGGGTCTGACCTCCTTATTTGGGGGTTTGTAGAGGGACACGATCCTGAATTTGGAATTGTCGTGCATGTTGACGAATATGGAGGTAGTTTCGACTTGATCGCTTTGTGTGGGGGGCGCGTGGAGAAGATCGTGAGATATGTGTTTTTTGATATAGATTGCTGTGTCTCCTTTGCGGTCCTGGAGTCTATCGTTACGGTAGCAGGAATAGTTGGGTATGGTACCCCTATGATGTGGTTTAAGACCAGTCTCTTGGATGAGGGCTATATCTATTTGATTTTCGTGTAGAAATTCTATGAGTTCCGGTTTTTTTGAATTGAGGCTATCAGCGTTCCAGGTGACGATTTTAAGGGCTCTGGGTTTTGTTTGTCTAGACATTTTGGGGGCCTAGATTGGGTAATTGAAGGGAGCCAAAAGCCTGCATGAAGCTGGCGAATTCTTGCATGAAGGTGTGGATTTTTGAGATTTGGGATTGATCAAAAATATTGGGGGGATTTGCACTGGGACCTGGGGCCGCCTTGGGTTGTTGTGGGGTGGCGGCGTTGGTTGCCTTTTGGGCGTAGGAGATGCCCGGGGTGAATTTTTGGGTTGGGGGTATGACCCTTGTACGGGTTGGAGCGATGTTTGATGGGTGTTTGGGGCATTTATGATAGTTTGCCGTGTGGGGGCCTAGGCAGTTGGCGCATTTTGCGTCCGTGTGACGGGGTTTTTCACACTTTGTTGTGTGGTGGTCTTGTGCGCATTTTACGCATTTGGCCGGGGCGTTGCAATTGGCCTGAGAGTGGCCGAAGAGTTGGCATTTGTGACATTGCCTGAATTTGGGTTTATAGGTCTGGCTTTCGACCTTTATGACTAGGTGTAGAAGCCTAGTCTCTTTAAATATGGGGTGCTGTTGACCTGTCACCTTGGGAAGGATGACTAGGATCAGGGGCATGGGGGTCTTGTCTTTAGTACGCGTCATTCTCGCGACTGACGTGGGGAGGTAGCCACGCTCGATAAGAGCGGCTTGGACGTCTGCGACGTCTATCTGGGTGGGGATTCCCCGGATTACGGCGTGGATTGCCTTGTCCTCCGGGAGGGTAAAACTATGATATGGGATTTTTTCGGCATCTAAGTGCCTAGTGACTTTGCGGAAGTCGTCACTGGTCTGTGTGCGAATTTGAACTCCTTCGGAGGTATTTTTCGCGTGGAGGATATTAACTTTTTGCGAGTTGAAATGGCGGGACAAGGCTAGCCATTTTTCAGGGGCTCGGATGATGATGGGGGGGATTTTGGGGGTTTTGTGGGCTTCCTGGTCGGGGGGGGGTACCTGGGCCAGAAGCTTGGATTTTTGGGTTTACAGGGGCCGTAGCGGGGGGTTGGGGCCCTGAGCCGGAGGGGTTAGCGACTTCTTCGGAGGCAGTCGCTTTACCGGGGGTTTTTTGGGTCTTAGCGGGTTTTTCTTCTAGGTCTGAATTCAATTTGTGTTTCTGGCTCCTTCTGCGCCGGTTTAGGCGCTTGCGCGGGGAGGCAAGGGGGGACCGGACTGCGTCCGAATCAGTCTCTACTACGGACATGTCCGTTTCGAAATGATCGGGGGCATCGGAGAGCTCTTGAGTGGGGGTTTGGGTTTTTTGGAATAATAGTGTCCCTATTTGAGAGGAGAGGCGGGAAATTTCCTCTCGGAGTCCATTGATGGTCTCATTTGCGGTGGCTAGTTGTGTCTGAAGGAATTCGAGCTGATTTTTATGTGATTCAGCCTGGGTTTTGTAGTGCTCTGCCTGGGCCTTGATTTGATCTTGGAAGTAATCTGACATTTGTTGGTTTGGGAAGTTTGCCATGGTGGCGTCGATATTTTCAGCCATAGTGGTTTTTGAATTTCGAAGGGAAAAATAGAAGTAGTGTTCTCGGGGGCCTGGGTGGCCCCGGGTGGGGGGGGGTGTAGTGTTAAGCACTAATTGTTAGTGGTTGGGGTCTCAGGGAACCTTTAACACACCAAACCGCCAGCCTCAGCGGTTCGTGGGAATTGGCTTAAGTCCACAGTGTGAAAAGGGCTGCTACACTTAGCAAGCAAGCTTACAAGTGAGCATATGTTAGTTAGAATAATTATATACCAAAATAATCTTACTCAATGGAAATCTGCTGGGCGACGTCTGACCTCTTCACTGTCACTCACTCGACTTTGTATATAATCCTAACTATAGTAAAACAGTAGAAGATAAATGCATAAAACATAAAAATTTTGTAATCCAAAGAAAGTATATTTAAATTATACTCAAAGAGAACAACAATTATAACAACTCCTTGAACTGAGGTTCAAACTCCAATTAGTGTCAGTAATATTATGAATTATACTATAACATCAACTTAAGTTTCAAATTTATTAAAAATACTTTTAATTTTAGAATTCCTAAATATAAAAGTAAAAATGTGCGACTAGGGCGAGAGACTCAGCTTGGGGCCCTAAATGAAAAGGCGGAGTAGCGATACGGGCGTCAAAAAGGGGCGATAAGGCCAATAATTGAACGTTTGCAGCCTTTAGTATTAGGGTACGATCATGTAGATCGCACATTTAGATCAATTTTGTTTGTTGTTGCTTAACAATTGATGTTCGGAATATAATCGCATAATCCCTGCCTTTTATATTCATTTTGCTTTTGACTGACAAGTAGATAAAGATACTTTATTGTGTTATCAAATAATCAAATTTATTTTTCTAAGGATTTAAGTGTTTACAAAAGTCACAATTAATAACAATGCCCTATAACAAAGCTGGACTTTTGTTTGTGTTTTATTGCCAATAGCTATAGTTTATAGGCAACAGACCAAAGTTTAGATAATTTTGATAAGACTAATTTTGTTAAATTATAAAATAAATATTTAATTGGACTCTATTGAATTTCCAGCTGCATAGTTTTTACAGATGCAGAGGTTCTATATTCTTTTTAAATATTTAATTTTTTATTGCAAACTGTTAAAAAGTTAAAAATGTTGTTTTTAATATCCTTGTTTATTTAGCTTCATTGTCGGAAATAAAAAATCAAAGATACTTTATTGTGTTCTCAAATAATCAAATTTATTTTCTAAGGGTTTAAGTGTTTACAAAAGTCACAATTAATAACAATGCCCTATAACAAAGCTGGACTTTTGTTTGTGTTTTATTGCCAATAGCTATAGTTTATAGGCAACAGACCAAAGTTTAGATAATTTTGATACGACTAATTTTGTAAAATTATAAAATAAATATTTAATTGGACCCTACTGATTTTCCAGCTGCATAGTTTTTACAGATGCAGAGGTTCTATATTCTTTTTAAATATTTAATTTTTTATTGCAAACTGTTAAAAAGTTAAAAATGTTGTTTTTAATATCCTTGTTTATTTAGCTTCATTGTCCGAAATAAAAAATCAAATATGCTTTATTGTGTTATCAAATAATCATAATTTATTTTCTAAAGATTTAACTGTTTACAAAAGTCACAATTAATAACAATGCCCTATAACAAAGCTGGACTTTTGTTTGTGTTTTATTACCAGACCAAAGCTTAGATATTTTTGATAAGACTAATTTTGTAAAATTATAGAAAAAATATTTAATTGGACTCTATTGAATTTCCAGCAACATAGTTTTTACAGATGCAGAGGGTCCATATTCTTTTTAAATGTTTAATTTTTTATTGCAAAACTGTTAAAAAGTTAAAAATGTTATTTTTAATATCCTTGTTTATTTAGCTTCATTGTCGGAAATAAAAAATCAAATAAAATATACTTTATTGTGTTATGGTATTTTAAATTAATGAAATTTAATAGAAAAAATATTAGTTTTTTATTAGTGGAAACCGAAATTCTCTAGGTTAAATAGTTTTTGAGTTATTGCACACCAATATTAAATTTTTGACAAATTTAAAAAATTTTAAGAAAAATAAAAAAAAAACATATTTTTGAAACGGGATGTTTTTGAATAAATTCAAAAAATAAAGGTTTTTCTTGGATATCGGTTGGCTACACATAAAAAATAATTAGCCAAATCCGTGACCAAAGCCCTCAGACCTGCCTGAATCGGCGAGGGTATCATCTACTACATTTTGAAAACAATTAATTAATTAGTTAATTAATTAATTAATTCTAAGCGTTAGGCAAAACCTAAAAAAAATAATAAAATAAAGTGAATTTAGTTTAAATGGTCTTGCTACTTTAAAGATATGAAAGAAATGAGCCCATAGCATGAATGTACCACTAGCTTTATACGTACACTGATAAAAAGGATTTATTTGGATATTGACAATTAAATTATTATTATTTAGTTCATGTAATATTTCAAAATGATTTATTAATGGGAACAAAATAGTTTTTTCGACAGAAATAAAATTTATTTGTCACAACCAAATAATTTAATTGACCATATCCAACCAAATACTTAGTTGACACAAATAAACTGTTTTTTCAGTGTATAAATTTGTTATAGCATAAACAATAAAATAAGTCCAGCAAATAAAGATTCAATTTGATTACGTATTTTTTATCTTACTATCTCAACAATAAATATTTTTAAAGCCAATAGTTCTACTAGAATAAAGCTTAATTGGGGTTATATTATTATTACACAAATAACAGCTGGCTATGATTTATCATATTTAAGATCTCTTTCAATAAAATCTACCAATAGTACAAAAGATTATAAATTTCTTAGTATAAATATTAGATAAACTGACATATCGTTTTGTTACCTTCTCCACCTCGTATCTCCAAGAAATTGATTTTCGGTTCCTTGCACCAATCAACTCAGTTTATAACTTATTAAACTATAATTTATAAGTTACTTTGTATTGTAATAATAAATCGGAGTTATTATAAGTTGTCAGTCATTATATGGGCACAGAAATGATTAGTGCAAGGATCCGGAAATCGAATGTTTCGGAGAAATGAGGTTGGAAAGTAACGCGGCGATATCAGGGGCGGATCCAGGAAGTGGTCCTGGGGGGGGGGGGGGGGGTAAAATCCAAAAACTTAATTGTTATATTCTTAAATTAAGAAATAACGTAAGAAAGCCCTAGCACCAGAAGTATTTTTCTTTGTAGAATCACCCCTTAAAATTAATGATCCTATTTCTAAATAACCCTGTATACCTTAAAAAAGCACGTTTTGGAGACTGCTTTTCTGAGAAGGAGGCTTCAACCTCCCTGATTATATCATGAAAATTCGTATTTAGAAAAAAATGTTTTCCTACAAATTTTACAATTATTTAATCCTTGGGGGGGTAGTAATTACCCCCATTACCCCCCGTGTGGATCCGCCACTGCGATATAGTAACTATAACTGGTTTTTCTTACTATTTAAAACAAATATTCTTTAAATATTCTTTGGTATCCTGGTTTTACCATTTATATACATAATATCTATATTTTATTATAAACATTTTCCATATAGATAGATTTATTGTCATACCTAACAAAGAAGTATATTATACCTAAGACAGTTTAATTTAACATATAATTTAATTTTATCTTTATATTTATATGCGATATTGTTTATAATGTTAATTCATCCTCTAGTATACTTAAATATAAATCATTTAAATAAATTATCTATAATAATTATAATAATTATTATTTTAATCTGCAGTTGGTGTTCAAAACAGTTCGGTGCCTTGCACTAATCATCTCTGTACGTGAGGACTAATGACCTGTACAAAATCTTATAATTATTCCAATGGGACACTTTCCCGGACGAGTCCATTTTTAAAAACTTCCCCAAACTGTTCTAGGTAAAATTCAATGCTAAAAGTTCACATTCCAGCAAACAGATGTCACTACTATTAAAAACAAAAGTTCTAGCCTTTGTGAACACATAGCTTTTTTAATAAACAGTTTGCCTGTAATCTGAGTGCAACAATTTTAGTACTGAATACATATTATTACCTAATATGTTTAACTGCATAATATAAAATTAAATTAGGGTTAAAATAAATAAGGTAAATATAAATAGTTTTTATTGCTTATATTACGATTAACTCACAGCAGTAATGAGAAGAATCCAGCGCATGCGCACTGATTCTGTTTTGACATATGCCTAAAATTATTTTAAGGTTATGTAACATTCTTTTGCAGAATTTTACAAAAATATCTACTTTTTTCTTATGCATATTGTTACACCAGGCAAGCATTTATTTTTTAATTAGCTAAAGCTAAATTATTTAGCCTAAAAATATACCTATTTGATTCTTAAAATATATCGCCTTCTAAATTCTGAAATATCTGAAAAATGCCCCCCATTAAAAAAAAACACCAAACCAGCAAACTACCAAACCAAACAATTATTAACCTTAAACCAACGCCTCCCATTAAAAAAAAAACACCAAACAAGCAAACTACCAAACCAAACCATTGTTAACGTAAACCAACGCCTCCCATTAAAAAAAAAACACCAAACCAGTAAACTACCAAACCAAACCATTGTTAACGTAAACCAACGCCCCCATTAAAAAAATCAAACAGAAATTCGTGAGTATTTTAACAATATTTTGCTATATATTCTAACAAAAAAACTAGTGTACTGGTAGTAGTAGTTTGGTAGTTTGCTGGTTTGGTTTTTTTTTTTAATAGGAGGCGTTGGTTTACGTTAACAATGGTTTGGTTTGGTAGTTTGCTGGTTTGGTGTGTTTTTTTTTATGGGAGGCGTTGGTTTACGTTAACAATGGTTTGGTTTGGTAGTTTGCTGGTTTGGTGTTTTTTTTTAATGGAAGGCGTTGGTTTCGTTAATAATGGTTTGGTTTGGTAGTTTGCTGGTTTGGTGTTTTTTTTTTAATGGGAGGCGTTGGTTTAAGGTTAATAATTGTTTGGTTTGGTAGTTTGCTGGTTTGGTGTTTTTTTTTAATGGGGGGCATTTTTCAGATATTTCAGAATTTAGAAGGCGATATATTTTAAGAATCAAATAGGTATATTTTTAGGCTAAATAATTTAGCTTTAGCTAATTAAAAAATAAATGCTTGCCTGGTGTAACAATATGCATAAGAAAAAAGTAGATATTTTTGTAAAATTCTGCAAAAGAATGTTACATAACCTTAAAATAATTTTAGGCATATGTCAAAACAGAATCAGTGCGCATGCGCTGGATTCTTCTCATTACTGCTGTGAGTTAATCGTAATATAAGCTTTTTTTTTAATGGGAGGCATTTATCAGATACGATATTTCAGAATTTAGAAGGCGATATATTTTAAGATACAAATAGGATTATATTTAGGCTAAATAATTTAGCTTTAGCTAATTAAAAT
Source organism: Brachypterus glaber (assembly GCA_958510825.1). NCBI lineage: Eukaryota > Metazoa > Arthropoda > Insecta > Coleoptera > Kateretidae > Brachypterus > Brachypterus glaber. Next base: position 62,905,005 of record OY294044.1, on the reverse strand, counting down.
ATAAATGCTCACCTGGTGTAACAATATTCATAAGAAAAAAGTAGATATTTTTCTAAAATTCTGCAAAAGAATGTTACATAAGCTTAAAATAAATTTTGGCATACGTCAAAACAAAAATAACAAAATCAGTGCCCATGCGCTGGATTTTGCTCATTACTGCGGTGAGTGAATCGTCTTATACTCTGATTACTTTGTCTTTCTTACATTGGCTAAACTGTTAAAAACTGTTAGAAAGAGATAGAACTGTAGAACTAATTTTGACGGTCTTTATCGTCAAGAAATATTAGTTAAACTATAATTTATAGGTTAGTAGTAGTAGTAAATTTTTGGGTTGGCCAAAGCCGGACAACTAGGCCATTTCTGGCCCTTTTTGTCACCCCAGGCAATCCCAGCCATTTACTAATTTGAGTCCTCCTTGAACCTGCCCGTCCTTTCAATTTAGGTCAGGATATTGGCCTAGGGGAGATCTCTTAGTTCCTCTTGGTTGAGTCTTTGAGTTTCAAAGACTTGCAACCTGATCCTGTCGTATTGATTTTTAGGTTACTTTGTATTTTAATAATAAATCTGAGTTACTTAGTTCTTAGTATAAATATTAGATAAACTGACATATCGTTTTGTTACCTTCTCCACCTCGTATCTCCAAGAAATTGATTTTCGGTTCCTTGCACCAATCAACTCAGTTTATAACTTATTAAACTATAATTTATAAGTTACTTTGTATTGTAATAATAAATCGGAGTTATTATAAGTTGTCAGTCATCATATGGGCACAGAATTGATTGGTGTAAGGATCCGAAAATTGAATGTTTGGAGAAATGAGGTTGAGAAAGTAACACGACGATATGGTGAATATAACTGGTTTTTCTTACTATTTAAAACAAATATTCTTTAAATAGTCTTTGGTATCCTGGTTTTACCATTTCTGAAGCTATTTAATATCCATAATTTATTATATTTTCAATATATGCGATATTGTTTATAATGTAAATGTATCTACTAGTAGATATACTTAAATATCAATCATTTAAATAAATTATAATTTATAATAATCTGCAGTTGGTGTTCAAAACAGTTATTTGTTATGTTGTAGTTTAAATACATTAATTAATATATCAATAAAATAGCTTAGGGAACGTTCAAGTATTACGTAACGCAAATTTTGATAATTTTACGAAAAATTAATTTTAACGTCTCCTAGTCAGTTAAATAAAGTAATTTTAATCAATACATACAGATAATAAGACAATTACCAGCTTTATTTTAAATAAATAAACTCAATAATAAGCCCCGCGTGACTTTTACTTTATTGAGTGGATAATTATTTATTTTACCCACTCAACTGTCACTTGTCAAATTATTTTCTTGTAAATGTCATTAAAATTTTTAATAAAAATATGAATTCCTAAGCTATTTATTGGATAAAACCTTGTATGGAACTCATGGGTAAACCGATATTGCCCTCTCGAAAATTAACCTGCTTGGATGACGCCTCGCAGGTTTGGAAAATTTCTCATGGGCAATATCTTACTTTACCCATAAATAACTATTGCTTCACAATACTCTAAAGAATATATTTAATAAAAACAATATTTTCGCTGAAACCGAACCATGTTTATTATATGTTTTTTTGGGGTGGCTGAAACCGAATCCGAAGTCCATTTTACCCCATAACGTCAGGTTTTTGACATAACCTGAAAGTGTTCACAGCCACACAAAAATAAAAAACAATGCTGGCCTTGGGGACAAGCCATTTTTACTATATGTTTTTGGGGTCGCTCAAACCAAATCCGAATTTCAATTTACCCTATCATGTCAGGTTGTTGATATAACCTTAAAAAAACTTATAACATAGCCACACATATAAAAAGAAATTCTGGCCTGGGGGTCAGACCATATTTATTATATTTTTTTGGGGTCGCTGAAACCGAATCCGAAGTCCATTTTACCCCATCAGGTCAGGTTTTTGACATAACCTCAAAAAGTCTAATTATAACTATAAGATGTTTTATGATTATGTCAATAACGTTACATGATAGGGTAAAGTGGACTTCGTGACATGACGTTATGGGGTAAAATGGACTTCGGATTCTGTTTCAGTGACTCCAAAAACATATAGTAAAAATGGCCCGTTCAGCATTGTTTTTTATTTTTGTGTGTCTGAAGACTTTTTGAGGTTATGTCAAAAACCTGATGTGATGGGGTAAAATGGACTTCGGATTCAGTTTTTAGAGACCCCTCGAGCTACCCCAAAAACATATAATAAACATGGTCTGACCCCCAGGCCAGAGTTTTTTTTGTGGCTGTGTTATTATAATAGATATCACAAAATAAAAACATAAAATAAATAAAAGTCAATAAAACTATTAAATTCCATAAATAATCTTTATGATAGATAGTTGGTATGGATGTATTGGTACAGTGAATCTAATTGAATTGAAGATTAATATTTTTTCGGAAATTCTCGATGGTAAAAATCTAATAAATATCGTATTCCCAATATCCGAGTGGCCTGGATTTTTCCGGAAGTTAGCGCAGTCGGGCTTCTTGAAAAGTGCCCAAGAAATATGATGAAAATATTTCATAGGCGTGTCAAGATATAGCTTTTATAAATTTATTTTCAGTAGAAATATTACAAGGATATTAAAAATTTCCTGCAAAATGTGCCTTTTTACAAAAAATTTTAATGTATCCTTGGAAAATTTGTATAGACAAAAACTTATTGAAGGCCTAAACTTCAAGGACTCCATGTTGGTTAAACGCAGGGTAGATGTCTTACATAAATAGAGGTATCAGCAACGGCATCGAACTACTTTAGTATTAAGGACACCAACGTTTAAAAGTGGATTATCCCAATTAAACTGAGGTTAAGTTAAAAATGCTGTGTTCTGATTGTTTGAATTTTTAAAAGTGCAAACGGAAAAAGTGGGATGCAAAAAGAAATATGTAAGGCGATTTTTATTTTTGTCAATGGTGTAAATTAGGTTTATATAAGGTACCTTAAAATAGTTTGACAAGATATGTCAATTTGACTTAGTTAAATGAATAATATTTGACATAAACATAAAAATTGACAAGTTTTAATTATCCAATTCAAAGAGAAAACTTTTAAGTGCCCCACTTTTTCCCGAGAAAAGTATAAACAAATGTACCATTCTTTTCTTCTAATAAAAAATATCAATTTTAGCCTATTTGTGTACGCCAATGCAGTTTATTATAAACCCCAAGTATCGTAAGTCCAATAAAGCGGTGTCATCATGTAATCCCGGCACGAAACACCAAAAGACTCAAATCACCGCTGCCTTACACGTTATCATCCTTATTATCCCCCAATAAAAATCACATATACTCTTTCTACTCTACTTTTCGACTCAATATCTTCAACACAGATTCGTTTTTAATGGGTTTTTTATCGCAATGTTTTCATACAAAATATTGTATTTGATACAATGGATAAAATAATAAATTTATTATAATATTACGAAATCCAGCAAAGCACAGTGCCTCCAATAAAAATTTCAAAGGAATAGTATATTACGCACCTAGTACGCAAACCTAGTTTTTAGTGCACAAGAGTGCTTTTTACAAGGCGAAGCCGAGTAAAAAAATTTGCTCAAAGTGCATTAAAATAGGTTTGTGTCGAGATGCGTATACTATTTTTCCTACTACCTAACCCATAAACATCCAAAAAACGCAAAAGTTGTCTTAAAATTAATTTGACATTTTTTGTTTGACGTTCACTTGTGTTTTGACAGCAGATATTTAAATCAACTGAGTGTCACTTTCCTACCGCTGTCATGGCAACAAGTGAAAAATAAGCACTAACTACTAGGAGCTAGGAGCTAGCTAGGAAAACTTTTTCTGCCATTTATAATAAAAGCTTTATTACATGGAATTCTAAAACATTCAAATAGAAATAAAATTGTGCAAAATTATGATTGAAAATAGACATATCTGTCAGAAAACCGTTTTGAAGCAGCTTTCCATCTCTCCAAATCATTTCGGTTGCTTATAGTCGGACAGCTGTTGACCATTTTTATTTCATTATTTTCTCCCGGCTGTATTTTATATGTCTTAAATCCGGATCCGGTCCATTCGGGTGCTAGAAGCTCCAAAATCTGTGCCAATGAGCTACCAAAAAATCTATTTTTAACTTGCCGAGTCATAATCATTAGATTTATGATATTCAGATTTAGCTATTTTCGAAGTTATAAACAATAACTCTGGGGCTAAGGGGGTAAGAACAGTCTTTAAAAAGTTCATTTGATGTATTATGTTCTACTTCATTTTTTAAAGAAAAGATAATTTATGAATTGAGATTTTGATTAAATGAAAATTATTTAGAATTTTTAGTATTGACATAAGCCAATATTTTTTGGGGTCACCGGAACTAACCAGGTTACTGAAACTCGTTTTTGTGAGAATTTGTTACGTACGGTAAGTGAGGGGAAGCGATGATGTCACTAACCGGCAGTAACCGCGTCTCACAGGTTCGGAGGTGAGTTAGATTAGGTTAACCGTAAAAACTTAACCTATAAATTGTTTATTACACCATAATTCACAGGCCTGTGGGATTTTTTTTCGATTTGTATTTGGTGTCTTCACAAAAAATTGGCTATTGTCAAATGAACTGTTTAAAGTACCTATTTTTTACCCCTTGACCTGCTAAATAATTGTGTAAATCTATAAAAATATTCTAATCTAAATGTAATAAATGTAATGCGTTTGACTGAGTTAGTTAAAAATAGATTTTTCGGGTACCCCATTCAACCACCTTTTTGGGGCTTCTAGCAACCCGATCCAGAACCTGTCGATATGCAAATAGCCTAATTTAAATGTAATTTAAGACATATATAAAATACAGGTGGGAGAAAATATTGAAATAAAAATTGTCGCCAGCTCTTTGACTATTATCTCTTCTTCTTCCTTTTTTTTGGCCTTTTCTCAGTGAGATAATTAGCCAGATCACTCTTAGTTACTCAATTCACCAATAGTGGTTCTAGTCTGGCTTGGCACCATGCCCACTCCTGTTTTGCTTATAGAAAATTTCCAGTCTTCTGTAAGACCTCTTCTTTTTCTTTTCCTTCATGTCTTTTCGTGTTTGCTGTTGGTTGTGTTAGCTGTTGACAAGGCTGTTTTTCTAATTTGTAATTATATTTACGCATCTGCTAGTATATAAAAAAATTCTGTACGTATAAAAACTTCTTCACGTGTAAGTTGCTTTCAAATCAAAATTTATCATCATTATAAATGATTAAAAAACATAAAATTCTCTTCTTACTCCAATATAACCACATGCTCGTCATTTTACTGCACATCATCCATACAATCACTATAAAATATATAAAATAGAATCCAGGGCATATCTAAGATAGCAAATAAATAAATAAATAAATAAATAACTATACTAAAACACTTGATGCTAAAAATTAAACGAGATTAACGGATTACATAATTCTTGCCAAAAGTACATGTTCCTCGTTTCAAGGGTGAAAAGGAACTGCTTTGACCATTATATTATACCAATAAAAATCAAATACATTAATTACTCAATTCTCAATAAAAATTTATTTGTAGTTTATTTTTGTAAAGCCTTTTCATACAAAATATTACAAAACTCTTAATGTTCGTATAGCCTTTAGTTTTATCATTTTAACTCCTTGTCATAATTTTATGAGTCTGGCTTATCTTTTATTTGGTCTTAAATACTTACTAATTTTCCGGTTTTCTTTATCTGAATGTGTTTTGCATAATTTTGTATGTATTATAAGTTTAGGTTGATTTTTTCAGTGTATTAGAAATATCCACGCATGCCCCGTTCTCGCCTGTTAAATCCCTGCTGAGTGGAGAACGACCGCAAAACTAATATACCAATTACGGCCCTAGTGGGATAAGCTGACGGCTACCGACGGCGATCTCCGATTCACCCCTCATTTCCACCCACAAGAATCCCCTTCTCCCGCATCTCAAATGGAGATTTAACTCCCTGGGGGATACGATAGTTGACCAACAATATGTTTCCAGACGACGCGAACCAATTTATTAAAGGATGAAGTTTTACAGCACAATAAAGATTGGCTTTCCAACTTCTTTTTTTTTATTCTTTACACTTTATTCCTTTTTACTTTTATATTTCCATTAAATAAAAGTATTGAAATACACATTTTCCTACGAGCTTGCGAAAAGATCACTCTTTCCTCACGCATATGCGTGTGGAAAGAAAGCCTTTTCCGCACGCATAAATTTTGTTTAATTTCTTACTTGCGTAGTGTTATTCATGTCATATTTATTCATAATGTTATAAAAATGTTTAAATTTCTTACCTGTTAATTGATTTTCTTGATGAAAAAATATAAAAATAAGATTTATTTCGATTTATTTGATAAAATATAAAGCTATATCAAAAAATAAAACAAAACTTTAAGTCTTCTCCACAATTTTCTAAATAATTATATTTCTATTTCGACTGGCTACATATGTTTCATCCCTAAACAATATGGGACATCTTCAGGCCACATACTAAAAATAGTGAAAAGAAAGTCAACCTGATAGTAAAAACATAATAATTTAATATTTTGAGGTTATGTTTACCTACTTCAAAAACCGCCAACAAATTGTAATATCCGTCTAAATACTAAAACTTAAAAATGTCCAAAATCTATGTTTATACTGCTGGTGTCGAAATATGCATCTAAAAATAATTAGTTGTCATCCTAGGTATCAAAACGCAGCAAATAAAAGAAAAGCAGATGATTTGTAGTAAATCAAAAAAATACAATGGGATCATTCAATTTAAATCTGGCGGACATTGAAAAGGGACCAGTTTTGTGGGGTTAAGGGTATGAGAGTTTAGATTAGACTGAAAATTGGGAATCTTTTGTAGAACACGTTAAAAGATAAGGGAATAGTGGTGTTTGGTTTCAGCTATGTAATTTCCGAACAGTGATGGTTTTTCAGAGTTTTTTTTTGTGTTCAAAGATAGGCTTCGGCCGAGTCTGTCATGTAAACATATGTTTAGATGTTTTTTTATTGTCCCAAAATTGTTTTTGACGAGATTTTGGTGGCGAGATGACACAATGGGATCATAGGTAGACAAAAAAAACTTTTGTTTGAAAATTTTGTTCCAACAGTTAAAAAACCTTTGTTTTATTGATAATATGTAGGTCAAAGTAGATTTAATATTAAACAAAAGGACTTTAAAAGTATATACTTAGCGTCAAAAATAACGCACCATTAAAATGTTTACACATTTTTAAAGTCGATTTTCATATGTAATATACCGAATCTGGAGGTGTATTTGCAGGACTATTTTTTGAAACATTTTTTTAACAATTTAAATCTTCAAAAGCAATTTGAATAAATAATTAATAATATGTTTAATAAGATTCTTTGCCCAAAATTATTTTATATTTAATTGTTTTTCTTGGGAATAGGCAGAATAAAAAACTATTTGTATATATATTTTTTTAATTCTATTCAAAACGTTTCGGCACCTGGTTTTGGGCCATCATCAGTTAAAAAATAGAATTGGGAAACAAATGGTAATTATGATCTGTATAAATATTAAAAAATAGAAAAAAATATTCTTATAAAATTACTAACACTGACAAAAAATTGACAAATTTATTATTTTAATTTAAATGGAATTAAAAAAATATATATACAAAAAGTTTTTTATTCTGCCTATTCCCAAGAAAAACAATTAATTATAATTAATAATAATTAATTTGATGATAATTTATTTTGACACAATAAATTCATGTTTGACATTTCTAATTTTTGGATTAAAAAAGATAGAAATTTGTTAAATTTTATTAATATTGAATAAAAATAAGCTAATAAGACATCAAAATTGCCTTTATTTTGCATTTTAGTTGATATTTTGTTATAATATTACATTATCAAGCTTGTTATATCAAAGAACTAGAAAACTGGTATATATTCGATTTTCTGGTATATCTTTTAAAAAATAGCGTTAGATATTCTGTCATTTTTTAAAACTAAGTTAAGGCATACTGTCATTCTGAAACAATAAACAAATAAGTATTTAGTTACTATAACAACTAACAGGTTTAAGAAGGTTCCTAAGGAAATTTGTTTATGTTAATTTGATAATGTATGTCAATTTATTATTAAATATTTTTTTTTAATTTTTTTTAAGTATTTTTATTACAGATACATAACAGCAAAATTTTAAAGTTGGTCTTAAAGTGTATCAAAATATATTGGCCGCGATATTTCCCGTTTTGCCTTTCGATGACATATTTGAAATGGGATGTCTGGCAGACACCCGATTGATTTCATTTCAATACCCGAGTAATGTTTAAAACAGATTTTTTACACTCTTTTTGTGTTATTTGCAGCGTTTCTATTTTAATTGAATTACGGCTGGACGTATTTCAGTTTGGAAAACTGATAATGGCGTTGCATTCGAGCACGCAGAGTCAGTTTTTCATTTACCAATGTGGAAAAATAAATTGAAAAGTTAATTTGGTTTTATTTTATCGGGGTACACATATGAAAAGAAATTGAAATTACACACAAAACAAATCGTCAATTTTGATTTCATGAATGTTAAATTCGTTCTGTGTTCTAAATTCAATTTTACATTCGTTTTATCGTTTTTCAATGGACTATAGACGAAATTCGTTTTAATTTTCATCAAAAGCCTTTATACCTTTAATAGGTTTCATATATCAAAACTGCCGAAAATTAAGTATTAGATTAAATACACTGCCCAGTAAAAAATCTTTTCCATTTTTCACCTCTGCGCGTAAAATGGATTTTTTATTATAACCTTAAAACTTAAAACCCCTCAGTGGGTAGATTTAGAAAAAAATTATTTCAAGATTCAGTTTAAGTGACCTCAAAAACCTCAATATATCAATTATCAAAAAACTACTCCCCCCTCAGGGGTGGAGTTATTTTTTGATTATCAGATTCCCTTTAGCAACCTCAAAAACCTCAATATACCAATTTCACGGAAACTACCACCCCCGTCCCTCAGGGGGTGGAATTAGAACAATTGTGTTATCAGATTCAGTTTCGTCATCCGCAAAAACCCCTACATACCAATGTTGAGAACTTTTAAAAATACTTATCCCCTTACCCCCACGGGTGGAGTTTGAAAAATTTTATAATCAGATTCAATTTCAGAAATCTTAAAACCTTTTCAAATTTTTGTAAAAAAGAAATATTTTTTTTCCATTTTCCCCCCTTGCCAACACCCTCTTCCAGTCTTGTTGTTTTTGATAAGTAACCTATGGACCTTAAAAATAATTTTTTTATTAAAATCTTTTATCAGTAAATTTTTTTTTGCACTTTTGTAGAAAATTTAAAATAATTTAAATTTTCACTATAGTAAACTTATAAAATTCCCACATCGTAAATTATAATGCTATATATTTATAATTGCCGTCAACTGTAGCTATAACATTCCTTTATACATAGCGGTCCAAAAATCACCCCCCCCCCTCTTAACTTTTGAACCAGTTGAGATATCGACTTCATATTTGGAACTTTTAAATAAGATAACTTAAACTATCTTTTGGCATATATTTAATACTTTCAGCTTTTAAAATGTGGACAGGGGGGCATGGGGGAACATTTTTTTAAATGGAAAGGGGGGTCGTGTAATACAGCATTTTAAAGCTTATAAAACAAACAAATAATTTTGTAAAAATGCCTAATTTCATCTTAAAAAAATGTTAATTATACTTTTAAACTAATTTTAGTTGACATAAATAAAAATTTATAAAAAAAAATTAAAAAATCGAATGTTTTAGCACAAAAAATTGAAAAATCAAAACCTTAAAAAAACATTTTTAAAAAATTTTAAAATGTTAGTTTAAATAGAGAATTTTATAAGCTTTAAAATGATGTATCACACGACCCCCCTTTTTATTTAAAAAAATGTCCCCCCATGCCCCCTGCCCACATTTTAAGAGCTGAAAATATCAAATATATGCTAAAAGATAGTTTAAGTTGTCTTATTTAAGAGTTCTAAATTTGAAGTCGATATCTCAACTCAAAAGTTAAAAGGGGGGGGGGGTGACTTTTGGACCGCACTGTATAACCCCGCTTTACATTTTAAAATATTTTGTACAGGGACGGAGCTATGATTTTTTTTAAGGGAAAAAACATGATTTTTTTTCAAAACAGACTTAATTTCAGATAAGTTTTTTCATTGTTCCAGTACATATTACTGGTTAATTGCATGCATTGATAAATACTGTAAACCTTTGCAATAAAAACTAAAAATAAAAAGTATAACGTTTTTACAAAGAATTTTTTTTTACCAGGTCTGAAAATGGTATGTAATGTTACTCAGTGCCTTAGTTCCCAATGGGTGCTTCTTAAAATGCGAAAATTTGAAATGTTAACAGGCCACGCCTTCATTTTATTTTCCCCTATACAAAAATGCTTCAGTCCAAATTTTTCCAAAATCGAATAATTCCTAGAGGTCGCTACTAGCAAAAATAGCATTTTCTTGTCAAATATATATTTATTCAAAAATTATTGAAAATAAATATCATAAATGGATAGATTTGGGAATAAAATAATCTAGGTTAGTTGATTAATAAAACTCATAGTCATAGGTGGCATTGGGTGTCACCTGGCCCACCCCTAGGTATCGAAATATCAATGTTTTAAAAAAATTAAGTCTGAGATTTTGAAAAAGAATCTTATTTTTCCCATTTTAAAATGTAAAGCGGGGTTATGTAAAGAAATGTTATAGATACAGTTGACGGTAATTATAAATATATAGCATTATACTTTACGACGTGGGAATTTTATAACTTTACTATAGTGACAATTTAAATTATTTTAAAATTTTCAAAAAAATGCAAATAAAAAAAAATTGACCGATAGAACATTTTAATAATAATTTTATTTTAAAAGTCCATAGATTACTTATCAATAACTACCAAGACTGGAAGAGGGTGTTGTTAACAAAAAAAACGTACGTACCGTGTATCACCTCTGGACGGCTTGGCTTTTTTCTCTGTATGTTCATGCCCCCTTCGGATGGAATGCCCCTCTCGATTATGCTAAATTATACCTTGAAATATGTAATTTGCACAAAACAAACTTAAATAAACAATTTTCTTAACTTGACATTGATTTATTTAAAAATCGTAAAGTAACTAAATCTACACACGAAAATAACCACAAAAATTGACCAACTTCCTTCAATGACTAGCTAATTATCTAATTTTAAATTTGTCACAACATTTTGTCGTTACCCGAGTTTCAAGAGAAAATTAACTTAACAAATCTATCGACAAATCGTCACCTGCCTCCTACGATCTTAAAATTAGATCATTTCCTTTTCATAAAGAAACAAAAGACATTCATCAATCATTTGTTTAAACAAAACACGTCCACTGTTGCGTAAGAATGGCCTAATCCGCACGTGCGTGGTCTAATGCGAATGATCAGATTAGCTGATGGGGGGAAATTGGTGGCAAATGATACAGCAGTTCTAGTTTTAATCATTACACAGGTTTACAAAAAAAAAAGTCAGGACTATTTGATCGGACTATGGTATTCCTAGGTATTTTGGCGCCCTGAATCAGATCCCGGGGTCAGTTTTACCCCACCACGTCAGGAAAACGAGATTTCAAGGTCATTTGAGGTCAAAATGGTGATTTTTTGGGAGCGGCCCCGCGACAATATCTCAAGCGACCTGTTAACTTTACGGGTAACTGTGTAGGTCTTGAATATTTTCTGAATGTTGAGATGTTGTCCCGGGGCCGCTCCCAAAAAATCACCATTTTGACCTCCAAATGACCTTGAAATCTCGTTTTCCTGACGTGATGGGACAAAACTGACCCCGGGATCTGATTCAGGGCGCCAAAATACCTAGGAATACCATGGTCCGGTCAAATAGTCCTGACTTTTTTTGTAAACCTGTGTTATCAGTGTTTATTTTTGTAGATTGTATATTAAAATACAAAAAAAAAATAAGAAGTTCATTGTACAAGCACATTGGACAAGCACATTGGAAAATCAGATGAGAATATTCATAAAAAATACCATTAGTCATCTAAGTTTTCTCTATACAAGGACAATTTCGCAAACGATTTTTTTTTAATTAGAAAATATACTAAAATATCCATTGCATCCATGGGAACGAATATTTTTTAAATTAACTTAAAAAATCGTGCTACTAAAAAAATATCTGCAAACGCACTAGTGACACTTCCGACGAAATTCAGCCCCTAATTTTTTTTACTAATTTGCACTAGGCTGCTTCTGAGATGCTTGTATATTGCGTGAAAAAAATTGCCAAACAAATTTTTGTGACTATTACCACTTAGGATAAAATTATTCATAGAACAGGTCCGAGACAAAGACCAAAACAGAACTTGTCTTTTTAACGTTTTTAATTCTTGTATCAAAAAAAAGTTAACAAGACCAAGACTTTGGTAGTTTTTTTCGTATTTTTGCTTCAAGAATTAATTTAAGACTAAAAGACTAAAGCCACGAAAAAAGCAATATATTACAAGATTCATAAGAAGGCAGGGAAAATTAAAAATTAAGAAATTGTAGTTTTAGATACAATAAATTTTTAATAGCCTATTTCTCTCCTTTTTGTTCCATCTTAATTGATCTCCCCTATGTATAATTTTGCTCACAAATAAGTTTTGAAATTATTCGAAGGGACGTTTTGTAATTTATAACTAGATTGAGAGCGATTAGAGATTAGAGCTAAATTGAGCCTTTTGTTGGTAGAAGGGAAGATAAGGAACTGCCTGGTATTGGGTTACTTCTAAATCATAATTTCCGAACATTGACGCTTTTCATTTTCAACGAGAAAGATATCTTGATCAATTATGAAATATTTTGTAAGTAATCACTATACCTACGGAGGGAAATTTTCAGCAAAAATAATATCGTTAAAATTTAAGGAATGTGAAATAGTATATTACAATACTAGTGTGTAAAGTGACATTTTTCACGCGAGTGGGAAGGTTTAAAAACGAGCCGTCAGGCGAGTGAGGAAACCCCACGAGTGTAAGAAATACACTTTCCAACGAGTTATGTACAGTATTTTTCCTACCATCCTAAAAATAATATAAAGTTTCTTTCTTAATTTAATATTTAATACTTATTCAAAGAATTTTTGAGAAAAGCAAGCATACAAAGCAAAAAATAGCATACAAATTTATGTATGTTAAACAGGAAATATGATTTTCTTTTACTATTAGTTTTCTTGGTTTTTAAATTTAATACAATATTATACAATACAATACCTACTTGTTTAATGGGTTGCCTATAGCGCAAGCCTCTTGTTTAAATCAAGGCAAGACGATTACTAATTAAATTGAATTTCTTTAGATATGTTCCCATATAAAACAGTAGAATTGTACTGTTTTACGATTTTATAAGAAAAAGACTGTGTATTTTGATGTTTTTTATAAAATGTAAGGTAACTTAATCAAAAATTAAGTATTTTTTTTTAAATCTAGACATAAATAAAACATTCCAAGTTATATCTTGATCAATCTAGTAAGGTTATAACTATAGTTTCTATGTTTGACATAAAAAACAGTAATATTTGAATTGAAAAACATAAAAGATATCATAAAATTCTGTTATGAAAGGTGGAAAATGGCATATAAAACGAGGTGAGCTAAATTCGTAGAATCTACAACGTAAATTAAGGCAAACCTAAAAGCCCATAATGGCCTAGTTGCCTGGCTTGTAGCCTCCCCAAACCTATATACGTAAAATTAGGATAACCTACATACATAAATATCAAACTAGGGTGATATGAAAATATCAAACAATTGTGATATAAGGCGTTTTCTAAAGAACAAAAGAGTGTGCTAAATGTCATTTTCATAGGGGATCGAAGGAAAAATTAAATACTGTTATTAAGCATCCTATAGGCCTAAAAGTACCCAGCAATTATTACCAAAAGATTAAGCCGTATTTTATACGTTTAAAAATAATTTAATAATAATGTTTAGGAATAAATTCTAAAAAGCTGTCACCTAACTGTTTTTTGACCTAATTTTCTCTTAACATAAACTATAGTATATTTATAAAGAACTTTCACTTTCGGGTTTAGACCGTGTTAATGGATTTTCACTTTCCGTCGTTTCGTCTCTTACTACTAGAGACATCTTCAGGGATTAATCTGATCAGTTTCAGATTAATCCCTGAAGATGTCTCTAGTAGTAAGAGACGAAACGTCGGAAAGTGAAAATCCATTAACACGGTCTAAACCCGAAAGTGAAAGTTCTTTATATCTTAATGGCCGTGAAAGCTTAAAATCTAATATAGTATATTTAGTTAAATAATACGTCAAGTAAATAGAAGTGAAGAAAAAAAAGAAACACAAACAAAATAAGAAGAAGGACAGGAAAAAGAAGAAGAAAAAGAAGAAGAAGAAAAAGAAGAAGAAGAAGAAAGGAAAGAACAAAAAAGTTGATGATGATGATGATAATGAAGATGATGATGATGATGAAGATGAAGATGAAGATGAAGATGAAGATGAAGAAGGAGAAGGAGGAGAAGAAGAAGAAGAAGAAGAAAAAGAAGAAAAAAAAGAAGAATAAGAAGAAAGGAAAGAACAAAAAAGATAATGATGATGATAATGAAGATGATGATGATGAAGATGAAGAAGGAGAAGAAGAAGAAGAAGAAGAGGAGGAAAAAATTAATTTACTTTCAAGGTAAAAAAACATTTCCTTATTGGATACTGGATACTGGATACACATGTTAATTAACCTATTATTAGATTCCTCATATCTAAATGAGTTGAAAATGTTATAGACCGACGAGAAGGGGATGGAAAATAGGAAAAGAAGAGATAAGCTGTGACAAAGGCGGACCATAATTGGTTTGTTTTAATTTAGTTGATGGTAGGGAAAACAATTAACCTGGCTTTTATAGTTTTAATTACTTCATTTTCGTGGCTATCTCTCCACTCTGTGCGAAACAGAGCCTGACTTACACCGCACACAAATTATTATACTTTTGTTTTTTTACCGAACAACGGATATTTTTGCTTTTGTTTTAAATTTGTATTTTTCCTTATCGAACTTACGGGGAATTTGTTAATGCATTTTTGCCTCGACAATGGGAAAATTCAATTTATTTATATTGTTATCGAGAATATTTTAAATGAAATATTTATACACGTGTACATGTTTTCACACTGAAAATTCCACCTATTTAAATACTTAGATAAATTCCCTTTAAAGGAAATAAAACTGTTGTAAATTTATTATATTAAAAAACGAATACCATTTAATAATAATTATACGTCTACAAAATACAACTTTTTGCCTGTAAGTTATTTTACAAGCAAAAAGCTCCATAAAAAATACACATATTATTGTTATTATACATTCCCAGACATTAAATTGCGGACACCTAAAAAATTGCCATTTTTTAAATTCAAATATTTCGAAAACTAATTAATGGATTTGACTGATTCTTCTTTGTTTTAAAGCTTAAGCATTCTCTACTTTTGTTTTTATTTACGATGGTTAAAAAAAGTACTTTTGTATTAACAGCAACAAATAATGTACAAGTATGTTTTTTGCCCCATCTTCTAGGACTTGCATGGTACGCCACTGCAAATGTTTATTTTCAAGGTCTCTCTTATTGCCCCAGTTTAAAAAAAAAATCCTTTTTAATTTTTTTATATTTTTACTTCTGGTTTAGGAGATATCAGGATCTTCCTGAAAGTTGTCATGTTTTCAGTTAACTCAAAAAGTACTACATGAACTTGATTGATGCTGTGCTTTACATTTGAAGCTTAACCGAGTTACGTTTTTATTCTAATCAGGTTTATCAAAAACATAAATTGGGTTTGATAAACTTGAGTATAAGAAAAAATAGGGTCACTCTATCTGGCGGAAATTTTACGAAATCACCGTTAAGCCTCGATCAGACGGCAATAGAAAGTTGCCCTGGGATGAAGAAACTGTAGAAGAAGAAGTAAAAGACATGAGCTTTAAATAAAAACCAAAAAATCTGCTAATTTAATACTTTTTGGGTTAACTGAAAAAATGAGAACTTTCATGAAAATCCTGATATCTCCTAAACCAGAAGTAGAAATATAAAAAAATAAAAAAGAAAATATTCATTAAAACTGCGGCAATAAGAGAGACTCTAAACATTTGATAAACAGTTGCAGTGGCGTATCATGCAAGATGGGGCAAAAAACATAGTTGTACATTTTTTGTTGCTGTTAATATAAAAGTACTTTTTTAACCATCGTAAATAAAAACAAAAGTAGAGTATGCTTAAGCTTTAAAACAAAGAAGAATCAGTCAAATCCATTAATTAGTTTTCGAAATATTTGAATTTAAAAAATGGCAATTTTTTAAGAGTCCGGAATTTAATGTCCGGGTGTGTATAATAACAATAATATGTGCATTTTTTATGGAGCTTATTTTAATGAATAACTCCGAAATCTGAATTTTAATCAAAATAAAAATACCTTTGAAATAATGTATCACGTGACCCATATTCCTATTTGAGATTTCAAAGTTGGGGTTGCTGGGGGTTAGGGGGTGAGTTTTAGAACCATACCAATTACATAAATAGAAAGCTTACTAAAAATATCTAAGGGAACGTTCAAGTATTACGTAACGCAACATTTGGCTCTTTTCCGCTTACCCGCGTTAACTTTAACCCCTTAACGCACTCACCCGTTAACTTGTAGACAGTAGGGTGGCTCTTTTCCGCTTACCCGACTTATATTTTGCCAAATTGCTGAAAAATTAACTACTTTTGCGAAAAAAAGTGGTGGTTAAACAGGTTTCTAACCGGTTATTGCTTCCGTGTTTTAACCCAAAACCGTTCAGTCGTAATTTCCGCAATTGGTTAACAGACAACCGGTTATTGGCTATGGTTTTCCATCTCTAATTTGTTTTTGTTTAGAGGATTTAGTGAACTGTTAACCACGCCGTGTGCAATAAATTTATAAGGAATCCGTCTCTTTAGGCCTAGATCATTGTTAAAAACGTGTTCCAATAAAAATGACCTTGAATTTTTCACATTCCACAGAGGTGCCAATTCATAAAATGTACACAGTACCATTTAGGGAACGTTCAAGTATTACGTAACGCAAATTGTACCAAAATTCATACAATAATAAAAATCTGGGAAATTTTGTATTTCAGTATATATTTAGTTTTAAGATAGTTGCCTAATAAAACTAAATATATACTGAAATACAAAATTTCCCCTACTTCAATAATTTTACATGTTGTAATCTACAACAAAAGAATTAATCTTAAAAATTAACGGTAAATAAACTTTTTATTTATTTAATTATAATAAATGTTATAGTAGAAGTAGTTTCGAAAATTATCCGAGTAGAGAAGCGTGTAATAAAATAAAACCATTTAGGCAATATTAATAATATCAAAGCTAAACGGCATAAAAAGCAATTTTCTCTGGTGTGAAACGGTCGCTGTTATCTCTCGAGCAATTTACCATTTCTGTATTCTGATTATGCCTCTATATAATGACTGCACCATTGTTAGGGGCGGCCATTTTAATTTCTAGTAAAAACAACATGGCGCTATTTCGCGAGGCAATTAAAACTGATGATAGGCGATAATAGCATTAATTAATTCTCTGGCTTTCTCTGTCGCAACTTAATGTGCAAATTAAATTGTTACACAGACGAGGGCTCGTTCACAATTGCTCCCGTTTGTCTACTTCGTAGATTATGCCCTCGAAATCAGTGGCGTACTTCGAAATATTTTATTTTATTTTTAGATACATACATTTATTTAAATAGTTCAGTTTTTGATCTTTTGTTGGATTGTTTTTAGGTTATTTCATAGTTAAACGTTCTTTGTGCAAAATATATTGTTACACATACAAGGGCTCGTTCACAACTACTACCGTTTGTCTACTTAGTAGATTATGCCCTTGAAATCAGTGGCGTGCCCCTCAATATTTTATTTTTTGTTTAATAACTTTCAGTTAGGTTTATTGTTTATTTTGTTGGTTTGATTTTTACGTATTTCATATTAAGATTTTCTTTGTGGCAATTTAATTTGGAAATAAAATTGTTACACAGACGAGGGCTCGTTCACAATTGCTCTCCTTTGTCTACTTCGTAAAATATGCCCTCGAAATCAGTGGCGTACTTCGAAATATTTTATTTTTAGATACCTCACTACATTTATTTAAATAGTTCAGTTTTTGGATCTTTTGTTGGATTGTTTTTAGGTTATTTCATAGTTAAACGTTCTTTGTGCAAAATATATTGTTACATAGACAAGGGCTTGTTCACAACTACTTCCGTTTGTCTACTTCGTAGATTATGCCCACGAAATCAGTGGCGTGCCGCGCAAAATTTTATTTTCTGTTTAATAACTTTTAGTTAGGTTTATTGTTTATTTTGTTGGTTTGATTTTTACTTATTTCATATTAAGAATTTCTTTGTCGCAATTTAATTTGGAAATAAAATTGTTACACAGACTAGGGCTCATTTACAGTTGCTTCCATTTGTCTACTTCGTAAAGTATGCCCTCGAAATCAGTGGCGTACCTGACAATATTTTATTTTATTTTTACACACTTTTATTTAAGTAGTTTAGTTTTTGTTCTTTGGTTGGATTGTTTTTTAGTTACTTTATAGTTAAACATGTGCAAACCAAATCGGTAAACCGTAAATGGTTAGTTTATTTGCTCCCGTTTATCTACTTGGTAGATTATGCCCTCGAAATCAGTGGCGTACTTCGAAATATTTTATTTTATTTTTAGATATCTAACTACATTTATTTAAATAATTCAGTTTTCGATCTTTTGTTGGATTGTTTTTAGGTTATTTCATAGTTAAACGTTCTTTGTGCAAAATATATTGTTACACAGTCAAGGGTTTGTTCACAACTACTTCTGTTTGTCTACTTAGTAGATTATGTCTAGGTCTATTGTTTATTTTGTTGGTTTGATTTTTTACTTATTTCATATTAAGATTTTCTTTGTCGCAATTTAATTTGGAAATAAAATTGTTACACAGACGAGGGCTCGTTCACAATTGCTCCCGTTTGTCTACTTCGTAGATTATGCCCTCGAAATCAGTGGCGTACTTCAAAATATTTTATTTTATTTTTATTTAACTACATTTATTTAAATAGTTCAGTTTTTGATCTTTTCATGGATTGTTTTTAGGTTATTTCGTAGTTAAAAGTTCTTTGTGCAAAATATATTGTTACACAGTCAAGGGCTCGTTTGTCTACTTAGTAGATTATGCCCTCGAAATCAGTGGCGTTCCGCGCAAAATTTTATTTTCTGTTTAATAACTTTTAGTTAGGTTTATTGTTTATTTTGTTGGTTTGATTTTTACTTATTTCATATTAAGATTTTCTTTGTCCCAATTATCCGAGCCTAAAATGGATTTTTTATTATCAGATTCACTTTTAGCTACCTTAAAAATATACTTTTCACGGAAACAACCCCCCACCTCTTAGGGGGAGTTTGGACTCATATTCGTCTACCCCAAAAACCTCTATATACCAATTTTGAAGAAAATATTGAAAATATTTAAAAATATTTACCCCTCACCCCCTTGAAAATTTTTGCGCGAATGCAAGGCTTTTCGAAATGTTCAAAAATTTTAAAATGAGAAAGCAATTATTTCAGAATCGAATAGTGTAAAAAAAATCATCTGTTGAATAGTTATCTTAATATAATATGTCTATAAAATATTAATCATAAATCTACTTAATTTTTCAATAGGGCCACTTTTGTACACAAGTTTTAGCACTATGAAAAGTACCGCTATTTTTATTGCACGATAAACATTTAAATTACTGAATAGTGCTAATGAAGTGAAGTTTTAGGTTAGAATAATTTTAATCTACGGATATTCCTAAATAAGATTTTGTTCATGAAACTATAGAATTCTAAATGTAAGCACTCTTAAACATGTGCAAACATTTTACGCAGGAACGTTCCTATACACCTCTTTGTGCCGATACACCCCGTTTTACGGTACCTTGAGGAATATCTTTTAGTTCCTTTCAATTAAAAATCTATGCAAAGGTGTGAATAGGTAGTAAGTGTAAACTTAATAGTAGCGTGTAGATAATTAATATTGGTTTAATTTGAAAATCGTGGTTAAAATTAACACTTGTTACATGCTTATTTGGCTAACAGATATATCTTAATCATTGGAGATTAAAAATACAATATGGAAATGTGTTACTATTACAATAACGAGCGCAGTTACGTATTCATCTTTAAGGTTATTTGTTTTTTATTTATAAGGCACAGTGATCCCCGGATATTATTGGGTTTTAAAGAAAGGGCATCAGAAACAAACAACGGATCTTTGTAGTACTGGGTATGGATATCATGGATCCATTAACAGTTAAATCGCGTTTGCATATCTTTGGAAGATATTGGTAAAAACTCTTCAGAAGGCTTCACGGTCAACAACAACTACTTAAAAGAAAAACTAAAAATCTATTCTTATAGTATTTTTTTGTGGAGATTCTAACAGTGTTTGGAAAATTTACCTATTTTTTGCCGATTTTGAGAAAAACGCAATAAACCATGATTTTAGTACAATTTTTCGACTGGCATAAAAACTCTATTTCAGTGAATATTAAAACTTTTAGTGCATTTATTTACAATAATTTACAATATTAGTTGGAAGGCTTGCTTTTAAGAACACAATTAAAAACACTCAAAAATTATAAGGCCATAGGAGGACTCAAATTAGTAAATGGGTGGAATTGCCTGGGGTGACAAAAGGGCCAGAAATTGCCTAGTTGTCCGGCTTTGGCCAAACCAAAAATTTACTACTACTACTATATATAAAAACAAGTATAAAATGATAAAATATGAAATACATTAAAATTACAATAAGAAATACTAAAAAATTATAATATAATATATTTGATAAAGAACAAGAAAAGGAATTTAAATAAATAATTTTCAATAAAATCGTGTTTTTAAATTGTTTTATAATTTTTTATTATTTTTATTCGTTATAATACTAATATATACCTAGGACATGTGTAAGATAAAAATATTTAAGCTGAGCGACCCCAAAAACTATAATTCCTGGAATCAAAGCAAACTTGCTAAGCATGCAATGACTTTTATAATTATCATAGTGTTCACTATGATATCGGTCTTTAGCAATCCTAAAATTGTTTTAGAACCACTTTAGTTCATATGTTTAACTAAACATTGACAAGAAAGTCAAAATGTGAAGGATATAATATACTGGCCAACTTAAAGCACACTGAGGTGGTAAAAATTGATATAGAAATATTGTCTTTAAAGTAAATAGGATAAAATTTCATTTAATTTGCTATTATACTTTTATACTTCTATAGTCGGGCCATTATTTTAGTCTAGTCTAGTCTAGTTTTAATAGTCACTAAAGTAAAGGTATTATACCAGTCCAACAATTGCACTAAAATCGTAGTTTAATGCTTTTTTCTCAAAAATTAAAAAAGATAGGTAAATTTGCCAAACACTGTTAGAATCTCCACAAAAGATACTATAGGAATAGATTTTTAGTTTTTCTTTTAAGTAATTGTTGTTGACCGTGAAGCCTCCTGAAGAGTTTTTACCAATATCTTCCAAAGATATTCAAACGCGATTAAACTGATAATGGATCTATGATGCCCATACCCTGTACTACCAAGATCCATTGTTTGTTTCTGATGCCTTTTCTTTAAAACCTAATCATATCCGGGGATCAGTGTGAAGGATTAACTATTCAGTTACAGCGAAAATATAACACTTCCTTTCCCCTAAATAGTTTAAACAATTGTATGGATCTTAAGCTTATGTTTTTCTAGATCTGGCTTTTGTAAAAGAAGCAAAACAAAATAATGTTCTATTACCACCTATGAAAACGATAAATTTTAGACTATTTAGAGAATAAAAAAGTGTCATATTACTTACGAGCGCGTACGCTTGCGAAATAATATCAGTGATTAGGACAGAAATTTTTAATTTTAAACGAAATTATAACTTGCTACCATTCAAAGTCTCCAGACTAGGAGAGATATGAGTAGTTGTCCACATCTAGCAATAGATGGCCCACAAGTCTACATCAATCTAATGACTATATTCCTTTTGCGAATAAAGTCTAAAATAGTTTTTTTAATGAGCGTTGACTCTTGGTACTGAGGAGGGCCAGCAGCCCGAAACTGTCAGTCTGCCAATATCACTCTGTAGGATAAATAGAAAATAGATTGATGGAATAATAAATTGATATCAGTGATATTATATCATACATACATTGTGTGGAAAAGCAAAGCTATCATGATATTTTTTTCAAAATATTTACCATTTAGGCAGACGTTTTTCCATTAAAATTTTTTGTCTTGACTTGTATTTCTTGCATTCGCGACGTTTCTAAACTCGTCGCTCATGCTAAGTAAGTCACTTTTCGCACACGTTATGTAATATACTATAGTTATTTCTCCTTTCACCTTCCACTTTTTTATGATAATAAAGCTTTTTAGGTTTTACATTAAAATATACTTGAAAAAGCAGTAAACCTATACTTTTTATATTAAGCGTTTAAAGTTAATATGAATTTGATAAGCATTAATTTTTGTTGGTCATATAATTTTTACTTATTTTATAGAGAAGTGCTAACTTACACATAACTTTTTAATAAAACTTTATTTTACAGGCAAATTATAACCTCTTTGCAAAATAGATCAAATATATGGACAATTACCCAGAAGTGTCGTGAAAAAAAAACAGTCAGGGGAGGGAGACAATAGTATATTGTTTTACTAAGAGGAAAGTTAAGCTTTTTTTTACTAGTCTGTAGAATTTACGGGTGATGCAAAGCGGAGTCCGGAAACTACAGACGAGTAAAAAAAGCACTTTTCCTCTGAGTGAAACATACTATTTTTTCTTCAAGCATCCTATATATATATTTTTTTAAATATTCATTTTTGAATTTAAGTTATTCAGTAATAAAGTATGTTTTTTTTTTTTTATTAAAATAGGCCAATAAACCCCTTTCGAAATAAACTTAAACCTTCCTTAGCTCACTTTTAATTTTTTTCGTAGGCTTTTTGCCATTTCGATGGTAACTTGTCTAATATACCTATCATTTGCAATTTCGGAGAGATTTGTAGGTGTATAAACCATATATTCTTCTTCAATTTTTTTAATCAATTTCACACAAGGTTTAGTGGACAGAATCTCTAGTCAACAACCTGTTTACATAATAAACAAACAAGTTTAAAGTATAGCTGTCATCAAAGTCAAAGAGTGCTGTCGCCAGTGGTGGTTTTGCTACCTAACTTTTTTTTACGGCGTACAACAATGAACTCATTTTTTTACTCTAAAAAAATAGATCACTTCTAACTAGTGTGTTCTGTTATAAAATATGAACATTTTAGTAAGCTTGAAGAAAAAATAATTTATTATTCCATCAATCTATTTTCTAATCATCGTACAGAATGATATTGGTAGACTGAGAGTTTCGGGTAGCTGGCCCTCTTCAGTATCAAATGTAATCTCTGATTAAGAAAACAGTTTTTGACTTTATTCGCAAAAGAAGTAGTCATTAGATTAATGTATACTTGTGCCCTATCTATTGCTAGATGTGGACAAAAATAATTATCCTGACTTAAAAAAAAAACGATTGATAGTTTTCTTAAAAAAGTTAATTTATATGACAGCACCTGTTTCAATTTTAAACAAAAATAAAGTGAAAATCGTCAAAAACGTTGAAATAAAAATAAATATAATCCCTTATCATCGCTGTTTAAAACAATATTAGATACGGTGTTATAAAATGATTTGTTTTGAGAAAAAAAGTTTATATAAACATTTGTCTCGTTTAAAAGTTATGGGCATTTGCCCGGTGAAATGAATAGGCATTCCGTCACTGAGAGAAAGCAACTAAAACTCAATTTCTTCAAATACGACGTATTGCAGTAGTACCGACGATATTACCTATACTGAAGATCCAGACGCACATTAATTTAGTCAGGCGCCGCAATGGGATCCCCATTATCACCCCCTGCGGCCAATGCTTTCATGGAATACTTCGAGAAAAAAGCTATTGAGTCATTTCCATTAAAACCTAAAATTTGGCGCAGATACGTAGACGATGTCTATGCTATTTGGCCCCATGGCATGGAAAGCCTTCAAGGTTTTCTAAATCACCTCAATTCCCAACATAAATCTATACGGTTTACAATGGAAATTGAGAACAACGGATCACTTCCCTTTTTGGACGTTTTGGTTTACAAAACGGAAAATGGCTCAATAGGACACTCGGTATTCAGGAAGAAAACCCACACTGACAGATACCTAAACGCATTTTCACATCACCATCCCTCTCAAAAACACTCGGTAGTTAATTCACTTGTTCATAGGGCTTTCATGATTTCAGACAAGAATTCCCTAGACACAGAACTCCTTAAACTAACCAAAGCCTTGACCATGAACGGTTATACCAAAAAAGACATTAATAAGACCATATACAAATACAGAAATCCCAGACCCAAACAACAGGACAATAGTGACAATGACAGACAGACACAAGTTATACTTCCCTATGTAAGCGGTATCACGGATAAAATAGGTAAACTTTTGAAGAAGTCAAATATTAAGCCTATATTTCGGTCCAACCAAAAATTAGGTCAATGTTTGACTTCAACAAAAGACAAAATACCCCTGAGTTCAGAAGGCGTATATAAAATACCCTGCTCCTGTGGTACGGTTTACATAGGTGAAACTAAGAGAAAAATTTCTACAAGACTTCAAGAGCATGAGCGCAATATAAGAAAGAAACAAATTTCCTTATCGGCAGTAGCCGAACATGTACATGAAACAGGTCATAAAATCAATTTGTCTGAAACAAAACAAATATTAACAGAAAACAGAAAAATGCCAAGGAAGATACGGGAATCGATAGAAATCATCAAGCATCCTAACAATATCAATCGGGACACTGGTTACCACTTACCTGCAATATGGAAGTCTTTGATAGGAAAAACCTCGTCACGGGTGAATAACCACAACTCGTCATAAATAGTGACACAAGTTGATTCGAAACTTAGTTTCAGATTAATCCCTGAAGATGTCTCTAGTAGTAAGAGACGAAACGTCGGAAAGTGAAAATCCATTAACACGGTCTAAACCCGAAAGTGAAAGTTCTTTATATCTTAATGGCCGTGAAAGCTTAAAATCTAAAATTAGTGAAGACGAGTCAATAAAATTAACTTTAATTCTGCCTTAAGTCTCTAGTAAAATTTAATACAGACTCTAAAAATAGTAGAACTTGACATATTTTATGCTTCCAGCGTTGATATAAAATAATTGACCCGATATTAAATCTAATAGTCGTTAAGTCTACTTTATCTAAGATATAATTAATATTGTCATAGCGCAATTTATATTAATTAAAATAAATAATTAGCAGGGTCTTTAATGAAAAGGACAAAATGCAAACATAAGTCTCTCTATTTACGGAAACAAACGACTAACAATCGCACCTCCATTAATCTTACCCGAGGGATTGTAAAACAATGGCTAATCAGGACCAAGCGCCATCTAGTAATTACAGGGATAATTACTGTTTCTCTAAGTAGCTCCTGAACCATAGACCAACGTTTGGTAGAATTCGTATACATACACAAAGATCGACTAAGGGCATATCCACAGGCTCGCATAACAACATAGTACATAACAAGTCGATGCCGTGATTGCTTGATATGCCGGCATGTATCTTGTAAGCCAATCACGGCATCGCATTCTTATGTTTTATGTTCTTATGCAAGCTTCTGGATAGGCCACTATGAGACGGACATATTATTGAATAGGACAATGCCTGTTTCTGAGCTAAGCTTTGTAATTTTTAGCTTTTGTGACCATGCTTAGATAGCCCTAGATGTACAGTTAAAAAAAATAAAAAATGCCAAAGTTTAGGCGCCTAGATTTTTGACCAATTTAACTCAATTTTACCAAGTCAAAAGTAATTTTTTAATTATTTACGGTATTTTTTTGACGATAGGCAAACGGCAACTGTTTGAATTTGGTATATGTAATACTATTACATATACCAAATTCATTCATTCATTCGATAAAAATAAAACTTTGGTGATATATATAATTTTAAATTGGCTATAAAATGGCCGATTTAGTTTATTGTTTCACTTCCGGTTTCGCCGAAAGTAGCATGAATATATTTTTTTTAAATGGGTGAGTAATTTTAATAAGATTAATAAATATATAAAGCCCCAAATATATACGGTGCTTGCAGTTTTTTGGCGGAAAATAGAGGGGATGATTCTACATCACAAAACATGCATTGTACAACATATCAAAACATTGTTGGCACCCAAATTTATTATTTTGTAAAGCTGTGTAAAATGACAGAGAACCTAAAAAAACCTTGAAAATAAAACAAAATATATTGATGTATCATAAAAATCATGAAAATGTTCTTAAGCTTGACCCATCTAGAAAATGCTAAGTCAGAAGATGTCTATAAAGCACCGTTTACAAGCAACTGCTTCTGTGAAATGAATTAAATGCAAATGCCACCTCGCAAACGCCGATTTTTCATGGAATTCATTAATATTTGCCAGGATCGCTTGACGAAGACAACTTTCATAAGGGATTAAACGCCTGTGCCTAAAGTATTTTTATCTATTGGCCTTTCATAATTACGTTTTTTATAGTTTTTGTTTGCGTGTTACAATAAGCTTAATTCTAAATCAGTTTCAGTAACTTTTTTATTGACTGTAAAACAATTTTGTTTTTTTTTGTTCATAAGTTGCTAACAAAAACAATTGAATTGAATTTGAATAGTAGTATATGTTTGTGTATAGAATATAGTAATGTTTTATAAAATAAACTACTCAGTATATTCGCACATCCAATATTCGAATCTGTTTTGAAAATATTCACTGGGCGATTTTTTATTTACTCTGTTGCTTGATGAAACAGACCATAGTCAACAATTAAAATAAAAACAGGACTGTCAATAAAAGTAATAAAGCTTTTAACGCATGTAGAAATAAAAAAATACCAAAAACTTGTCACAATGGATGGTAAGTAGATATTTATAGTTAAGTACTGTATATTTGAGGCGTATAGTGCAAGAGTGGCCCATATGTGTTTTTTTTTGAGATTTGCGTTTTTTTATAAATTTAATAAGGACATCTATATCTTTGATTACATACCACCCTCATAACAGAGGGTTTTCTTTTTGGCACGATACAAGCATTTAAAGCACTATTGCATTATTAAAATTATCGCTTTTATTAGTGCAAGAGTGGCCCACAGGTATAGGCTACCAGTCAAACATATTATTGGGGATGTTGAAAAAGCCAACTGCATCATTAAAAATGTCAATTTTATTCTTAAAAAAGCTAACAAGGCAAGTTTTACCAAGGATTTATAAAGATATTTTTAAAAGGATTCTTAAAAAATCCAAAATTTGGTTTATCGAGAAAGTCCAAAACAAATCATTTTCTGTACAAATGCAAGAGCGTTATGTTACTAATTTTGTACATTTTGCTTTATTAATAAAAAATAATTACAACTTAACTTAAACTTTGAGATCATAGGAACTGAAATCCATTTAGGTACTTGAACAATGTTTACGCATTAGTTATTCTTGATTTTTAAAGGTAATTACTCCAAGAACAGTAAAAAAACGTTTATTTGACTATTCCAGAGCATAATTATTGGTATTTTGACTATTCTGTTATTAAATAACGAACATTTCATTCACATGTAAAAATAATTAAATTGTCAAAGTAAAATGCGAGGTTAGATCTACTCAAAAAAACCTGTTATTGAAGGCCAGATATTGAAGGTAATGCAATAATGGCCCAAAATGAAGACAATGTATAGTGCAATAGTGACCCACTAATTTTTTTCTCTAAGAAAGTAAATAAAGTAAAATAAATTTGTTTGTCATACATTACCTTAATGCTGGTTGAGTCTAAAAAGCCTAACAAAAAAATTTAAATAAAATAATGCGTCCTAGATCAAAGATTAAAAAATCTGAGAAATTTAAATAGCCATTATCTCGATATTTTCATAAAGTGAGATGGGCCACTCTTACGCCTCATTTAAAGTTCTAAAAATAATGAAAAATACTAATTTCTTGGAAACAAGTACTGGTTGAACCATAAATTGGATTTTGGAAATATGATAATATCATATATTATTAAATTTTGGGACCTTTGCTCTTCCTGATTTTTGTTAATGATATCACCCATCTAAAACTTAAGGAAAAAATAAAGCTTTTTGCGGATGACACAGATGTGTATTATAGTAATAAGAATGTAGATAATATGCTGAATGACATGCAGAGTGATATTTTAGTTCTTCAAACGTGGTTATTCAAGAATAAATTAAACTTAATATCTCTAAAACAAAATATATTTTAATACATTCACCACAAAAAATCAAATAAAATATTTGGGTATTATAATTGACTCACATCTAACCTGGTCTCATCACATAAATCATGTTTTGAAAAAAATTAACCCTATAATAGACATATTTAGGAGCATAACGAATTTTCTGACACAAGATGTTAAGAAACAAATATACTATGCGCATTTTTACTCACATATTATCTACGGCTTGACAGTTTGGGGCTCGGCAGCTGACACACATTTGAGGAGGATAAGGGTATCCCAGAATAGATCTCTGCCCAATCTCTTTAGATATGACAGATTATATCACAGTGAAAACATGTACAAAGAACAAAAACTTCTTGATCTAAATAAATTAATTACTTCTGTTTATGTTACTATGGTATATAAAATTAATTCTTCATTCTGATTTAGTTCTTAAAAGTAACAGTGAAATTCATAGCTATTACACAAGAGCCAATAATAACATGCACTTAAACAAATGTCGTCTAAATTATGGCAAACAGAGCTTTCCTTATAACGGTGCTATATTATTCAATAATATGCCGCCCGCTGAGATCAGAGAATCTAAAAAACTGTTAACTTTTAGGAAAAAAAATTTAAAATCATCTTTTAAAATTATTCTTGAATAACCCTGTATAATGGATATATTGTATATTTGCTACGTAGGTATATTTATTTATTTGTGTTTTTTTATATTTATTTACTCTTTTTTGTTAAATTAGTCATATTATTATCTGGAAATTTATAAATTTATATATGTATTTCTTTTTCACTTCTTTTTTTTATGTATTTTTTTATACAGGGTTATTCACGGAAGTGGCCTATTAAACGTTTATGGAGAACCAATAACTTTAAAAGTCTGCTAATTTGCACTTTGGGGTTTTTGAATATGGCCTATCGATTAAAAATATTTTCATGCTTGTGCCACTTCCGGTTGTACCGTGGCACTTAACTTTGAGTTTTTAAATGGAACACCTCATATATTTTTTAATTTTTAAAATTTGCATTAAATTTGCTTTATTTTGATGTATAATACTTCATGTCTATCTTCAGTAGTTTTTGTGTTATTCAAGTTTTTAGCGAAAAATAAGTAAATTCAACCACCCCTAAAAACAATAATTTCTCCTTGATTTTTTCAATTGGAGAAAAGATGTTTTGTGTTTTGCTCAATGATGCTTAAACGAATTATCCTATGCTAAAATGGAACCCAAAAATTATACAGGGTGTCTGAAAAAGCAGGTCAAATCTAACAAATTTAATATAGCCATAACTCATTTTTTTTAAATGGCACCCTACATTTTTTTTATTTGTTTAAATAGAGAATTCAATTTTCTTTAAAATAAGTATAGGATACCCTATACCTAACTTTAACCGTTTTTGAGCTATTTGCAAATTATTGTGAAACAGCCGTATTTCTGTTAAAATTTGTTATATTTTATAAAATAGGCCAGAAAAATTAATCGATTTTTATTTATTTACCTTAAAGATCATTATATTTACCTTAAAACTGGATTTTCATGCGCCCAGTAGTGTACATTTCTTCTGTTAAAAATACCCTGTTGAGAAAATTTAGCCTCGTCCGTCCAAATTATTCTTTTTAAAAAGTTTGGTTTTTCTTGAATATTTATCAAAAGATTTTCACAAAAGTCCACTCTATTTTGAAAATCATTAGGTTTTAAGGCCTGTATTTTTTGCTTTTTGTAATCGTGCATCTTGTGGTTTTTTAAAATTCTTTGGATGCTTGAATAGGAAATTCCCAAGTCGTAACTAGCTGCAGGAATTGAGGCATGTGGATATGCATAAAAGTAACCCAAAACATTGACTTCGTTATTTTCGTTGTTTGTAATTGGTATCGTAAGAGATTTCACTGCATTTTCTTTTCCAAATTGCGAAATTTTTTACATGACATTCTTGGTAAATCAGGATATTTTGTATTAAAGTTTCTGCAGGTTCTACTAATTATTTTATCATTTTCACCAAAAATAGCAAATAAATCCAAAATAACAGGGTAAGAATAAGCCTCTGCCATTATTTTACAGTAATTTATCACGATAAGAACGATAACATTTAGGTTAAAAGAAATAAAAACACAATACAATTTTAAAAATTTACGTAATTGCAGAAATACTGCAAAATACTTCTTTTTCACATTAATTTGCAAATAGCTCGAAAACGGTTAAAGTTAGGTATAGGGTATCCTCTACTTATTTTAAAGAAAATTGAATTCTCTATTTAAACAAATAAAAAAAAATGTAGGGTGTCATTTAAAAAAAAAGAGTTATGGCTATTTTAATTTTGTTAAGTTTGACCTGCTTTTTCAGACACCCTGTATAAATTTTGGATTCCATTTTAGCTTAGAATGATTTGCTTAACCATCATTGAGCAAAATACAAAACAACTTTTCTTCAATTTAAAAAATCAAGGAGAAATTATTGTTTTTAGGGGTGCTTGAATTTGCTTATTTTTCGCTAAAAACTTGAATAACTCAAAAACTACTGGAGATAGACATAACGTGTTATACATTAAAATAAAGCAAATTTTATGCAAATTTTAAAAATTAAAAAATATATGTGGTGTTCCATTTAAAAAATTAAAGTTGAGTGCCACTTCCGGTACAACCGGAAGTGGCACAAGCATGAAAACATTTTTAATCGATTGCCCATATTCAAAAACCCCAAAGTGCAAATTAGCAGACTTTCAAAGTTATTGGTTCTCCATAAACGTTTAATAGGCCACTTCCGTGAATAACCCTGTATGTAACTTATCACTCATATTGTAATTTTTTGTAATTAGGTCATTGTATGTGCAAACGGCAATTTTTATGATCAATAAAATTTATTTATTATTATTATTAAACATATTATGTTTATATCAAGTATTTTTCTACTTGGATAATTTGATGCTTCATAACTGGTTCATAACTTACAGATTCAGTAATTCATTGTTGGTATAAAATACTACTTTTGCCTATTTTACTAAAGAATTCCTTTCTTTAGACACAAAAAAATTAGGAAATAAAATTCTAAGTATGGTCATCTCTGTTGTAAAATATTCATATGATTTGTGTGGGTATTATTTATTTATATTTTCTAAAAGTATGAATAAATACGCTTCCGCTGATAATTTTTTATCAGATTCTAAAATAGTTTTTGAATAGTTTTAAATTCATAGTTTTGTCATTAATTTTATCATATATTAAAAATGACCATACATAATTTGAATTATTAACTTTATTCAAATTAAATGTTTAAGATTAGCGTTGATAATTTTTTAAATCATTGCTATTAAAATTTAAATAAATTTAGATTTTTGGTTATAAACTCTAAAGAAGGGTTTCGTTTTAAATAGGAGTTTTGGGCTAAATAAGAAAATTATGTTTTTGTTTAAAAAAGTGCAAAATGATGAAAAGAAATGATAAAAAACTGTGTTATTTGTTGATAAAGAACAAAATGAAAAAAAAAAAAAATAAAAACTAAGGAATTATTTGATATCGTAAACCAGACAACATCGCATTATTCTTGCGCTAAATGTGACTATCATACTGAAAAAAAGCAATATTTTTTGTGAATTTACAAAACCAACATAAATACATTTAGATAGAAGGTATAATAAAAACACTGTTCAATATTACAATTAAATAATTAATTAATTAATTAATTACCTATTTTTAAATAAATATATTTAATTAATATTATAAGTTAAAAGTCTATGTGTAACTTTTTCATAATCTAGTTTTAAATCATATCATGGAAATACACTAATTTAACATGTTGAAAGCCAGATTAAATTACTTGTCTTTGGTAACACTGTCTCATGGAACTAGATGCTTTGGGTTATCGTTAAAGCTAATGGTTTGCTTACAATGTTATTATAGCATAAATACCTTAAAAATAACTCCATAGTCGTAATGAAACTTAAGAAACTAGTCACATAAGTCCAGCCTAATTACACATTGAATTATAGTATATTAAATCCGTGAAAACTAATAAAATACAACCAAATATTTTAATATTATAGTCAAGAGCAGTAAACACAACACAGACCCACTTTGGCCCCACTGTAGTAGTTAATGTGCAAAGTTATTTTTATTTTGACGAGATGACATTTGACATTTGAAGTTTCGTGCAATGTTGCCAAATCGTACATTGACATATGTCAAAATTCTTAATTAAAATAATTAATTAAACTATGTTCCGGGATGTAAAAAGCGCTGAAATTTTGTATTTATTTTTTATGTATCTATAAGCATGTAAAGTCTTATCGTTGCAGGCGATTTAGCCCAAAATGTGATACCCTCCTTTATTTAGTTTTTTTTTTAATGAACAGCCTTATAACTATTATTATACTCGCAGCAACGGATATTTTCAAAAAATTTAGTACCAAAGTCTTTATATACAGTTCTAAACAATTAGAGCCGTCGAGACAAAATCAAGGCCCGGGTGATAGTAACCCACGGCCCCTCGAAGAATTTTTTCCCTCCGGGCTCCCCGAGAATATCATGTGCCCCCCAGAAAAATCCGGGCCCCCCAATTTTATTTTACCTGCTGAAAATGTTGCTTGGGTTTTTGGTTGTTTTGGTGTTTTTGAAAAAAAAAACACCAAAACAACCAAAAACCAAATATATTGTCAAGATCTAGATAATTCTTAAGAAATAATAATTTAATTTATTATTTTTGGAGAATTATCTATTACAATAATAATCTACTTAAATGTATAACTTGCAATAATTAATTTAGGACAAATAAGTAGATTATTATTGTAAGCATAATTTAAGAAATAATAATTTAATTTATTATTTTTGGAGAATTATCTAGATCTTGACAATATATTAAATTGTACAACTTGGCAACAGCGCGAAAGACCGAGTTGCATTTGGGACGTAGACGCTGGTGTATACAATGGGTTTTCTAGATTCGCAATTACGAAAGTTACAAGTTCCCCGCGACGTCCCTGTATCCTCGTCCAACTTTACCATCTTTCTCAGTTACATCTAAGCTCCACAGGCATGACACCATTTAGAGTTACGTCATTTATGGATATTCCCCAATTCATTTCATTAATAATATTCATTTAATTGAATATAGTTTAAAATATGCGTTATCTCACAAAAACATTAAAATCGGTAATAAATCTTATTGGAACATATAAACAAATAAAAGCAATTAAGATAAAACTGTTCATAAACAAATAATCTAGATTTACTAAGAAATATACTTTACCAAAAAAAAGTATATTCTAATTATACAGGGAAAATCATAAAAGTCCGTTGTATGTATAATTTTTATAAATTCTGTTATTAGGAAGAAACAGCGTCAGTTTAGTAAAACTAAACGATATCATTTTTTAAAAAAGGTAAATCACAATGAATTAGATTGATGGGAAGAGGAATGATGTCTGTACCATTGACAAACATGGATAGCAGCCACTTTTATGGCTCATATTTTTCACACTAGATGGTGCGATATGGAAGAATTTTTACTTGGGATTGACAAATGGGAATGAAGATCCTTTAAAAATTGTTTATAAAGCGTAAAAAACTAAGAAAAGCCAATAAAAACTAGCATTTAACAATCACCATATGATATTTGGATTGCATACCAGTTACTGAAAGATGTATACAGTATTATTAGATAGCACTCACAAAATAAAATCCCCTATAAGTTACCAAATCCACCATCTTAGTGTGAAAATTTTAATTTACAAAAAAAAGCAAACAGTATCACAAGAAACCACTGGCAAGATAAAACTTCCTATTAAGTTACCAAATCTCACCAAATCGCACCAAATCGCACCACCTGATATGAAAAATTTGAAAGTTTGCAGATAACAATAGGTACCACTACGTAGTTTTAATGGATAAAAACCTGTTTCCCACCCTATAATGCATTAGTAAATGATTTACCGTAAATCCACACACATTCCATCATCCTCTTTTAAAAGATCTGTAC
The DNA here is from genome assembly GCA_958510825.1 of Brachypterus glaber. Classification (NCBI taxonomy): domain Eukaryota; kingdom Metazoa; phylum Arthropoda; class Insecta; order Coleoptera; family Kateretidae; genus Brachypterus; species Brachypterus glaber. Next base: position 62,870,676 of record OY294044.1, on the reverse strand, counting down.
GACGGAATAGAAGGAATTCCTGCCATTTCTATATTTTATCTTCCTTGATCTTGCAAGAGCCCTTGACATACTTGCGAGAAAAAGTAATAGCAGATTATCTTGCTTAAAAACTAGCTACATAATTTAAATATAACAATTTGTTAGATTTAGTAAAGTGTGATCAATTTTCTTTCAACCAAATATAGAGTACCTTATGAGTACTTTGAGTTTAAGGGACTATTACAAGTTATTATTTATAATATATTTTTTCTACGAGCGTGGGGAAAGATGTCTCTTTCCGCACGCACATGCTTGTGGAAAGAAGGTCTTTTCCGCACGCATAATTATTTCATAAAAACAAGTAGCTTGATTATACAAACGTGTAACATTATTGGCTAAGACACTTGTTTCCATGGCGACCGATCAACATGATAGCGTCCTAAACTAGTTTGTTCGTGTAAATTTTGTTGTTTAATTTTAAAGTTTTTATAAAAGATAATGAATAACCTTAAAGAAGAAGATAACATTTTACCTGAAGAAATAATAAAAATGGCAAATGCAAATGAAAACTGCAACTAATTTATCATTAGGGTTCAACCAAAATAGGTAATAACTTATGTTTATTTTCTTTTCAATAATTATTAAAACTGTTTAATGTCCTAATTCTGTCATGTTATTCTTGTTATATTTATTCATAAATTAATAAAAAAAATTAATTTCTTAACTGTTAATTGTTTTTCTATTGGAAAAAAATATAAAAATAAAATTTATTCAATTAAGTAAACTTATATATATTTTATTTTTAACTCGCCCGTAGAAAAAATATTGGCAGACTAACATCTCTACTCTAAATTTCTCTACTCCCTAACATCCCTACTCCATAAAATCCCTACTCCACAACAACTCTACTCCGTAACATCTCTACTCCATAACATCTCTACTTCGTAACAACTCTACTCCACACTATATGCACTCGATTAGCCACTTGTCTTAACTCAAATGAATATTTGTCATGCTAAGTCACTGTCAAATATGAATTTAATTTATTAATTACTTACTTATTAGTGCATATTAAGAGTACGCGGTCATTGTGGCTTTTAGAATAATTCATTTATGATTGTTCTAGATTTGAATTTAAAGATAAACATTTTCTACGAAAAAAATAAAATAATCTAGAAGAAGAAGATTCTTTGTTCCTTAAACTGCTCATTTATTATTAAGTGGCTAATAAAGTGCATATAGTGTGGAGTAGAGTTGTTACGGAGTAGAGATGTTATGGAGTAGAGATGTTACGGAGTAGAGTTGTTGTGGAGAAGGGATGTTATGTAGTAGGGATGTTAGGGAGTAGAGAAATTTAGAGTAGAGATGTTAGTCTGCCAAAATATTCATTTTGACAAAAGTAATTTGACGTTTATGACATTTTGAAATGTCAAAATTAAACACAGGTAATTCTTTAAAATATACATTTTTAAAAAGTCTGTAGATAGATAGAAAAATATTGTTCGCCACTCGTTTGCGACAAGTCCTTAGTGCACTCGAATGATTTTTTGACTTCGCTTCGCGTCATCAAAAAACTTAATTCTTGTTCACTCAAGTCGCTTACTCGTTACGAAAACTACTAATTTCCTATGATCCTCTATGAAAATTACATTTAGCACACTCTTCTGTTCTTTAGAAAACTCCTTATATCACACTAGTTTGATATTTTCATATCACACTAGTTTGATATTTTCATATCATCCTAGTATGATATTTATGTATGGAGGGTTGCCTGATTTTATTTAGATATTTACCTCGTAGATTCTACGAATTTTATTCACCTTGTCTTATAAGCCATCTTTCACCACAGATTTTTTTGATATATTTTATGTTTTTTAATCCAAATATTTCTGTTTTTCATGTCAAAAATAAAAACTATATATAGTTTGCCTTCATTTAGGACATGTAATATAACCTAAATTGTATTAAATATAAAACCAAGAAAACTAAAGGTAAATGAAGCTCATATTTCCTGTTTGACATACATATATAAATTTGTAAGCTATTTATTATTATTTTGTGCTTTGTGTATTTCATACACTCTTGGGGTTTCCTCGCTCGCCTGGCGGCTCGTTTGGTTATATAGTACTACTATATGTCAGAAAATTATAGTTAGGAAAAGAATATGTTAAAGTTACTGAATAGCGAATTTCTGTCTAAATTTTTTCCATTATAATTTTCAACTTTTTAAGATCATGTTATAAAATTATGTATCTAGTACTTGTTTTAAGTAATTATTTCTTTGTGTGTATTGTTAAAATATTAATAAATTCATTGATTAATTGGGCGATAAATATACAATCTTAAGTTAACAGATTTAATGCCCTTATTCTGTCATAAATACTTTGTCGGACAATATTTTATAGAGAACTTATCGCATTTATAAGTTTTCAATTACTTTTAAACTTTGAACTTAGGGCATTAATTTTATTTGAAAAACTTAATTTTTATCATTAATTTAGTCATAAAAGACTGTCTTTAATGTCATTTTCAATAAAAATAACTATTTGGAATTTTAATTTTTCAATAAATTATTTTAAGCTGAATTTTATATTTAAATTACAAGATACTTAGGTAATATAAAAGAGCTTTTAGAAAAAAACGATGATAAAACAAGCCGTGAAGATATGTAATGCTTCACAGTTTAAACTATACTCTTTATAGTGGACATTATATTGCGTTTTCTCTCAATATACTACCCAAAATATGGTTTCTTATAATAATAATAATAATAATAATAATAATAATAATAATAATAATAATAATAATAATAATAATCTTTATTTCACAAATTACATCAATTATACAACCATGAACTATATATAAATAATTACAAAACATTTATGCATAACCAACATGAAAATGAAAATAGTCAAAAGAGAAAAAAAAACATAGTACCTAAATATATGAACTTAATCTATAACATTTAAATTTAAATATTCTGACATTGAGTACGGCTCTAATTGAACCAATAAATTAAAAATTTGCCTCTTGAACGAGGAGAAGTTTAAAATAGATTTGATACTGTTAGGTAACTTATTAAAAACAATAATACACATATACAACTACCTTTTTCGAACTGTACAAGCCTATGACGCGGCAGATTGTAACTAATACATCTGTCCCTAGAAGACCTAAAACTACTAAAAATACTTTTGTTTTTTAACATAAAAGTTAAAAGCTCATAAATATAAGGCCCAGTTAAAGTAAGAATACCATTTTCTTTAAAATGACTCCTACAAGAACCATTGTACTGTAGACCTAACATTGTGCGTAAAACGCGTTTTTGAATTTTAAAAGCATCCTCTGCGTTCGAACTCTGACCCCAAAAAGTGTCGCCGTATCTTAAGACTGATTGAAAGTTTGCGAAATACACCGATTTTAATGTTTCAAAATTAACGTACGATTTTAACACCCGTAGTGAGTAACATGTAATATTTAATTTTTTATACAATTGTGCTAAATGTAAATTCCAACTTAAATTTTCATCTAACATTAATCCCAAAAATTTAGTGTCTCTCGCAGTATTCAAAAATGTGTCGCCAAACGGCAGCACTTCAGGGGTGACAAAGTTCGAACGAGAGGTTTTAAAAAACTACTATATTAGTTTTTTCGCGATTTAAAGGAAGTTTAGTTTTCAAAAGCCACTGTAAAATATTTTTTACACATTTGTTATACAATAAAATTAATTCATGAAAGTATTTAGCCTTCATAAGCAGGTTTGTGTCATCCGCAAAGTTAATTAGGCTACAATTTAAATTAAAAAAAGCATTTATGATGTCATTCATGAAAATTATGAAAAGCAAAGGACTCATCATCATTTAAATGGAGATTAGGGGGAATGAGACTAGTTCACTGATGTTGGACTTGCATCACGGGGTTAGTTAAATTGATATGACGGATAATATCTGTTTTTAGGAGGGCATGTAGATCTCTGTGCATTTAGGTGTTTCTCATAAACCATGGGGTATTTAGTATATTCTGAGTATATTGGAAAGCCTAAAGTTAGCATGAAAAAGTTTTGTTGAGGCTTATTTTATTTAAGGCTGTAGTTCTGTACTAGTAGTAGTAGTAAATTTTGGGTTGGCGAAAGCCATTTCTGGCCCTTTTTGTCACCCCAGGCAATCCCAAGTTCTGTACTAGCTTTAGGGTTTGGTTGTAGAGAATATAGTCATTAGCTATTTGAAGGGTGTTTTTAAAGTGCTGATCCCACGTTTTTGGATAGGTGATACCTACATATTTAACATAGTTTTCCCAGTTAAAGTCTTGTGCATTTATATTTTAAAATAATTATTCTGTAAGTATTGAAGGCTCTGTAAAGCTACTCCTAAATAATAAATAAATAAATAAATAGGTACCTACTAATAAGGGGCCGTCCATAAAAGACGTCCTAGCGAAAAATCCTGAATTTCAGACACCCTCCCCCCTGCTTGTCGGATTTTGTCCAATTTCCAGACGCCCCCCCCCCTAAAGGACGTCCAAAACGCAGTAGGGTACCCCCCTTTTTTTTTTCAGATTTTCACTTTTTTATCATTATTGAATTTGGAAAAGTGGACTTCAGAAAATGGCTTGACCGGGTCCCTTCCTTGTCCGCTTCTGTCCGATTTTGGTACCCCCCCCCAGACCCCAAGTAAGGACCACTTTTATGGACGGCCCCTAATAAACATTTTTTTTTAATAATTATTGTAACCTATAATATATAAAGATATAAATAACAATTATGTAACAATTATTTATAGCTTTTAATTATTTAGTTAATACCTATTTATTATAAATTGAATAATGGGTTAATTATTAAGATACAAAATTATATCCGATGATATCCGCGCCGATTCAGGCAGGGGTGAGGGCTTCGGTCACGGATTTGGCTGATTATTTTTTTATGTGTAGCCCACCCATGTTAGAGAAAAACACCCAAGGAATTTTTTTTTAAAATAGTCCTTTTCGAAAATATGATTTTTTTATTATTTTTCAAAATTTTTAAAAAAAGTCCAAACGAAAATGAGACATTGGCGTGCAATAACTCAAAAACTATTTAACCTAGAAAACCAATATTTTTTTTTTCTAATAAATGGCTCTAATGTAGTTTTGATAATATTTTGTTTTTCCAAGATGGCTGCAAAAAAATTTAAGGCCATTTTTTGCCTCCATCTTAAAAAAAAAACAAAAAACTATCGAAACTAAATTAATGCGATTTAATACAAAAAAATATAATTTTTTTATTGGTGAAAACTCTAGGTTAAATAGTTTTTGTTTGAGTTATTGCACGCAATGTCAAATTTTTGACATATTTAAAAAATTTAAAGAAAAATTAAAAAAATTATATTTTCAAAACAGACGTTTTTAAATAAAATCCCGTGGATATTTTTCTTAGACATCGGTGGCTACACACAAAAAAAATAATCAGCCAAATCCGTGACCCATGTCGTCAGCCCTAACAATATAATATCGATACCCCCAAGCAACAAAGCCGTAACTCATATATTGTCATTTTTCACGACAGCTAAATATCTAAAATATTTTTTTTTGTTATTTAAGGGTGGGTAAATGATTGAAGTGGAAAAGGAAGTCATGTGATACATCATTTGAAAGCTTATAAAATCTCTATTTAATTGTTTAAATATTTATTGTTTATTTATTGTTTGTTTCTGATAATATTCAAGTTTAGAATTTCTTACTTTAGTGATTTTAGGTAAACTTTTGCTTAACGTGGCCTGTGGAGAAATCTGAGTAGTACCACCATGTGTGTTTTTTTCAAGGCGTTTACCTATGAGTATAACTCAAAATGGGTCTAACTTGAGTTACATCCTTGTTGCTTGGGAGTGTCGATATATTGTTATACAATATTATTGTATACCTAATCTATTATCATGAAACGGACATGCAGACACTAGTTTCAACCAGAAAATGAAAATTTTTCCACGCCTGTTGCGAATAAAGTTCCAAAAAGTTGGTAAAATTCTGTTTTTTGGCCATATTATTGGTTCTAGCAAAAAAATAACAAAGATGTGCTATTTTTTATTTCTTTAATCAAAAGTACACATAATAAGTAGTTGATCCTAAAAGTTTTAAAAAAATTAAAAATTGAGTTTTTGAGAAAAATGGCCTTAGAATTTTTCGCTGCCAAACAAAAAAACTGTCAAAACTAATTTTATTAAATTTGATAGAAAAAAATATGATTTTTTGAATGGTGAAAACCGCAGTTCTCTAGGTTAAATAGTTTTTAAGTTATTGCACGTCAATATCATATTTTCGAGAATTTTAAAATTGGGGGGTTTTTGAAAAAAATGCCGAGGAGATTTTTCTCTAACATCGGTGGGCTACACATAAAAAAATAATCAGCCAAATCCATGACCCAAGCCCTCAGCCTTGCCTGAATCGGCGCCGATATCATCTATCTATATTTAGTCATATTACTTTATATTATTATTGACAGATATAAAAAATCTTAATGTCCATTAATAAATACCAATCAGTTTATTGGTTAATTAATAACTAGTTAGTTAATTAATTAGTATTTTTTTTTAAGAAATAACAGTAATTGAGAAGTTATAAGAAATTAGTATAATTTCCACTAAGCAGGTTCTAATATTTACCCGAGTACATTTTCTGTGTTAACAACGTCCATAGGCTCAAAATTAATGTATTTTTTTTGCTACAGCAGCGTCTACCCGGACAACGTTTGCTATTTCACGTGGAAGTCATTATGACATCATTTAATGATTTTTTCTGAGTTAATGAACGCATACAGATGATCCTCATTGTGTAGTAGTAGTATATCGACTTTATTCGTTTAAACAGTTTAGTTAGTGGTAGGAAATAACATGTGGCGCCACCTATAGCAAAACGCTGTCAAGTGCACTAAAATTGAAACATTACAGAAGCCTTTACTATTAGGAAATCGTTCTCAGTCGTCTCCCGGGCAACATTTGCTATTTGAGTGGAAGTCGTTATGACATCATTTAATGATTTAACTTTAAATGTATACACCTCATGACAAACTCATAACAATCTCATAACATGATTACAAAATCATGAGATGTGTTCATCATGATGTTCGTATGAGTACAAAACGTGGAAATCATAACATGATGATCTCATGAGGTCTCATGAGATCATGGATGTTGTCCGGGTACTGGATTAATGATGTAATATTCAATATAAGCTTTTGTATCCCGTTTGCAATGAATGCTACTTGTGTTTAAGGAATAACGCATGTACACTGAGCATATTGCATACTCTGTGAGTTTTAATACTAGTAGTTTATGCCTAGGTACCTAGTATGAATGTATCTTACATGTAAAATACTAAACAATATTATAGGTTCGTTTATCCAATAATTATTTTTAGTAGATAACCAGGTTTGTTTATCCAATCATTAACACTAAACTAAGAATGTTACTAAATAAATGTCAGATTTATTTGTCACATTTTAATAGTTAAATTCTTAGTTAGTTTAATGCAACGAACTTATAACTCTTCTCTCTAGAATAGGCATTTCATTTGTAAAAACTGACAAAAACATAGCCAACATATACATTTGTGTGTCTTACTCGCACAGCTTTGTTCTAACAGAGACAACAATAACAGTTACTGGTAACTGTTATTGTTCAGGCCTGAATATACCTACTATTTGTTTACGAACAAACCGAGATGTTGGCGATACTTTATATTAACGGTATGCGTATTCTAGAGAGAAGAGTTATTAGTTCGTTAGTTTAGTGTTAATAATAATTAATTTTAATTGAAATTACGTGCACTGTTCGTCCAGTGTAGGTTTGTAAAACAATAATAATGAACAATAATACAAATAAAATAAAAATAATTAGCTTTAAACATGCCAAAAACGAAACTGAAGTAAATGTATTAAAAATAATCGTCTGTTTATGACATTGATTGGAGAGTTTGATAAGTTTTAATTAACACCGGGAGATTTTTTACTAATTCAAATCAAGATAAGTGAGTGAGGAGCACAGTAGCTGGTTGTGTGGTGTTCTACACTTAAGAGACGGGTTTCTAGAAATACCATCCGACCAATTTACATAAAACTTGAATCTCGTTCTCCTGATTTAGGGGAGACCATGACAAGTTGTGTTCATGTAATATTTACAGTCTTTTGGCTAAAACTAAACTTGTTTTCGTATATGCGCATTTCCAATTCAATAAAGTAATGTGAAGCTTAAGCGTATTATCATACCTTAAGTGTTTTGTTGATTGCATCTGCGCGCATTTAAAAACATGTTTTTTTATCTTAAAGACTGTCTCATAGTTTTTAAAACAGGGGGAACATAAAGAAAATCAAAATTATTAAGTGAGAAGCAAATTAACTGATTTTGTAGTGTTTTCGGAAATACCATCAGACCAATTTACATAAAACTTGAATCTCGTTTAGGAGGGACCATGGCAAGTTGTGTTTATGTAATATTTAAAGTCTTGTGGCCAAAAATATACTTGTTTTCGTATATGCGCATTTACAATCCAATAAAGTAACGTGAAGCTTAGGCTTAATGTCATATCTTAAGTATTTCGTTGGTTGCATCTACATTAAGTTTTTTTTTTATCTTAATGACTCTCTTATAGTTTTTAAACCAAGGGGAACATCTAGAAAATCAAGATAAGTGAATGAGGAGCACAGTAGCTGGTTGTGCGCTGTTCTACACTTAAGAGACGCGTTTCTGGAAATACCATCCCACCAATTTACATTGTGGCTAAAAAAATTGTTTTCGTATATGCGCATTTTCAATCTAATAAATTTTCGTATATGCGCGATTTCAATACAATAAAGTAATGTGAAGCTTAAGCTACATGTCATATCTTAAGTGTTTCGTTGGTTGCATCTGCATTAAGGTTTTTTATTTTAAAATATATTTTATGGTTTTTGAAACATGGGAACATACACCGTGTATTTGAAATAGCGTCGGAAAAAAAATACACGAATAGCTCATGGTATAACTAACATTTTCCGTGAAAATTAAAAAAATATGTGCAGCAGTTTCAGAATGGGATTTTTTTGAAAAAAATGTACCTTTTAGCCGTACGTCAATGTCACGCTGTGAAATTCTCTAAATTAATGGTGACCTTGTAGCAAATATGTATGAAATCTTCCCAACGTTGCCAGATTCACTCGATGAGAAAAGTTTTTTTAAACTTACCTACCGTTGTAAAATAGGGGCATGTTTTCATGAAGTAAACATATCATTATCACCTAGGTAATAATAATATTTAAGTTATCCGCTGGATGCCATCGAACTATTTCCCCAACCCTTGTTTTTTATCTTAACAAGAAGTTTTCACTGATTTTTTTAAATTATCAACCACAGCGATTGAATCACTATAAGATTTATTAAATAATAAAGTAAAAAAATGTACACAACACTTTGAAACACTTTTTTTGCATTAGAATGGTCGGGATGAATATTAAACTTGAAATATTAAACAAAAATTGTCTAATCACTACAGGAAAATAACGCACATAAACCACTGCAATGATTTTTAACTATTTATTATTGAAACTACGATTTATTGCAAAAAATACTGGTCAAATTAATTTTCTGAGAATCGAATTAGAAAAGTCGTAGCTCTCTCTCTCTCACTTCAGATCTGGGGTTTGAGCTGCCAGGGCTATCCAACCAGTCCTCGTCGGTTACACTTAAACGAAATGGACCGTCTGGTTTGTAACATGCCTTTCCGTCTGTTGCAACGAAGTTATCCTCTTGCTGTGAAAAGTCTTCTCTGATGATTTCTTTCTTTTAAAACACAATCACAATATACTTTTTATAGTCACTAAAGTTTAATGTTTGATTTATTAAAAAAAAGTCGTAGCTTCATAAACCAAAGCCAGTTTTTATATTTCTACAGTTGGCTACACTTTGTTTGGTATTTTTAGGTTAGATCATTAATTTTTTCGTATTGTTTTGACTGTAGCAAAACTGTTGTTTTCCCTTAAAATTTCTATAATTTTTGGTCGTTAGTCTTATAAATCTGGCTCTCACTACTCCTAGTTACACCATGCAACCCGATGGCTGAAATGTAAAATACAAAGCCAAAATTCGAAGAAGAAGAAGAAGAAGAAGAAGAAAACTGTTGTTTACATCCCATCAGGGGGCTATTTTTACGTGCAATGGGAAAATTGGATTTGTGCTGTATAAAATACTGATCAAAATGTAAAGTGAATTGCTCAAAGATTTTCAACAAATTTAAAGTTAAATATCTCCGAATATAATAAAAGGTACACATTTTGAATAGATTAGATGTATTTAGAGTTGCCAAAAACTTTACACTACTAGTGATATGGTATTTTTTCTACTAAAAAATCTGCAAGTGTGAGTTAAAGTTGTGTGAGTGAAAGTTAACCCGTTTAGTTTCAGCATCTGTTAAAAACAACATCTGTTAAATAGTTTGTAGGTGAAGATTATGAATATGGCAAGTACATCTTTGGTTATTATTTTAACATTTTTTACGGTACTTTATAATTATTGTTGATAAAATTCTATGATGATTAAAAGACGATAAAAGTTATTTTGTCAAACAGTAAATACGGAATCGACAAAATCTGACAACCTTGCATTTTGCAAATTTGAAGCGCGATGATAAAGCTTACAGATGCGTCGTCTGTAGGCTGGATTTAAGGTTTTCTAAAGATTATTTTTAGATTTTTTTTTCCAATTTTTTTCTTTCTGAATCGATTTTTGGGGTCACAAAGATGATCTGGTTTCCGACGCTATTTCAAATACACCGTGTATAGAAAATCAAGATAAGTGAGTAAGGAGCACAGTAGCTGGTTGGGAGGTATTCTACACTGAAAATCCAATAAAGTAATGTGAAGCTTGCTAGCCCAATGACTTCAGATGAAACTCCATAAAAGAAAGAATAAAATTTAAACACATATGAATATAGCGATTCTCACTAGAATTTTCTACATTTGAAAATTCCCTATATAACTGTAATATGATTGGGCAGAAATAAGCACGTCGTCAGAAATATTGTTAAATGATTGGTTGATAAAAAATAATCATAAAAAAATCTAATATGATTGGGCTATACGCTTAGTATCATATCTTAAGTGTTTTGTTGGTTGCATCTGCGCGCATTAAAAAACAAGTGTGGACTGTCTCTTCTAGCTTTTAAAATAGGAGAAATATATTGAAAATCAAGATTAGTGAGTGATAAGAAAAGTAGTTACTGTCGGAATGTACAGGTGAGATCGTGAGAAAAATGTCACGCCCCCCCTCCCATTTTGCCCCCCACCGGATGATGTGTATATTTTCAAGGTTAAAAAATATGTTTGTTTTTTTTTTAGTTATCAAAATTTGTGATGACTTTTTTTTAGTCATTAACATTTTTGACAGGGGTAAAAATTTTTTTCGTCTGTGAGGACCTTTTTTTCAGGGGTAAAAATTGTTTTTCGGGGATGAGGACCTTTTTTTTAATAATCATATTTTTTTGCAGGGCTAAAAAAGCAAAGTAGCTGATTATGTGGTGTTCTACACTTAAGAAACATGTTTATAGACATAAAATCCGACGAATTTACAAAAAAAAAATATTTCGTTCTTTGCTTATAGGATTAGCAGTTACGTTGATCACATTAGAAGTTAAACCCAAAATCATCCAAAATAACCTATACAAATCCTTTTCTATTTATTTATATTAAAAAAAAATATTTTCGGATTAAATATCATTAGAACAAAATTTTGTTGGGATTAAATGTTTTTAACAAATTGTTTTTTGTGATAAAATGTATAGCATTACCGTGCATTGCAATGATTTAAATATAATATTATAATATTATAATTATCATTATTTTAATTTAAAATGTGTACTTACCATATGGTTCCCACTCTCCCCTATATACGCTAATATTCTGGATTTCGACATGTCCACGTGAAAAGTGCCAAATTAATTGGCTAGTTACAAATAACGCAATGGACGTGTTTTTTAATACACTGTAAGATATAATTACAATATATGTATATAAAAAAAACAATGGCTATTTTTTTATTACAGCCCCTACCGTATAGTAGTAAGCATGTATTTATTTATGATATGTATTTTTTAATCCAATAAAGTAATGTGAAGCTTACCCTTAACGTCATATATTAAATGTTTCGTTGGTTGCATCTGCGTGCATTTAAAAACAAGTTTATTTTATCTTAAAGACTGTCACTTATAGCTTTTAAAATGGGGAAAATATATTGAAAATCAAGATTAGTGAGTAGTAATACTGAACGTGCCATATTAGAATTAGTTAAGGAGGTAACTACCAACTTACATAATAATAAAAAGGTTATTGCAGTATTTCTTGATCTGGCAAAGGCTTTCGATACAGTCTCACACAAAAAATTAAAAAAGTTAGAAAATTTAGGAATTAGAGGTATGCTTTTAAAACTATTTAAAAACTATTTAAAACATAGGATGCAGCAGGTAAAAATTAATAATTCACTGAGTGACCCAAAAGAAATTCTTATGGGGGTGCCGCAAGGAACGGTCCTAGGACCAATACTTTTTTTGATATACATCAATGAATTAAGCACAATTCGAAATCTTGGCGGCATTATTGTCAGTTATGCTGATGACACCGCCATAATATTTTTGGGTAACAACTGGGAAGAAGCATACCGAAAGTCTGAATTAGGTCTCGAGATACTGCAAAACTGGTTAAATAATAATCTATTAAGCCTTAATTTAAAAAAGGCAAAATTTTTAACTTTTACTCTCTTAGCTAATGATCAACCGCAAATAAACAAACAAACTTCTTAACAATCCACAAAACAAACTGCGAGAAAAATCTTTGTGACTGTGGCACCATTGATAAATCTGATACAATCACTTATTTAGGTATAAAAATTGATCATAATCTAAGATGGCACGAACAATCAGCATTTTTGGTAAAGAAACTCAGAAGCTTGATACATAAGTTCTACCAATTACGTGATATATTACCACGTAAAATCCTTTTTATGTTATACAAGGGACTAGCAGAGTCCATTTTAAAATATGGTATATTAATATGGGGAGGTTTATATGAAAATGCTTTACACAATATACAAGTTACTCAGAATACAATTTTAAAAATATTATTTAAAAAGAATCACCTCTATCCGTCTCAGTCCTTGTATGCAGAATTAAATGTATTTGACATTCAAAACTTATATATTAGCCAGTGTTTACAGTTCATGTTTGTGTCACCTCTGTCCAGTTCAATGTCGCATAAATATAACACTAAGTCAGTAATCAATAAAAACGTTCGGATACCCCTCTTTAAAAAAAGTCACACTCAACACTCTGCCTTTTTTTATGGTCCAAGTTATTTAACATCCTGCCTCGTAAAATTAAGGATATTAAAAGCATTAAATTATTTAAAAAACAATCCAAACAATTCTTAATTAAAAGTAATGCTCTATTTCTTAGCATAATAAAAACCTAAAGTATTTTTTTTCTTTAATTAGCGATTCTCTCTCTCCCTTACGCGCACCCTCTCTCTCTCTCTCTCTCTCTCTCTTGTAAAAAAATGAATGTTTAATATATTTATTATAAGTTAGTTACTAAGTTTAAATTATTATAAAATTCTAATATACTATACTATACACTATACTATATTTATACTATATATAATATATAAGTTCAAACACAAGCCCTAGGCTTAGGTGACTTATTGTAATTATTTTTTATATCTATTTGATTTTAATTTCAATAAACTTAAACTTAATTTAGTATTTCCTCACTTAATTTAGTTAGTGTCTGACTGGATGGGTGAGATAGTGAGAAAAATATCATGACCCCCCCCCATTTTGCCATCCCACCGGGTGATTTGTATTTTTTTAAGGTTAAAAATAATGATTGTTTTTATTTTAGTCAAAAATTGTTTTTAGGGGGTGAGGACCTTTTAATTTAAAATGTGTACTTACCATATGGTTCCCACTCTCCCCTATATACGCTAATATTCTGGATTTCGACATGTCCACGTGAAAAGTGCCTAATTAATTGGCTAGTTACACATAACGCTATGGACTTTTTCAATATTTACCTTATTGAAAAAATTCTGTTAAGTATTTTTTGCAGTGTATTTTACATCTATTAATAACAAGGTGGTCCATTAGCAGCATCCTATATATTTCATCAAATGAATAAATTTTAAAAGTCAATACAGAAAATTAGACCTTAGATAAGAATGGTGCCTTTCTAATTACTGTTAGTGTCTTTGAATTAATTTTGAATTAAATTTTTATGCTGCTCGTTAAAATTGATTTTTTAATCGAAAAACTGGTGATTTGAGAACTTTTGAGAAATAAATTTCATTTAAACTTAACTGTTTTACGCGTGTAGAAAAATATTTTTCCTACGACCCTCTATGAAAATGACATTTAGCACACTCATTTGTTCTTTAAAAAACGCCTCATATCGCACTAGTTTGATATTTTTATATCACACTCGTGTGATATTTATGGTTGGACGTTTTGCCTAATTTTATTTAGATATTTACCATTCACCTTGTTTTATGAACCATTTTCCACCTTTCACCACAGCCTTTTATATCTTTAAGTGTTTAATCAAAATATTTATGTTTTTCATGTCAAATATGGAAACTATAGTTATAACGTTACTATTTTGACCATTACTTTCTAGTCTAGACAGTCTGGATCTTATAAAAATTACTTAATATTTTATTTAGTTACCTTTGTTTAGGTTTCGTTCAAATAATAAATATAAATTTATTATTTTCCTTTAAAATAAAGGAAAATTTTGCCCAGTGAATCTGGCAACGCCGCAATGTGTGAATTGCGGCTCATACGGGTTGACCGAAGTCACCTGGCAAAGTAGTAAGGAGTAATTAGTTCGGTACGCAGCACGTACATCGATATTATCAATCAATATAGCCGCCGGCCATTGCTGTTTCGGTCACTCGCTATGTAAAAAGGAGATTATAGATACCATCTATGATATACAGTTCCACTTCAACACAACATTTTTCGCGTTACTGAATATAGAGACAGGGCCTATCCATCACCACTTCTGAGCTCAGACATCACCAGAAAATCTAACATCAAGGTAAGTCCAATCTCTATGTTTCACGCATTTTCTTAACTCAAATTGTCGTTTTGAGACCCCAGGGTCCAACAACCTTACATTACATAAAAAACATCCAAATACACAGTATTTTTCTTATGAAATGTAAAACAGTACAATTTTACTGTCTTATATGCATCTTTTTTTGTTTTTGGTCTGTAACTCGGCAAAATATTTGTTCTTTATTAAATTTTCTACTATTTATGTCAATAACTTTTTTTGGTTTAAACAATCAGAAAAAAATTTACACATCGTTAAAATTGATGAAATTTGCATCATATTCAAAAAATGATTTAATTTACAGTTGTTTTCGAAAAAACGAAAAATGTTTGAACATTTTAAACTTTTGCAAATATTCAACCCTCTGTAATTTTTTCCTGATTGTTTAAACATAAAAGTTATTTAAATAAATTGTAGAGAATTCAATAAGAAACAAACATAATGTTCATTTTTTATTGACAGACGAGCCGAAGCCGAGTTACAAAGCAAAAATGAAACAAATGCGTTTTTGCACATAACTGTGAAACAAAAAATCTCACAGGGCTGCAAATTTGGAATTAAGCTTTCCAATCGAACCCCTTTTGATTAAAAAAAAAAACAGATAGTGTGCATATCACCGCAACTATTGTATTTTCTAATCTGTCTATCACAATACGTAATGACCTTGAAATTGATTTTAAAATTAGACTTGAGAAATGGATTCCTAGTATCCTAAAACCTATATAAAGTGGTATTACTCAAGATTTTTTGTCTAATAGAAGCCCATTTATTCAAAATACCAAAACAGGAAGCGGTCATATTGGATTTAAAGACTTGTCAAAAAGTGCACGATTTTATGAATTCACCCTAAGCTATACGGAGAGTTGCAAAGTTCTCATTTTATAAGCCTTCGGGGAGATCTTATTTACACATACACATACACCCAAGCCATAAATGTAATATTTCTCAGGTTACTGGTTTTTCTTGTAATATTCGAGTCTGCTAGGCGCCTAAAACTCTAAAAATCTTGAGAAATTATCTCCAATTAATAAAAACAATTTAAATTTAAAAATAACTAACTCTTGATCACAATCTTTCAAAATTCTCAGGACGAACAAAAACGACAAATCACTACATTTCAACACTTAAATTAATATATTTAAACCACACAATAATTAATAATAATATTTATTGTCTCATAAAATCTCAGCGTCCGAAATTCTACGAACCGAGTAATAAAAATAATTCCTATACCTCAATCATGTTTATGTGAACAGGGGGGTCCCCGACGTACCGCAGGGGTCCAATTATGGACCCATTCGCTGTCCAAGGGAAGTCAACTTCGCTCTAGGCAGCTGCCTTACAACTTCAACACATTTTGTACAGTGCTGTTAGAAATTATTGCACCTTATATGCATAAGCTTAATGGATTTGCTTTAGTACAGCACGGTTCGCCTGGGCGATTTTAGATGAAAATTTCGTGGATCCTTATATTTTTTGGACTAAAAAATACAGATAAAAAAATCGTTTTTTTGCGTAAAAAAATCCGGAATTTCGAAATCGAAAACACTCTCTGGCTCAAAAGTTCCTCTTAGTAAAAAACGGTGGCCACTCAAAAATCAGCCAAAGCGTTTAATGTTTAGAGGTAGCTCAAAGCACTCAAACTTTGAAAAAGTATTCTGGATAATATACCATACGTAGTAGGGTTTGATTGATTGATTGAAGAGAGACAAGATGAGGGTTCGTACCACTAACACTGCGGCCCCATGTAGGACTATTGTGTTGTTCTTGGGTCTCTTTCTAGTCAGACAGATTCGTTTCCTATATCAGGCTTAGGGCCACTTGCACCAATGATTGTTTAACTTTAAACTTGGATTAAATTGACGGCCGACCAATCAGAACGCAGCATTTTTAACTTAAACTCGGTTTAGCTGAGATAATCCCAGTCCAAAAGTTGGTGCAAGTGGCCCTTACTAGGCTGTTTACTAGATTTGCGTTGGAGAACATGGCTTTTGGGTTACCATTCCCAGGTTGGCAGTAGGGTTTAGTGGAACATATTTATGCACAGAAGTGTTTAATAATACCTACGAATGCTCAAAAGTGTTCTGGCAAACATTTACAAATATACCATGCGCAGAAGGTTGGGTGAAAAATATTTATGCGCAGAAGTGTTTAGTAATACATGAGAATGCGCAAAAGTGTTCTGGCAAACATATAGAGGAGAAGAATATGGAACACCTGTTGTTTTTTATCTATATCTCAATAAGGTTTATGACTTTTAACCATTTTTTTTGCACTAATTGGTTCAAAATTTATCTGGTAATTATGATTTTAAACGATTTTGATTTTTTTGTGATGTTAAGGAAGTTACAAACACTCTTTTTAAAAAAGATAAAATTACTTTAAATATAAAACCAAACGAAATGTTACTGTTTGTTATACAAATTAAAGTATTAAATCAAAATGAACATTTATTAAAGGCAAAACTTTACAAGTTTATGTAAACAACATGAAAACAAAATTAAACATAATACATAATTTCTAAATTTTACCTTTTTGATCCATTATGATACATAGGGTTCCATATTAACAACAGCAAGTAAAATTTTCTAACTTAAAATATTTTTTCAAAACGGTTATGTTTCACAATCCTACTTTTTGCATTTTGATTACAAGAAGTTCTTAAACCAATAAAGCAAAAAAAAGACAATAAAACTAATAAACTTACCTTATATTGCCTTACAAAAATCTACAAATAAACTTTCAGTATTGGTATTTACACATAACCTCAAATATTTCAATGCTTAGCGGTAAAAATTAATTTCACTTTTCTGTATGATAATTTTTACCCCTCCTAATTGATATTCAACTATTTTTTACTAGATATCGCTGCCTTACTTAACAGGGGGTTCCAGTACATCCGTAGGTTTCCATATTACCACCTTCTCCTTTACAAATATAACATGCGCAGAAGGGTTTGATAAAGCATATTAATGCGCAGAAGTATTTAATAATATATGTAAATGCGCAAAAGTGTTATGGCAAACATATACAAATAGACAATGCGCAGTAGGGGCTGGTAGAACATATTTATGCGCAGAAGTATTTAAAAGTACATACGAATGCCCAAAAGTGTTCTGGCAAACATAATATGCATATATTATACAAATATACCGATGCGCAGATATTATTAATAATAATAATAATAATAATAATAATAATAATAATAATAATAATAATAAATGTCTTTATTAACCATTACATTGCATGGTATGAGGCGAAGTTTAAATGAGTATACGATTTACATATGCCACCCCAAGCTCTTCCAAGCTATTTGTGGTTGGACATACTTATACGAATGCGCCGAAGGGCTCTGGCATATTTTCGATATAACAGATATATTGGCAGTGCCATCTAAGACACAGAGGACGAACTAACAAGTTTGAGAGGGGGTGGCCATATTAGGAACATGGCAATAATTGGCTTACCCACCTTATGTAAAAATACCTTAGTTAAATAAGTTATTTAATACTATATGAATTTTAAAATTTGTGTAAATGTGTGTAAATAAGTTTAACTTATTGTAAATATAAAATTATGTAAAGCGCTGTAAATTAGTTAAAAAAATACAACAAAAATTACATAGAATTGATTTACACCTAATATGTATAAGTTACAGACTAAGTAATTAATTAATTAACGTCGGTTCATGGTAACTTACATATTGTATCTAAGGAAAACTTTACGACCATTGTAATTTTTTAACAGTAAAATATTGTAGTTTATATGTCTGAATATACCTGGTGTGTAAATATTAACTAAGCATAGTGACAGAAAAAAAATTCAAAACCAAATTTTAAACTTGATGTTCTTACATATCAACACCTCGTGTCTTATTTTCTACATTTTAAAAATATGACTCGAAATTCAAATTTTTGTCTAATTGTTATTTGCGTAATATGCAATATGCAATGCATATCCTACTTAACCCGTAAGTACAGACTTGATATTTAAGTTACACTGCCACAGACGTGACGTCTTCTATAGGGTTACTTGCCTAATAAAATACTAAAAATGTGTTTTTTTAATGTTTTTAAATTATTTACGCTTTTATTGGCCATTTGACTTAGACTTCAATATGTAATGAGTTTTACATAGTATAAATCGAAAGAACAACTTTTTAAATTCCTTTATTTAAAAACGGAGAGGAAATATACCGAAAAATCGACTTCCAGAGGACGTCTCACAGACGTCAGGTCTGTGATTACGGGTTAATATCATATTTAATTTGTAAAAATTTAATTTCTAATCGCTTCTTAATTTTTTTATGACCCATGTGTCGGTCCGTGTCTAAAGGCAATACCGTTTAAGAGATTAAAACCAGATTTTAAACTAAAGGATTGCTTAAGCTGGTTTTTCTTACTTTTCTCTAATGTTCCAAATAAGGGTAGTTTACTGAATAAAAATCGATTTTTTTTCTTTATTTTCTTTGGACTTTAATAATAGTAATTTTTACGGAATTTTCTTTCAGCTTTTTTCGAATGTTAAAAGTTTAACACCCATAACTTTTTTGTTTTTGGGGGGATTACTTTTAAAATCGGTAGTTGATCCTTAAAATAAAAGTAACTTTTCCTGAAAAACCACGTTAATCAGAACCTTCTTTCAGCTTTTTGCGATTTTTTAAAAGTTTAACTCCTAATAACTTTTTTGTTTTTGGGAGGTGTACTTTAAAAAACAATATATTAATAGGAATCTTCTTCTCGTAGAACTTGATTTTTCCTGACAATTTCAAGTCGATTGGAATATTCTTTCTTGAGTTATCGTGTTTACAAAATCGTGATATCGGACAGACAGACAGACAAACAAACAGACAGACAGATAGAGGGATGGGAATTAAAAAAAAATGTTTATTTTTTCATGAAACATATAATATAATCAAAACCTAAAAACATAACAGCACATTTTCGGGGAAAAGTGGGGTGAAACCGTACCATTTTTAATTTATTAAATTTCCCGTTTTCTCAATCAGAAACCACTAAAGAGTGTTGCTTTCAATTTGCAAGGCACTATATATTAATTAGAATTAATTTCCTGAACAATTAACCACAAATTATTTTCGTGCTTAAAAACTAAAAGCCTTTCATCCGAAAATAATAATTATTATCTAAGTTTGAGAATCTCTTTAACTTTAAACTATCCGTGACATAAAATGTCATATGAAATTAATTATTTACAAAAGAACTACTAAATTTTAATATGCGCTTAATTAGCATTTCTGAAAATATATCACCACATGGGTCTAATCAAAGTATCATGTTTTTCTCTGAGACAAATTTCATTAAAAAACTTGATATATGGATGCAGTTTTTTAAGATTATTTTATCGTTGTTTACATATACAGTTGTGGCATTAAATATCGGGACAACCTCAAAAAAATTCGTGTCATTTTTATATTTTTTTCATGGATTAACATGGGATTATTTTAATAGTATATTAAAGTACTAGTTTCATAACATACGTTTTTAGGGCACGAGTACAAGTTTAGAAAGTACTAGTGCTCTAAAAACGTGTTATCAAACGAGTGCTTTATACAATTTTTTCTATTTTGCTCTAAAATTAAAAAAACTTACATTTAAATTGATGACTGATTTAGGGATTTTTGTTTTGGGTTGACATTACAGATTACACTATGTTTAAAATTCTAAGAACAAATTATATTTTAATATATTTTACAGTCATCTCTTCTTTTTTCACTGCAATTAACCAGTCCACAATTTTAACACTGTAAAAAATAACCCAAACACAAAATTTTGTAAAAAATTAAACTTTAAATCGACATTGACATTTGCACGCAAAACGTCAAGAGATAGGCTTTTCTATGTTGCCAACCCAACAGAAAAAAAAGTACAGACCTCTTATGGGCCTATAAGAACACGCAAAATTCGTGTGATTATGAGCTTATAAATGTCGCAAAATAGAAAAAAAATAAAAACTAGGTTACTTCGTTTTGACATAACTGAATTATTTAGTTGAAGTTTACTGTAAAAAATTATTAAATTAATAAATTAATGTTTTTGATAAATATATATTCATTAAATTTTACACAAATGTTGTAATTATTCAAATAATAATAAAATTGATAATCTTTGGATCAAAATTATACTATATGGGTAAAGAATATGTTTTTAATATTCATTAAAAAAACACCTAATTTTACTCTTTAGTACAGCTAAAAACTCAAAAGGTTTTATAAATTTTCTACTGCAAATTGATTTGAGTTTAAGAGTTCATTACTGAAGAGCCGCACTGAGGTAAGCGAAAAATTCCTAGTATACGGCAACTGCACCTTGTTTTTCTCGGTTTTTCTTATATAATTAAAAATTGCTTCACCATACATTGTAGCTTTTGACCACTGATGATCCTTTTCGGTTTGATATAAGAACCTAATGTTTTCTCAGTAAAACATTTCTTAAGAAACAGATCTATTTCTTGCACTGTTTTCACTAAAATTGAACCTCATCCATATCTCCTAATACTAAGGACAACTGAGCATTTCTTCTCTTAAATTTCCACTATAAGTAAACTCATTTTAAATTAAAATAAAGATAAAAAACACTTTTTTTACAAACTACTCATATAACAGCAAAAAATAAACAAACATCTGACATATTTTGACGTTTTCTAAAAGATGACACAAAACCCACTATAATATATGAAATAATTTTTGTCCCGATATTTAATGCCACCACTATACATATGGGCACCTCGGAGGGGGCCTTGGCGTTTGGTCCTTTAGATTTCTAAAAAAAATTGACTTACTGTAGGTACTAGTCCAGTCAAATAACGAAAAATTCCTATGTTAAATTGCATTAAATGTATACTGGTTGATAATTTAAAGGGTAGCAGTGGATAGTAACAGAACACTCCTGTTAGTTTTTCACCGGGTGATTTGCGTAAGGGGTGTCCGCTATCTTGAATTTTAGTGGTGGATAGCGGTTATCTCGCTAAATGTACATCTTACGATAAAAATTAATATAACCAATTTTGTTACGGAGAAAATTTCCAACTATTTTTGTAAGAATATTTTTTTTAATCTATTAATAACAATCGTGTTATAGATATTCAAAAATTACCATGAGTTATGAGCAAACTTGTAGCTCTTGAAATTCTCTATAAGTTTTATACATTATGCATTTTCATAAGTAGTTTGGTACGATTACAGTGGGCGCTGAAAGTCTAGTTGCGTCCTCTATAACCGTACCAAAGTATCTATGAAAATTTATAATATATGAAACTTATAGAGAATTTCAAGAGATACAAGTTTGCTCTTAACCGATGAACAATTTCGCTAAAAAATGGTAAAAAAAACAATTTCACCTCCAACATGGCTATTTTTAAATTAACTCGATTGTTATTAATATATTAAAAAAATGATCCAAACAAAAATTGATGGAAATATCCTTCTTAACAAAATTGGTCATATGAATTTTTATCCCTGAAGCAAATCACCCGGTGAAAAACTAATAGGAGTGTTCTGTTACCAACCATTACTAACCTTTAAAATATCAGCCCGTGTACATTTATTGCAATTTACTTTTATTATTTGACTGGACTAGTACCTTTATTTGAGCCGTATAGTGCAAGAGTGGCCCATATCACTTTATGAAAATATCGAGATAATGGCTATTTAAATTTCTCCGATTTTTCAATCTTTGATCTAGGACGCATTATTTTATTTAAAAATTTTCTGTTAGGGTTTTTAGACTCAATCAACATTAAGTTAATGTATGACAAACAAATTTATTTTACTTTCTTAGAGAAAAAAATTGGCGGGTCACTATTGCACTATACATTGTGTTTATTTTGGGCCACTATTGCATTATCTTCAATAACACGTTTTTTTTTGAGTAGATCTAACCTCACATTTTACTTAGAAATTTTAATTATTTTTACATGTGAAAGAAATGTTCGTTATTTAATAACAGAATAGTCAAAATACCAATAATTATGCTCTGGAATAGTTAAATTAACGTTTTTTTACTGTTATTGGAGTAATTACCTTTAAAAATCAAGAATAACTAATGCGTAAACATTATTCAAGTACCTAAATCGATTTCAGTTCCTATGATCTCAAAGTTTAAGGTAAGTTGTAATTATTTTTTTATATAAAGAAAAATTTACAAAATTGGTAACAACGCTCCTGCATTTGTGCAGAAAATGATTTGTTTTGTGGCCAACAAATAACTTTCTCGATAAAACAAATTTTGGCTTTTTTAAGTATCTTCCTAAAAATATCTTTATAAATCCTTGGTAAAACTTGTTTTGTTAGCTTAAGAATAAAATAGATATTTTTAATGATGCAGTTGGCTTTTTCAACATCCCCAATAATATGTTTGACTGGTAGCCTATACCTGCGGGCCAGTCTTGCACTAATAAAAGCGATAATTTTAATAATGCAATAGTGCTTTAAATGCTTGTATCGTTCCAAAAAGAAAACCCTCTGTTATAAGGGTGGTGTGTAATGAAAGATATAGATGTCCTTTTTACATTTATAAAAAAACACAAATCTTAAAAAAAACACATATGAGCCAGTCTTGCACTATACGCCTCATTTAATACAATATGTTTTTAGATATTATTTTAAAAATTTACTTCTATTGATATAGTGTACTATATTAATATTTACTATAAAGTATTCTTACCCATAAACAGTTGAAGTGATGAATTGTCTGATCTTTTCATAGATATAAATATCTATTATAGTTTGTACTAGATGTATTATAAAGGTATAAATAGTGACACATTATGATTTGTGTTTATACTTACCTTTCTATTGTTAATAAATACCTACATGAAAGTATATATTTCTTTTTATTATACCTAGTGGATATTTATGTACTACTACAGCAGTTTAACTGTATATTATATATATTTTTTCACTACTAGCTTTAGAACATACCATTATTTATCATGTTTTCAGACTGTAAAGTCTATTTTCTTCACCTATAGCAATAAAATTTTTTCTCTCCTAGTAGGAGTAAATTTTATAAACAATTGATTTCTGTCACTTTAGATGTTTCAGTTCTTTGTGCAATTTTACTAATTAAACCCAAGAAAATAGCTTTAAATAACTTTTTATTTATTAAATATAATTAATTATAATTATTACTAATTAATACAATCAATAATTAGCTAAATATTATGACAAAAATTAAAAAAAAACTAAATTTTTAAACGTCAGTTCAAAGTATTTATTTGAGCAAATGTTATTAATTAAGGCTACTTGATTTTTATGAATATTTCAAGAAATATCATTTCTGTTAATAATTTATTTTATTATTTATATAAGAATAGTTAAATAGTGCTAGTAGTGAAAAAACTAATATATTAACTACGGTAGAGAAGACTATTATAGCCTCGCACTCTTAGATTTAATACTCTCGGCTATAAAAAATGTCTTCTCTACCTTGGTATATAATTATTATTATTTACTAGTTACGTAGACAAAAAATAAATAGAAATGATTTCTAGGCTAGGTAATCAACAGAGCAAAACTTAATGTTGGATTCTAACCAACACTTGTTACCTAACCAAAAAGTTTACTAATAGCCGGTAATGGCTGTAGTAAAATATAAAGTATTGGTTTCCTAAGCAAGCGTTAGCTACTTACTGTAATAATGGATTTTTACGGGAACAAATTAATATAAATTATATTAATTTTATACCAAGGTAGAGAAGACATTTTTTTATAGCCGAGCTTATTAAATCCCGAGCAGCAACGAATTTAAGAGTGCGAGGCTATAATAGTCTTCTCTACCGTGTTTTATTTACTAGTTTTTTCACTACTACCACTATTTAACTATTTTTATTCAAATAATAAAATAAATTATTAACAAAAATATTTCTTGAAACTTTCATAAAAATCAAGTAGCTTTGATTAATGACATTTGCTCAAATAAATACTTTGAACTGACGTTTAAAAATTTAGTTTTTTTTATTTTTATTTTTTTTTATCATAATATTTAGCTAATTATTGATTGTATTAATTGGTAATAATTATAATTAATTATATTTAATAAATAGAAAGTAAGTTTCTAAAAGTTATTTAAAGCTATTTTCTTGGAATTAATTAGTAAAAATTGCACAAAGAACTGAAACATCTAAAGTGACAGAAATCAATTGTTTGTAAAATTTACTCCTACTAGGAGAGAAAAAAATATTATTGCTATAGGTGAAGAAAATTGATTTTACAGTCTGAAAACATGATAAATAATGGTATGTTCTAAAGCTAGTAGTGAAAAAACAAATATATATATGTATAAAAATAAAACACAAATTTAACTGGATAATGTATTGTAACTTTTTCTTTTCTAATAATACTTACACATTACTAATCAATATAAACTATAATATTTATCCTATTAAAAAAATTATACATACTGTATAACATTTTTTATAAATTATTACATCTAGAAATTTACACATAACTTTTTACACATTTCTATAACTATATTTACAGCTATGTACAAACTTACAAAATTTTATTTATGCATGATCGGAGGTAAAATAAAAAATAAATTATATTATTTTCCTGTATAGATCTGTTACACCGTGGTTGCTAGAGTGAAAACCAAAATGATTTTACCCAATTGGGTAAGGCTATGGCCAAGGCTATGTCAAAATATAAAAAAATAGGTTGGCTTCAGCATCTAGATGATATCTTCTTTCTGAATGCTGAGATAGCACCAAAGAGCTTCTTTAAATATTTACGGTTTTGTGAAATTTTGTAGATAAAGTGATGTTAGATCGTAAACACAAGTTATCTTCCCCAACCCTATGTCAAGCGTAAAAGAAAGTCAAAACATAAGATGAAATAAATAAAGAGTCGCTGTTTTAATTTTGCTCCACATAAATTTAGTTTTTTAATTATGTATTACTAGGGTGGACCTTATATTTTTTATTATCTTAAAATTTTCATTTAGGTGTAACTAGAAAATTCTGAAAATATGAGGGTGATCAAACTTCTCTAAGGGTCCCAATTGGACCCCTAAATTCGGTAAATTACGCAAAAATTGTTAAAAATGGACTGTAATTTTTGTATAGGTAGAAAACTTGCCTTGAAATCTTAATTTTTTCCTTTTGAGTGTACAAAATTATGTGACAAATTTCAAAATGATCAAAAGATTCTATCAGGTGCCGAAAATCCGCCAAAGTTGCCTCTAAAACACTAAATATGACGAATTTCCACCATAAATGTGAGAAACGTTAAAAAAGCATTTACAAACTTTGGCAATCTAGACTTAACTTAATTTTATTTAATGCACATTAATAATATAAAATAACTCGACAAAAACAAAACGAGCCAAGCGCCAAATAAGAGGTCTTTTTGGGTGATCTTATTTGGCGCTTAGCTCATTTTGTTTTTGTTAAATTATTTTATATTATTAATTTACATTAAATAAAATTAAGTTAAGTGTAGATTGACACATTTTTTACATGATTTTTTAGCCGAGAAACGCAAATTTACTGCTTTAGGGGCAACTTTGGCGGATTTTGGGCATTTTGAAATTTGGCACATAATTTTATATACTCAAAAGGAACAGATCAAGCCTTTTCATTTTCCACAGATACAAAAAGTTAAGCCCATTTTCAACGAGTTTTCACGATTTTTTCATAATTTCACGATTTTAGGGGTCAAATTGGTTAAATTCTTAATTAGTTAATTAATTTATTTGTTTAATTTAGTATATTTTCCGATATGAACAAATAATATTTTGCAATTATTATTTACGGACAAAAATTTTTATTCTTATTTATATACAAAATATGTACAATAGTTCACAGAAAAATAGTATAAATGCCATTAAATATAAAATAATAGTATATTCTATAACTAGTATGGAACAGACAATATTCCGCGCAAGCGGAAAGTTTGTCACACGAGCCGGCAGGCGAGTATGACGGTCCCGCGAGCGCGGAATGACTTTTCCATACGTGTTGTAGACTATACTTTTTCTTCGACTGCAAATATGAAACACTGTATGGCTTTAAACTACGGACAAGGTTAAAAACAATGTTTTTTGTGACTCGACATTGTAAATGCAACAAAACACATATTTTTAAATAAAGCAATTAATGTTATTTAATAATTTTATCAAATCAGTACTTAAAAAAGATTTTTATTTAATTTTAGCACATATTTACAAATTATAATGCAAAAATTGAAGGTTATGTCAGATTGTTGTGACAGATATCAGGTTTAAATATTTAACAATAGATGGAGCAGTTTTAATTTTTATAACTAAATTGATAAAAAACTGGTCAAATATCAAGAAAAACTAATAATCTTTATGTAATTTTAACGCAAAACTTTAAATTGCATTAAATTATTCAATGTTTCATGGTAATATATATATTTTTGCTAATTTTGCTACAGTTTTCTTTACTTTCATAAACAAGAGATGGCACTACATGCGCTCATTCTAACACTTGATACGGAATATTCATACCGTATCTAGAGCTAGAATGGATTCATTCTGTGTTTGAAAAGTGTGTTTATTTGCTTACATTCTAAAGCAGTCGTAGAAAAAAGTATATTCTACATTGAAAAATATTTTTCTAAGAGAAAGACCTTTTGAGATAACCTTATAATAATTTATTAATGCCAAACTTAGATAAATAGAAATTAATTTGGCTTAAAAAAAGTCATAAACAGATTTATTAATATAAAATTAATTAGTTATTTGTATAATTAAATTTTCACTATCTCAACATGACGTCATCGCTAATAATTATTATTTTAATTATTAATTTTAATTAGATTTTGTTACATTTTATAAAATATTATAGTGAAGAAACCAAACCTTATTTTGTAAATAAAATTTCCATTGTGACAGTATTTATATAGGGTAAATGGGAGACAAATACCAATTACCAACATTTGATGTATGGTTCAAAAATGGAGTGCTTCAAAAATTAAGTGTTTCAAAAATTGAGTGCTTTAAAAATAGGGGTGCTTTTACATTTAAAATCATCAAAAAGTTCCTTTAGGTATTACAGAATCTTATTCTTTAGATAAAGCTTAGGTAGGGGCCACTTTAAGGCCGGATTTTTTTAGATTTTTCCATATTTTTTATGTAAACTATTTAAGAATTATCCTGTATTTACCTATATACCCGGTCTCGAATGTTTTGTGCCATAATGTTTGTTTGTTTGTTTAACCTCGTACTATTCTACTTAATTAAGCATCCCCTAAGTCCAGGACTTATGTGGGCTAGTAGTAGAGGGAACCACTGGCTTTATTAAAGTCTCGAACCAGTTTTTTTAAGGAGATGTCTCTGTTTCACCTGTAGCCTTCACCAAATTTTAATTATTAATTAACTAAAAAAAGTCATCGGTGCGGGTGAGAATCGAACTGACGCTAGCTTACTATTTTTCTAGTTGATGAACAAAATTGTTTTTCGTGTATTTCTGAATCACCCGGTATGACTAATAGTCATTGACTATAAAGTTTTCTATTTAACATTTGTCGGAACACCATGTAGATCTTTCATTAATCAACATACCCGACAGTATACGCTTTATGGAGTATAAATAAAATTT
Organism: Brachypterus glaber; assembly: GCA_958510825.1. Classification (NCBI taxonomy): domain Eukaryota; kingdom Metazoa; phylum Arthropoda; class Insecta; order Coleoptera; family Kateretidae; genus Brachypterus; species Brachypterus glaber. Next base: position 62,842,014 of record OY294044.1, on the reverse strand, counting down.
ATAATTGAGTTTGTAGTAGAAAATAATTTTGTTTGTTTTTTATGTTGGCAAGCTTAATAGGTGGTTGTCATTTATAAACGCTGAATTACATTTTGCGAAATTCAAGACGAAAGATGTTAAAATTCTAAAAAAAAAAAGAAAACGCATAATTACATGACACATGTGTCTGACATAATTTAGAGTATACGTTTGATATTCGGCTAAAAATAATCCGGAATAAATCTCTTCTAAACTACCAACTAATAGCCATAAAATTGCCATTAAAATTGAAGAATATTTCACTCGTGTTTTTCAGTGATTTACTGAAATTATTTTCAGGCGAACTCGCATTTAAATTCCAATAAAAACAAATAACATATTCATCGTCGATTAATCTTCATGCAAACTAACAGAAAATCATTTATTTTAAAGAAAACTCCACATTGATACTTTACATTACATTACATGTTTGTTTAACCTCGTACTATTCTACTTAATTAAGCATCCCCTAAGTCCAGGACTTGTGTGGGCTAGTAGTAGAGGGAACCACCGGCTTATACTGACTTTCGAGAATGGAACTCACGCTAGTTGGCTAGTAGACTTGTCATGTACAGGCGCTTTAGCCACTACACCAATCCTCCCATAAAACCAAATATTCTTATAACTCTATAAGAAAATCCATTAAATTTCCCATTATTGATAACCGCATTTTACTAATAATCATATGCGTAACTAGGGGGGACTTAGGGGGGCTAAGCCCCCCAAATTTTGTCATGCCCCCTCCCAAATCAAACTATAAAACTAAAATTACGCATATATTTTTTACATATACATATCACAGGGTGATCAATAACTGCCAAGCCAGAATTTAAATAGGTGATTCTGCATCCAAAAATATCAAAAAAAGTTCGTATAAAGATTGGTCCGCTAATGAGCTCTAGGGGAGCTACGGCCCCTTAAAATTGTAAAATAAGGTTTTTAATTTATAATTCTGGTATTCTTTAATCTAGAGCGACAAGCTTTTGCATGTATACTAATATTAATAAGGGCAATAAGATTATGTTAATTTATTTTTTTGTATTTATCCAGAGACGTTTCTAGACGGAAAAATGTATTAGACTCAAAAGTCCAAACTTTTTTATGTGTACTTTTTTTGGATTTTTTTTTAAATATGGATTCCTTGAGTAAAAATACATAAAAAATGTCCTATAGCGTAACACTGTAGGAGCAACCGTCAAAAAAAAAAATGCAATTAAGAGGAAGTAACATTCTGTGCCACCAAAAACGTTTGGACTTTTTAAAAGGCTTTTTTACTCCTTTAATATTAAATTTAGGTGTTTTGGTGAAGAGTATTCTTTTGCTCAGTTTTAAATAAAGAATGACCCTACAGCATTAAAATTTTATTGATACTCTTATTTGTTCCCCATTCAATATGTCATCTTAGAAGGACCGTAGCTCCCTTAGGGCTCATTTCCGGACCACCCTTCATAGAAACTTTTTTTTATATTTTTGGATGTGGAATCACCCCTTAAATGTTGCCATGCCAGTTATTGATCACCCTGTATATAGGGGGCTCAAGCCTACCCCCCAAAATTTGGACCTGGTTACGCCTCTGCTAAGAATGGTAAAATTACAGTACCAATAAAGGTAGAATTCCTAGAAAACTTTCCAGTTTTTTTTACAGGGTGTACAAACATGTTGATCCTTAAATAGTTTGCATAAAAAATAAGAAAAAAAAATGTAGGCCCTAAAACTTCTCCTACATGAGCTTTTACTTAGGGAGTAGCTACCAATGTCTAAAGGAAGATTTTGTTGCTTTTTGATGTAAAAGTAATACTATTTTTCGGTCTGTATTTTTAACATAAAATAAATTTTTTATTTTTCCCGATTATTTTTTTGAGTAATTTATAATTTTACTTGCATTGTAGATTAAAAACCCATGAATCAAATAAAATATTCAGTGGCGGACTGGTCATAACCCTAGTAACAATTTTTTTCAAGTCTTGAGCAAGTCTGGCTCAAGATTCTTGATCAAGTAACTGCATCCAGATTTTGACAAGATTCTTGGACAAGTCTTGAGCAAGAACGTAGCAAGAAAAATTGACAAGAAATCGAAAAGCGATCTCTATCATGATCAAATCGTACTTGTTAGAGTCGATTCTTGACCAAGAATTTTATCAAATTGCTTGTCAAATTGCTTGCTACAGACTTGACGAACAGACTTGACAAAGTATTGCTAAACGCTCTGCTTCCAGAATCTTGCTAAAGTCTTGCCCAGGTCTAGATACAGGATCTTGATTAATTCCCTTGCTCAAGAATTGTACAATTCTTTACAAAGAACTTTGTTACTAAGGAAGGTAAAGCCAACGTTGACCGGGCCCACTTCTAAACAGGATATGCCATTGTAATTTGTTCTATTTAGGCTAATTTTGGGCCCTTAATTTTCATATTTTTTAGAGCTATTTTCATATTTTTTTAGAGCTATATTACGGGCCCTTTTTTGTCATTTTTCTGACAAGCAGTCGTCCGCCCCTGGAAACATTGTTTATAATCTTATGTAAGCAAAATGAAATAAAATTTAATTTGCTCTTGAATTAGTGTTAAGTATTAATTAATAATATTATGGGTTTAAAGATCATTAAATGATCTTTATTAGGCAGCGATATAAGAAGTCAGTGAGGTCATGCTTTAATCATCTGTAGCTTGTATGATATTTTAATTAGAATTATTATTAAGTTATCACAGAAAGATTTTTTTAGGTCACAAATAAATTATTTTTAAGAAAATTATTACATTTATTACATCTTTTAGGTTTTAGGTTATTACCGAAGGGTGTTTTAACTATTTCAAGTAATGGAAGTACAACGGCGTAGACCTTTTTCTTCTATGGGGGGGGTAATACCCAGGGCCGGCCTTTCAAGCCTCAAATTTGGCGCCCCTAGCAAAAGAAAAAACACCCTAAAATAAAGCTTTGTGCGCCTACAAAAAAAAAAATTGCCCATCAAGAAAAAAAGCTTTGTCCTTGACAGTTTCTCCCAAACGTGGCGCCCCTACAAAAAAAATGACGGCGCCCAAAAAAATACCCTAAGACAAAAGCTTTGTCCCTGACGGTTTCTACCAAACTTGGCGCCCAAAAAAATACCAACAAGAAAAAAAAACTGTGTCCCTGACGGTTTCTACTAAACTTGGCGCCCTGCAAACAAAATTGGCGCCCGTGCCTATGGGGGGGGGTAATTACCCCCATTACCCCCCCCCCCCTCATCTACGCCCTTGTGGAAGTACTTACCAAAAATGTCCTAAGATTACTATGTAAAAAGTACTTCAAAGTAAATATTTGAAGTTTGTCTCCAAATGATAATAGAATCTTCACTTTGCCTAATATTTTTAGAATCGTACTGTCAACTGATGTGAATTCGGTCGGCGTAGGTGACTTCGGACACATTTTTCGCAAAACCTTCCGAAGATAAATAAAACGTGTGCACAAGTTGTAGGGTTGAACCTTCACAGTCTGAATTCACCTCGGTTTACGGTAAAAACAATCTCTAATTTGGCACGTAGATGGCACAAATCAGCAATAGTTTATTGTTTTATAATAATAATTTTCATTTACATTGTACAGGTAGATTCGGATAGGGTCACAAGCTTTAGGAGGTGATTCTAGATAAAAAAATAAATAATAAAGCTATTTTTTTGAAAATCATTTACTCCAGTGTATTTTTTAATTAAAGCATGATATAAAAAGTTTAGCGCAAACAATTGACAAAGCTCCCCCATTTCGGACGCCCCTAGTTAAGATTACCAAATAAAAAATTACACACTATTATAGCTCTTATTAGTGTTAAGACATGTGCAAAACCTGCTTGTTGTATTTCAAAGGGTTCCAGCTATATTAAATGAAAATCAACTTAAAATGTCCACTTCTATGTAGGTTAGTTTGTCAGTTTTCTTTACTTTTTGATGTAGAATTACCCCTGTACAATAAATACCTAGAAATGGGATGCCGCATTTGAAAAGGCTGCTCCTCAAATATATCTAGCACCTAATGTAGTAATGCTGAATTGTTTTACAAAAAAAAAAATAAAAAGTAGGAATACTTTTACCTTAAATATAAATAAATTATTATTTTTTTACATATATTTTATAAGAGAAAGGTCATCACAAGAAAAATAAGTGGGTGTTGATGTATTTCATAAAAAAATTATTTAAAAAAATAACAGTTATCAAATTAATTTTAATTAATTTTTACGTTAAAGATGAAGGATTGATAAAATTAATGTTAATAACTTAAATGTTTCTTTTCCTAATTTTAATAAATCTAATATTTTAAAATATAAATACGAGGGCTTTCCAAAAAGTTTATTATTTAAGTAGCTTTCTTTGTCAACATGCCTCCGGATTGTACCCGATTTTGCTAAAATTTGGCACATATTCATCAAATATGGTCTAGATAACTAGATCGAAAGGATTTTTCTAGAAAAGTACCAGATTTGGAGATATTAAGGTGGCTCATTTTTGAGGTTTTTTTAAATTCCAAACACATGATTAACATAAATCTAAATATCAGGACTTTTAAAAGATAAAAAGATATTTTTGCCAGATATCAAAAGAACATTAAATTTCACTCTTAGCCAAGGAAAAAAAATTACCAACAATTTAATTTCAATATGGAGTCCTACTAGATGCAATTTGTCAAATTTAAAAATGCTATCCCCAAAATACACCCCATTCGATTTTTTTATTTTTTTGTCAGTGAACTCATAACACACCCGCTATGGAACAGTGTCATAACACTAGGGTGACCATAAGTCCCGGATTTCCAGGGACATCAATATTTTCATCCGCTCACCCTAACTAAATAGGACATTTTTACGTATTTTTTTCCGTTCGCACGTTTTTGAGTAAAAACTACAATGCCTGTCCCCCGTTTTCCGGGGACAGATCTGGTCACCCTACATAACACAAAATGCTAGTTAGATGTAATATGCCAGGTATATAGATCGGTAGATCTCAGTAAGAACAGTAATAATACACTACACACCTTTTTCAAAATTTTGTGTTATGACACTGTTACATAACGGGTGCGATATAAAGTGGTGGAGTATGCCCATAAAATATTAGAAAAAGTATTTGACATTTGCAAAGGTTATAGCAAAAATTGTCCGATAGAGGTCAATACCGAAAATTTGTTTTGGCTTCTGAAACTATTTTTTTTATCAAATTAAATACTTTTATAAGTAATATTTATGTGCCAAAATGTTGAAACAATTAAACAAAGCTCTCTCTAACCCCCACCCCACAAAATAACCCCTCAAATGTATTAAATTGTGTCCAAGAATGTTTCCAAAATCTCTTAGGGGTAATCAGATCTCATCAAAATAATGCCACAAGTTCATATAATTTTTTTGGCCAAGGCCCCCCTACTCTGAGATATTTGCCCCCCAAGATGAAATAGAAAAATATTTTTTTTGATAACATTTTTACTTTTTAATATATTTTAACATTTTTTTCAGGGTCGTTTAAGAAAATTAATCCGCATCGAATGATTTTAACAGAAGTTTCGAAAGTTATCAGAAAAGTCAAGGACGGACTTCTGTTATGGTTTCAAACCCTTAAGTTTTTTAGGGTTTCAAATTTCGATCTAGTTATCTAGACCTATTTGATGAGAATGTATCAAATTTGAACAAAATCGGAGAGATGAAGGTCCGGAGCCGTGTTTATCTGACGAAGAAAGCTCCTTAAATATTTTTATTTAAAATAGCAGCAACACCCTACTGCAAATTAATAATTTAAAATCAAATTAAATATTACACTGGAGGTGACTGTAATTCTTGTCAAAAACAGTTTTATATTTTTGTTATCATTAAACTTGTTTTAGCAATCTAAAAAAGTCAGCTGACTTTATGACCAGAATTCTCTTACTTTTTTGGAAAATATATCTGAAATATTTATATCAATTTTTAAATTAAATGTATCTTTTTACAGTTATTATTTTCTATGGCATGTTTTGTAATAGTAAAGAATATAAATATCCTTGTAAAATCATAATTAGGTACAATTAAACATTAATAATTAATATCATAATTATTATGATATTACTGCAAAAAATAATTGAATTAATTTTATTATATCCATGACATTTCAAGTAAAAATTGTTTTATTACCAATTAAACACACCCCATACTTGGATTTACAATAAACTTAGGACATATGAGGGCTAGGCGATCGCATACTACCTTGGGGTGACGTCATATGGGGAGGAGGACCTTGAGGCATGAGCCCTAATGCCCCCATGGGGGGTCTAGCACCCAATAACGAAGCCAGCGGGTGGGCTCCAGGAGAAAAATATCCTTGTAATGCTGGATGAGGATACAGTGCGTGGGGATGACGGGATAAAGACGCCATTTTCAGTTTTTCTAGTTCTGCTTCTTGCAGTCGTTTGGCTTTCGCTCGGCGGTTTTGAAACCAAATTTTCACCTGTAACCAAAAAGTTTTATTTTAAAATTTGGCTGTAAAGGAAACAATGAGTAAATTTTACACACAGAGAAAAAATCTAATATTAAGGATTTGTAATACTCATTGTGAGTAGGTACAAAAATACTTAATATAAACATGATTAATTAATTTTAGAAAGAATAATTTATTTGGACTTTTAAATTTATTCAATTAATTAGTACTATTTTTCGTTATTTTTAGTATTTTAAATACTCAGTAATAATATCTACTTGCCATCTTTTCAAATCAAATCATATCAAATCATTTATTTCCTTTCTACAGAAATTACAAAGTTAATTTATAAATACAAATAATATTAATAAGATAAGCTTAAGGTGTTTTGCTTAACATGTTTTAAGTTTCTCAAATACAAAAAAAAAATAATCAAATCAGGCAACATTTGATTTTACTTATAGCTTGCAAATTTTCGTGCCACTTCATTTAAATATTGAATACTTGTAATAATATCTATGTTTGCATTACTTAATTTATACTACTACAGTGAAAGTGAATCTTCACTACCACTACTTTAAAAATATTCATTCCTTTATCCCGTGTAAGTTATATAACTTAAGAATTATATGACCCCTGAAAAGATCCCAGTCAACACAAATACATAGCAGGAACATAGCAGGTACATAACCACTGTTCTATGTGATGTTGCAGCCATGTAATTTTTATAGACCATGTATAGTCCTTGGACTTTAATAATTCCGCCTCAAGTTATGTATCAGTTACATAACATGCTACATATCAGATACATACTAGGTACATAAGAATGAAAGTAGGCGTTTCCGAATTTTACTTGCTATGGAGTGCATCATAGATTTAGACATGGTGAAAATTTATAAGTCTTATTTTAGATTTTAAGCTTTCACGGCCATTAAGATATAAAGAACTTTCACTTTCGGGTTTAGACCGTGTTAATGGATTTTCACTTTCCGACGTTTCGTCTCTTACTACTAGAGACATCTTCAGGGTTTAATCTGAAACTGATTAAACCCTGAAGATGTCTCTAGTAGTAAGAGACGAAACGTCGGAAAGTGAAAATCCATTAACACGGTCTAAACCCGAAAGTGAAAGTTCTTTATATTTATAAGTCTTTTTGATAAACCTAATAATTAAAGTACATAAATATCTTTATATGTAGCATCCATCAGGTAAAATTCTTATGCGATATGCATTTTTACTGTAAAAGCAAACTTTCTACCAGGCTTAAAAATCATGCGCCACATAAAAAGCCAATGTTTAGAGAAAAAAAGGGAAAAAATCATCATTTCAAAAAATATATATATTTTAATTTTTTGTCTAAAATTATATAAAATCAGTTAAGTTGAGTCTAAAAATACATGCGTTTCTACTACTTAAGGGTAAAACTTTTATTATTAACAACAATTTTAAGAATATTAGTGATTCTAACCTATAAAATATAAAATAATATAGACGCTATATTTAGTATTGTATTCATAACTTTTTATGTATCATGTATGTAACATATGTTGTCATACCATATGTATGATACATAACATGCAATATTGCATGTTATGTATCGTACATATGTATGTTACATCTTATGTAATATGGCACATGTAACGTAAAAAATCTTTCTGTTATAGGGAATGTTATGTAGCATACATATGTATGTTATGTCTCATGTAATATGGCACATGTTACCTAAAAAATCTTTCTTTAACATGTTGCATCCATATATCGTCATCTAAAGGCTCTAACGGTCTAACTCCAAAACGTCATATTTTTCAGGAGACGTAAAAAACGATTTAAAACTTAATTATAGCAATTTAGAACTTTAAAACTAGCTTGTTCACAGGTAAAAATGTTTGAAATGTGTTAATGTATTTAAAACTTTTCATTGTTATCTATTTTATATAAATTATTTGAAAATTAAATTTTAACCACAGAATCTAAATTCACTAATGGTCTAACTCCAAGGGAAGATAAAAGAGGATACCTATCGTATTATATCGCGTAATATTATTACAAAAAATTTATATTTTTATATTTAATATATAATATTACTACTAGGTAGGCATAATATATATATATATACATTATTAATGGCAATAATTATAATTATCATCAAACAGTAAATTAACAAATATTTGAAACGGGATCCCCTGTTGTCGAGAAATAGTTTGACATTAGTGACAGTTCTCATTTAATTGTTTTCTCACAATCATATGATGGAGTTAGACACTTAGCGACTTAAAATATTTACATTTTTGCATTTTTTGAGGCTGATATTGGTTTAATGCAACTTTTTTTTTTTTAAGTATGTTGGTAATCAGATAATGAAGCAAATTTCATAAAAATCTCATTTTTGAAAAATTTGAAGTTAGACAACTAGAACCTTTAGTGGTCGATATGTGCGGACTGGGAAGGGGTTTGATGCCTATAAAACTTTTTTAATTAACAAAATTTGATCAATTTGACATCAAACTTTAGCTTTTAGTATTGCCAAAAAGAGTAAAGTAAAGCATTAAAAAGCCTATCTAAACCGTATTAACAGAAAATTACTTAAATACACTTAAGAATTTGAATTTGGACTTTAGGACTTTTTATACTTGAAATTTATATTAAAACAAGGGAAAATTAAAAGATATAGTGAACATAAATTGTATTTTTAAGATATAATCCATCTAATATCTATAAAAAAATAATATGAATACTGTACTCATGTAACATTAGTATTAGTCGTAACGTGTTAATTAGCCGGTATATTTTTTCTTTTACAAGTAATAACCATACAGAATTTAGAAGCCCAATGAAAAGTTAAAAAAGGTTTAAAATAAAGATAATACAATTTAAAAATTAGAAAAATTATATTAACTCATACTATTCTACTTTCAAAACATGGAAGAGTGACCATAAATGTGTAACACGTAATTTCTATAATAAAATAATTGGGCTAAATAAACGAGTTATAGGCTATTTATCAGACGAATATTACTTAATTTAAATGCTGTTTTTTTTTTCACTTGCCCGCAGAGTCTGCCAGCTCGCTTAACGGATTTCAAATAAACATGCTAATTACGACAGAGGTAATTAATGTTTGCGTACTTACAGCCAATATACGATTTGTTTTCTGATAATTTTTAGTTTGCCTGACATTTAAGCAGTAACTTTTTATGTAATTACACCATAATACAAAATTGAATACATTATATCGCCGGCTTACAAGTAAAAGGCACTAAGTCACTTTTTTGCAAAATTGGGATTTTAATAGCACTGTAGTTAATTTTTGATGATCTATGTATAGTTAAACCGAACTAACTTCTAGGTGAACTGCCAAGGGAGTTACCCCCTATACAAAACGCACCAATTTGATTTTGATTCAAATTTTATCTGGCAATAGGCACTAAGTCACTTAGTGCACTTAGTGCATTTTACTTGTAGATTATTTCAAATGTTTCTGCACTAAACGACTTTCTAAAAAGAGTTAATTTATTAAACTATGATTGCTTGAATCATTTATATGATACAATAACGCATTATTTATTGTACTGACAAACGCATTCAAGTTTTAACTGATAGATTATTTTAATTTTGCTCTTAAATCCTTGGTTACTACATAAATAACAAGAATATAAGAAAAAAACTAAAGTTCACGGCAAGTTCGGAAAACAGCCCTTAGAATTGCACCGTGAAGTGTTTTATAATTAATAATGATTCATTATAATTATTGACTTTAGGAGATGCTTCTTTGCCGGCACAGCCGATGGCCTCTGAAAACTGTCTTAGTTCTGGCATAGTAAGCAGTTTCATATAATTAATACTAATTAATTTTATTAAAGTCCAAAATGGAAACTTTCTTTAAACAATCAAAAAGTCCTAACCCTTCTTTTAAAAATCTAGTTTTTGAAAAGGTATGTAAACATCTTGTTTTCTACTTTATAGTTATACGTTTATATTAATAGAAGGGTTTTAATTTTAAATAGTTGTTTTTTATATTATTTTATTGACTTAGTGCTCTTTACTTGTAAGCCGACGTCGTGGGCCTACAAGTAAAAGGCACTAAGTCCATGTCTTTTTTCAAATTTAGTTGAATTAAACTACTTCAATTTTTCTTTATTTAACTGCAAATGGGACATTATTATGTCCAAACATGTCATTGCAATTTGCGGTAGTTTTTTTCCAAAAACAATTATTATAAAAATTAAAAAACAAAAATGAAAGTTAAATTTGTCAATATCTCAAAACCATGTTTTTGGACTTATTGCTCTTTACTTGTAAGCCGACGATATTCTCATTCACAGACATGATAATGTACGTATATGCACATGTACGTGCGTTTAAAAGTATGGTTTTACTTAAGCTGCTAAGTTTGAAATGCGTATTGTTGAATAAATATTTGCTTAAAACTATTATTACTATATAATAATTCACCAAAACATAAAATAACGTAGAGGAAATAGCTTTAATAAAAAGATCATATAATTTCAGTATAGTACCGTCAGATGGGTTGACTTCAGACGGTGTGGGTGACTTCGGACACTTTTTCGCAAAACTCGCTAAACCAAAGCACATGTGCAAAAGTTGTTAGGTAGTAAAGATTACCAGAAAACTAGTGCTGTGACGCTAGTAAAGTAATAATGGGAGCAATTCTCCTCCAAATGGGGAGTCGCAAATTTAAATTAGGTCTGTTCGTTGGTGTTGCACTTTCTTGTACTTTACAGTCGAACAAATTCTTTGTCATGTTTAAAAATTAGGGCACAAATAAAAAGTACTTATTTGGTTGGACGAAAGTCGTCAGTGCAACAAAGAAGTGCTGAAGTTGCAGGTATGGTAAAACTGAACATGTGTAGAAGACGTTCCATGCCTATTTTAAAATAGAACAAACCCCTAATTTTAACAAATGAGTTAAAACCATTTATTAATTTATTCAATTTATCTTTTATTTTGCACGACCAATTTAGAGAATTATAGTTTTGATATTTTGGAGATGCTTTGTATATATACGTATTCCCAGCAAAACTTTACCGACGGGGTTGATGGCCCAGTGATGGCCCGTCGGTAATGTTTTGCTGGGTTAAGTCAGATATAAATCACTTAATATTTTTGATACTATACTTAGGCATCTGATGATGAAAGCTGTTTTTCTTTTAGTGGACTTACGTACCCATAATCACATAAAAATATAGCATAAGCTTTGTAGAACTGTGTAGTAAGTTATTACTATGTATTAAAAAAAAATATTTCTCTATCTTAAGCAATTAGTGAGTATTAAAAAATGTAAAATAAATATTAATTGAATATATAATTTTATGAACAATAAATAGAAGCACCTTTCGATAATAATTAAATTGAAATTAATCAACTTTTATATGGGTAATATAAAACAGAATGTCGTCAGCATAATTATGCATTTTAATCATAAAAGTTGATTTGTTTAACCTTATCATAATTTATTATTTAAATCAGTCATAAGCTTAAATTTATGACAGTACCTCTTATTTCTTTTTTTACGGCTTGTTTTACTAAACATCACACCTATTAACTTATTTTATAAATTACTAATAATTGAGGGGAAATCTTAGAAATTAATTTTTAATCCTTTACACTGAACCAAAAATTAACGTGATCAATAAAGGTGCCTTTCACGGAGCAATTTGTACGCAAGTTTGGTGCTATGCAAGTTTGCTTCCAGATATAGCATGACAATTGCACATTTATTTGCCTTTTCACGGAGCAAGTTGCACGCAAGTTTGACGTTATATATTGCAAGTTAAACAGTGATAATTTTGACGTGTCTCTACGTTTGTTGACAAAAACATTCCCTAGCATTTGATTTTTTAAGGAAGTTTTTTAGTTAGATAGACCGGCCTATTATTAATAATAATAATAATTAAAATGTGCAGTTGCTAATATATTAGTAAAAAGAAATCGATTTGGTAACTTTTTTCCAGGTTGATACCACGAAAATAACTATAAATATTGAGTGAATATCGTCAAAAAATTGAACTTGTTCTAATAATTTGATGGCTCGAAATTAGCATTAAAGTTGCCTGAAGGCATGCGCAGTGACTGAATCATTCTTGCAACAAAATTGCATAACACCAAACTTGCGTACAAATTGCTTCGTGAAAAGCCGCCTTAAAAATGAATGTCATATCAATAAAATTACATTGATTTTGCACTGATGTACGTTTTTAATTGTGACAATAAAATTTTTATTATATCAATGCTTAAAATTGGTTGTCTTAATATAAAATTTCTTTAATAAAAAAATTCATTGTTACAATGAATTTATGCATAAAGGCAGGGAATTTTAAGCATTGATACAATAAAGTGTTCATCGGTGCAAAATTATTTTCAGTGAACTGAAAAAAACTGGTTGGGCAGTAATTAAATACAGAACAACGATTTTTTCTGGTAAAGGCAACAACTTGTTGTCTTTAACGAAAAAAAAAAATAGTTTCCAACAAAATAAACTCCTGTGCTTACCAGATATTATAATTTTTTTCGTTTTTGGTATGCACAACAAGTTGTGTTTTTGCCCTTATAGGGGCAATGGTATACCAAGATGTCTGGTTGCAGCAACAAGAAAAATAGTTATTTCGTATTTAACTACTGATCTAGTTGTGTTGTCCCAACATGCATTACACGGCGGACTTGGATCAAATTTAAAATAAAAGTCCTTGCACCGATGGTATTTTTTTATAAATATCTTTTACGATGTCTCATGAGTATTTATTGTCAATATGAAAATAATCGGTAGAGGGATTCGTGCGATAAATCGAATTTCATTTGTTTTCATTTTTTTTTTAGTGTATGTTAAAGTTTATTACGGATATCTAAAGAGTTTATTTTTTTAAGAAATTTTGTAGAATATCTTTTATTTTCTTTTGTTCCTAAATTATTTAAAATCAAAATTGATAAAACTCATTTTTTAATCAAGTAACCTGTTGTGATATTCTTATTTTTAAATAATTTACAATTAGCTTAACGATATCTACAAATGTTATGTTAGAAAATTCCCACAAAACGGCTCTAAGCGCCAGAACCGAGCCAGAACACAATATCTATAGAACAAAATTAAGTTGGCGTTGGTACTAAGTTAGAGCCATTTTGTGGTAATTTTCTAACATAAAATTTGTAGATAGCGTTAAGCTAATTTTAAATTATTTTAAGATTTTGAAATATCTCAACAGGTTACTTGATAAAAAATGAGTTTTGTCAATTTTGATTTTAAATAATTTAGAAACAAAAGAAAATAAAAACGAAGATATTCTACAAACTTTCTTAAACAAATAAACTCTTTCGATATTCCTAATAAAAATTATACATACATTGAAAAAAATATAAATAAAAATTAAATTTTATTTTAAAGTTGATTCAAGCCCGCCGTGATTAATTTTCTCAGTATTTTGTATAATATACAAAATATTACGTACTACGTATTACGTCGGTACTCTTCCTGCAGAACCAAGTAATTTACCCATCTAACTTAACAAACCGACTTATCTAGTGCTCTAATCTCATTGTAATTCGGAAGTCAGTATCTTACCTGAGTTTCTGTAAGTCGTAAGGAACTTGAGAATTCTGCTCTTTCTGCTATACTTAGATACTGTTTGTCCCTAAATTTCTTCTCTAAAGCTAATAATTGTTGTGTTGTAAACGGGGTTCTAGGTTTTCGGTTAGGTTTATGTTTTCTTAAATTGCACTTTAATTTTGGAGGGTCACCATTTGCATCCACTGAAAAGAAAAGAAAATTGTTAAATCAAAAGGGGTTACAAAATTTGTATTTAATACAACATTTTTATAATTATTTTTATAATTATTATTATGAGAAACTTAAGTCTATAAAATGACCTTTATTTTACAATCCGACAAAAGAAACTCCAAGAAGTTTTTAATTAAAATTATTTAAGGGATTTTTAAACGTTCTCTAGAGAGCTCTGTTAGTTCAAAACTTTCAGAAAAAATAGTGCATTTTATTTAATTTAAATCTTTATGCAACAAAAATGTTTTTATTTTTTTATATACATACATATTTTTAGTTAAAAAAAAAATAACCCTGGGGTGAAAATGGGGTACTAATATTTGGGGCAGAATGGGGTACCCCGTTAAACCCCATATTTCGGTCCCGAAAAATAAAATTGATATTGATTTTGTTATTGCATATATGCTTACACACATACAGCCTGTTCCAGAACTTGCGTACCGAAATTTAAGAGGTGATTCTACATCCAAAAATATGAAAAAAAGTTTCTATAAAGGTTGGTCCGGAAATGAGCCCTAAGGGAGCTACGGCCCTTCGAAGACGACGTATTGAATGGGGAACAAAAAAAAGCACCAATAAAATTTTAATGCTGCAGGGTGATTCTTCATTTAAAACTGAGCAAAAAAGTATTATACATCAAAACACCTAAATTTAATATTAAAGGAGTAATAGCCTTTTAAAAAGTAACGTTTTTGGTGGTACAAAATGTTACTTCCTCTTAATTGCATTTTTTTTTGATAACGGTTGCTCCTACAGTGTTACACTACATGATATTTTATATGTATTTTTACTCTAGAAATCTATATTTTTTAAAACAAATCCAAAAAACATACACATAGAAAAGTTTGGGGCAAAAATGTTTTAAGCCTCATATATTTTGTCCGTCTGGGCACGCCTCTGGATAAATTAAAAAAATAAATTAACATAAATTTATTGCCCTTATTAATACTAGTATACATGCAAAAGCTCGCCGCTCTAGCTTAAACGGTACCCGAGTTATTAATTAAAAACCTTATTTTTATTACAATTTTAAAGGGCCCTAGATCCCTTAGGGCTCATTTCCGGACCAACCTTTATAGGAACTTTTTTTATATTTTTGGATCTAGAATCACCTCTTAAATTTTGGCATGCCAGTTATGGATCACCCTGTAGATACAAAATAAAAACTACCATTTGGCTATTTGTTTTTCTTTTGAACTTTTTTTTTGTTGTCCCAAATAACACATTAGTCGGCGAATTTCCAGTACTTGCATAGGCGCCGCGTCGACTCCAGCGTTGAGGCGAGGTTTTAAATATTTACATTTTTATTTCTTTTTATCTTTATTTTTTTTAATAATTCCATTTAAACGAGTAAGGTGGGTAAAAAGTTATCGACAAATAAAAATTTTCGTATTCTTAAAGGATAAAAATCGAATGTTGTTTTTTCTTTCCCTCATAATTTGGCAAAATTATTCCGTAAGCCTATGTTTCTGTGTTTATTTTCAACGTTGATGAGTCATAACTGAGTTTACGCCGAATACTGCAACTGCTACACAGTAGCTATAATGTTGCGAAAGAGCGGCAAGAGATACTTTATTACTGGGGTATGGGGTATCATATATCAACATTTATGAATAAAATTAATAAACCCTGTTCCGTCCGGTGGATGAGGAGAAATGGGGCAAAGTGTATTTTTATATAAAATCATAAAAATATTTAACAGTAATTTATTCTAATATATTTTAAATCAATCTAAGTATTATATAAGTAAAACTTTCTATGGTTTATTTAACTAATACACAGTTATAAAACAAAAGATAAAACTTTAGAGGAAGTCATGATTTTTTACCTCCAACCTTAAGTACCCCGTTGCACCCCACCTTCCCCTAAATTTGTTGGGAAGGGATAGAACATAATTTTATCAACTTTTCGTTAAAAAATTACACTGGTCGACAAATCTGAAGATTTCTCTAACTGAGATTATAGACATAGGTTTATACTAATTTTGAATCCAAATCCGAAGGCCGTTTGTCTCCATCACCCTCAGATTTTTTTATATCATAAAAAAAGTTAAAATTAGGAAAATCGATTTTGTGTAATTACAAGAAAATGCTTTGACTTATCACATTAAAATTAAGTACGGTTAATAGTGGTGATATAAGTTATTTATTCCCCTACTTACCCAAAAATATAATTGTGTGTAGGTCAGAGGCGTGCGTTCTAAAGTGTTTCTGTAATATATTTCTCCAACAAAATTTATGTTTAAGAATTTTACAATTTCGATAAAAAATTATTATTTATTGTTTAATTTTACGTAAAAAACATGTTGGACCTTTTGATCAAAGGTCAATAGTTTTCGAGAAAAATAGGTTTAAACATATCTCTGCAAGTTATTTATTTATTTTTATTTTTATTTTAATAAACCTAGACCTATAGGAGAAAGTATTATCTTGTTGGCAGCAGTTTTTTTCTTAGTGGAACTTGCAAGTATTTTCTTGTAATTACACAAAATCAATTTTCCTAATTTTAACTTTTTTATTATATCAAAAAATTTGAGGGTGATGGATACAAACGGCCTTCGGATTTGGATTCAGGGACCCAAAATTAGTATAAACCTATTTCTGGAATCTCAGTAAGAGAAATCTTCAGATTTGTCGAACAGTGTTATCTACCAACTTCTTTACGATTAAGGAATTAATAAACTTTTTTTCTCAAAAATACAAGTGATGAAAAATAAAGAGCTTATCAGCTCATATTTTGCTAACTTTTGATGCAGAATTAGCAACAACTATAATAATATAGGGTAGAAAGGATATTTGGTCTGCAGAGAAAAGTACTAAGAGTTATTACTGGGTTGGGGTATCAAGATGATGTTCGGCACAAGTTTATAGAACTAAATATCATGACTGTCCCCTCTCTCTACATATACATTACTTTACTTTATGTAAAACAAAATCCCGAAAAGTACACTCTGCAAACTAATATTGACGACTGCAACACCAGAAGTAACAACATTAGACTTCCTATGCTCCGACTAGAAAGCAGCAGGTTTGGTTCAAATTTATTTGGTCCAAAATTTGCCTGTTGCCGTCAAAAACCTACCTCTAAATGCGTTTAAAGGAAAGTTAAAAAGTTACCTTTTGCAGAAGGCTTTTGAAAGTGGGGAAGAATTTTTAAATAGTAATTTAAGCGATCTCGTTTAATGTTTATTTTTATATTATTGTAATGTCCCTTATTTATTTTTAATTTATAATATTTTGACGAATGTAAACCCTGTAAAATAAATGAAATGAAAAAATGAAAATATAGTACAATATAAAATTATTAGTATGATATAAAATTGTTAATAATAAAAATAATAATAATAATAATTTATTATTCTCTCGAGTTTAAACTATAATTTTTTTTATTTTTATATTAGTTATATTGAATATTCAAATTTATTATTTTAAACATTAATTCCTGTAATAATATTTTAACCCTTCGTTAGGCGCGCTTGTTTTAGTTACGAGATTGGTCGCGTGGTCTACACTTGTAGACCATTTTATTTTTTGTTTAAAAAAAAAACACATTTATATTTTTAAAAACCAAATATCTTATGTTATTTATTTGGTTTTATTTAAAAGTTATTTACATAGTTTTTTCAAATTATTATTGTTTTAGTAAGTGTTAAGGGTAAAAGAAAAATGATATACAATTCTAACATATATTTTACATCTGTACGGTAATTTGTAAAAAAAATAAAAATAACTTAACAAACTTTCTGAAACTAAAACATTTGTTTTTTTTAACATGTACGATTATAAAAAAATAAAAAACACCTAAATTAAAAGAAAAAAATATTATAAAATTTGACTCGAAATCATGCAATATTTTAGTAACTCATGCGCCTTGTACATGTGCTCTTTGCAATCGTAGTTATGATATTTTGAGCATTTTTTTTTTATTTATTTTCCCTTCTTAGGCACATTTAGTGTCCAAAGTAATTTTTAGTTTTATAGAACAGAAAATTACCTTATTTATCAAAAACATTACGTATGAGCTCTTTCATACCCAAAAAGACTCGTGCCAGTGTCTTCCTATAAACCGCTATTTTTTTTGGTGGTAAAGACATATTGTATCTTTAATTTATCTTTAAACTAATAAACTAACTTTGAAAAACAATATTCACAAAAACAAACCATAAAAACTTACACAAAATAAAAAAATGCAAGAATAAAAAAGGTAACGTGGTTAGTCGCGCGGTCTACAATTGTAGACCAGGCAGGTTTCAATATGAATAAAAACAATATTATAACCATTCAAAGTGTGAATTATTACTGATCTAATAGATTGATGCATAATGCACAGTTACTCGAAGGGGCGCAAGCGTAAACACTTCGTGTAAAAAGTTACCTAGCTCAAAAAAAGCATGGTCTACAATCGTAGACCGCGCGCCTAACGAAGGGTTTAGCATTTCCATTTAATTAAAAACCATAAAAAAAAGCACTATTAAAATTTGTTATTTATTGTTATAGGTACGTTATTTTTATTCAAATGTACTATCTCTTACGGTCGTAAATCAGTAAATATTTTAAACTTTGTGAATAGGTTATATCAGACTGATACCGTAGGTGTTACTGTCATTAGACATGCTAATACAGCCTTCCACATAATTACAAATTTTGGTAGAGACAATGCAATGCAAACACACACACAAACATGTACTGTATGTGTATGTAATGATTACTCATAGAGTTTTTATAATAGATAATTACACACAGACATTAAAGGAAAATCAGTCAAATAATTGTTTTCAGATTGAAAATTAAGTCCTAAATTTTACAATTTATGTACATATACAGGGTGTTCAACGAAGACGACTGGGTCGATATATAGTAAAGTATCCACTTTATTGCTTTTTGTTTCTTTATTAATGAAAAATAATAATGAGCCGTTTAAGTATAACGCAACGCACTTTTTGGTTAATTTTGACCCCCACCGACAGCGTAAAATTTTCGGTTTTTAACAGCTTTATCATAAAATTTTGCCACTATGTGTACGGTTTTGAAACAGATTAAGGTTCAGGGAGGTCTTTTATTGTCAAATTTGTTTAAACCGCTAAAAAAACAACTTGAGAAAAACAGTTTGGTTGAGGGTATCAGACAATTTTATATTTCTTTTAACATGTGTAAAGTTAAACCTCCCCAGACTCTCCACCACTGCAAATAAAAAAAAGTATATAATTTTTTTAAAAAGCATATGGATGTAATAGTATTACATATATAAATTTTTGGCTGTATCTGTATTATTTATATAAAATTTTTAATGATATATATCGAAAAAACATGAAAAAAGTGCCATATTTGGAATTTGAGGCCCTGTGAAAAATTAACCAGGGTAGATATTTAAAATCTGCAAGTAATGGCATAAATCATTTTCATTTAGCTATATTTCCATAAAAAAAATTCAGAAATCTTGAGGATTTGTTTTTTTACTTCGAATGCATACAAAAAAAACCATTGTGAGCTATATCTCAAGATTTTAAGGGTCAAGAATTGTTTTCAGCGCCCAAAAATACCTAGAAAAAATATACTGGTTTCTGAAAAACTAACGTTTTTTTTTTGTGGTCCTGTGTTATTAATAATAATAATAATAATAATAATAATAATAATAATAATAATAATAATAATAATAAACATAAAACAAGAACAAAAGTTACAAGATTTATTTTTTAACTATTGGCCAATTGGGCGAGGTTTAGTTAAACCGAAAGCATTAAAAGTCTTTAGGGCTTTTTCTTACTTTAGATTTTTATCGGCTTCACAGGAGGGTTTACAGTACTTGCTTTAATTATAATTAATTATAGTTATTATAGCATGATTGACAACGTGTACTGTAATGAAAAGGTGTAATTTTTTAGTATTTAACATATTTATGAAAATATCATACCCATATTACGCTGTAATTTTAAATACAAATTTTTATATAAGAAGCAAATTTTAAATATATTTTGAAATATATAGGGGTAGATAGATATTTTAATTTGCTTTATAGAAATATAGAAAAGAGAAAAAGTATCTTTATATACCTATTGAAAAACATTAACTTATCATTTTAAATTTATAAACTTGATAACTTTTCATAAATAAACAAATACAAAATAAAAGTGGGAATAGGAATTTACCGGTCATATGTCCATCGGTACAAATAACTAAATATTGCGTGCTTTTAACTAAAACGTCGAGAGACATAAAGAAAAAATGACGTCTACCAGTGTATCTACAATATGTTTAGAAGGCTTTAAGCTTGCAGATGTATTTTTATATTATCTGGATCAGATGTATTTTTTTATTATCTTGAACAAGTTCCTTTTTAAGCTAAATCGGTTGAAGGTTGAAGGTTGGTTAAATATAACATAACTTTTTATTATTCCCAATGAAAAAAATAAATAAATAAATAAAAACCTTTCATACAATAAATACTTACACAAAAAAAAATGATTATGATTTTTTCCACGAAAACTCAATTTTTTAAGGCGGTATAGAAAATAATATCATAAAAAATATTAATTTTATTAATCAGATTCATTTTATTTTATTTTTTGTCTATTTTGCGACTCTTATAAGGTCATAGTCACTGTACTTTTTTTCTTTTGGGTTGGCAACAGACAAAAGCCCATCACTTGACGTTTCCCGTGCAAATGTCAACGTCGTTTTAAAGTTTAATTTTCTACAAAATTTTGTGTTTAGGTTATTTTTTACCATGTTAAAATTGTGGCTTAGTTACTTGCAGTGAAAAAGAGAAGACATGACTATAAAATATATAAAAATATCATTTGTTACTAGAATTTTAAACAATGCGAAAACTGTAATGCCAACTCGAAACAAAAAACCCTAAATCAGTCATCAATTTATATGTAAGTTTTTTAAAATTTTAGAGAAAAATAGAAAAAATTATATAAAGCACTCGTTTCATAACAAGTTTTTAGCGCAATAGTACTTTAGAAAACTCGACGCAAGCTGCTCGTTTTCTAAACTTGTACTCGTGCGCTAAAAACGTATGTTATGAAACTACTACTTTAATATACTATTATGAGAAACTTAAGCTCATTTGTATTTATAATTTTTTCGGAGAATGCAACTGACAAATCAACTGAAATTAATGGTTTCGGCAAAAATCTTATAAAACTCAAAAATAAGCAAAAAAGAAATTTAATTTTTTTCATGAATACAATAAAATAGACTGTAAGATCAAATAATTAAATATTCATTTTGTTTAAATAATTACGAAGCATTTATTCGACCGACCACATAAAACAGGAAAATACATTTTTGGAAAAAGTAAATTAAATTTTTTAAATATACCTCAATAAAACAGGGCCACAAAAAATAAGTGTAATCTACGAGACATGTCCGAATATGATAGAATAATTCTACCAGAATTATTCATTCGCCTTTCGTTTTTTTTTTAATGTAAAAAACTGGCTTAAAACCCCTGTTTGACTACATTGCAGTGTGTAGCTGATGTGATCTTAATCAATTGCCACACTGGCCCCACAACCCAAAATCGAAATTTTAAGAATTTTGAGGAAATTTCGATTTTTATAAAAAACCAAATGGTTGAGTCTGACACCCAAAATACATAGAAATATTAAAGCCACCTACTTTACATTTTTTTGTGGGCCTTTGTAATCAAAAGACATTTATCAAAATGTCCTAACTTTTTAGGCTTTTTAATAAGGTTCGTATAAACGTATTAATTAATCCCCAAATTATCAGGATTACAAACGAAAATACCGATCTCGGGATCAGAATAACTTAATATGTACACCGTAAAAAAGCAACTGGTTCCCATAGACTAATTTGTAAAATTTTCCATAGAAGCAATAGGTAAGACATTATGAAGAGACATAGAATTTTCTGTACAATTACATAGTTCGTAATTGAGAATAGTTGTAAATCTATGTAATTTTAAATAATTTTTTTTATTTATCGTTTAAGTGCATGGTCACTGTCCGTTTATTTAAAATATTTTATGTTAACACTACGCTACTGTTAAAGCGTCATGTGCAGCCAAGAGCGTGAACTTAGTTTATAAGTTGTGACAGTTCATGTAATTAGTATTTTTTCGAATCTCTTGGGCAGGATATTGCAGTATGAGGGCAATTAGCTTGTTATGAAGCGTTTGTTTAGCACATTTATTAGTGTTTTGGTCTGCACACATATAAATATAAATAGCAACATTGTATGCAAGAGAAATTGCTGGTTGAGAATTATGACGTTCTATGTATATTTAGACTATATTATTTAATAAAATTGATTGTTTTTATTTCTTTCTTCAAGCGTACTAAAATTTTCATATTTTATAACTGAACACACTAGCTAGAAGTAATATATTTTTTTACAGTAAAAAAATGAGTTCATTGTTGTACGCCGTAAAAAAAGTTAGTTAGCAAAACCACCACTGGCGGCAGCACTCTTTGACTTTGATGACAGCCATACTTCAAACTTGTTTGTTTATTTTGTAAACAGGTGGTTTACTCGAGATTCTGTGCAAAAACCTTGTGTGAAATTGATTAAAAATGATTGTAGAAGAATATATGGTTTATACACCTACATATCTCTCCGAAATTGCAAATGCTACATTAGACAAGTTACCATCGAAATCGCGAAAAGTGTAGGATTTAGCCTACAAAAAAAAATTAAAATGAGGTAAGGAAGGTTTAATTTTATTTCGAAAGGGTTTTATTGGCATATTTTAATAAAAAAAACATACTTTATTACTGAATAAATTAAATTCAAAAATTAATATTTAAAAAAAATATATAGGATGCTTCAAGAAAAAAATAGTATGTTTCACTCAGAGGAAAAGTGCTTTTTTTACTCGTCTGTAGTTTCTGGACTCCGCTTCGCTTCGTCCGTGAATTTTACAGACTAGTAAAAAAAAGCTTCACTTTTCTTCTTAGTAAAACAATATACTATTATCTTCTAGTGGGAGTAAACATAATAATAATAAACAATTGATTTCTGTCACTTTAGATGTTTAAGTTCTTTGTGAAATTTGTACTAGTTAAAACCAAGAAAATAGCTTTAAATAACTTTCTATTTATTAAATATAATGAATTATAATTATAACCAAACAATAAAATTAATAATTAGCTAAATATTATGAAAAAAAAAAAATAAATTTTAAAAACTAAATTTTCAAACGTCAGTTCAAAGTATTCATCTGAGCAAATATCATTAATTTTTATGAAAATTTCAAGAAATATCATTTCTGTTAATAATGTATTTTATTATTTGAATACAAATAGTTAAATAGTGCTAGTAGTGAAAAAACTAATATATAAACCACGGTAGAGAAGACTATTATAGCCTCGCACTCTTAAATCCCTTGCTGCTACGCTCGGCTATAAAAAATTACTTCTCTACCTTGGTATATGATTACTATTATTTATTTATTTAATATCTGTGTCAGATGGACGGAAGAAACTTCTTCTAAACATATTAAAAAACAAATAGATTTTTTTTGTGGCAAAAATGTTTGATTTTTTTTGTTTTTTTTTTTTTAATTTTTGAATCTGCTTACCTATATATAAAAAAAGGAACCCTTAATACCCCTATATGTTATTTTAACGATCAAAACACCAGTAACTCACCCTTTTAAACACATTAACCCCTCAATATCCCCTTAGTGTCCTATATTATCCAGGTAAACCCTTTAGGTGTTAACTTAACCCAAATATATAAAATCGGTTAGTTATTAATACAGTAACGGATTTTTAGTGTACAGATAAAACGACAGGTCTACTACACTGCAGGTATGTAGGTCCTACAGACCGAAAGACGGAAATGTTTTTATAATGTTTTTGACATTTGTCCTATTTTTAAATAGCCTTAAAAGCATTTTTTAAATTTCGATCACAGTACTTTCCCTTTAGAAGAAAAACATTTTTATAAAGAATTTTAAACTTCAATCAAAATTATAAAAACGTTATTTGTATATTTCATCACTCTTATCTTATTCAATTATTTATTGTATTGGGTGATTTTGGTAGACATTTTTATATCAATTTTGTCAGTTTGACTTTGGACTGACCCGGATATCCTTTTATGGACTTTGATCATATCGGTACCCCAGTTCTAAACTGTTGTTTCACGAAACTAGGGCAAAACCAACAAGCGACTAAAGCATACCCCGTCCTTACTACCGTGACTCCCAATGCTCTGGTGACTTAATGCCTTATTAAATTCACCTAGTTTAGAACTGAGGTAGAAATATCTTAAAAAAAACTAATGTACATACAAATAACTATTTCAAAAATTACACTTACAAATATTGTAATATGTTTAATTAATTATACAGTTAAGTTAAATAGTAATTAGGTATAAATAAGTGTAAGCAATTACATTTTACTAATTTATTTTTAATTAAAATTGCTTTTGGATCCTACGTCAACATACAGTGCCGTCCAAAAGTCGCCTCCTCTTAAATTTTAAACGAGTTGATATATCGACTTCAAATCTGGAACACGTAAATAAGATCTCAAACTATCTTTTTGCATTTTTTTTTATATTTTCAACTTTTAAAATGTGGGTGAGGGCAACTTTTTTAAATTAAATATCAAAATCTCTATTTAGGCATAAGTACATTTTTTACATTTTTTTTTTTTTTTTGGTTTTAAAATGGGTTTGAAAATATTAATTTTCGTCAACATTTCTTTAAATAAATAATAATAAAAATAAATAAAACAAGTAATTTCATAATACAAAAACGTAAACTATTTTTTAGCAAAAAATCTGAAAAATAAAAAATAAAAAAAAATTAAAAACTTACTAGTATATGGTGAGATAATAATTTTTATGTCCCTAATAATGAATGAGACGAGCCCCTTTTTATTAAAAAAAAAATGCACTATAATAGACTACCCTTATTTTAAGAGCTGAAAATATCAAATAAATACAAAAATATAGTTTAGGTTTACTTATTCACGAGTTCCAAATTTAAAGCCGATTTCTCAACTTGTTGAAAAGTTAAGACATACAGGGTTAATTTTTAAATATTATCTAAAGCACATTTTTCTATTTTTTGACTCATAATCACACGCATTTTGCATGTTCTTATAGGCCTATAAGAGGTTAGTACTTTTTTTTCTTTTGGGTTGGCAAGACAGGATAAAATAATATGGCTTGGCGTTTGCCGTGCAAATGTATACACTGCTTTTTAGTTTAGTTTTCTACGAAATTGTGTTTTAAGTTAATTTTTACCGTGTTAAAATTGTGACTTGGTTACTTGCAGTGAAAAAGAGAAGAGCTGACTATAAAAGATATCAAAATATCATTTGTTCTATGAATTTCAAACGTTGCGAAAATTGTAATGCCAGCCCAAAAAAAATGCCGGTCATTAATTTAAATGTAAGTTAATAAAAATGTTAAAAAAATATTTTTAAAATATATTTTAATTTACACATCTTTGACAGTGACGAAATTTGTGACTAATAAATTTAATTAAATTGTATTAAGTATTAATATATGTTATTTATTCTGGCCAAAACATATTTTATTTGATTCTGGGTAAAAACAATATAATTTAAATGTACAAAATGGGCATGACCTTTTTTTCGTTATGTCTCTAAGGACTTAATTAAAAATCATTATTTTTTAATAACTTTTCTTTATGATGCTGCATATAATGTTTATTTTATTATTATTAATTTTTATTAAGCATAACTGTTTTCATACAAGCACAGAACAGGTGTTTCCGAGTACGTGTATGCGAAGAAAATTAAGTTATTTTTAAAATTTCAGGATTATTATACGCAAAATTTAAAATAATATGCGTTAAATTTTATTGTTTAAAGTTTAAATATTTTATTTTTATTAATTATTCGCCTTAGACCGGAAAATATTTAATTACTAAATAAACAAAAATAAAAATTCAAAGTGATTCTAATGAAAAACTTTTTTTATATATAGTATATAAATAATTATTAAATAAATACATAAAACAGAATAAAAATAATGTACACCTATGTTTTGAGAAAATATATTAATATTTAAATTTTTGTTATTATGATTAAGTGATTCAAATGAAAAACAAAATGTTTTATAAACTGGTAAAACTAAATTAATAAATATATAAATATAATATAAATAAATAAAATAATAAAAATAAATTAGGAGAATATATTTAAAATATAAATAATAAATAATAATACCTAATAATAATAATAAATCAAATAAAAGAATAAAGAGAAAAACTACAGAAATACTATATTAAAAATTGGTAAAATGGACTTACTATATTTTCTAAATTGTTCTTGGAAATATTGACTAGTAGAGGACCCATATTTTTCTTTTACTAGAAAAAAATTGGCCAGAATTACAAATAAATTACAAAAATATACATAAAAAATATTTATTGGACAAAATTATTTTTTAAAAAGTCTTTCAGTTTACTGAAAATACAAACTATAGTAAATAAATTACAAAATTTAAATTCTGAATACATTCTCATCTATTTTATTTACGTTTCTACAGTAACAGGTTTTCTTAAAAGCTTAAAAACTTAAATTACACAGCCACACAATTTTTTTTTTGATCTGGGGTTCTGACCATGTTTACAATATGTTCTTGGGGTCGCTGAATCCGAAATGCGATGTCTATTTAACCCGATCACATCAGGATTTTGCCATAACCTCAAAAAACCATAACACCGGCAAGCCGGTGCACACAAAAAAAAATCTCGAGTGCGGCAGACTAAAGTTTATTTTTTTAAAGTATGGTTATTTTAAATTTGCCGCTAAATACTCCACAAAGCCCGATTTACACTGAAGCATGTGGCTTGTTTTGAATATCAACATAACCAAAATTTATAAAATATATTATCAGTACCCGGCGTATTTCCAGTTGTAGTCCAGTCTTCAGGTCAATAAAAGACGCTTTACCTGGAAATAATTCAGGGAGTTTTGATTTTCGGTTTATTGGATAGGATTTAGAGCCCCAAATAAAAAAAAAATGCGACTTTGAACTCGATTTGGAACTGTTATTTTTTTACAAAAAACGGATTTTTAAAATATCTCTAAAACGTTACACTATACGTTTTAAGATTTTTATTATTTTTTTTTTTTTCGAAAAAGCAAAATTGTTCTTTATCGTCGGTTAGGCATACCCCTTAGAATATTTTGGGTGAAAATTATAAAAATCTATTTGGCACTTTATTTTTAATTTACTTAAAATTAATATTTTTTTTAAAATAATTCACACATTTGTGCCCCATTATCTCGATTAAACCGATTTTTGATTGAATCACCATTGTATAAAAAAGCCTTCCTAACCAAGTCATAAAGAAAAATCTAAAACCCTACAGTGTAAGGTTTAAGGCGGTGCCGTGAATTAGCTAAAGGTCGTACAAAAAAATACATGACAATAAAAATGTTGGAGATTTGGTCCTCTTTATTTTCATATCAAAAGTTTTTTGTCCTAGGATGCACCGATCTTGAGATATTTTAAAAAGTCCGTTTTTTGTGAAAAATACGTTAAAAAAATGACAGTTCCAAATCGAGTTAAATGTCGCAAAATTGTTTATTTACGGCCTTAAACCCTACCCAATAAACCAAAAATCTAAACTCCCTGAATTATTTCCAGGTAAAGCCTCCTTTATTAACTTGAAGACTGGACTATAATTGGAAATACGCCGGGGACTGTATATTATACACAATTCGCTGATTAGTAAACAAAACCGTCGAGAAATAAGTTTCAAAAAACGGAGTTATTTTCAAAAACTAAATAATTACAAGCAACTGTGCCCTAAATTAATATAAAAAGATAAATATGGATAATTAAGAAAAACTATAGAAAAAAATATGATGTTAAATTATGTTTAAAAAATAATCTAAGAAATTTAAAGCCATTGTCAAATATTAAAATCTTGGGAATTTCTTGACTTGGAAAGATACTACTTTATCTTACATTAATTGCTCTTTAATGCTGATTAATATTTAATTTTTTATTACCTTTGTAATAAAATTATAATTATCTTAAACATTAAGTATTTACTTTACGTTGAGTTGTTATATCGTACGCCATATTAGCATTATGTTAATGAATATAATCCTATACGAACCGGTGTAGTTATTATTAGCAATTGTCGATTCAGAAAAAAACATATAGGGGAAGTCAGGGTTAACTGGGCCACAGGGTTAACTGGTCCACCTGGATTTTATCAACTTTTTTTATTAGTATTGGAGCCTTAGGGCAAATTCTAGTGATATTTAGTTAGTCCACGTGTAAGTTGTAGTAAAGAAAGTTATTTTTTTTTATGAAAAGTGGGTATTTACCTTTTTTTTTAATTAATACTTTTTTATTAATAGGAGGATCTAGACTAATATTTTACCTAATATACTGAGTATTTTATTAATTATTCTGCATAATTTCCGCCTTCTAATATCTTATTAAGTAATAAAATGTTATGATTTTATTCAGTGGTGTCACTCAGGGTTAACTGGTTCGGGGTTAACTGGACCACTTATGTCAATAATAATTAGTTCCGGGTTAACCCTCAGATATATCTAATATTTAACATATTATGTTGTCTATTTTTATGTTAGAATTAAATTTTATTTGATTTCAAGTCGTTTTTATTCACTATAATTACAATACAATACATTTTTGGTAGTGGACCAGTTAACCCTGAGTAGTGGTCCAGTTAACCCTGCCCTATGGGGTTAACTGGTCCAACGAGGTTAACTGGTTTATCGTTAATAACTTTTTTTATATAAATAATATTTGTCTGAAGTATTAATATGTTCTAACTATAGTAATAATCTACCTTTTGCTATAGAAAATATTTGAAAATTGTTTACAGGTTTTTCAACAACTTGAAATGAAAAAAAGCGGCCCTGTTAACCTCGACTTCCCCTACACATATTGCAGTAAATAAGTTTTTTATTGCTAGACTTAAATGACAGCATAATACTATAGTATCGTGTCGAGCTATGCTCAATAATTCAATCAATTCTGGAGGTCATTAGATGTTAAATAAATACCTTTCAACGCGAGAAGAACAATCGTTAAGGTGTGCATAAAATACAAGTAAAATTTAAAAACTTTTTAAAATTGTAATTAACTCCATGGATGGACCAAAAGTTTATTGCCAGGATAGGTTTTGTTTAAATTAAAATTGTTATTAATTAACTTTATACAATAATTATAATTACAATAATTATTATTAGATAGTAATATTTTGTACGGTATTCTATAGTATAATAATAATAATAATAATAATAATAATAATAATAATAATAATAATAATAATAATCTTTATTTCGCATAATAGTTATAACAATAAATCATTAGAAACAATTATTGAAAGTACGTCACAGAGACCCATTTTGGGTAATATTAAAATAAATATAGAATAAAATTAGGTTTAAAAATAGCATAATTAAATATTACATACAAATATTATCACAATTAAAATTTCATGCTACAGCTGCATAGAATTCCTCTAAAGAGTAAGGTTCTATATCACAGATTAAGTTATATACCTCTTTTTTTAACTTTTTAAAATCATTTTTTTAAATTTTAATCCTTGAGGGGAGTTTATTAAAGAACTGTATGGACGAATAGTAGGAACCCCTCTCATAAACTCTCAGATTATGTCTGGGAAAAGTGTAATCCAAAGATCTTTCTGAGCGAGTTTCAAGCTCGCTGTACAAATGTTTATTTTTTACTAGAAATAAAATACATTCATAAATATATAAACCTATGACTGTTCATCATCAATAGTTTGTTTGGGTCTTTAAGAGACAGGCGCAGCCTATGGCTCATTTATCTAAAAAAATATTTAATCTGAATTGAAAGTTGGGGCAGAGTCTATGCTCACTGATGCGAGTTGCATCTGTCATAATTTGGGGGGAGTGAGTCTCTGCTCACTGATGCGAGTTGCATCTGTCATAATTTGGCGCTGTGGAGTGGGTGGGAGGGGGATGGGGAGGGATGTGATAGGGAGAGGAGGGATGTGCGGGAGGAGTGAGACTATCTCACTGATGCTGGGAATGCATCTGTCCTGTATTAGTGGGTACCATTACTGGTTGAGGACGTTTTTGATCTTTTTGTGAGTGTTGTGTATTTCATGATCGTAATCTAGAAAGTTTGAAATGAGGGGGTTTGGGTGATCTAAATTGTCTTGTATAAAAGACGTGCTGTAGCGGATGATTTCCGTTTTTAGGAGGGGCATTTCGAGATCTCTGTGTATCTGGTTGTTCCTCATGAACCAGGGGGCATCGAGGCATATTCTGAGTGCCTTGTTTTGGAAGGCCTGAAGTTTTGCTGAGAGCGCTTTGTTAAGGGTGATTTTATTCCAGGCTGGGGCTCCGTAAAGAAGTACCGGCTTTAGGGTTTGGTTGTAGAGAAGAAGTTTGTTTTTAATGGATAGGGGACTCTTTCTGCCTATTAAGGGGTAGAGTTTGGAGAGGCGGCAATTTGCTATTTGGAGGGTGTTTTTGACGTGCTGATCTCACGTCAAGTTTTTGGAGATTGTAATGCCGAGGTATTTGGCATGGTTTTCCCAGTTAATGGGGTGGCCATTTATCTGAATGGGTTGGGGTGGGCCTCTTCTAATCCTAGAGATTAGGATGCCTTTGGTTTTATTGGCGTTTACTTTGATTTTCCATTTGGAGAACCATTTGATTAGGGCATCCATTTGGCGCTGGAGGGCGATATGGATGCGCTGGGGGTTTCTGGCTTTTACTATGACTGTTAATATTTTGAATGATTTAAATTGGTTTCTGCAAGTTTCTCTGTATTCTGCAACAAGTTTGGAATAGGTCAGTCATATTCTAAATGAGTGAAAATTTGGACTCACGAGCTGCAGTCAAGTGTGATGGTTCCACGAGAGTGGAATATGTATTTCAAACGTGTTTTCTACTATACCTTTTCTTTGACTATAAATATTATAGTTTATTTCTTGCAAATATTACATAGGCATGGAGAGACCCAAATAAGCTTTTGGAATGTGCTAGGGGCTATCCATTAATTTAAAAAATAACGGTTCTAATTTTGAGAGATTTTTACATAAAATTGATAAATTAATTTTTCTCTTCTTCCTATCTCTTAACAACCATAATTCCAATAATAATTTTGATTCTTACATTACACTTTTATTAAAAAAAATATTTAAAAAATTGACATGACATGACGTCTAGATATAATGACATAAATATTGGTTTTAATCTTGCTATTAAGAACACATTAAAAAAAACTAAAAATTATAAACAATTATTAAACAATTTTATTGCTTTTTTATTCATTTTATCAAGTTTAAGATTAAGTATAGTGCCATGCTATAAATATCAGTGTCATTTTTGATTGTTTAAATTCATTATAATTTAGTTATTTAGTTATTTAGTTTTTTTGTATATAAGTATTAGGGTGACGCCACATGTGCCTATTCCATCACAATTGCCATAATATAATATTCGTGCACAGTATCTAATTAATTATAATTGTGTAGAATTGAGGATACAAACAACTATTTATCTACAGTAAGGCCCTCGATATCCTGACATACAAGTCTACTCCACAGTTGGGTTGTAAAATTGACGTTAGTCATGACTAAATAAAAGGGTAAATAATTTTTAAGTATGTTTATGAAAAATTTAAATTGATAGGTAAATGATTTTAATCCTGTCTCTTAGCAATTACAACTACAAAAACCTTTTTTCCTATTCTGTGAAGTCAACTGTATCAAATTCCTTGACGCGGTCAAGAAATGTAACATATAAATAGAGCTCAAGTTACTCAATTCTAAATTAAGGTTATATAATAATTATTGTAGAAACTTAATTATAAGTAACTGTTTTATAGAATTCAGGACATAAAAAAGTATTACTTCACGTAGAATATACCGCGACCTTTACCTAATTAAAATATTTAAAGCTGATTTAAGTCATTTTTCAAGTAATAAATAATTCTTAAGTAAACGAAAAATTAAAACTGATAAATACGAAACTTTAATCTGTATCTTAGCACTCTATAACAACCACCTAATTAAGCTAAATTTATTCCAATCGACAATAACACCGGCACACAAAAAAAATTAAGTAGAATGTGCATTTGACCGGACCTACCTACGGGTACGTATTTTGGTCCGCTGAATCCGAATTCGAGGTCAGTTTGACCCCTACACCCTCGAAATTTCGAGAAAATTCGAAAAACCGTAAAAATGATGAAAATCGGCAGTTTTAATGATAAAAAAAATTTTTGTAACTAAACTAAGCGTGATTTTCATGTATTTCGATCCGCTGAATATGAATCGAAACTTTATTGAGACCACGAGCCGTTTTAAATGTAAAAAAATCACACAAACCCTCCAAAATTATGTCTTGTGTTTTTCACAGATTTCAAGTTATTTGATATATCTACTTTATAGAGTATTTATTTTAGGCATTAAATCATGTTCAATCAATTTTTTTCTGTTATGAATGGTCATTTTTACAATTTTTTCGAATTTTTCCAGCTTTAGAGGGTGATTCGACTAAAAAAATTAAGATGCGAATTGAAGACATCAAAAGATATAAAATTTTATCTGAAGTTTTTTTATCATGAAAACTATATTTTTTCGGAATTTTCGAGAGATTTGTGTGATTTTTTCACATTTAAAATGGCTCGTGGTCTCAATAAAGTTTCGATTCAGCGGATCGAAATACATGAAAATCATGCTTAGTTTAGTTCCAAAACATTTTTTTATCATTAAAACTGCCAATTTTCATCATTTTTACGGTTTTTTGAAGTTTTCTCGAAATTTCGAGGGTGTAGGGGTAAAACTGACTTCGAATTCGGATTCAGCGGACCAAAATACGTACCCGTAGGTAGGTCCGGTCAAATGCACATTCTACTTAATTTTTTTTGTGTGCCGGTGTAATTAATACAAATTAGTAGGTATGCGTCTGAGTAATATTTAAATTCGATTTCGATTTATCTTTCTTTCGGATAGTTTTCGGATTTTATTTATTTTTTATTTTATTCTTTATTAAACAAAAGAAAATAAATACGCGTTATTTATTATTTATCAAGAAACATTAACATTAATTTTATAATTGATATCTTAAAGTGATTGGCTTAAGATTAATTAACTTATTTGTAGTTGAAAGAAAGGATAAATTAAAAGACCTTATATTTATATAAAGTATTAAAGTATTATAATAAAAAAAAAGGAAAATAAAATCAAATACTTGAAAAAGCCTGCGCACAAGATACATGACGGCACATCAAGTCAATCACGGCATCCTATGTTAGTACATAACATAGGTCTGTTTTTTCAAGCAAGATAGCAAATTAAAAATCGCACAGTAAATATTTTTACAACAGGTTTGAATAGTATATGTTTGTGTATAGAATATGGTTACGTTTTATAAAATAAACTATGCAGTATATTCGCACATCGAATATTCGAACCTGTTTTGAAAATATTCACTGTGCGATTTTTAATTTACTTGCTTGATGAAACAGACCATAACTAGCATAATACATTGTATTATGCTATAGCGCTAGCTATGGGACCTCTGGCTAGGCCTTTATATTATTGTATTGATGTTTCTGAGGATTTCCTTAGTTAACTCAATCAATTTTACACAAGTACTGATACTGACAAATAAAACTGTAATTTAAAATTTAATAAAAACTTTTCCCAAAAAAAAATGAACCGAATTCTATGTCTCTGAAAAGTAAAAAGTAAAAAATACTTAAGTCGGTGCCAATTTCACCATTCACTAAATAAATTACTAACAATTATTTTTTTATTTTTTTATTATTGTTTGCTGTGAAACTGACACCGACTAAAGTATTTTTTATTTTTTACTTTTTAGAGACACAGAACTTGTAGATTTGTAACGTCATCTAAGCTAAATTAGAGTTATCCTTCCATCTCGGTAATTGCTGACGTCACAACGCACTTTTAGTGCGTTGTGACGTCATTATCTTAAAGATAAATTTCTAAAAAATAAAAATAGTATTTTTATTTTAGCGCCCAAGAATCCAACCAACCTTATTTTAACCTACTAAAGAAAATTTTTGTTAAACTTTAAGCGTTAAGTAATAATCAAATATCGCCTTATGGTAAAATCACAAATTTTATAATTTCCTCTTGGTACTTTAATATTACAGATCCAGAATATCAAGTTTAGCGGCATTTAAAAGATTTTTAGTCTGCCGTAATATTTGAGTGACCCTTTAAACAAGTTATCCGGCTTATCCGAATATTATTAAATTAGTCCTTTTTTTAATTTATAAAAACAAAGAAATGTTAAACGTCTAATAATATTAAAAACAATAAAGATGACGCGTTAAGCAGAAACTTACCAAACCACATTGTGAGATGACAGTAGGCTACGGAACATTTTACCTAATATATTTTACATGAATTGAATTAAAGATTACATATTTTGTACATGTTGTTACAAACAAGTAAAACAAGTGTTTTAGTCAAAACGTTTAAAAGTTATTAGGGAAGAAGTTCAACAATTTACAATCATCTCACAATGTGGGTTGGTAGGTTTCTGCTTAACGCGGTCCAAATGATCTTTCTACATACTGGATTAGTACATAATAAATAAATATTATGCCTATGTATAGTGAAAATAATTTTTTTATTTGGGGGCTCTTAAAAGAAAATTTATTAATAAACTATTTTTTTTTTTCGTTTTAATGATATATAAGTACAGTTAAGCTGTTAATATAAAAATAAATATTAATTAAAAATGTAAAATAAAGCAAAGTAATATCCGAAAGAGAGTTTATTACATAAAATTTAATTTATTTATTAATTACTGTATCTTAGTGAGCTTGTTCGAGGTATTATTAGCAATTTTAATGAAGCTAAATATTCGGAACCACTAATTAAACGTATGATATAAATAAGGATGTATATTAAAATAACATTTGTTGAAGCTTCATAATTGTTCGAAAACATTTTTTATTATACTCTTCACATACTTCCCCTGAACAAAACTTTAGTTAAAAGAAAAAAAGATCTGTTGGTTGATATTATAAGCTAAAAGTGGTCTCTTCACAGAAAAGTAATCAGTAAAATACTAGCTAGTCCTGTTCCTAGGATAATAGTAAAAGTTCTTGAGGATAGTTCACCATAATAAATCAAATGAGATATTCCTTGTAGTACTTTTTGCACAGATTCTAAATCTGTTAACAAAGAATCATTACATTAAAAAAAACAAACCCTGTATATTTAGGTTAAAAATAACCTGTAATATGTTTATTTAAAAGGCCTGAAATCATGTAAAAAAAAGCTGTCAGAACTTTTATTTAACGCATTTGAAATGGAACTTCCATCATGAAAGAGTATTTATTATAGATACGATAGTTTTCCAAATATATAGAAATGTTTTTTATCAAATTTTTATTAATCTTTATCAAAAACTTAAAAAAATCTATCTGGCCGTGTGTCTCATTTTTTGTGCTCAAGATAACTCGATGTAAAAAAAAAGATCGAGTTCTATAAGATGACGAACTCTTATTTAAAATTCATTACATAAACTCCGCGCATTATCTATCTGAGTTGATGGTCATTTGTTTCTTGTTATTTGGTTGGCAGAATATATTTAGTTCCTTATGTAAGGTTTTCATCTTGTTTAAAATTTATTGTCAGTCAAGACATTATTTTGACATTTATAAAAAAAATCCAAATAATTGGCTTTAGCAAGAAGAAATAACAAGAAAAGTGCATAAAAAGAAAACTAGAGCATCAATCTATAAACATTTTGTTTAAATAAAGTAATATAATGCAGTGCTCTATAAATTTTTGAAGTATATATATATATATAACAGAGAATTTTTTGGTTAAAATAATACTGGTCCATAATTTATTTCAGGTAATGTTAAATTTAAGTTTATAATAGCACTTTATGAATAAAAACTTACTTTTATTATAATTTTGAACAAAGTTTTACTTTTTACACAGATTTTGTTATTATTTGTAAGCCGTAAAATGACAGTAAATTTAACCTAAATGTTAAAAATTATCAAAAGCACAATGGGCTACAAAAAGTCATTTTTAAACCACTAATCATAGCTTCCTTGATCCAATTTGTTACTCAGATAGATAATGCGCCGAGTATACATAAGTACTTTGAAATATTCATACAATTTCAGTAAAAGAATTAATTCTTACAGAAAGAGTTAGAGACTCCATTTTACTACAATATAAATAAAGAGCGTGCGTTCTAGGAAGTATAAGTAAAGTAAAGTAAAGTAATTTTATTGTCAGATAATGTTACAGTATAAGTAGAGTGACAAAATATGGACATGTCAAAATTTATATAAAAATATTTTAAAACATATATTTAAATTATTTAAAAACTCGTTTAAAGAGTAATAGGTTCTGTTTATTAAAAATACTTTTAATTTTCTATTATTTCTATTTGTTGTAGTTAGCAAAATTTTTATCTAATTGAAAAAGCTTTTTCATGCATATAACCCCTGCACAATCAGGTTTTTTTTCTGATACCTTAAGTCTTGCAATAGGTTGTAGTATATTGTTCCTGTGCCGGGTGTCATAACCGTGGACATTTTCTCTGAGTAAATGTGGTTTGAATTTGACGTATGTTAATAATGAATAAATATAGAGTCCAGTGAGAGTTAAGATTCCATGTTCTTTATAGTGTTCTCTGCAAGATGTTCGCTTGCTTAGCCCAAACATATATCGTAGTGCTTTTTTTGTACTGAAAAAACCTTAGCTACTTCTGTAGCTTGTCCCCATAATAAAAGTCCGTAACTTAACCTTGACTGAAATAAACCATAGTTTTAAGTACTTCAACCGAAACTGTATTTTTTAGATTTTTTAATAGATAGCAAGAGTTGTTAAGCTGTGATATTAAGTTATTAATATGGTTAGAAAAAGTTAACTTTTGATCCACGTGGAGACCTAAAAAGTTTGTATTTGAGCTGATTGGGATAGATTTATTGTTATGTCTTATAAGAAGATTTTTATTAATAGATGCGTTCGATGGGAAAATCTGCATAGCTATGTTTTTTTCTGTGTTAATTCTAAGTTTTTTTCTGATATCGAGAGAAAACGCAATGTTCCATCCACTGTGAAGAATATACTACAGAAAGCGAAGCATTACATATCTTCACGACTTGTTTTCATTCTTTAATCCGTCTGACTGACTACAAATTATTCACTGTGGAAATTAATTCATATTAAAATTTAATTAACTACACAATTAGCTACTGATACCAGGTGATTCAATTAGGAGGAATGACTGGATTTTTAAATTGGTGGGATAATTTTTTTTTAATATTGCAAATTAAATTTTGGAATACCGTTCAATGCCCGGAATGGAGTAACATTTTGTTGGTTAGAGTTTGGAAAAAACACAAAATACCACGCGTTATGGTGGAGAAACTTTAACAGGAATGCTTTTTTCAAAAAATTAAAAAAAAAAGGAAATTTAATAAAACTTTTTGAAGATACATAATTTCAGCAAACATTTTGTTGGTTGGAGTTCGGAAAAACCACAAAATACCACGAGTTATGGTGGCGTAACTTTTACAGGTATGCTTTTTTCCAAAAATTAAAAAAAAAATAGGAAATTTAATAAAACTTTTTGAAGGTACATAACTTCAGCAAACATTTTGTTGGTTAGAGTTTGGAAAAACCACAAAAGACCACGAGTTATGATGGCGTAACTTTTACAGGTATTTATAGTATTATTAATTTGAGCCATTTCGCCTCAATGATTATTTATATCGATAAAAAATCTAAAACAGAAAATAAAATTAAAATGTTCTTATCAGGCGCACCTATCTCTAGATGCGCTAGTAAGGTATTGCGTTTAAAATAATACTTATCTTCTATATCTTCTTTACCTAAAAAATATTATTAGTCAATACCTTACCAAAGTTTAAAAATTTTGCCTAAATAAAGAATGTTTAACAAAATTACTGATAAATCGTTAAAATAATTAAAAAAGAACGAAAAACTGAATAAAAGTTAACTTCTAACGTTTCGGGATCTAATCTGATCCCGTTTTCAAAGAAAGTTATTAGTTTTTAAAGAGTTTGTGGAATATTTGGCTTTATTATTCAAAATATGACAAATGTCAAAATATGTAATTTCGAGGTAATTGAAACAAAGACACACGTAACAATTCAAAGGTGTAGACAAATTAATTTTAAAAATACGTTTTTGTTGAAAACGTGTAGATAAGTTAATTTGGAAAAAACTTTTTATTGAAAAGAGGGCAAAGTTACGTTACCGAGTAATACTTCATCATTGAGTATTGGTGTCCAAATATTAGATAAAGATGAAGAGCATTCGTTAATACAGTTATCTCTGCATAATTTTATGAAAATTGATTCTTTTAGCTTTCGTATTTCTGTGATAGGTTCTTTAGTTAAAATGTTTGTATTATCAAATAAAAAATGGTGACAATTATTGATGGTACATTTCAGGTATATTTCAACAAATATTTTTTTTTAAAGAAATATTAAGAATTTACTAGCTGCACTGAGAGGCTATTTTATCTAAACTACTTGAGGTTAATTAACCCATAATATGGTTAATAAAATATATTATATTAACACTAGTAGTAGTAGTAAGGGTGGGGAGGCTACAAGCCAGGCAACATATTAACACTAAACTAACTAAGAATTTAACCTATGAAATAAAATGTGTGGGATAACTGACATTTCATTTGTCAAATTCTTAGCTTAATGTTAATAAGTGGTAAACCATCCGTTGGACAGTAAAAGTAATTTAATTGTTAAAAAATTAATTTTGATTGTCATAAAACAAACAGGTAAAACTAAGATGGAAAACAAGAGAAAACGTCGAATCTCCGGCATAAATCTAGGAATCTTGTCGTTGACTTAACAAAACAAAAGAGAATCTGTCAAAGCTTACTGCGTTCAAATCCCGAATTGAATTTAGATCCGTCAAGTCTCAGTCAGCCTTGCTTGCATGTCGTTGTTCCATTGTTTCGAGATTTTGATGGATTTGCTTACGATAAAGTTAATATTTAGCATATTATTATGTATAGCCCCCCAAAAAATAATGATACCATCAAATTTGTATAATGTTGTAGTGAATAAGTTTCTGATTTTAGGGTTTAGTATTTAAATTAGATTTTAACATGAAATATTCACTAATGTACTTCCACAGAAGGGTCCCAAGTTACTGATTTCGAGTTTCATACAAAGCTCTTACAGAACCAAAAACCTTCCAAATAAAACTTTAAAACAGTGTTTTAGTAAATCAAAAGTTAATTTTTTTTAAGAAAAAATGTTTTTTGGATATTATAACTCGTTGGTTTATTTTAATAGATATATTCACTCACTTTCTTGCAATTACATGTAATTGCAATTAAAGACCCTGTTCAAGTAAATGTTAATAATCTATTTATTATTTTTCTATATGTATGTTTTCTTAAAATTATAGGAATTGTCAGAAACTAATCTTGGGAAAACCTCCTTTTTAAATAAGTTATTATTATACATACACTAGTCAATAATGCTGTATTATAAGGATTCAAAAAATAGATTGAATCGAAAATCAATATTTTTTATTGTAGACAATACATCTTGTCCTAGTTATCATTGGAAACATTTACTACACTGTAAAAAATAATAAGAATCATAGGTAATGTGTTGCCATGCAGGTACAAGTAAAATTTACGAGATTTTACATGTAATTTTACAATTTTATATGAATATTACATGTAATTTAGATGTAATATTCATATAAAATCGTAAAATTACATGTAAAATCTCGTAACTTGTACTTGTCTCTGCATGGCAACATATTATCTATGATTCTGCACGTAAATTTACATATTTATTTTTTACAGTGAACTCTGTAAAATTTACTAGATTTTATATGTAATTTTACATGTAATTTGCATATAAAATTGTAAAATTACATGTAAAATTATAAAACTACATTTAAAATCTAGTAAATTTTACATATATTTGCATTGAATATTTGCAGAACCATGTGAAATTAGATATTTATTTACAGTGTAGATTAGCTCGATATAAAACAGTTTTAGATCCAATAAATAACTACTTTTTTCTATTTTGTTATTTGAGATACCAAAGTTAACAAGGAGTGAGTAAAACGCGCTTTTGGTTTGATCTTTTCAAAGAAAATTGGCAACTTCTCCAAAACTACATATATAATTGACAAATGGGACCTTTTCTAATGGAATTACCATTTACGTAAACTACTGAAATTTGTTCATTTTATCAAATTTTATTATAAATAACTCTATTAATATTCATTTATGTAAATTTTTTATCTTATTCTACGGTTTTTAGTTTATTTTAGCATTAAATTAATTAATTAGTCAAAACAAATTAAAATTGTAAGGAGAACCACTCAGAATATCTACTCTGTAAATTTACCGCCAATTAAAAAAAAAATAATAATTGTCCGGAAGATTTTATAAACATGCCAATTCAAGAATTATTTGAGCTAAACACAAGTAACACGGTTAACTAAAAAGTATTTCTTAGCGCTCTCTTGCAATCAAAATTTCAGCCAGGTTTATACAAAGGAGATGTAAAATAGCTGTAGATATAATTTCTTCAAATTAGAAGACTAAATTTGTAGCTGGGACGAGGTTTTCAAGTAACGCATTATTGTACAGTATTAGTGGGATTACAGAAAGGGAACGTTCAAGTATTACGTAACGCAAATTTTGATCATTTTGGAGCCCAACCCCCCCCCTACCTCTGTAACGCTATTTTCCTATACAATTAACATGGGCGTAACACTCCAAAATGACCCCCACCCCCCTAGGAGCGTCACGTAATACTTGAACGTTCCCAAGTACTGTCGTCACAATGCTAACTGAGCTGAGGCAAGAGGAAGAGAAGAGATAAAATATAGCTCGTAAAGTAAAGCTGACCTTGAATTTTTCACATTTCACAGAGGTGCCAATTCATAAAATGTACACAGTACATTCGGCTAAAATGGGTTTAAGGCCAGCTTACTCCAAAAAACGTAATTTTTTTCAATACATTTTATTTATAGTACAAAACATGTTGAGTAATCAATTTTTTTACATATGAAAGCACATATATGAAATTACTTGAAAAAAAATTTTTTTTTTCAAAATGGCGGTCCTAAAAATGGCTGATTCGTAGATGGATGACACTCTCATTTCAAAACTATTGCACTTATCGATATGAACCAAACGGCATTTTACTCTTTAGATGTCTGGCTATGGCCTCAAGCAGAACCAGAAATATTCATTTTTATTTAAAAAAGTTATAAACAATTAAAAGTGAAAGAAAGGGTAAAAAAATTAAAAAGTCCGCCATTTTGTTTTTTTTTTCAATGAAAATTTTTCATTCTGCTTGAGGCCATAGCCAGTTCGATACAGAACATGAAACCGTTTTGTTTTTTGCTTTCAGATAATTCTTTTCCAAGAAATGATGTCATCCATCTACGAATCAGATGAGTTTCAGCAGCCATTTTCAGGACCGCCATTTTGAAAAAAAAAAATTTTTTTTCAAGTAATTTCATATATGTGCTTTCATATGTAAAAAAATTGATTACTCAACATGTTTTGTACTATAAATAAAATGTATTGAAAAAAATTACGTTTTTTGGAGTAAGCTGGCCTTAAAATATATAATAATAAAAATTCAGATACAGAAAATTTAATTACCGAAATACAGCTTATTGTTGGTTAAAAAATGTAAAAGACAGCCAATTTAAGCCAAGCATGTTACTTGGTTAATTTTAAACATTGAATACATAAACATGCTACGCATATGAGTAAATGCTTGAAAAGTGGTTAATAATTATAATTAAACTTATTATATTAAAACAACTTCTTTTTAATTCTAAATACCTAATATTATTAAATATATTTTTTTT
The DNA here is from genome assembly GCA_958510825.1 of Brachypterus glaber. NCBI lineage: Eukaryota > Metazoa > Arthropoda > Insecta > Coleoptera > Kateretidae > Brachypterus > Brachypterus glaber. The sequence continues at coordinate 62,799,938 of OY294044.1, read as the reverse complement.
ATTATTTACTGGTTATTTACCCTTATTTCCTGTACTTAAATTAAATTTTAATGTATCAAATAAAATATTAATTGACATGACGGATGGGCAAATAAAAATGGTTACAAATACCAACTTATATAAGACAAACTGGTAATTAGTGTTCATTCCGAAGAAGCGTACCGATATTCGTAAAAAAAATGTTTAAAATCTAAAATAGTTCTCATGCTATAGATTTCAAGAAATTCAAATTCATCGCTAGATCCAAGTGTATTATTATAATACATGTATTCCCTGGAATACATGTATTATTGGTTATTGGTTATTGGTTATTTGAAATAAAAACATTAGTTAGCATTCTAAGGTTAAAAGTTATATTAAACATGTTTGTAAAGTTAGTAGAAGTGAATTTTTTTGTCAAAAACAAAAGGCTAGGTTAGACTGTCGAATTTTTCAAATTACTTTTATTTGGATCTCAACTAAACTACCCTTAAGCTGCACATATGTAAATAATCCCAAAAAAAAAAAAGAAAAAAAAATCATGAAGCGTCGAATGTTGAATATTTATAAACCTTAAAGTGTCCTCTAAATGATTTTAAAAATATTTCGGGCCTTGCGTAAAAAAATAAATTTAAGTGGCACATTGCATACCGGGTGGGCCATTTAAACTGTTACAAGTCGATATCTCAGAAATAGTAATAGATAGGTTTTTCAAATTTGGTACTAAGGTTCAATATCAAGGGTGACTCTAAAATAAAAACACGCCATTTAAAAAATTTGAAAAATTTGAATATTTTAGTAGTTTTCTATTTTAATTTAATTTTTTATGCAAGGTCGCAAACATTTTCAAAAAAAAAAAAATGTATTGAAATCATTTAGAGGACACTACAAGTTTTATAAATATTCAACATTCGACGCTTCATGATTTTTTTTTCTTTTTTTTTCTGGATTTTCTACTTATGTGCAGCTTAAGGGTAGTTCAGATGAGATCCAAATAAAACTAATTTGAAAACATTCGACGCTTCATGATTTTTTTCAGTTTTTTTTTTAACTGTGTGAGATATGCGCTAAATAATAAGTGCAAAGTATTAAGCATTTAATAACAAACGGGACACTTTACTTTTGACGTACTTAACTTATAATGTAGGTATAATCTCATTCAGTTATTATAATTCTCTCATTATTTTTATAATCTGTTTTTTTTGAAAATTCCTGAATTAATTTAAAGACATCTGGAACCGGAAAAGTAAATGCATTTAAGATAAGGTTATCTGGTAGATATATTCGGAAATTTTCAATCAGAATTTAGCCCCTATAATAAACGTTTAGAATTTAACGTTTTTTTATCAATTTTTTTAAAAATAAGCACATACATAATATTATTTATCTGAATTTGGAGATAAAGTCGCAACTTTTTTATTCTTAAATTTTTTACCCTCCCACTTCCTGAAAAAAAACTATAGTTTTTTCAGAACCTATATCGACATCACTGAAAAATAGGTACTTAAACCCGATAAAGTGAATAATTTGTAATAAAAATGATAAATCTAAACAAAAATTTACAATTAATTAGTGTACACTACATTGGTTTTCTCCTTCTTTTAAGCTGCTAATTAGAAAGTTTAATTAAACAAAAACAGGCAACAACCCTTCACTTTTTAATTAAAGCTTCTTTCTTATCAAATTTTGCTTATCTGGAAATTTATGTTTATTTTACGAAATATTTTGTAAAAATAAAAACAGATGGCAGTTTAGTATTTCAGAATGAATAATACAAATCATAGTACTCCTTTTCTCTTTTCGTTTGTTTAATTTTAGCTGCTCTAGTTATCCAGTTACACAGGTCAACAGCTGGAAAGATGCCTCAAAGGATTCTGACCTTAACTAAGGCCTAATTACTAGCATGATAACTAAAAACTACACCGTTTGCTACATCAAAAATTTGTTAAAATAGACAAATTAACTAGAATTTTGACAAATTACACAATATTTTTGAAAATGGGTATCCCAGGGTTTCTAAGGTTGTTGAACCCAAATAGGATGTTAAAGTTTTAAATTTCAAAATGGCGGATCCAATATGTAGTTGATTTTTTTTAATTTTAAATTTTTAACATTGGATTCGGTTTGGAGCAACTTCAAACACAATAGGATATCCATTTTTAAACATATTGTGTAATGAAATGAGAGGATTGGTGTAGTGGACTAAGGCGTCGTACTTGACGAGTTTACTACACATATAGCGTGAGTTCGATTCTCACCGGCGTCGATTTGCCTTTTTCAGTTAATTAATAATTGAAATTAGGCGAAAGCGTAAGTGAAGCAGACACTCCCTATAAATTGATTCGAAAGTAAATTAAAGCCGGTGGTTCCCTCTACTACTAGCCCACCAAGTCCTGGACGAGGTTAAACAAAAATGTAAAAATGTAATCTGTCACACTTCTAATTAATTTGTCTATTTTAACAAGTTTGGGATCATATATCTCAAAACGGTTTGAATTTTTTTAGTTATTATGCTAATAACTAGGCATTAGATTCAGAATCCGTTAACAGAACCCAGGCACCTTAAAATGTGTTTTATTTTGTAGAGCTGTGTTATTTAAGTCATTAAATCAGAGTATCTAAGTATAGTTTATTAGGCTACGTTTACACCGTAGGGACTTTATTTTAAGTTCGCGTACTAAATGACGTCATAGGACTTAACGCTCGGTATAAACAACCTGGACTAAATTTTAAGTACTCATTTTTGGTCCTCAAAATTTTGCTGGATAAACGCAAATAAAAGCCGTATAAACGATTGAGACCAAAATTGAAACTCATGGTCAAGGACTGTCAAATCATGCGAATCATCGAATGTTTTGTAATTTGTAGGTTATGTTCAAAAGTTTTAAATTGTTTTTTTTATGTATAATAACTTATTATTATTATTATTATTATTATTAAGGTAAGTTAATTTTTGAAAGTGGTTAGACGTCAAAAAAGTTCCACAGGACTATTTAAGATGGCACGAACTTTGAAAAAGTATACGAGCTTGCTGGTGTAAACAGTCATGACTAAATATAGTTTTGCAGCATTTTAGTACCAGCACTAAAATAGTCCTTCCGGTGTAAACTAAGCCTTAGTTTGCCAAAGGAAGAAAGAAAGCGGTAAAAAAAACCGAATACATAAAAATACTGTAAGAAACAGAAACAGATTACATAATATTTGGACAGGACTCTACCGTCTAGTGCATAAATTTTATTTTTATTCCTTTATTTAATTTATAGCTATTTTATGTCGATTTTATTCGACTTTCTAACACTTTTTGAATGAAATTAAAAAACGTAGGTTGTAAAATTAAGGCCCAAGTCTACCTACAAATAATGATAACCTACAGTCCACTTGATAAGTACGATTTCCCAATTATATTTATGAAAATATATTTCTTGTCGTTAGAGTCAGTAAAAATATTACGTAACACTTAAAAAATTATAAACCTATAAAATGTTTATTGGATCACGTTTATAACAATGATCTAGGCCTAAGATACGGATTCGTTGCAAATTTTATTGCACATGGCATTCACTAAATCCTCAAATCCAAACAAAACTTGAAAATGTTACACCGAGTTTGGACTATGTCTCTAAAAAGTCAAAAATAAAAAATACTTAAATCAATGCCAATTTCACAGCAAAAAATAATAAAATAATAAAAAAATAATTGCTAGTTATTAATTTTGGGAATGGTGAAATTGGCAGCGTAAACATATACCTATGGTCTGTTTCATCAAACAAGACAGTAAATTAAAAATAGCACAGTGAATATTTTCAAAACAAATTCGAACATTGGATGTGCGAATATACTGCGTAGTTTATTTTATAAAACATAATTTTCTATACACAAACATATACTATTCAAACCTGTTGTAAATATTTACTGTGCGATTTTTAATTTACTGCCTTGCTTGATGAAACAGACCATAGTCATCAAATTTATTTTATTTAAAAAGTTACAGCTTATTTTAAAATTTTGAATACGTTAAATGTGTCTTGTCAGAAAAATATACAGATAAAAATGGTGTATTTAATTTAAAACACCAATTAAGAATTTAACAAATGAAATGAAATAATTTTGACATTTCGTTGGATAAGTTATTAGTTAGGTTAATGTTAATTATTGGGTAAACTAACCATTAATTGTTAAACCTAGGAGAACTTAAATAAACAAAATATTTAAGTTTGAAAAAAAAATAGTGTGCTAGGCAGGATACATATCCTACACAGAGTAGAAGATATATGGACCCATGAAAGCTGGGTAATGTCGAACAGATAAGGCCAATAACCTAAACTGAACCAACGAACTGATAACTCTTTTCTCTAGAATAGGCATTTCATTCATAAAAACTGACAAAAACGTAGCCAACATATTCCTCTGTCTTACTCGCACAGCTTTGTTCTAACAGGGACAAGAATAACAGTTACTGGTTATTGTTATTGTTCAGGCCTGAATATACCTACTATTTGTTTACAAACAAACCGAGATGTTGGCGATAATTTATATTAACGGTATGCGTATTCTAGAGAGAAGAATTATTAGTTCGTTGAACTGAACTGAACCATTAATTGTCAAAAGAAATATAATTCTTCTCGATAGCCAACTTCTCAGCTTTATTTTGGATAAAACTACCTGCTTACTGGACTAATGATTGGTATTTAAAATTTTAATTTCCTGATAAAAAACGTACTTAAACTATCAGGGTATCTATTCTCGGGCTCGAGAGAACGTGAACAGTTTTCGTAGGAAGGGAATTGATCACATCATATCAAAGTTCCCCAAAGTTAAAAAATGCTATTCTTGAACAGTAGTGAGCGTGATGGGATCTCTGCGGCCGACTGCAGCGTTGCCAAGTATTTTAGCGGATTTTCACCAATCAGATTATGTCACACGAATTTGCGTGCGCAGGCTGTCTTTATTTTTATTATTTGTAAGCAAGTTGCTATGGTTTGAATATTTTTTATAATTAATATCCAAAAATTAAAGTGTAAGAAATGACTGAAAATGAAAATAAAAACAGAAAAAGATCTGCGCCCACCAGCAGTCAACAAAAAAAAATAGTTTTAAATTTTATTCAGGACAACCCTCTTGTTATTAGTGGGCTGTTTAGTCCTGAATTCACTACAATTTTTTTGTTAGAAAGTTGGAAAGGGTCGGTCCTAGCCAACACTTCCCGTTCTTAGTTCTCCATTTGGTCTTCCGCATCTTGCAGATCTCCCAAAAGGGCAACAGCCTCCACAATTTCCAAATCGTCCATCGTTATGTTATTATTATTATAATATGTATAATAATTTCTAAATATAAAAAAGCTTCTTTCATTAACTATTATAAAATAAAACGGTATTCAAAATAATAACACAAAACCAAAGCCAAAATAGGGTTATGTTTAAATGCGCGCGACTAACTTATATGTCAAAATACCCGTTAACGCTTGCTTTTCAGTCTCCCGAGTAGTAGAAGTAAAGTTCCTCGATTTTCGTGCGAAGTGAAGTTCAAGAATAAGTAGTTTTGCGTTTCGAGAGAACAAATATGCAACCCACAACACCTTTCTCCCGGGAATGCATTCTCTCGAACCCGAGAATACATACCCAGAAAGTAATGATACTTCCCATTTTATTGCACATTAAATTAATTATAATAAATTTGACTACTAATTTGTTAAAATTTAAAAAAGACTACTTGATTACGTAAACAAATTATATGAAAATTTATTACTAATCGTAAAATATCAATAAAATTCAATAAATTCTTTATTTAAAATTAACGGCTATTTTGACCCACATTCTACAAGGTTGAACGATTCAAATCTTGAAAGAAAATTAATAAACAAGGAAATAAAATAAAATTTTGCCTACTGGGAAATTAAGTTGACACTCAGAATTTTTTTTGTTTAACCTCGTACTATTCTACTTAATTAAGCATCCCCTAAGTCCAGGACTTGTGTGGGCTAGTAGTAGAGGGAACCACCGGCTTTAATTGACTTTCTAACCAATTTATAGGGAGTGTCCGCTTCACTTACGCCTTCGCCAAATTTCAATTATTAAATGAAAAAAGCAAATCGGCGCCGGTGAGAATCGAACTCACGCTATTTGGGTAGTAAACTCGTCAAGTAGGACACGGTAGTCCACTACACAAATCCTCCCATTAATGTAATTGTAATTTTAATACTAAATTTTATTTGTAAATACATATTTGTTATTTATATCGCCACTATTAATTGGTATTTAATACTTTACGTGTGATATTAAATACTGCACTGTGTGTATTGCATACAAAATGTTGTCATACCAACATAGAGACCGTGCTGGTACATTTGAATCCCCAAGCAACATGTATTTATTAATACTAGCGTGTTATAGTAAAAATTACTGTAACATTTGGTAAAGCATATCACACTTATATGGTATACTTTGTGTTGTTGATAAGTTGTATTACTGATCTAGTTTAAAGTATGTTACAGTATTTAGAAAAATTAATAATACCAAAATTTTGATTAGTAATAATATAAAGATTGCAACCATACACAATTACACACTGATAAAATAATCGATCCTTTTTTTACTTTTCTCTGTATTATTACTAATCCAAATTTTGGACTTGGAAAATATTTCAAAATATTTACCCCCTCACCCCCGGGGGTGGAGTTAGATTTTTTTTATTATCAGATTCGATTTCAGCAACCTCAAAAACCCCTATAATGCAATTTTCAACAATTTTTTTTAAATTTCTTAAATTCTGATTAATTTCAAGGCCCCTGCGGGGAATCAAAACTACTTTAAAAAAATTGAAAAAAATAACTGGTTATGTATAATAAAGGCAACTTTTGGTATATATGTGATAGGGCGAAAAAAAAATTTCGCTTCACCCTCAACCCCGGGGGTGGAGTTTTTTATTATCAGATTCGATTTTAGTAACCTCAAAAACCCCTATTATGCAATTTTCAAATTGGGATTAATTGGTTCATTCAACAAAATTTAAAATTTCCGAAGTTTTGATTAATTTCAAGACCCCCGTGGGGAATCAAAACGACTTCCAAAAAGATTGAAAAAAATTAAGGGTTATATTCAATTAAGGCAATAAAGGCAACTTTTGATTGGGCAAAAAAAAATTTAGCTCACCTCCAATTAGCATACAATTATCCAAAATAAACTAGTTATATTTTTAACGTGCGCAATAAACAGAAATAAACATGGAAAACTGTTAAAAATTATGTTAAAAAATATTGGGTGCCAAAAGTATTGATTTTAGGTCCATGTATCACTGACTAATTCTTAGCAAATGGTACATATATTTGTGAAACATAAGACATACATTTTTCACACACGGTATATTTATTTTTTTATAATATGTGATAAATATCGAGTGTCAATTAATTTAAATCAATAAATTGTGTATAAAAAGTATGTATACAATTATGCAAAATAAACTAGTTATCTCTTTAACGACTACAATAAACTGAGGCAAATATATCGAAAACTGTTAAATATATTTAAATATAATTATATTATTATTATTTTATTATTATAATAATAAAAAATATCCGGTTGCCACAAGGATTTAATCTGGTTCCTTTTCCTTTTATTATTTTTATCACTTGCTTTAAAGGATGTTAAGAAAATTCTACAACAGTGTATCCCTAATCGTCAGATTAATTAACTCTTACAAATTATAAAATAATACATTACATAAGGTATATTTGAATTTATATAATATATATATATATAAAGGTAAAATAAAGCTGAGTTAGTATAGGTACAATTATCCAAAAGTAAAGTAGTTTTTTCTTTAACGAGCACAAAAAACCAAGACAAATATATTACATTAAAAACTGTTTTCATTTATATAATATATATATAAGTTAAAAAATATTTGGTTGACACAAAGATTAATTTATGGTCTGACGGCTGACTTTAATTACGGATAGTTAACAAATACTATGACAATATATTCATATTTTTAAAAATGAATACATTTTACACACACACGGTATATTTGAATTTATGTATGCGATAAATATCGAATGTCAATTAATTTAAATTTTAATTAATTTAAATTAATTTTAAACGTTTACTTAAAGTTCGTATTATTCATTTAACATAAGGTTGAATTAGTATGCAATTGGGCCCTGTTATGCAAAAAGCAACCAACCCGCATATCAAAAAAAACGAGTTAATGTCGTGTATTGATCTAGAAACGTCCATAGTGGATTCTTACATCCAACCCACAATATGTAAAATATTGTGGCTTGGTTGATCTTTGTATAACAGGGCCCATTAATAATTTAGATAATTATTTAAAATAAGCTAAGTACCTAGTTATATCTTTAACGAGCGCAATAAATCCAGATAAATATGATAAAGAGTTTCATTAATAATAATAATAAAAATATTGGGTGCCACAAGGTTTTATTCTGGGTCCCTTTAAATATATTATTTTTACTACTGATTATAATAAAGTGATGGTTAGAAAATTATATGACAATATACAGTACGTGTTAAAAGTCCGCCCACCCTTTTGAACGGCTTAAGATATCAACTTAAAATTTAAAACACTTAAATGAAATTGCTCAAATAAATTTTTGGTATATATATATATATATGATATGTTTAGAGGGCACAGTAAAGGCAGGGGGCAAAGGGGGGACATTTTTTTTAACAGAAAAGGTGTCGTGATACATAATTTTAAAGCTCATAAAATTCTTTGATAAATTGACTATCAAAATTTTTTTGAGGGGGTTAAAAAATTGTTTAGAATGGGAATTTTTGTAAAATTCTCTTATTTTTTTTTGTTTAGTGCTTATAGTAAATTTAAGTCCAAGATGAAGTGGATGTAGACAAATGAATCGCGCCCGACGGCAGCGGGAGCGTGGTTTTATTGGTTAAAACACTCGAATGTTGCGAGAGTAGGGATGTAGAAAATTAAACAGGTCAGTACGTGAGCACTTGCGATGAAGCGTACAATGCATTGCAATGGACCGTCATATAGAAATATTTTGTTTTGAGTCCTACCCTGTCACTAAATCCGTTGTGTTCCCGTGCGTTTGTTTAAACTCACTGCATCTTGAAGTTGAATATACTATAGATTCTTTCATTCAAAAGCCAAAAGTAAACTTAAATTATAGTTTTAAGCTAATTTTATATGATATAAATAAAAATAAAAAAAAACTAAGCAAATCGCAGTTTTAACAAAAAAATTAAAAATTTAACTCGTCTAAAATTTTATTTTAAAAATAAAAAATTATATGGTCAAAAATTTAATAAGCTTTAAAATGATGTATGACAAGACGCCCCTTTCCAGTTAAACAAATGTTGCCCCTTTCCAGTTAAAAAAGTGTTTCCTTGCCCCCTTGCCCCCTTTCCACTATTGTGTTCCCTAATTTATTTTGAAAAATTTCAAGTTGATATCTTAAGGGCTTCAAGTATCAAAGGAGGGCGGACTTTCGACATGCACTCGATATATTTTACACACACGGTATATTTAAATTTATATAATGCGTGATAAATATCGTATGTCAATTAATTTAAATCAATAAATTGTGTATAAAAAGGTAAAATAAGGCTGAATTAGTATACAATTATCCAAAATAAACTAGTTATCTCTTTAACGAGCGCAATAAACCGAGACAAATATATTGAAAACTGTTATCAATGAAGTTATAAAAAGACAACCGATTTAAGAAATTTTAAAAACACCACTTTCCAATCGTTTAATGGGCATTTTATTCAAATCGCATGTGTTAATTAATGTATTCCGCTCGATGCGGACGATTAGTTCAATTAAACCGATCTGGCTCCCGGTTTTAGCCTTGCCCGAAGATCGGACCTTTGTTACACCAAATACAATGTTTAAATTAAAATTAAACTTTTGGAGACTAGTTAGGTTAAAAAATCGTTATTCTTTTGATCTAACCATTCCAATAGCATAATTACACAGGCCCACAAAAAACAGGTGAACGTACTTTACATATGACTAAGCTACCCTTATGGATTTTGAGCGGCTGAATCCGAATCCGGCCTCAGAATTTCCCCTAGACTCCACCTTTTCCCCTAGCCTAGAAAAAAAGTGCGAAATCTTGGAAATTTGAGGCTCCGTTAAAGTAATATTTATTCACGGTAACGTTAATGAAACAATGTGGTTTCTACGTATTTCGAGTTGCTAAGTTCGAATCCGACATTAGAATTTTTCTACAGTACCTCAGAATTCCCCTAGCCTTGGGAAAAAAGTGGAAAACTGAGCAAAACTTGTGGTTTCCCTCAAACTTTATTTTTGTACCGAAAAGCTGATCTTGTATGTCATTATTTACTGGCTAAAAAGTTGTGGGAATATGGGGTTAGGCCGCCTTTTCATACATGGATTGTATCGTATCTTACAGGAAGAATACAACAGGTAATTATAAATGGTTTTAAATCTTTCATTATAAAGGTCCTAAGTGGAGTACCACAAGGACCAATATTGTTCATTATTTTTATTAATGATATAGGTTCAAAATTTTTATCTCAATATTTGCTTTTTGCTGATGATTTAAAGATTTACAGATGGATAACGTCTATACTAGATGCTTTTATTTTACAAAGGGACCTTGATTTACTTAATGACTGGTGCATTAAAAACAAGCTGTATTTAAATAATAATAAGTGCTCGGTGATGACTTTTTCATGTAAAAAGGACCCGTTAGAGCACAATTATAAAATAGCAGATAATTTACTAAATAATGTCAATGTAATCAAGGATCTGGGTATTTTTTTGGACAGTAAATTATTATTTCATAATCATTTTGATCATATTGTTTCTAATGCAAATAAAATGCTAGGTTTTGTTCTAAGGACAACTAAGGACTTTTCTAATCAGAGACCTATATTGATGTTGTATTCATCCCTAGTAAGATCAAGACTGGAATACGGATCCACCATTTGGTCCCCATATTTTGGCAACCATATTCAGCGAATTGAAATTGTACAGAATAAGTTTTTACGTATTGTTCGATACAGACTTGCTCAGAATAACATTTTGTTGGATACGAATCAAACAAGGCAATATTTGGGTTTAGCTACCCTTCAGAATAGAAGAATCTTCAGTGATGTGTGTTTTTTCTTTAAGGTTCTTGCTGGATCAATTCAATCTAGTGTTATATTGGGTCAGTTTAATATTAAAATTCCATCAAGATCCTTGAGAAGTTATCCACTCCTGGATGTTTCCTCCTGTAATACTGTTAATGCAGAAAATTCTCCAATGAACCGTATTGTAACATTGGTTAATTTAGCATGCAATACTGTTGATTTTTACAATTCTTCATATAATATGTTTAAAAATCAATTACGTCAATATTTAGGCATGTAATTTTGTTTTATATGAGTATATTACTCTTATTTTTTTCTTTTTAATTATTATTTTATACCTATTATGCTATAAGAATATTATATAAATAACTTTGTAACTGCTATATGCGTAAATAAACGATTTATTATTTATTATTATTATCTTTCCGTATTTTGAGTTGTTGAGTTTAAATCAGATATTTGAAGTTTCCTATATTACCTCAGAATTCCCCTAGCCTAAGGGAAAACGTGTATAACCAAGCAAAACTTAAGGTTTCAAGGAGGTTTTATTTTTGCACGGAGAAGCTGACATCTTTCCGTATTTTCCCTAGCCTAGGGGAAAGAGTGGAACATTGAGAAAAACTTGAGAATCTACCGAGGTTTTATTTTTGCTCTGAAAAGCTGGCATCTTTCCGTAGATGCTCAAGTTTTTCTAAATGTTCCACTCTTTCCCATAGTCTAGGGAAATTCTAACGTAATGTAGAAAAATTCTGACTCCAGATGTGAACTCAGCTACTCAAAATACGGAAAGATGCCAGCTTTTCCGTGCAAAAATAAAACCTCTGTAAAACCTCAAGTTTTGCTTGGTTATACACTTTTTCCCCTAGGCTAGGGGAATTCTGAGGTAATGTAGGAAACTTCAAATATGTAATTTAAACTCAACAACTCAAAATACGGAAAGACTGCTTGGTTATGCACTTTTTCCCCTAGGCTAGGGGAATTATGAGGTAATGATGGAATCTTCCTATATCAGATATAAACTCACCAATTTAAAATACGGAAAGATATCAGCTTTTGGTACAAAAATAAAGTTTTCGGGAAACCTCAAGTTTTGCTCAGTTTTCCACTTTTTTCCCAAGGCTAGGGGAACTCTAAGGTACTGTAGAAAAATTCTAATGTCGGATTCGAACTTAGCCACTCGAAATATGTAGAACCACATTGTCTCATTAACGTTATAGTGGATAAATATTACTTTAAGGGAGCCTGAAATTTCCAAGATTTCACACTTTTTCCCTAGGCTAGGGGAAAATTGTGGGGCCTAGAGGAAATTCTGAGGTTGAATTAGGATTCAGCGGGTCAAAATCCATAAGAGTAGCCTAGTCACATGTAAAGTACATTCCAATTTTGTTTGTGGGCCTGTGTTACATAAAAACATATAAAAAAGCTATATAAATAAATAATATATTTGTAACATTAAATAAATTAATAAAAGGAAAAAACACTATAAATAATAAATTTAAAGTCATTTTTATTTAAAAATAAATGTATCAATCTTATTAAATAAATAACAGGAAGAGAAAGCTAAAACTGAAACTAAAAATTATTAAAAGAAAAAGAAGAACAAGAATAAAAAGAAGAGGAATATCTTTTATAATAATGACTTTCAGGGTTAAATTACTCTGCTTAGTTTTGAATTTGTTGAGTACCAATTTAAATTAAAATAAGCTTTTTGTTTAGAAACTTTTTAAGTTTCAGATTAGGCTTTAAAAAGCCTAATATGAACCATATAGCACATTTTGGTGGAAACTGACTCATTGAATTATATGGTTTACGTTAATGTAATGTAATTTCATTAAAACACCAAATTGTTACTATTAAAAGTAACAATTGATTTACTTAACACTTTGTTAATATACAAATGATGTTTTAATTATCTAAATCACTTTATTTAATTAGGGATATAATTAATAGCAGTATTTAATTTTTTGTGAAAAAATTAAGTCGGCGACTTTATATGACCATGAATATTTATTAAATATATTCATAAATGTTTAACATTTATGTATGTATACTATATATAGCTAGATATATAGTAAAGATTAAACTTTTGTAAAATATCAGGTATCATTTATTAAAAACTCTTCTGCTTAAGTTAAGTTTTTAAATGGAACTAAATATCCCTTTGAACTCCAATCTATTAAACATTTTTTTTTGCAAAACATTAGTGACCTTATATACAGGATGTCCAGTAAATGACGTCATTAATTTTAAGGGTGATTGTACATAGGAAAATATGAAAAAAGTTCCTATAAACATATGTCTAAAAATGCGTCGTACTGGAGCTAAGCCCCTTTGAAAGTGACCCATCTTTGTGTGTTATTTTCATGAACTTATTTTAACCAGGGGTGTGCAAAACGGGGGGGACTACTTAGTTTTTTGTCCAAAACTTTTTCTGTATAATTTTTTTGTGATTTTATTTTTGGAATATGATTCCTCAGGTCAAAATACATAAAAAAAGGTACTCTTGTTCTAATACTGTAGGATTAACTATTTCCTAGAAAAAATAATTTGAAAAACTAAGAAAAAAGCCTCATATACAGGTACTTCCAAAAGTAAAATGCTAAGGGAGCTATGTGCTCCTAAAAATGCACAATTTTTAAGGGCCATAGTAGCTTTAAAAGCGATTTTTCGACCTACATGTATAGTAACTTTTTTTCTTAGTTTTTGATATAGAATAACCCTGCATTATTGAAATTTTGGTTTTAAACATATTAGAACTTATTTTTTCGTCCTCGATCCGTGAAATTCCACCTTCAAATTAATTTTTCTCAAAAAAGGTTAATCCTACAGTATTAGAACAAGAGTACCTTTTTTATGTATTTTGACCTGAGGAATCATCCCTTGCGACGAATTTTTAGACATATGTTTATAGGAACTTTTTTTCATATTTTCCTATGTAGAATCACCCCTTAAAATTAATGACATCCTGTATAATTTACCTATCTATATTATTATATTATTTTTTTTTAAGTATATTACTTAACTTACTAAACCTTAATTAAAATAAAGCTCGATTTAAATAACATACGGTATACAATTGGGTATTTAGTTAACCAATTTAGTAGTGAATTCTTACCATATAAATTTCTTAGCAAAGCATTTTTCATTGTAAATCACCAAAAACCCGAAAATAACCGCTCTTTTAGTGAGAAACATTCCTCCGATTAAAGAATGCTTAAATTCACAAGGGTCTTTTACAAAATACAACGCTGTAGCGTGATGTATGGATATAAATACATTTAAACTATTTAAACCAATAAATATTTTGTAATGAACATTTAGTTAGCAATACAACTTCCGAGTTGTATATATTTTCAACTATTCGATTTTTTGTTAGATTTTTTTTCTTTCGGTGTCAGATTCTTTCAAGAAAATTGTCAGGGATATATGACTGGAAGTTCTTGTCTTAAAAGACAGATGTTCGAAAATGTATAGGATACTTTATGATTCTAAAAATACGGTTAGTTTTAAATGTTAACATGTCATTTTAATATGTTTGTTGTGATGTTTATAATACTTGTAATGGGCTTGATGAGTGATATAATTTTTTAAGCTTATTTTATATTTGTTCTTTTTAATAGCGATATTAATATTAGTTTTGCTTAAGAATTATTTATAGGTATATGATTGTGAATCTGTTTTCTGGCTATTAGAATACCTTTCATTTTTTCAATTTTCTTGAATTCGAGCAATTCTGGTATGCCTCAAGGTTCCTTATTGAGACCTGTTTGATTCGTAAATTTTTTAAATGATTCAAGTTGTGCTATCTTTCACATATTATGGATGCACATGTTAAGTACCGAGAAAATATCATTGCGTTTCCAATTTTAGTGGAAGTAATTGAAGATAATTATTTGAGTTAGATTTATCTGGGTGTTAACATGGATACTGTCCATTTTTATTTTTAACAAATTTAATTAAGTTAGTGATGGTACATTATTAAAAAAATATTTTGAATTAGGTAGTTATGGATATTTAAATTCGAGCATTCGTGGGAAGCCTCAAGGTTTTATACTGAGACCTGTTTCTTTCGTTAACTTTATAAATGATTCAAGATGTGTTACCTTTTACATTTATAGAAACAGTAAGTATTAATGTATAAACTACTAAGAAAAATTCTATGTATTTCCAATCTTAGTGCAAATAATAGAGGATAATTATTTGAGTCTTAGAAATAAATCCTATAAAACTTAAATAAATATTTACCAGTAATTATGGTCAATTGACCACGTGTTTTTAGTATAAAAAATGACATAAAACGACGAATAGAGTAAGACTAAGTGGATACCCGCTTTTTCTTCGCAGAAAAGAAATCTTATCCAGTATTTAAGATGCCATTGGAAATTAATTTAAATCATGGACAGTTTCTTTTTTATTGGCTCAAATTGCGCAATTTAAAATTACGATTATAGTAATTTGAAAAATGGTTGGGTAAAATAACTATTATCCAATAACAGACAGAAAAATGCAGTTAAACACTACAATACACGAAGAAAATAAATAAGAAAGTTTCTACACTTGTTTGATCACAATAATTGCCATTACCAATTCAGTAATTCAGGTATCAAAATATTTTCGATATTTTAACAATTTAAATTGGGCTTAAATTAATAAGGGGTTATGTCATGCTTGACACTAATATTAACGCTAAGAGAAAGTAAAACTATCCTGTCCTATTTTGACGGTGAGCTGTTCATTATATGATGAACTTATCATTGATATCTTATCATTGATAACTTCTCATTAAGGTATATTGTTTGAGGTTATGTATAAGTCATTTAATAAAAATGAACATTGCCTATTGCTAAAACAAATGAAAATTGCCATTGATATAATTGCAGGCAAGTCATTTACTACTAGAAGTAGAAGAAATAAAGGTATATTTACATCATTAAAAACAAACGCTGTAATACTTACTTTTGGAGAGCATAGTACATAACAAAAATAACGTCGTTTTTTGTGATTAACGTTCGGTATAAAACCATAAAAACAATATTGCATTACACTGATAGAACAATAGCGTAATTAATAATTTAATTAGGTTATAGTATACAACAATAAATAGTTGTATATGCGCCATATTTTGCAGAGAATACAACAACAAAAAAGTGGACATGTTCGATATTTAGTAATGAGTGCAGTTATTTGATTTACAACTACGAACTGTTATATCGTCCACTAAAGGCTCTAGTTGTCTAACTCCAAATTTTTCAAAAATGAGATTTTTATCAAATTCGCTTCATTATCTGATTACCAACATACTTCAAAAAAAAAATTGCATTAAACCAATATCAGCCTCAAAAAATGCAAAAATGTAAATATTTTAAGTCGCTAAGTGTCTAACTCCATCATATGATTGTGAGAAAACAATTAAATGAGAACTGTCACTAATGTCAAACTATTTCTCGACAACAGGGGATCCCGTTTCAAATATTTATAATTATAACTTAAATCTTTTTTATAATAATAAATAAAAACTAAATCCAAAAAACATAAAAAAAATATGCAGCAAACTATTAAAGATTCGTTACATTTATGATACATACATAATTATGTATAATAATATACATTAGAATTTAGTTTGGACTTTTGAGATAATATTTGATTGTTTAATAATATTAGATTTTAATAATATTGACCACAAAAATGTAAATAAGGTATTTAAGTTTTGAATGTTGCTTAATAATTATTATATTTTTATTATAACATAACGTTACAAAATAAAATATATTTTTTTCTTATGGGATTTAATTATTTTTATGAAGGTTTTATAATGTATAAATTTTATAATATTAATATTATCTAGGTATATATATATATTATGCCTACCTAGTAGTAATATTATATATTAAATATAAAAATATAATTTTTTTTGTAATAATATTACGCGATATAATACGATAGGTATCCTCTTTTATCTTACCTTGGAGTTAGACCATTAGTGAATTTAGATTCTGTGGTTAAAATTTAATTTTCAAATAATTTATATAAAATAGATAACAATGAAAAGTTTTAAATACATTAACATATTTCAAACATTTTTACCTGTGAACAAGCTAGTTTTAAAGTTCTAAATTGCTATAATTAAGTTTTAAATCGTTTTTTACGTCTCCTGAAAAATATGACGTTTTGGAGTTAGACCGTTAGAGCCTTTAGATGACGATATAGTATAAATACAAATTTATACTGAGCTGTCCAAATTTCGAAAGAAAAAAGTCAAAGAAAATTTGAAGAAGAAGAACTACGAACTGTTAAGCTATGAGGTTTTTCTTTATCGCGCAGAGAGCAAACTGGGCGGGGCTTGCAATTCCGCAGGGTCGGATTGTCGCTTATTACGTCACGATCCTGGGTTTAAAATGCAGGCCAGTCCGTGTGCGGCCGGCTAGCTGAACCTGGGGTGCGTCGGCTCTCTACTGCGTTTCAAAATTTAGTGTAATGTATTTAAAATTTTTATGTGCACATAGAAACTACATATCACATGTAATTACATATTCATGTACCGGGTGATCCAAAGTTCCCGACCCAATCAGTTTTCTCCGAAACGGTAAAAGTTATCGACAATTTTTTTTTGGGTTTTTCGATGGGGTCACCTAAGCTACAAATTAAGGTGGATTGAAGGTTTTTAATTTAGTGAATGATGGGCGTAGCGATAGTCATTTTTTTAATTTTTAGTGGCAAGTATAGGAAAACTAACTTAAATCGAATAATATTTTAATTTTATATATTTATGACACAAAGTCTTTATTATACATACAAGCGTTAAGAAGTTATTTTCTAAACAATATTTTTCACCTTAAGTGAAGTTATTTTAAACGAAAAAACATGCAGTCAGTGGTTCAGTTGGTTTAGGCAGTAAAAATATACAATGGTCTGGGTTCAAATCTCAACAGCGGAAGTACCTTTTTTATTAATATTATTTAAGTTTTTGTTATTTTTTTTAATAGTATTAGTTTTTTTGTGGTTTATTAATGTTCCATTAATTTTATTATACAGGGTATTTGTAGATTTTAAAACACAATAAATAGTTCAATCGTTTTAAATATAAAATTAAGAGTCAACACAATTTAAAATTTTAATTGACCACTAAAATTAAAAGAACTTTTACTTTCAGGTTTAGACCGTGTAGATGGGTTGTTAGTTTTATTTATAATAAATTCTCTATATTTTTTTGATGCATTTTAACGCAAAAAAGGCCTAAGTAACAACACATAATTTTTGTATTGAAATAAATGTTATTAAACAAACCTAATAAGATATTATTTGGAACTTATCACCTTTTTAAACAGCATTCTTTTAAAAAAAGCCAAGTGCCCCAAAACGGTGTTAATGTTTTTTACTTAGAACAGTACGGACAACAAATTTTATAAGAAAAAAGGGGTGTCTTTTTTCTTTATTTCATTTGTTTTAGGAGTGTCGTGTAGAAGAATTTTCTCTTTTGAGTTTAGACCTTGTTGAAGGATTTAATACCAAGACCAATAATCGACATAAATGGTCTAAGCCCCAAACTAAATTTTCTTTTAACTTTAGTGGTGGTAAAATTTTAAAATTTAAAATTATGTTGACGGTTTATTAGGATACCTAGAGTTTGTTTTTTTTTTTTTATTTTTAGAGGTCTTAACCCCCAAAGTTGTTAATTAGGCTGAGTAGATTACCACCCTATTTTTTCAGAATAAAAAAAATAGAGGTGGCGCACAGCCAGGGCTGTAGCTATGGAGGGATAGGGGGAACCACACCCACCTATCTTAAAATTAGAAAACGTTGAATATTTTATGGGTTAACACTTTTACTGCCAAGGGTAAATTAGTTGTCTATTAACTTGTATTTGGCAGACAACATGTTAAAAATAAAAAAGTTGTAATTTTAGCTGTAGTGAAAACGTTCTTTTTTTAGTCATCAACTTTTTTTTCGAGGTAATAAAAGTTTTAATTTTAGACTAAAAAATGAATTTCTACCTTCTCCCCCCCCCCCCCCCCCCCCCCGCACTAAATCTTCTTCGGTAAGGCCTTGTAATTTGAGCAGTAGTGAATCTTGAAATTAGTAAAATTGCATATTTCATGGGTTAAAAATATAAAAGTTGTAATTCTAGCAGAAGTGGGAACGTTTTTTTAGTCATAAACTGTTTTGTCGATGGTCTAAAAGTTGTAATTTTTGTCAAAGATTGCATTTTAAAGAGGTGATAAGTTCCAAATGTATAGCTTATTAGATTGGTTTAATAAAATTTATTTTAATAAAAAAAATTGTTATCACTTAGGCCTTTTTTGCGCTAAAAGGCATTAAAAAATATAGAGAATTTACTACAAATGAAACTAAAAATCCATCTGCACGGTCTAAACCCGAAAGTGAAAGTTATTTTAATTTTAGTGATCAATTAAAATTTTAAATTGAGTTGACTCTTAATTTTATATTTAAAACGATTGAACTATTTATTTTCTTTTAAAATCTACAAATACCCCGTATAATAAAATTAATGGAATATTGATAAACCACAAAAAAAAACTAATACTATTAAAAAATAACAAAAATTTAAATAATATTTATAAAAAAAGTAGTACCGCTGTTGAGATTTGAACCCACACCATTTTTGGAGGTTTGCAAATCTAACCTGCCTAAACCAACTGAACCACCGACTGCCTGTTTTTTCATTTGAAATAACTTGACTTAAGGTAAAAAATATTATTTTCAAAATAACTTCTTAACGCTTGTGTGTATATTAAACACTTTGTGTGATAAATATATAAAATTAAAATATTATTCGATTTAAGTTAGTTTTCCTATACATGCCACTAAAAATTAAAAAAATGACTACGCTACGCCCACCATTCACTAAACTGAAAACCTTAAATCCACCTTAATTTGTACCTTAGGTGACCCCATCTAAAAACCCGATAAAAGTTTTTCCATAACTTTTACCGTTTCGGAGAAAACTGATTGGGTCGGGAACTTTGGATCACCCGGTACATGCTTATCGTTGAGTATACTTATACACATCAAAATTTTAGCACCAACTGTCTACTTTCAATATTTTGGTAAAACATTTATTAGAATCAGCTGATTGTCGCCATCTTTATTAATAAACCTTCTTCAAAAAACTACGACACCGTTATTGTATTATTAAATAATATGAATCTACAATTTTAATAGTGAATTTAATATAACGTTATAATGTTTTAGAATAATCGTAAAAATGGTATTATGTACGTCAAAATTAAAAAAAAAATTATCGGTGTACCAAACGATAATAAGTTACTTTATATATTTTTCGACATAATTTTCTCCGTGTATGGTGAGAATCAGCCATCGATTCTTAAAGAGTATTTAAACAGTTATTAATCAGTCGTTCTCGGAAGGTTCAATTTCAGTTGGTATTCCTGAAAACGATTACGCTGTAATTGATTAAATGCTACATTGAATGCGCCGCCATCTATAGAAGATCACAAAAAATTGATTTTCTTTAAACGGTCTTCCGCCATTGTACAATACGAATAATAGATTTTTAGTGATGTAGCAAAGAATCGTATTCGGCCGCTATAACGCGCTAATAGATACGAGAGTACTAAGTAATAATAGGTACTATGTAGCGTGCACACATTATACCATTTACATTTTAAATTATTATACCTTACCTTACCAAATTTAACTATGTAATCATACGCATGCAACTTTTTTCATGTACATAATACTAATTTAATTACTGTTTTTTTGATATCTCGTACTTACTTAGGAATTTAACTTTAGAATTACGCAGAAGCTACTTTCGTATACCATCTGACTTATACTCGTAACTAGCATAGGATAAAAAAAAATATTTAGCTAATTTATCTAATAGTAGCCACCTGCTTGGAAGTTATGGCGATCAATCCTCATCATATAAAATTATATTTATATTTAGCATTATTTTGGTGACATCGAATAGTATATTTTCTACGACTGCTTTAGAATGTAAGCAAATACACACACTTTTCAAACACAGAATGAATCCATTCTAGCTCTAGATACGGTATGAATATTCCGTATCAAGTGTTAGAATAAGCACATGTAGTGCCATCTCTTGTTTATAAAATTAAAGAAAACTGTAGCAAAATTAGCAAAAAAAATATATATTTTACCATAAAATATTAAATAATTTAATGCAATTTAAAGTTTTGCGTTAAAATTACATAAAGTTTATTAGTTTTTCTTAATGTTTGACCAGTTTTTTTTATTAATTTAGTTCAAAAAATTAAAACTGCTCCATCTATTGTTAAATATTTAAACCTGATATATGTCACAACAATGTGTAACCTTCAATTTTTACATTATAATTTGTAAATATGTGCTAAAATTAAATAAAAATCTTTTTTAATCTTTTTTTTTGTACTGATTTAATAAAATTATTAAATAACATTAATTGCTTTATTTAAAAATATGTGTTTTAATGCATTTACAATGTCGAGTTACAAAAAACATTGTTTTTAACCTTGTCCGCAGTTTAAAGCCATACACTGTTTCATATTTGCAGTCGAAGAAAAAGTATAGTCTACAACACGTATGGAATAGTCATTCCGCGCTCGCGGCTTGTATATTTTATTATTCACTAAACAATTAAAGTATTTCATATAAATTTTTACACTGACTGCTATAATTGTAAGAGAAAGCCTTGTATTTATATAATAAGCGATTATAATTTGCTTGGTATGTGTGTTATAGCGCTCCTAGCTATATTTTTTTTTCCGTGTAGTTGGACATTTAATCAAACTTACATAATAAGTATTGTTAATTATTTTAAATTAAATGTTGCAACAATTTGGGATTATTTATACTACACTGAGATCTCGTTACCGTAGTAAATACTAAACGTTTTTGCTTATATGGAACCCCATGAAAGTTTAGTTAACTTTCACTGGTTGTTACAGTAATATTTAACGTTGTTATAGTTCTCGTAATTGTAACAACCAGTCAGTGAATGTTAACTAAATCTTCGTGGGGTTCCACATAAGCAAAAACGTTTAATAGCTCTCAGTGTATGTTTTTAAATAATCAAGTAAAGAAGCTACTTAAAATGTTTTGAGGCTGTCATTTTCTCCTGTATAATATAAATTACCAGTTACCCTGACAAAAATAGAAGGGTAAACCCTTTCATAAAATGTTTAAGATATTAAAAGTGGTATTAATCACACATTTAGCGCCGACTTGATGATAAATACCTCCTTCTCGATATTATGACAGTTAATGACTTGGATTTTGACAGTTACATACAATAAATAAACTCCAAATCACCGGAAATGTTTATTTATTCGTTAGTTAAGACAAAAGACAGACGATGTTCGCATGGCAAACCGCGATTTCTAAATATAAAACAGGTGAACGATACTTTTCAACTTGAAATACGAATATGTTACTATCTAGCATGCGACGGGGGACACTAGTCGGCTTTTGTTTGTGGGTAAAAGACCCTTCATCAAATGAGTTATGAGACGCCTACTATTCGAATATTTTTTTTTGTTCTTTTTAGATGTCTCAGTTTTTTGGGATATTTTTCGAATTGTTCATATGGCCCACTACATCATTTTGTTGTCTTATTTAACTACCAGTAAAGATCAGAAAGATTTCTATCTCTAAACATATTTTTTAATCTGTCAGCAAACATTCACCTTAATTATTAAAGCTCATTTAAAGTTTTATGTGAAAGATTAATAAAATACAATGTATGAGATCATGTATAGGATAAAAAAATTAAGTAGATCCAAAATAGATTTTTTGATAAATTTATAAATGAAATTACTAGAGCTGTATTTAAGTTAAAATGGTTCACTTAATTATATCTAAATTTTTTAAAACGTGTTTGTAGGCTGTTCTGTATTTTGTTTTTTGTAAATTGCATTTTTCTACATTATTTAAGTTATTTGTATAATTCGTATAAAAATTTTCGATGCTTCAAAAATCTTTCGAAAATCTCAAAACAACATTTTAAAAATTTCTATAATTTTACCAAAAGCTCCTAAATTGCTCAAAAATCATAGATCTTCATGTCAAAAATTTCGGAATTTAGACAAATATCTTGAAAGTTCATGTACAAATATTTTGTAATGGTTAATTCCTCCAATTCCTTCTACTTCCTCATATTTTATTCGTATTATATTAGCAATTAATAAAAGTTTATTGAAAGACAAACTATTTGTGATACATATACAATGTATGTGATCATGTGTAAGATAAATAAATTTAATGAGTCCAAAAATAAACCCTTGAGGCACTCTTTATCTTTATTAACGATTAACCAATACATTGATAAATTAATTAATCAATTTATGTATTTCTAAATTAATATGCATTGAACCATAAATATTATATGATTAAATTAACTAGGTTTAAATTGAAATCAGACATTATTATATACTATAAAAGTTAATTTGTTTGTTTATTAAGCAAACTGTAGAATATATCGGTATTCATCAATCAAATTAAATCATCGTGATACAGCGTGTTTTATATTTATAAAATAAAAGAGATATTATAATTTATAAAGGATAATTCGTGACGTCGGTTAATATAAAAGAATGGTATACTTGTAATAAAGTTATTAACTAGATTATAATAGCATTTGTCACCCTGCGGAAAAACAAATTGAATATATAGGGAATAAAAAAAAGTATATGCTGGTAAAATTTTTAAAACATGTGGTTTTATTTAATGAAGCTGTGAGCTTTAAAAGTACTTTTAATGTGGTAAATTGCTTCTATGGTGTAACGAAATATCTGAGTGACCCCTATTGCTTGTATACCAAAAGATAGTGGGGAGCAATTAGGTACTGCTCTGTTTAAAATATAGTAGGGAGAAGAAATTGAATTTATACCTTGAACATGAGCAGTTGAAAAATATATCGTAAAAGTTTATTTTATTATTATGAATAATAAAATTATATTTAAAGTTAGTTTTAAGAAGATTTTATAATGTGTTGAAATGGAAGTAAAGTGAATTTATTTATAATAATAAATAATTAGTATGCATAGTTTTAACATTTCTTTGCTCAACGAACCTAAACACCCCGAGATAACGAAACGTTACGGCGCCCTAAAAAATGGTTTCGTTACAATGGAAACAATATTTTATATTAAAAAAAAGCTGCATAATGCAGAGCAAAGGGGAAACCGTTTTGTCTTTGCACCAGTATTTCTAAATTAAAAAGAATTATAGAAGCATATTTTGTGGCTATATAAAAGCATTTATTTAATTAAAGTGGTCCAAAAAAGGACAAATCAGATTAAAGCAAAACCACTTTCAAACAAAATATAAATTCATTAGTATTTTAGCTGTGGAACAAATAAACCCTATTAACTGATAAAAACCATCTTCTGGGTAGAATTACATTTACGCGTAATCTCTACTATCTGCATAAAATGAGAGGCGTTACTCATCTCAGCCGCACAGTTTTTTAATGGACTAATATAAAAAAAAGTAAAATTAAGAAAATTACAAAACAATAACAACGACAACTACCTTTAGAGCCAATTATTCGGCAGCAAAATAAAACATATACATGATGTTTGCAGTCTTTTAGCATTGAATAAAGAAAATAATTCTACATCCAAAAAAATCTATAATCTATAATAACGCGAGAACCGTGGTATGAATTGTATGAATTTTGGTACAATTTGCGTTACGTAATACTTGAACGTTCCCTTAGCAAATAAAATCCATAAACCTTATAGTATTACTAAGTAGTACTTACTAGTTATAGGCAATACACTATTATAGATTACCAAATTTAATAAAACAAGCCGGTTAAAGCTGTTGAGATGTTAATCTCAGGGCTAGAAATCAGTTGCTACCAGAGGAAACTAAAGATACTTGTATTGTACGGTTGTGATGACGGACTTAAACGAGACGCAGCATAACCGAGGTGTTTAGCTCGAAAAGGGACTTAATCACGAGACTTCAAGTAATGATAGGATTAAAAAGAACCATGACAAAAACGGTTAAATGACTACGAGGGACGACATAAACTGGAACTTAATTAAGAAAAGAACCACACAAGTTTTTCTCGTCAAATTTTGGAAATTTTTTACCGTCAGACTTTTTGTCGATAAATGGTTTTGGCTGAAATTCCTTTTAATTACTTTACTCGTTACGTGCATTGTTTATTACTACACTCTTCGCAACTGGAAGAGTACCTATTATTCGTTGCCTCCCAAATTTAATAAACTAAAAATGGTACGGTTTCATAGCACTTACTGGCAAAAATCTGGCTATAAACAATAGTCTCATTAAATTACACAGCCCCACAAAATAAAAAAAGTACGAAGTTCTAACAAAGACTACGGTCCTATGCATTTTTTGACGCTGACACCGAGTCTTATATTTAAAAAAATCGTAGACCCTGAAAATCTTGAGATATAGAGCACAATGATTTTTTTTTTTGCATTTGAGTAAAAAATAAATTAGCAGGATTCCAAAAAAATATTAATGAAATATTGATAAATACAAATAATTTAAGCCACTACATGCAGATTTTAATTATCTACCCTAGTTATTTTTTTAAATGCCCCGAGACAGGCCCACAAATCCAAACTTTGCACTTTTTTCGAGTTTTTCCGAAATATTTCATTAAAAATTTTATAAAATAATAAAGATACAGCCAAAAAAAATTATATGAAAACTAGTTTATACATATGCTTTATGAAAAATGATGATATATTTTTTTATCTTCAGTGGTGGAGAGTCTGGGGGAGTTTAACGTTGCACATGCCAATTGAAATATATCATAAAATTATCTGTTACCATTAAACAGAATGTTTTTCTCTAGTTTTTTTTTAGCAATTTAAACTATTTTGACAATAAAAGAAATCCCCAATCCCTAATTTACTACAAAATCACACGCAAAATTTTATCATAAATCTGGTCATAACATTTTGCCACTGTGCGTGTGATTTTGAAACAAATTAGGGATGAGGGAGGTCTTTTATTGTCAAAATCGTTTAAATCGCTAAAAAAGAACATAAGAACCATAGTCTTCATTAAAACTCCGGACATTTTTTATTTTGTGGGGCTGTGTTATTATTAAACGTATGCGTGATTTCGCAAAAAAAAAAAATTTTGCGCGACCAAGACCTAAAATAATTTTACGCTCTCATTTTCTGGACTAAACTTGCCGTTTTCTCCCAAGGGAAAAAAATCACGGCAACCTTGATAATATTAAAATATACAGTTGGGAGAATCAGCAATAAATTGCCTTCGTTACAGCTCTGAGTATAATGTATATGCGAAGAGTATATAGGAAGCGAAGCATTGCATATCATCACGATTTGCTTTAATTGTGATTGTTCTTCGTAATACCACCCAGATTTTAAACAATTAAATGAAAGTAGAACGGGCTTAAAACTTGTTTATTTTATTTTAAATACATTTTTTTTATTTGTTTGACTAATGAAATGATACTCAGTCACGTAATTGTCAATTTTAAATTACGGTTTATTCTATTATACTTTTATTTTGCTATAACAAACCAAGCAAAGAATGACCACCAACATTTAAATCCTCATTAACATACTACAAGATTATTTACCGGTCGAGAAAAGAAGGTTCTCTTTTAATGATAGTTTATTTTTACTAATTGATTAATTAAATAGAGCACTATCAGCGTCTTTTCCAATTTAAAATTATCTGGCTTATTTTTCCTTCAAGCAATGAATTGCAGAAACCCTAATTTAGAAATAATATAAGTAATTAAATGTTCAGCTACCTAAGAAAATTTGTAATAAAATTCACAAAAACTGTAAAAATTATAAATTATAATTGAACTAACAAACGATTTTGATACAGTTAGACGTAATTTACTATGAAATTTGTGAACTTGCATTAAATTATTTAAAGAAGTTCCTTAAATCTTTAAATTAGATGACGTCAAAATATGAAACAAAAGAAATATTAGAAGTCCCAAAATGGAAGCTTGCGGCACTCTAGTATCTTTATTACGGGAGTTTTATTTAAAATCGGCTATAAATTTCTAGGGCTAATAATACATTACGCTAGAAATATATCTATTGCTGATTCCAAATAAAACTCCAGTAATGAAAATACTAGAGTGCCCCAAGGTTCCATTTTGGGGCTTCTATTATTTCTCCTGTGTATAAACAACAATAATCTTCCATGACCGGTCTACCTGCCATAAAATAATGAAATGTATTACTATTTTTATGGACCCACGTTTTTAAGCATGTTTTTTAATATTTTTATGTTATTTATGTTTATTTGATATATTATTCCTCTATCTTAATGTTAAAGAAATTACATTTTTAATAGCTTCTTTACTGCAGTTCGTATTATTTGCCTTGTATGGATGAAAGCATTAATGAATAAAATTTATAAACTTTAATTGTAATCCCTATTATGATTACCGGATTGAGTATATAAACTGTGTAATAATACATATCATTAATACATAAAAAAAGCTAATGAATAACAACGATAAATAACTATCATTATACTGGAGACATCGGCAATGATACCAATCAAAGTAGCTTACTACTTAAACGCATTTTAAGCCTCAGATAAGACGTTATAAATTATAGTATTAAACTACTAGATTTAACATATTCTTGTAAGTATCTTAAATACTTAATAGAATGTTAAGCACTAATTTTAATAATTGGAACTAGTTACACAACTATTTAAGATAGATTTGTGACACAAAATACACTTTTATTGGACATAATAAATTTCATTATGTTTGAATGAGCTAAATAAAAGTTAACAGATGTACACAATACTAGTAACATTAATAGGAGAG
Organism: Brachypterus glaber; assembly: GCA_958510825.1. Classification (NCBI taxonomy): domain Eukaryota; kingdom Metazoa; phylum Arthropoda; class Insecta; order Coleoptera; family Kateretidae; genus Brachypterus; species Brachypterus glaber. The sequence continues at coordinate 62,772,068 of OY294044.1, read as the reverse complement.
GTAACAATCAACAAATAAAAAATAAATTGGTCAAGTGCGAGTAGACCCTTCCATGGAGTGTTCCGTAACTATCTTTATTATCTTTAAAAGTTCTAGTCAAAACTCAAAAATCAGTATCCATTTTTAGTATAGAATTATTAAGGGGTTTCTTTTCGTTTAATTCTTCTTTTATATGATAATTAGTAAGCTGGTAATTATAGTTTTTGAAATAGAGGATGGGAGATACAAAAAATGACACTGTTCTGAAAATTTTATAGTCAATAAAAAATTACTCATAAATGCCAAATTTAAAATTCCTAGATTACCTAGATTCTGAGATAAACGGCTTTGGCAGACGGATGTACGGACAACCGAGCGATTCTATTAGGGTTCAGTTTTTTGTTTTTCAGCTACTGAACCCTAAAAATTACGAATTTAAAAAAATAAAAGCTGCTTCAGACTTAAGAAGAAAACTATTGACGATGACACACAGTTTTTTTTTATTATCAAAAATATTTCTTGGACGAGGAAGATCTTTTTTTTAGTTCGCATATTGGAATAAAAATGGGCTTCTTCTATTTTTAAATATAATAAAAAGAACATTATGAGGTTAAATATACATTTTACAAATATCTTTACGTCTAGTTTGAGACAAGTGATAAATTACTAAAAATAAGATAGAAATATATGAAATTCCTTTCAAAGAATACAATAAAATTCCTAAGGATTCAACAATAATTTTTATGCGTAGTACCACAATACATCTACAAAGGAAAAGTGGAAAGGCACAATAATAAGTAAACACATATCGTTGTTCTTCTTTTTTTCCTCTTCAATATTTGTCTGAAATGAATAGTTCCATATATGTACGAAAAAGAGAAAAAAAATGAATCCTCGATTTTCCAACATTTTGTTAAATAAAAAGTGAAGCCCACGCTTTATTTTATGCGCAGAGTGAAATTATCATTTCTAGTGATATTCTGGACCCATTAATCCAAAAATGTAGGATACTATCCGATTCACCAAACCTAAAACAGATACCGCCTGGTCTATTAGGTTATAAGTTAAGTTGTACTGAAATAATAAACTGGAGTTTATATTTGTCAGTCATCATTTATAGAGTTGATTACTGCAAAGAACCAAAAATCGATTTTTTTGGCTGAGATCAAGGTTATGGTTGAGAAAGTAACACGATAATATACAGGATCGGAGATGTATATATCCAAAATGAAAATGGCTGTATTTTCTTAACCCTCTACCACAGACACGGCGTAGATTTTACGCCTCGATAGTATGCAATTTGTGATTTCTCCCAACCTCTACTAACTATGGCTTTACGCGTCTCAGTACCTTTCGGACATTTTTCCGAGCAGAGAAGTTGGTATGTTGTGTGATTTTTCACGTGTTCATTTAAAGTTTGGAGGCGTAGTAAATACGCCGTGTGTGTAAGTACGTAATAATGAAAAGAATAGGGTTTATCCATTGCAAAAAAAAAATAGAATGTTGTTTATTTATGATTAAGTTTTTAATTTTATCTTATAAATATTTTCTTATTTGCTTGTATTCCAAAGTGATATTTTTAGGTTAGTGACACTTTTGTTAAGAGTTTGTCTTTTATTTTATTTTGGCGGGCTGCAGCATTATAGTCAAATTATATTGTATAAATAACTCATTTTAATATTATTTTCTATTGCATTTACAATTAAATAATTAAAGCTATAAAGACCACGTTTAATGATAAATAAGTCAAAAATTTTTTCGACTTTTAAATTGTTTAAAGGGATGCGTAATTTTTACGTCGTGTCTGTAGTAACGTTTCATAAATACGGTGTCTGTGGCAGAGGGTTAACTTTGTTTTATGACATATATATTTCAAATGGAAATGTAATTGAAATAGTTTAAAAAATTATAATTTTCGGCACATACATCACGAATCGTTTATATTTTTAATACAATATTGTAAATATTTTTATAAAAAAAAAAATAAATAAATTTTAAATCTATTAGTGGTAAAAAGCAACAAAAAAATAAATAACGGATTCATAGGTAATGAATTTGTAACACGTCAGACAAAAATAGATTTATATCATTTACAATCGTATCATGTTCAAAGTATTATTAATATTTTAAACATGTTATTAATAACGAATAACAATCAAACCAAATAGACTTTGATGGTTTATAGCTGGTGATATCATAGAACGACATAAGACATCTTATTTGTTGCGTTTTGTGGGATCATTCCGCGGATTGAATGGTTTGGAAGGAATGCACAAAGCGCCAAAAGCGCTAAAGTTTGGTTCAGGGTTTGTTTTACAATGTCATTTGTTATACAGAGCGGTCCAAAAGCCACCCCCCCCTCTTAACTTTTGAACGAGTTTAGATATCGACTTCAAATTTAGAACGCTTAAATAAGACAACTTAAACTATCTTTAAGCATTTATTTGATACTTTTAGCTCTTTAAATGTGGGCAGGGGGGCATGGGGCGACATTTTTTTAAATAGAAAGGTAGGTCGTGTGATACATCATTTTAAAGTTTATAAAATTCTCCATTCAACTGTATATTTTTTATTTTTTTTAAACATTTTTTTTTGGGTTTAAAATAGGGTTGATATGTTTGTCAAAATTTCTCTAAAAAATCCAAACAATTTTTTAAAAATGCCTAATTTCATAATGAAAAGAAGTAAATTATACTTTTAAAATAATTTTAGCTGACATAAATAAAGCTTAACAAAAAAAAACTTAAAAATTTATTTTTTTAGCACAAAATACTGAAAAATCAAAACCTTAAAAAACATGTTTAAAAAAAATTAAAATGTATGGTTATATAGAGAATTTTGAAGGCTTTAAAATAATGTATCACACGACCCCCCTTTCCATTAAAAAAAAATTCCCCCCATGCCCCCCTGCCCACATTTTAAGAGATAAAAGTATCAATATATTTGATAAAGATAGTTCAAGTTGTCTTATTTAGGAGTTCTAAATTTGAAATCGATATCTCAACTCGTTCAAAAGTTAAGAGGGGGGGCGGGTGACTTTTGGACCGGACTGTATATTAAAACCTAACCTACTTTTTTAACTCAGAATAAAATCAGTGCAATGAATGAAAGAGCTTGTCTCTTTCATTCATTTATTCATTGCATTGTAATCTATTTCAGCAAGAAAGTAATAGAATAGGGAGTTTATTATCTGAAAATGTTGGACTTAGTCCAGATATGATATAATATTTAAGTAATATTTAAGTAAGTACTCTTGAAAATGACGATGTTAGGTGTTTTATTAATGCTAATTATATTTTTAGCTCAGCAAATGATAAAGTTTTCAAAAATAAAAACTACTATGACTAACTGTGGCAGTTAGCCTCAGTCAAAACCCCTAAATCTGATTAAAGACTGAATACTGGTACCTACTTTTCTTTTGGTAGTCACAGAATATAAATAATAAAAGGATTTGAGAATTTGGGGGATTAAAACCATTGTCCAATAAAAATTTTCTTTTTGTTTTCCATTTTCCCACAAATGCCATAACCTTTTAAGGTAAAAACGTTATGATGGCGCGCTTTTCAACTTCATATGACAGATGCCCCACCAATTCAGTTCCATTCATTCGATATAAATCGAGAAAACGGATAAACTGTTCAAACCATTCAATCCGGTGGAAAAAGTTTCACAGACTAAACGCAACAATTACCTATGTAAAAGCAGTAGAAGATAATCAACCCATTAAATAACCTCATAATTTTAAAAAATTAGGTTAACTAAGTTTAATTTCAAAGCTTAGATTCCTTATATACATTTAAAATTATGTAACTATTAAAATTAACGATTTTTTTGATAAAAGCAATTGAATAAAAACTGTAAATTGACATTACCTAATCTATATATTCCCTTCCCTTAATTTTTTCCTTTGTAGAACTACTTTTTGTAATCTACAAAAGGCATTTGACTATATCTTATTCTGAGTTTTTTGTTCAACTAAAAGTTTCAAGAAACGTCGCGATGGTTCGTGCACTGCAGTGCACTGGTTCACATAATTCCCTTCAAACAAATGTTTTAAGGTTTCATTCTGGGACTTGGACCACAATTTTTATTTTCATTTAGGATATTAATGATAACAGTTTATTTTCTAATATGAAATGACATCCCGCAAGGTCACTTCTTGGATGCTTTTAATATAGCTTAAGCTTATTACAATATAGTATTAAGATACTATTAATATTAGCAAGTTAAGCATTAGAATATACATATTGAAACATTTTAGAATATATAAGAATCTTTAAGAAAAGCAAAAATGCTGAGTATGACAATGTACAAGTACATGTACAATGTACATTGTACATTGTACATGTAAGAATTCAAATGTTTATAGGAATGTATAATTTACATTCTAAATATATAATAGCCGATTTTTGGATCTTGCCTTTTTACTTCTATGTTTTACCGCGTGACCATCTGTATACCTACAGCAGGTGGGTATATTGCTGAGAACACGTCTGCCCACATTACCGCCATAGTTCTTAGCAGGAGGAAACGCAATGCATTGTAGATGGCAGGATTATATAATTTTGATTTATGAATTATTATCATAGGACGTGAATCCTAATTGAATCATATTATACATCGCTGTCAATCAAATGCACTAAATTGGATCTAATTACATTTACAGTGATTAAATGTAAGATGATTTATTGGCTGTGAACCACGCAGAAACACCATTTTGGATGTATGAGAGAATATATTTTCTAAGATTCACTGAAAAAAACGGATTCTTTGAGCCAAATAAATGTGGAGGTGACTTTCAAAACGCAGTTTTTGACATTTTTTGAAAAATTGAGATAATGATGGTGTTTACACTGTTAATGCATATTCGATCTATTGATCCAAAAAAAAAAATTAAAAAAATTGTTATTTCATATTAAAAATTTAGTTAGAAAACCACGTGGAAAAACAAAACGCAGTTTTTGAACCAAAGCTTGACTTTCAAAACGCAGTTTTTAATTAATTATACTACAGTCAATATAGGTTTCAACTGCGACAAAATTCCTCAGTCAAAAAAAAGTATGTATTCCTATAGATTTTGGGTTTCGAAAGACCCTTAAACGGCCCTTAAAACACCCTAAAAACTCGTTTTTGCCCTATAAATTTTGATTGCAACCTACTAGAAACAAAAACTGCACAAAAAATGAAAGAGTACAAAAAATGCAATAAAATTGCTTAATATTTTTTCCCTTAATTTCTATTGGTTGGAAGATATAACACATTTAAAGTCGTAACTCACTCGTTGTTAAAACATTTTAGGACTGGTTGCCATTTGAACACCCTTTTATATATCGACTTAATATCTTTCAAAATATCTTAAATATATCTAAGGATGATTTATGCAAAATTTCAGCTTAATCTGATAAGGGTTTACGAAACCCCTATACGCCCCCTCTTATTTATATACGCCCCAGTTTTTAGGGGACTAAGCCCACCAAAATTTGTAGTATTATGGGTTTTGGGTCAAGAAACACTATGGAATAAAGTCTACCACTCTAAGAGGCACACAGATAAATATTGGACAAAAAATAAAATTACATTAAATTATATAGCAATTTTCAAATTTTACTATTTTTTTTTATTTTTCCCCATTTGCCCCCCTTGCCGCACCCCAATGTTCACCAAAAAAAATCCCGAGCGAGAACTTTTGGTAACATACCTGTATGTCGAATTTCAAGTCTCTAGCTTAAAGCCTTCTTAAGTTATCGTGCCCACAAGATTTCCCAGACAGACCGATCGACCGACCGAACGACCGACCGATCGATCGATCAATTTTTTTTCTTTGCTTGAAATGGATTTATATCGACATAAAACGGCATAAAACGCAAAAATACGCAAAAAATTTTTTTGAAAATTTTTGCACGAATACAAGGCCTTCCGAAATTTTAAAAAATTTTAAAATGGGAAAGCAAAAATGTATGTACAATGTACAATATGGGTATATTTATAAGTTACGTAACACTATGGAGGGAGACCCCTCTCCCCCTAGTGTCATTTATTTATTTATTTATTTATTTATTTATTGCCCAACAGCTAGTGCCAAACAGGACAGTTATAACAACTATATAAAAATATATGTAAAAAAAAATAACAGAATTTACTTAATTAAAATTACTTAATATAAACCTTAAAATATTTGTAAAAAAAAATAACAAAATGTTCTTAATTAATATTGTCTAATATAAACCTTAACGTATCAAAATTTATATCACAGAGCTCAGAAATATCATTGAAGTTACTGCAAATAATATAAATAGGAGAGATAAACAAAATGTTGGTTCTAGCTCTGGAAGTATAAAAAGTAAGTTCGTTTCTAGAATTAGCTCTCGGTATCAGAAATTCTATTTTGTTTAACAAATAAGTACAATCCAACTTATTATGTAGTAGTTTAAAAAGAATACATATAGATGATGCTTTGCGTCTGTGTTCTAATGATTTGAAATTAAATCTTAACAAAAGGGCTGTGTGGTCAGTACCCTGAGATGGATATCGACCGTCTTCTTTAAAACACACGTATTTTAAGAAACGTCTTTGAACACCTTCCACTTCTTTCTTATCAGTATCATAGTGTGGGTACCAAATTATAGAGCAATATTCTAATTTGGATCTAATAAGTGAATGATATAATAAATTGAGGCTATAATTGCTAGAAAAATCTTTAGTATTCCTTATTACAAATCCTAATAACCTGTTGGAAGATTTTACTAAATTATTTATATGTTTTGAAAAACTAAGTTTTGTATCAAAATAAACGCCAAGATCCTTAATTTCTTCTACCCTGCCTAGTAAAGTGTTGTTGATATTATAATCAAAGTTTATAAAGCCTCTTTTTCTGGTGTAAGTCATGCATTTACACTTAGATACATTTAAATTTAACGAATTTTTAGAACACCAGTCGACTACAATCTGAAGCTGACCTTGCAAAAAGTAACAATCTAAAAGAGATTTTATAATCAAAAATATTTTTAAATCGTCTGCAAAAAGTAAGTGCATACATTTTAAAAGCAAAGACAAATCGTTGATAAACAACAAGAACAAAAGTGGTCCAAGATTGGACCCTTGAGGAACACCAGAGCTTGGAAAAATTATAAAAGATTTGAAACCTTTATAAAATACAAATTGTCTACGGTTAAGCAGATACGAGGTGAACAAGAATATAAGTAGGTCATTAAATCCCAAAATTTTTAGTTTATGAAGGAGTAGGTGGGGATCTATTTGGTCAAATGCCTTCATAAAATCAGTGTAAATAACGTCTATTTGGCCAGCTAAATCAAGTTCTTCCACTACGTACTGCTTAAAGGTAGACAAGTTACTTACTGTGGATCTTTTTTGCATAAAGCCGTGTTGGTTAGGGGAAAGTAAGGGCTGAACCTGATAGTATATCTTGTCGTACAAAACACTTTCAAATATTTTGGCAAAATTGTTAATAATCGAAATAGGCCTATAATTACAAATATTTGAGGGATTACCACTTTTAAATATAGGTACAATTCGAGGAATTTTTCCAAATCTCTGGAAAAATACCTGTTTTTAAGATTGTGTTAAAAATTGTTTTTAATGGTTTGGTTAGAACGTTAATACAATCTTTAACGAGAAAGCTTGGAATCATATCCGTTCCTGCTGTTTGTTTATTTTTGAGCTTTCTTATACTTTTAGCGATGTCCTCCTCTGAGATTGAGTCGACTTTAATAGTGTTGTTTGTAAGAAATTCATTTTGTTCATAATTGTTATTTGGATTAGAAGGAATGTATACACTAGAGAAATACGCAGCAAATGCATTTACTATGTCTTGAGGTTTATTAAACTGTTGGTTTTCATAATGCATTACACCAGGTATACGAGACCTAGCTTTCTTGGATTGCACATAGGACCAGAATGATGTAGGATCTTCTTTTATATTATTTTCTATTTCAACCATATATTTCTGGTAAGCGATTTTAATTTTACGTTTTAAGTTAGATCTAAGTTCTCGAAATAACAAAAGGTATTCATTAGTACTGTACTTTTTATACTTCCGGTACATTTTATCTTTGGACTTAATGTTATTGATAATTTCCTGGTTAAACCATGGTGGATACTGCCGACTTGATTTATTAGATTTATTTAACGGAATGTGAGAGTCAAATACTTCATATAACTTATCATAAAATTGCTTACAAACGATTTCAGAGTTATTTATATTATCCAAAAATGACCAATTTATTTCAATAAAGGCATTATATATGGACACATAATCGGCTTTTTTCATGGTGTGTGTTGAGTTAAATGAAAAAAGCGTTACACAGAGAGGTCCAAAATAGTAAAAAAAAGGTTTTACATAATATATGGACAGCCCCTGTATACTAATTGTATCTATACTTACCTAAAAAATATTTAAAAAATCAATATCACAAGAGATTCTATTAATAATATTCATATTCATTTAAATGCTGGACTATCAAAACGCAGTTTTTATGCTTTGACTTTCAAAACGCAGTTTTTGATTTTTTTAATATGCAATTTTGTTAATAATTAGTAAAACTGATTTAATTCGCCAATGTAATTTAACTGTTCTCTCTAAAATAGATAATACCTGATGTTCATTGGTACTATAAAAGCTGTTATAGTTCCTAAATTAATACTTGGTTTATATCTCGAAATGTGTTATTTGTCAAAAACTGCGTTTTGAAAGTCACCTCCTCAAATATGGCATTGACTCAAACGAATTGTGCTTTTGATATTTGCCAAATGAATGATGAATTTGAAGAAATAAGACCATTTCTTTATGAAGGTTTCTCATTTCCGGTTGGAAAAAAAATACTGCTGTCAACAAAATAACACTTTCCCCTATAGACCTAGGTTCATTAATATCAAAAACGAAAAAAATAAAAAAAAAAATTTATTTTAAGTTTCGTTTTTCGTAAAACTTAAAATAAATGTTTTTGAAAAAAATTGTTTTTACCCCATTTTACCCCCTTAATCCGATTTTTACCAAAAGCAATCCCAGCCTAGAACTTTGGATAATCAACCTATGGTCCAAATTTTAAGTCTTTAGCCCGAAGCGTTCTTTAGTTATCGCGATCACAAATTTTTCGGACACACAGACCGAAGACAGAATTTTTTTTTGACGGAAACCATATTTTATGGATATAAAACGTTCAGAAACTTTGAGACAACTCTGAACCACTATTATTTTCTCAATTAAAAAAGAAAACTGATAACATACTAACATATTAGAAAGGGTTAATAGTTATCTAACAAAATTCAATATTTTAGCAAGTTGTACAATATATATATATATATATATATATATATATATATATATATATATATATTAAACCTATTAAAACTAATTAGTTAATCACGGATAAAGATAGGGTTTTAAAAGAAGCGAACGTTTTAAATATAACCTTTTATGTGCATCGAGTATTGTGCAAGTGTTAAATAGAAATAGGTAAAACTAGATTCATGTTTTAGATAATTTAATTAATTTAATTAAATATACATCTATAAACGATGAAAAGAGTATATCCAGTGATAGTTGACTATCCAACTGATAGTAATTTTAACATTTAAAAGTAAATTAGCATAGGAATAATATTATGACTGCTAGTAGGGTAATTTTTCTGACGTTTCCAGTGCGTAAAAAAAAACAATTGTCTGTACCAGAGCTTGACTTACAATCAACCCTAAGATACCACCAGAAATCTCTTTATTTGAGGTTATCTTATTCTAGATACGCTGTCCGTTTGTAAAAATAACAGACCTGCAGATATACAAATAAAAGAAAAAATTGCATAGTTTCACGAAAAATTTTTAGGGTAGGTACACTGTAATGATAGACATTTTGCAGGAAGCTTTTTTGTTAGATTGTTACATTTATCTGAAATTTATTATATTTATGTATATCGCCCACACTTTCAAAGATGTCTGATAACGTTGTGATTACTAAAACCTGATACACTCTTGTCAGATATCTTTGAAGTTGTCAGAGACGTTTGAAAACACAACAAATTTCGCAATCTGACAACAAAGCTTCCTGCAAAATGGCGAACACTGTCATTAGACAAAGAACCTTTGAATTATTTTTTTCGATACTTAATTCTCTGATCGGTATATAGTTTATGGTATACACTGTATACAATGTACCAGAGCCGTAACTAGGTGGCGAAGGTGGGATTTCCTACGGGCGAAAACATAAGAGGGGAGCTAATATTTGCCAAAGACTAAAGAATATACCTACTTACTTTGAGTTATGAAGAACTTGGTAGTTTTTTTGTTCATATTTTATTAATAATGTCAAATGAGGAGGCGTTTTTATTTTTGTTACATATTTACTTGTTTACTTAACCTAATCAAAATCTTTAAACATTTCAGTTGTGTTTTTATAGTGGATAGGGGGCGCAAAGTAATAACCTGCCACAGGTGCAAACAGCTCTAGTTACGGCTCTGCAATGCACTGTAGTGTAGCCTACACTATATATTATAATAAGTAACAATTAATTATAGATGACGTGATGATTTCTATCTGTCTAGAGTTGAATAAAATGTATCTATTTTGTATTTAGAATAATTCAATGTAAAAAAACATATATGTTTTTAATCTATGCAAAGGACAGTGTGCATTGGAATAATCGGTGTTAATGGCTTAGTTTACACCGTAGCTACGGTACTAGCGCTTAGTCCGCGTACTATATGACGTCAAAGGACTAATTAATACGATTTACACGGTAAGGACCAAGTTATTAGTCCTCAATTGGTCTCCTTTTATAGTACTTCAAAAATTTCTGAGCCAAACGATTGAAAATACGGTATAAACCGTCGAGTTAGTAAACAGAATCCAGTAACTGTCAAAATAGCGCCATCTTTGTTGGTAGTAGACAAGACCAACCAATTTTGTTTGAGGGTTAGATGTAAGAATAGACGCTCCCTTACAGGCACACAAAAATAATAATTAATTATTTTAAAAAATCGCCTGTGAGTGTGCGAACTAAATCTCGCCCTGCACGAAATTTTTGTAAACATTTAATATTATATTGCTCAATAAAGACCTTTATTATTATTATTATTATTATTATTATTATTATTATTCAACATACTTGGCACAGCTTTTTGGACATTTTTTATTTTTTTTTTTAGCCTGTCTGGACCAATCAAACTTATGTAGGAATGCCACAATTCATTGTTTTTTATTATTCATGGTGAATACACAAAAATCACAGCCACATTGAACACAAATATAGTAAACATAACCTTTAAATGAGAAAAATAACAGCTTACAAAATACGCATGTGTAAAGTTAATTTCTTGTGGACGAAGCAACATTGGCGCCAATTTTAAAATAATTAAATATAGTTCTTTTATTTTCTGGTGTAATCAGTTTAATTTAAACAAATGTTTGGTCCTAATTTAGTGCGAGGACCAGAATAGTCCTCACGGTGTAAACTAGGCCAATGAGATTTATTAATTCAGATATTTAAATATTGTCAGTGTCGGAATAAACATATGACAAAAATCTCACCTCTACTAAAAAAAAACAAATCTGGCAGTGAGGACCACCTTTTTTCATTCATCACTATTAGTCGTGAAATAAAAAATAAAACATTAATTATAATTATTAAATCTGGTCGTAACTTTTTTTGGAGATCAGTTTTATTGTCGGGTAAAAAAATATATATTTTCTTAATTTGGGGCCGGTCATATTACAAATCTCTACCTAGTCCGACACTGGGTATGGTGCCCTGTAACTGTAAGCTGTACACTGATAAAAATAATATCGACTTAATAACTTAAACTTCTCACCAACAAAAGTGTATATTAACCTTGAAAATACATGTGTGATTACGTAAGTATTACTTACTAAGTAACATTTAAAATTAGACATGTTGAAAACCACCAATTAACTAAAAATAATTTACTTTTAATATAAACGTTTTAAAATACGATAGTGTTGAGTAATTATACCGATAAAATGCAGTTATGTGAAATAAAATTTTTTTGCTTTTAATTGTTGTATGCAATTTGTTTATATTTTAAATAATTTGCTGATAGCAAGGTATATCCACGTACAATAAAGTTATTTATAATATACCAATTACAGTATTTTTTTTAAATTTATAATGCCATGATTCGGTACTAAAATAAGGCTCTTTTATCATGGGCGTAGTTTCTTGAAAAAATATCTCCTCCACTCTGAAAATCATACTCATTACAATAAGAAATCACCAAAGGTTAAATCAGGACGCCTGGCTGGGCATTTTATTTTATAGATTGAACTGACTACTAGGAAAAATATTTTTTATTTGTCATCACGATTACCATAAAACGTATGTACTTTTGTTGGTAAAAAGTCGGTAATGTTTCACACATCCTTAATATTTTGTATTATACGAAACTACAAAATATTTGCTTATAGTTTAGCAAAAAATATTTATATTCTTTACTTTCAATGGAAGTCATTATTTATTTTTAAAACCCTTCTATTCACTTCACTTCCATATATATATATATATATATATATATATATATATATATATATATATATATATATATATATATATAGGTATATTTGTCCTGAAATTTGGTACACATGATTTTCTACCCTAAAAAAATAATTAAATATAAAATTTACCCCCCAACCTCCCCCACTCATACAATATCAATAATATTTGTATTAATAAATAAATTAAATAAACATTTAACATAACTAAAAAACTTGAAAATAAAATTATATAAAAAAAAGTTTTTAAAGTTAAAACCCTTCTATTAATTATATACAATTTCAAAAACTTTTATTATAAATTACCCCCTCCATAGCTAAAGTTCGGTACATATGCTTATATCCGGTGACAATATAATTTTACATAAAATCTCTGTTTCACTCCCGGGTTGCTTCACACATTAATAAATTATAACTAAAAACTTGAAAATAAAACTATATAAAAAACAAGTTTTTAAACTTAAAACCCTTCTATTGATTACGTATTATGTATAACTAAAAAGTAGAAAAAAAGATATACCAATTTACAAAAACGAATTTTTTAAAAGAAGGGTTTTGGAAATGTTGGCAAAAATAAAGAAATCACAAAATCCAAAACCTTTCTTTTAAAAAATTCGTTTTTGTAAATTGGTATATCTTGTTTTCTACTTTTTAGTTATACATAATACGTAATCAATAGAAGGGTTTTAAGTTTAAAAACTTGTTTTTTATATAGTTTTATTTTGTACGACGCTGCATATTGCATATGTTGGCAGAAATATAATTTGAAATTAACCCCGCTGAATTCTCGATTTATGACAGACTCGTCTTTTGACCATCTGTCCATACCATGACGAATTTTCATGAAATTATACATTTCCTACTGTTAACAATAAACCGTTTTAGTATCGTATTCATTTAACACTTAAATTAAGTTATTAACTTTAATAAAGAAAAATATTTGTACTATATTTCAAAAAGAAATTACATACATACAGTTTTTTATGACTTATTATTTTAAGGTAGTTTTTCAACGATTACATTATTATTTCATGTAATGATCACTTGATCATCTACTACAAGAATTTTCAAGAAAAATTGCTAAAGATTTTTTTTTACTAATTACACAGGCCAACAAATTTTTAAGTTTTGAATGTTGATTTGGATCTGATAGCTGATTTTGGTTAATTTAGTTATCGATTTCAAATACAACTTCCGTTTTTGTCCATGAGGGTTTTGATCAACCGCACAGTGCGCCAGAAAAAAAAAACAGGGACAAAATCCTGAATTTTTGCATACGACTATTTTTTTTTTTTTTTTTTTGATTTCGAATAAAATAATGAAAATTTCAAAAATTAAATTTCCGCGACATTAGGATGGTTCAAAGTTTTATTTTTGTTTCGATGTAGAGGGGTAAACCGCAGAGGAATTCAGGTGTACAAAATGGAGGTATTCTGGAGGAAATCTTTGAAGATATCGACCTAAAGGCGTACAAAATTTTGTCAGCGGTTTACCCCTTTATCGATGTTTATGAAAAATGTGTCAAATGGCTTCTTTTGATTATGTTGATGTAGACCAATGTCCATAACTTAAAAATTCACTTCATATTAATAAACAAGATTTGTGGCTTTTTAGCCGATTATAGCCGATAAAGACCAGTTAAGGGCATATCCACAGGCTGGCATAACACAGTACATAAGAGTGCGATGCCGTGATTGAATTGATGTGCCGCCATGTATCTTGTAAGCTAATCACGGTACGGTATTCTTATGTACTATGTTGTTATGCGAGCTTGTGGATATGCCTTAAACAAAAACGTTTTAATAGATCAATTTTTTTGTCTGTACCTATCTATCAAATTATCAACTTTAAATTAATATTTTGACGACAACTACTAAAACATTCTTCGAGAAAAATGGTTTATAGCTTTTGGTCGTTTACGGTAACAATATTCGTGGTAAAAGTAATGCACGGTCAAATTATACACGCGCTAAAATATTACAGAGCGGTAATGGTCTGCGCAGTAAAGCCCTAACCCCGGCTATATTCTCCTTCTTCTTCTTCTTCTTCTTCTTCTTCTTCTTCTTCTTCTTCTTCTTCTTCTTCTTCTTCTTCTTCTTCTTCTTCTTCTTCTTCTTCTTCTTCTTCTTCTTCTTCTTCTTCTTCTTCTTCTTCTAATTTTCTTTGACCTTTTTCTTTCGAAATTTGGTCAGCTCAGTGTAAATTTGTATTTATACTATATATAAATGTGGTATTCTCAACTTCAGATCACAGTAAATTGTTCTGGAATTAATCCATCCCCGAAATCCTTTTGTTATTTCTATGTATCTTGATTAACAAAAACTTCTCACTGTGTATTGATATTTGCGCAAGCGCTAACTTTTACTTAACCTTAACAAAAAATTATCTTCACGTTGAACGTTTCAAATTAAATTCATCAACATTTTTTGCTATGTTCAGTGTTCATATTTCCAATTTAAGGTTTTTTTTTTGGACTCTATGCTTTTGTATGTATATTATACAATGCATACATATCTTCAAATTAAATTTTATTAGCTTTATGTACTAATATTGCGCACTATTTCTCCAACACAGAAGTCATAAAAATTACAAACAAAAAAGCCTACATATTTAAAACAAAAACACAATTAAGCCTACATAGTCTGTGATATAAATGTGAAAGTACTGTGATAGTCCCAACAAACACTCACTTAAAAACTATATTACTTAAAGCTGAAGTCTAAATGTAAACTGTCTGCTTCATTGGACGAAGACCGGCGAATGCGACGGCTATATTCTTAATACGTGGTTATTTAAAATTGTTTATATCGTTTCTAACGTCACGTCAGTAACGTAAGATATATTAGCCCCGTTTATATCCATGTCGTTTTTAACCATATTTTTCGAGAAAATAAATTAATTCTCTATAATTACCATAGTATTTCTTAATAAGATTTTTCTGATTCAGCGACACCTACCTAATCCGGTTAAAGCTACCTTACTATAAACCAAAATAAATGAAATACATAAATTATAACCGACAAAGACCATATAAAAAAGGTTTTAATAGACCAATTTGTTAATCTATATCAAATTATCAATTTTAAATTAATATTTTGACATAAATAGCATGTGTTTAGATCTGAAGGAATGATATAATTTGATTCTGATTACCTTCGAATCTGATTTAAATTCAGGTCTATATCGAGAATGACTAGAGATTCTGAGAACTGTATATCTTGCTTTTAAACAGTCTGATCTCCCTCCTTCAGAATTATAATTTTTATTTAATAAGAATAGTGATAAATGGTGTAACTTGAAGCAAAGTTTATAAAAAAATCGAGGTTTTTTATTTGATGACTATAATTTGGCTCCGTACTAAAGTTTGATCCACTTATATTGAAAGTAAGAGGGTAGACCAAGTATAGGCGTTGCGGGTAAGAAAGCGTAAAGCGGGAGACCGTTTTAAGCACGAGTCACTATCATGTTTTAAAGAATTAGCCTATAATCTAAAACCTTTTTCGTTCTTATTTAGCAAAAAATTATTTAAGTTTTTTTTAAGTTAAGCTTTTTTTAAACATTGTTTTTAATTAATATACTGTTGCTATGGTATTTGATTTCCTATTTTTCAATCCATATTCTTTTTTATAAAAATTAGGGCTTAAATCTATTTTTTTTTACTTACATTATAGGTTAATTACAGTGATATATGAGCCAAAAAAAATCCTTTAAATGTTTTTTAGCAAATGTTGGTAAAGATTTGTTTTATTTAATTGCTAATTTGTTGTTAAGGCGCTATTGTTTTTATACATATGTAATTGACTTATACGTTGAACTCCAAATATTTTCTCATATACATGTAATTTAATTATAAAATTACACAAGAGACTGTGGATAATGTGGGAATAAAACATGAAAGTTTGTTGTCTGGAAATAATTAAGACACGGGCGAAGTCTCTGGAGTAATTATTAAGGCTCGTAAGTTGACGAGATATTCGGTACAAAACAGGGTCGTATTAACCTCCAAACAATATTGTGATAAAAATTCTTAATTTAACAAAGTTAACCAAATATAAATTTTCTTGTTGAAAATCAGGGTTTATGCCTTTAAGTAAATTTGTGGAAACATGCCTTCAAACATTGTATTTTTCAACAAAAGTTTTTCTGAATTCCAGTTCTGGAAAACCCTATCCAACTTTTTACCGTATTTACTGTAGGTACGCCTTTTAACAAAACTTAAACGCAGTAACGCAAACGCACGACTTGATAAAATTTAGATCTAACATGGGAACACATTGTCTGTCTCCTTTGATTGATAAGACGCTATGCTACCTTGCGTCCACAGACAGTCCGATCGGGATATAGCGGCGGGCTTAATTAAGTACAACTCTGAAATAGCTCGTCCGTTTACAACAAACCTGAATGAAAACAGTCCGCGTGTAATTCGACATTTTCTTTTTTAACGGTTAAATAAATAGTATATTGTTTTACTAAGAGGAAAAGTGAAGCTTTTTTTTACTAGTCTGTAGAATTTACGGACGACGTGAAGCGGAGTCCGGAAACTACAGACGAGTAAAAAAAGCACTTTTCCTCTGAGTGAAACATACTATTTTTTCTTCAAGTATCCTATATATATTTTTTAAATATTAATTTTTGAATTTAATTTATTCAGTAATAAAGTATGTTTTGTTTATTAAAATAGGCCAATAAAACCCTTTTGAAATGAACTTAAACCTTCCTTAGCTCATTTTAATTTTTTTTCGCAGGCTAAATCGTACACTTTTCGCGATTTCGATGGTAACTTGTCCAATGTAGCATTTGCAATTTCGGAGAGATTTGTAGGTGTATAAACCATATATTCTTCTTCAATCATTTTTAATCAATTTCACACAAGGTTTTTGCACAGAATCTCGAGTCAACCACCTGTTTACATAATAAACAAACAAGTTTAAAGTATGGCTGTCATCAAAGTCAAAGAGTGCTGCCGCCAGTGGTGGTTTTGCTAACTAACTTTTTTTTACGGCGTACAACAATGAACTCATTTTTTAACTGTAAAAAAATAGATCACTTCTAACTAGTGTGTTCAGTTATAAAATATGAACATTTTAGTACGCTTGAAGAAAAAAAAAAAATATTCTTATTTAACATTTTAAACTGACATTTAAATTTGTTTGTCAATTTTACAGAGTGCCTAATCCCACACACAGTTTAGCAATGTTGTATATCTATACATATGTGTGTTTACATAACCTAACTTTTTAGTTTACTTTTTTTTGGCAGGTTTGGTGTTCTTTGATGAGAGGGAGGTTACATTTCTGACGTAAAATATACCTTAAGAGCCTTAAAATAACACTGTGTACGAATAGTCCATTCGGAATAGATATTCATACACACTGTGTTTACGACTAGTCGCTACAGACGCTGAATAGATCGTTTTTGTTTATTTTTAAGTTTGATATTTTTTAAAATTGAAAAACAAAATGCTATAGAAAAATCTCAGTAGGATAATCTAAGTAAAAAATTACCAGTATTATTGTAGTATGATTGGATAAAAAGAAACGCATGATCAGAAATACCGTTATATGACTTTTTACTAAAAATAATCATAAAAATTAATGTACTTTGACATATCAACACTGTTGATTCAACAAACAACAAATTAATTAATAATTTATTGCTAGTACTTAATATGGGGGATTAAAAATGTAAAACACATCGATAAAACTATTATGACAGTTACAAGAAACATAAATAATTACCTGCATTCAAATTTCCCATGCCAAATGGCGGCGTGCCTTGGAATATGGGCCCTGGTCCTCCAAAAGGATTCAACAGGCCCTGGTGCGGCCAATTTGATTGCGCTGCTTGATATGCCGCCGCT
The DNA here is from genome assembly GCA_958510825.1 of Brachypterus glaber. Taxonomy (NCBI): domain Eukaryota; kingdom Metazoa; phylum Arthropoda; class Insecta; order Coleoptera; family Kateretidae; genus Brachypterus; species Brachypterus glaber. Next base: position 62,753,712 of record OY294044.1, on the reverse strand, counting down.
AGCGCTGAAAATGGGGTCGGCCTAATAGGCCCTTGATTTAGGAGTGATTCTTTCGAAAATTCGCGGTCCCGGGATTGATTAAACTCATTGTCTTTACTAGGGCTTTCTATATCAGACTTTTGGTCAGAATTGAGGTCTTCCACGTCCACTATCGAATCTTCTTCGGCATTTGAATCATATTCTTCATCAGAAGAATGTTGCACGGGGGGGCTTTCAGGGGGCGCTGTGGATGAATTGGGAGATGCAGATTTAGCAGGCCTCGTATCGGCTAATAAAGACGCGACACTAAAACTAATATGTCCATTTTTACTAGCTGTCACTTGTTGGGAATTACTACTAGCTTTTTCATCGTTATTTTGCATAGTTTTACCGGTTTTATTGTCCAAGCTGTCCAGATTTTGGATAGTCATTATTTGTTCCACTGATTGATTTTTAATCATGAATATCCCGAAGCAAATTTAACACACTAATGAAAACACTTACACGTCGGATACATTGTTTGTTTTTTGTGTGTATTTTTTAAAAACACGTCCACTAATTAAGAGTTAATTAAATGTATCCGACTGATGCTTTAACTTGCTTTAGTTGAACTGACCAAACGACTGACAATAGTGAAGTTGGAGTAGAATGCACGGGGCGTTTCTACTAGGCGTGTTGCGTTTTAACCTCGCCTCCTCTTTAAGCTCCTTATTGCCTCGTTCAACCAATAGTCAGTTACTTTGTGTGTGCAAGTTACTCACACACACAAGCTGGTTTACATTCAACCAGCTTATTCTACGACCTGTCATTTTCTGCGCGAACACAACACGCTCACGATCTTTCTGGTTAATTGGACTTACCTTTTATTTTATTTTGCACACTTTTGTTACTATAAGTGCAGATTACACTTGTTTATGATCAACTTTTAAAAAGATACTCAAATTGTTATATCTTAATTATAAACTTTAAAAGATGGCCACTTAATTTTACACTGGATAACAAATATTTTGGTGACTTAAAAGTAAGACATATCCTTGGATATATCTGGCACTGATTACAAAAAATATGATTGATGCTTTAGCACTTAAAGTATAAGGATTTTGGTAATGCTGCCTCTAAAATTAAGTTTGTCCTTATCAGTTTTATTTTTAACGTTAGAGCAGTCTTATATTAGTCACTAATTTAGCCAATTGTCAGCTTGAAAATGACAGTTACTACGCGTTGTTATATTATCGTTACTTTCTGCGAGCACCCCACGCTAGTCATCGTTTGAGCTAACTGAACTCATCTTATTTTATTTTGCATATTTTTCTTACTTTATTGATCTATTGGTCTATTTTCCTTTGTTTGGGAAATGTATCCTATATTCTGATTCGCTAAATTAAAGCCTTGCATGAGTCTGAATTGAACTGTCACAAAATATCGAACATATTTGTTTACTATAGACAAACTTTATTTTAATATAGGGGATACCTATTTTCCGTAAAAGTCGTCTAAAAAATAATTTTCTTGTTTCCAATGCAACAAATCCATCCAGGTCCCTGCAGGGCTCAAATTTTCTAGTTTACGGTTGGATGCACTAAGTCAAGGTGATCTCACACATTCGAAGATTGGTTTGGCTGCCCAGCAGCTTGGAAAAATGTTAATTTTGAGTGTTAAAATATTTAAGGTACCAAAATTGTATGTTACTCAGTGTTTATTATTATTTGTTTTTGTTTATGATTCTGGTTATTATTATTTTTTATTAGAAGGATCTTTATTTGCTAAAGAAAAATAATTTTTGTGGCTTTTTATCATTGTCTAATTGGCTTAATGACCAATTTATTTTTGACAGGCTTAAATCATTAAGTTAACTTTGATTATAATGATGTCTTAGGAATTTATAAAATTTCTTATTTGTTTTTATCGAAAAGCATTTTTTCATGTTTAAGTTAATTGTGAGTGTAAATTTATGAGAGGTGTAATCATTTGCAATTAATTTTCTACTTTAATTACATTTATTTTAATACACTGTTATTACATCCTTTCATAATAAGCTTTTTTAGTCACAGTTGAAGTATTTGTACATTGTTATCAACAGTGGTGGTCCCAATATAATTCCCTGAGGCATCCCATTAAAATCTCTTGTTAGGAAATTAAATGTTATTCAAATTAAATTAATTAATATTAAATATATATTAATTATAATATATATCAATATCGATAATTATATCAATATTATAATTATAATTATTGATTTGTTATCCATTAATTTTAATAATGTATCAATTACACTGCTCCACAAAAAAAGGATTTAATTATTTGCCTTTTAGTTGCGTCTGGCTATACTCGATGAGCTGATTTCAGAACCTTTTCCGTTTTTCTCGATCAGCTCGTTTTTTTTTGAGATATAGCGCACAGTTTTTTTTGCCTATAGTTGTAGTGAAAAAAAAAATTAGTCTAATTATTTTTTTTGCCATGGATTTGTTCTATATTAATGTGGCTCTAATAAAAAAAAGCGGATTTAAAATATCTTTATTTGTTTGTTTTTTATAGTCTTATAGTCTTGTAGTCTTCCTTAATTAAAAAAATGAGATTTTTTCGGATTTTTTCGATATTTTGATAAATTTTTTATAAAAAAGTACTAAATACGACTCTAAACAAAACAAAACGAAAAATTAAAAAAAAAAAACATTAAATAATTCAAATTATTGTTGTTTTGCTTTCAAAAACTCCCCGTAAAATCTCCGTTACTGGATAAAATCTAAAGGTTCTTTTATTTTTACAAACCTAACCTGTGTGTTAGTGTTTCTTATACAAATCAGAACCATGTCTTTAGTATTCATATAAATTTTTTATAAAAATATAGCGAAAAAATAAGAAAAAAATATTTTTTTTTTAAATTAAAAGCCTATAAAAAACAAATGAATAAATACATTTTAAATCCGCTTTTATTTGACTTAGAGGCCTAATAATGGAGAAACAATTTACCAGAAAAAATATAATTAATTACACCTTAATTATTTTTTTTACTATATCTTTAGGCAAAACGAGCTGATCGATAAAAACGGAAAAAGGTTCCGAAATCAACCAATCAAATATAGCCAGACGCAATTAAAATGATCATTAATCGGAATAAATTCAGTTTTGACTCAACAACGTTGAAAATAAACACAGAAACATAGACTTACGGAATAATTTTGCCGAATTATAAGGGAAATTTTTATAAAGGTCACTAAATCGAAACATTTGATGACTAATTTGTTACACACAACAATATTGAATATACATATTAACTATAAATATGTAAATATATCGGTGTTTTTCGAAGAAAATAATAATGTAAATATTTAAAACCTCGAGTCAACGATAGAATAGACGCGGCGTCTATGCGAGCACTGGAAATTCGCCGATGACTGAAAATGCAAATTTTTGAGTGTTGAGCAGTGTTATCCTGCTTAGCAGAAACGCAGTAAATAGAGAAAAAATATAGCCGATATTTCTGTGACGCTTAAGTAAAATTTGTCCGTATATATTTCCATTTACTGCGTTTCCACTAAGTGGAATAAATCTATAAAATTAATAATGAATATCCTGAATATTATCCAGTAAATAATAGATTTTATTTTTTGTTTAAAAAAAAACATATTTATATTTTTAAAAACCAAATATCTTATGTTATTTATTTGGTTGTATTTAAAAGTTATTTACATATTTTTTTCAAATTATTATTGTTTTAGTAAGTGTTAAGGGTAAAATGATATACAATTCTAACATATATTTTACATCTGTACGGTAATTTGTAAAAAAAAAAATAAAAATAACTTAACAAACTTTCTGAAACTAAAACATTTGTTTTTTTTTAACATGTACGATTATAAAAAAATAAAAAACACCTAAATTAAAAGAAAAAAAAATTATAAAATTTTACTCGAAATCATGCAATATTTTAGTAACTCATGCGCCTTGTACATGTGCTCTTTGCAATCGTAGTTATGATATTTTGAGCATTTTTTTTTCGATTTATTTTCCCTTCTTATGCACATTTAGTGTCCAAAGTAATTTTTAGTTTTATAGAACAGAAAATTACCTTATTTATCAAAAACATTACGTATGAGCTCTTTCATGCCCAAAAAGACTCGTGCCAGTGTCTTCCTATACTGCTATTTTTTTTGGTGGTAAAGACATATTGTATTTTTAATTTATCTTTAAACTAATAAACTAACTTTGAAAAACAATATTCACAAAAAGAAACCATAAAAACTTACACAAAATAAAAAAATTCAAAAATAAAAAAGGTAACGTGGTTAGTCGCGCGGTCTACAATCGTACACCAGGCAGGTTTCAATATGAATAAAAACAATATTATACCCATTCAAAGTGTGAATTATTACTGATCTAATAGATTGATGCATAATGCACAGCTACTCGAAGGGGCGCAAGCGTAAACACTCCGTGTAAAAAGTTACCCAGCTAAAAAAAAGCATGGTCTACGATCGTAGACCGCGCGCCTAACGAAGGGTTAACAGAAACGCAGTAAACAGAGAAAAAATATATACGATATTTCTGTGACGCTTAACTAAAATTTGTCTGTATATTTCCATTTACTGCGTTTCCACTATTAGTGGAATAAAGTGGAACAAATCTATAAAATTAATAATGAATATCCTGAATATTACGAAAATCTTACTAAATTTGTGAACGATTCCTAAGAAATAATTAGTGAGTATAATATTTCAGGGGCCACTTTTGCCGCCATATAAATTTGATTAAATTTTTCTTTAAATATACACTGAAAGAAATTACATTGAAAAAGTGTAAAAAAATACACTCTATAAATGTGTAAATTTTACACCTTTATATAAATATACATCAACATTGATGTGACACTACACACGTGAGGTGATTTTGACCTAGAGTGTGTATTTTTACATCCATACCTTCTGCAACAATACACTCGGAGTTCAAGAAAGTGTATTTTTATAAACATACCTTTAGCAACAATACACCCGACGTGTAAAAATCACACTTCTGATATACAAGCCAGCCAATCGCGGGCGTTAAGCTAGTCACGTGACTCGAGAAGCCAAAATCCCTGCTTTATCGAGTCTGGTGGCTGTCGACCATTATAATTGTTTACGTTTGTAAGAGCGTACGTATAATTTTGTGTATGATAGATTTTTCAAAGAAATAATTGGTAAGTGTTGATTAAAAGTAAATATTTAAAAAGTGTGATTAATACAATATCCTTAAAACATACATTTTATAATATTTTACTTATTTAGGCGGTAACACTGGCCTGAAAATTTTGAGTTGTTAAGACTTGTGTATGTTTTCTGTTTCTATTTTATATTGGTACTTTTTGTAGCGCTGATTACAAATATACGTTTTATTTTTCTGTTGCGTAGTTTTTTCATAAAACACTATTCATAAATAGAAAAATAACAAAATGGTTAGTCTATTTTTTTTTAATAAATTGAAGAGTTTTAGGTAAAAAGTATATTTACGCGTTCGTGTAAACTTTACACACTGGATGTAAAAATATAATACACACCGCAGTTATATTAACGCTTCGAGTGTAAATTCACATCAGCAGCAGCTGCACCCATGCACGTGGATGTAAAAATTTATCTCAGTGTAATATTATTGAAATATTTTCTAGATTTATCTGACTTTATTTAAGCAGTATAGCTGAATTTATCTTGATCTTCGAAAATCTCGTAAACATTCTAAAGTATTATAATAATATACCCATAAGAATATGTAAAACACAAGAAATAAAATATAGTGTTATCTTTTCAATCAAACATTTAAATTAAAAAAATATTTTAATTTTAAAGACCGGCCAAAACAATAAAAGAGCGAATTTAATTATAAAATTAAAGACAGGAATATTAATCTTTGGAAAAAAGAACAGTTTTTGAAATGGCAGTAAATGAGCTCTCATACAGACTGTTCCAAAATACTGAACAATGTCCCGATTTTATGGATGCGTGAGAGGCATAATAACGCAGAGTAAAAAATCTAGGTTTAGATTAAAATGAATTTAGTGATTTTAAAAATGATGCTATTTTCCATAAAGGGCAAATATATTAAGGCTATCTAAAAAAAACTCTGCATCTACGCTTATGTGAAATTACACACCCATATTTTATGATCTTATGCTTCTGTATATTTGGATATATTCCAAAACTAAAATTTATTTTATTGTAACAGCCTTAATTTTGGAAAAACTACAAATATGTAGTGTATATAAATACACCTTAAATGTCTAGTTCTGATGGGTCTTTAATAAACTATACAACAAGAAGAGTCTAGCAACAACATAAAATGTAGCAGATCGGAAACTTAGAACTTCTAAATAGAACTTCTAAATAGAATTTCCGTACTTTTAGGCAACCATAACTTAAGTTAGAGGAATGATTTATATATTATAAGAATATTGCCCAAAATTAAAGCAATGATTCTCCAAAATACGTATATCACCCAACTGCATTTTATGGCAATGCTGTTTGACTCTTTTCTTTGGAAAGCGTCATTTAGTACCTATTTAAAAATTTATAAAGATAAAAAAAAGTTATAAAGATAAAAAAAGTTATAAAGATAAACAAAAGTTATAAAGATAAAAAAAGTTATAAAGATAAAAAAAAATTATAAAGATATAAATAAAAAAGATATAAAAAAAGTTATAAAAAAAGATAAAAAAAAGTTATAAAAAGATATAAAGAAAAAGTTATAAAAATATATAAAGAAAAAAGTTATAAAAAAAGTTATAAAGAAAAAAGTTATAAAAAAATATAAAAAGTTATAAAAAGTTATAAAAAGATATAGAAAAAGTTATAAAGATATAAAAAAAATAAAAGTTATAAAGATATCGTATCTATAGACAGACGTTCTCTATGAAATTATAACATACCTACCATAGTGTAAATAGTAATTTTTGTAACACCCTATATGTCTCTTCTGCAGAAACTGTGAGCTGGGGCCATAACTAATTTTAGCTTTGTTTAATTGCTTCCACTTTTAGGATGGCTTTTAATTAATAACTGGCGAATACTGTTTACTAGATTAACATGGATTTAGCTTTATGAAATTGCGCACAAAATTTAATTTTAGTTAATCATTTGCTTAATGCGCAATATTAATCATGGTTAATATTTTTAGGCACGGTTTGTAATTCTTATTTATACGTTTAGCAGGTTTTAAATCAGCGGCGTACTTGAAATTAAATAAATAAATTTATTATTCTTACTTTTTAGTTCAACAATTCGTCATGTGAGGATTATAGTGTTCTATATCCATTGGATTTTCTATGGATATAAAACACTATAATCTTCATATGACGAATTTTCACCCAGATGACTTTTTATCTAAACATGCTCCCATTATACTTTTTGTCTTTAACGTAAGAAATTAGATACCTGTGTTTGTTTACCTTGCGGTTTCTGAAGCTGATTTAATACTGTCCTTTGCTGGACTTTCTCATGTAATTACAGGCTGGCCATACACTTTTCATGTGATGTGATGTTATCACGTTACAGAAACCAAGCTCGATTGCAATCGATTGATCCAACTAAATCGCGTTCAGTGTGATGCCATCACATCATATCCACATGAAATATGGATCGCTCTAGAGTGAAGCTATTCATATCGTATGTGAACGTGATGTGATATTATCACCCGTGAACGGGACCAATCAGGCTATCGAACGTTTACTGACGATCAGGTGCCGTGATGTGATAACATCACATCATATGGAATGTGAATCACTGCCCAGAGGTGTGGTTGCCTGTAGATTTGTACACATGGGATTTTTAGTCGGGTTAGCAAATAAAATATTATAATTATTTAAATGGCTCAAACCCCAAGAAATGGTCTAATTGTCCTCACTCGTGTATTCTGTGGGCGTCAGTATTTCTGTTTCATAGTAAGGTCATTATCCACCGGTGGATCGACCGGGTGGCTGATGGAGAAGGATAACCATATAATCTCCCCTATTGACAGTAAAGGATAGCACAATCCAGAATAACCCTTAGCCAGTGGCTAAGGGATAGATACGACTTTTTTAACAAATGGACCGCGGTATGCTAATCTTTTGTATATTTAGATCCTTACCTCACAATCTTCAACATTAGAAGTAATTAGATGGGGTTAACCTAAAATGCTCTTTAGGTTAAGCAACTTCTAATTGTTTTGGTAAGGACTGCTATTTGTTGCTGAATTATATATTAATTTTAAATTGTATGTATATCATCGCATGTATTTACTTTAGCAGAATAATCATGTGGCCTCTCAGGTCTCCAGATATAATACTATTAGACTACCGCTAGGCTTTTTTTTGGTTAGGTTTTTTAAATAGATAATAAACCTATATCATACTAAATAAGTCATAATATAAGCAAAGAAAAAGAAACCTATCACCATTTGATATAAATCTACATTTTTTATGTATATCATTTTAAATGATCACGAAGCATAGGTTAGTAGTAGTATACTACTAGTAGCAAGCAGTAGCAAATTAAAAATTGGAGGGTACATTTAAGACAGATTTTTCTTAAAGTCCATTTTAAAAAATCAAGAGAAACAATAAAAACTTTTTGAAACTATATTTATTATTTTTTTATTTAATTACTTAGCTCATAAAGAAACAAACAACATGTAACAGGTAGTGTAAATAAAATACAATTATTAAAGTATTTTAAAAAGCTTTAATTGTTTTTTTTTATTTTATTAAATCAACCCTATAAGGGTATAACCTTATGCACTATGTGACTTTAATCGCTATTCCTCTGTACCATCCAATTGTAAATTAGGCTCCCGCCATTTTATGAAAAGAGGAAAAAAGAAAGAACAAGTTATAAATAGTAGCTTGTAACTATATGCGTACCCCATATTTAGCCTTCCGGTACATTTTTTAAGCTTTAACGTCAACTATTCAACAGTTTGGTAAATATTTTAGGTTTAAAATTACAAAATCTGAGGACATGTGTTTAAAATAAAAGTCGCGAAAGACTATACCGGAGACAAAAAAAGCAACAAATTGGAAATGACATAAAACACAGAGTTGACGATCTGGAAGAGACTAACTATATGCATTAAACCATAAAATGTACTAATTAGTTAGGCTTATATTTCATTTAGGTATTAAAATAAAAAAAAAACTAGTCATAAACTTGAAATCTAAACATAATTAGCAAAATAGTTAAAAAAAAAGGTTATATGTACACAAAGGTAAAATGTGACTGAGGTAAAAATACTTTTGACAACAGAATAATACTTACAACCTTCCTTCCTTTTCTTTTTTTATTGACTGCCTCAATTTATTCGTTTTCTGGCTATAGTCTGTAAAGGACCCCACCAATTGGAATCAAGTAAGTATTTAAAATTCTACTTTTAAATCATTTGACAGTTAACCTTACTTTTTGCGATCTGTCTGCTTAAAATATTTTATTCTTACGTTTTGGGAAATTTTAATCCTTATCGGGAACCCATGCATGGGTTGGCAACAGCGAAAAAAAGCGCCTTGCTTTTTAAATTGGACAGTTTTATTTGTCAGTGTCGGTACTTTATGTAGAATAAATTTGTCTGAAAGATACTTTCTCACGTAATAATCCTTACAGGATTTATGTTTCACTCAATTGCTACATTTTATGGCAAAACTGGAAGTGAGACTACCTCACTGATGCTGGGAATGCATCTGTCCTGAATTGGTGGGTACCATTACTGGTTGAGGACGTTTTTGATCTTTTTGTGGGTGTAGTGGATTTCGTGATCATAATCTAGAAAGTTTGAAATGAGGGGGTTTGGGGCTCTAAATTGTCGTGCGGTAGCGGATGATTTCCGTTTTTAGGAGGGGCATTTCGAGATCTCTGTGTATTTGGTTGTTCATCATGAACCAGAGGGCATCGAGGCTTATTCTGAGTGCCTTATTTTGGAAGGCCTGAAGTTTGGCTGAGAGTTTTTTGACATCAAGTGTACGCTTCACTTTATTTTTATTAAATTGGAGTCGCGCGCACGTGTAAAGAAGTTTTTTACAGCAGTCAGACTATAGGAAATTCTGTATTACTAGTCATAATAAAAAAAAATGTCCTATGAAGGAAAGTTAGATTTTATGGGAGGCATAGCGTAGTGGCTAGCGAGTGCACGTAGCAAGCCTACTAGGGTGAGTTCGATTTTCAATGGTGCCGATTTGCCTTTTTCAGTTAATAATTGAAATTTGGCCAAGGCGATAAGTGAAACAGACACTCCCTATAAACTGGTTCGAAGGTATAATCTGGTGGTTCCCTCTACTACTAGCCCACACAAGTCCTGGATGCTTAATTAAGTAGAATAGTACGAGGTTAAACAAACAAACAAACCTATATTCCCGAAAGTTTGTTCTAAACAAAAAAAACTGATAATTACTTCAGTTTTGCTTGACTCTGGGGGAGACGGTGGCAATTGCCCCATACCCCCTTCGGTCCGCGCCTGCGTGATTTACTGAAAAAAATAGAAAACCATTCGAAATGCTAAGTAAAATCTCCACTGTTTGTATTTTAATGCTGTGTGGGTTAAAGAAATGAAAACAAAACACGGTGGCAATAATGCAAGAAGAAAAGACTATGTCCATATCATCAGTATCTTGGAGTTCCTAATTAAAACATCCAAATTGCAAGAGGCTTTTTAATTACGGGTCCAATTACTGCCGTTTTAAGCAGCTTAACTTGTACACATAATAATTACGTATTCTACTGATTCTATCTACGCATATAGATGGTCTTATTTGCCCAGAACGTGAAACAAAACGGTCTTAAAAAACAAAGACAGAAAGGCTCAGGCCCGGATTAAAAATTTAAGCTTATTAAGCTTATTATGGGATATTGTACAAAATAATTACATTATTTTGCTGAGATTAATTCCAGTTTATTATTAAGGTGGGTGAGGCAATTATTGCCATGCTACTAATATCGCCATCCCCCTCTTAAACTTGTTACTAACAACAAGTTGTTAGTTCTTTATCTGTGTCATAGATGGCACCTATTACGAACACATCAACAATCTCAAAAAATTACCTTTTCGCTTCTTTATTAACACGTTTTCGCCGACCTGCGCCACCGGTGGTACATGGCTTAATTCAGTTTTTATACGCTGCCAAATCCATTGTTTGTCAGTTATACTTACACTCAGAAAAATCTCATCTTGTAAAATCAATAAGAAATTATTTTAATTTATAAAAATTGCCTTTTAAAATATTAAAAGTAAAAATTTTACGTTTTTATTATGAATAATATTAATTTAAAAAAATAATTTTTACATCAAAACGTTTTTCACTTTAAAGCAAAAGTATTGTCCCTTACTTTCTTATTTTAATGTTTTCTTGATAAAATTATAATATTTCCCTTTCGATTGTTGAAAAATATCAATATATTAAAAGAATTCTTTTGAAAATAACCAAGTTTACAAATGATTTAAAAGGAAACATTTTTCAAATTACAATGTATATTTTTATTTTTAGAATGTATTTTAAAATTAAAAAATATCTTTTTGAATTAACAAAAAACACTGTCGGAGCAAAAACATATTGGTTTTCTTTTAAATCATATGACTTTTGTTTGATTTTACAACGATTTTTCTCTGAGTGTACGATATTGGATTTAAGGCTGCATATATAATGTATATACATCGGTGTACCAGGTTTTTAGCATTCGGCCGAAAATATGGATTATATATGTTAATAAAACCAAACAGTTGTATAGTTGAGTTATACCGAAAACACCGTCGACGCGAACGTGTTAATAAAGAAGCGAAAAGGTAATTTTTTGAGATTGTTGATGTATTCTTAATATTGCCAGCTAAAATTGTTATTGTGCCACAATATTTTCTTATTAGTTTGTTATTTTTTTGTAAGTTTGTTCTTTACTACCCTGGCAATATTTGGGACATGGGTTCCTAATTTTGTCAGTATGTAATCTTTTTTAAAATGAATGTAAAAAATAAAATCTCTTAACATGGCAATAATTGGCTCACCTACCCTAAGTTAAGAACACGAAAAGGAATATGTTAGAAAAGAAACCACGAGAAACCATAAAGAGAAAAAGAGTTGTAGAAAACGAGAAGAAAAAAGTATAGATAAAGTCTAGAAAGAACTGTAAACCAATAAACTTAAAAAACAAAATATTACAAATAATACTTATTTTTATAATTGTTATTTTGGGAGATTTTTTCAAATACTTTCAAGGTTAGGTACACTCTTGAAAATGGTCTAAATATTTTGATACATCCCACCAAACGCAAGGGTATATTTTTTGTTAAAATTTCTGCTTATTAAACATTTTTTATACGTAAATTTACTTACGTATAATAAACGTTTAATACGCAGACAGTTTAACAAAAAATATTTTTTACTGAGATGACTTGAAGCAATTATAATTATGTACTAAAAAAATGACGACCAAAATGATAATAGCTACCATTTTTAAAAACATTTTAAGACTTCGGGACACTATTCTTATCCTGAAGTGGATTTTAGAGTGCTGCTTTAAAAGTAGACTTAATCGTTTCAAAGAGTTAAAGTTTTTAAAGTCAATTAAAAATAAGGCTACTCATACACTGAGTCAACAAATAAACTATACAAACAATGGCCTGTTTTCCGTGGTTTTCAACATAGCGCCATAAAAGTAGGGTACACTGATAAAAAAGATAATTTTGATTTATTTGGATATGGCCAATTAAATTATTTGGTTGCGAGTAACAAATTTTATTTGGGTCAAATAAATATTTAGTTCATGCAAATAAATATTTTAATCTCAAAATCATTTATTAATGGGAACAAAATAGTTTATTCGACATAAATAAAATTTATTTGTTACAACCAAATAATTCAATTGGCCATATCCAACCAAATATTTTGTACACACAAATAAACTGTTTTATCAGTGTAATTTTCAGTTTATTGTCTTTATGCTGGTATCAAATGCTTAGCGTTCTGTCAGATTTATGCAAGTGTTTGTTGAAAAAATCCGAATTTTATAATTTTAATGTAGTCATTTATTAATGTTTTATCGAAAAATTGACGAAATATATTTATTATAATAAAGCAAATTTTTATATTTTTGATTTAAAGTTTGGTTATGTAAAATATTAAAATGCTATTTTTATTTTTTTGTAATTTTTTTATCAAATTTAAGTATAATTTTCATATAAGCTATAATAAAATTATTAATTTTTCAAAAACCTTTTGATTTTTTAAAGTAATTTTGTCAAAAATTACCATTTTTAATCCTATTTTAACCCCTCAAAAACATATGTAAAAAAGTAAAAATATATGTAGTAAAATAGAGAAGTTTATAAGGTTTAAAATGATGTAGCACACTACCTTCTTTCCTTAAAAAAAAATCCCTGCTCTCATTTAAAAAACTTAAAATATCAATTATGGCGTAAGTTGTCTTATTTATGTATACCTACACTAATAAAAAGAATTTATTTGGATATGGCCAATTAAATTATTTGGTTGTGAGTAACAAATTTTATTTGAGTCAAATAAATATTTAGTTCATGTAAACAAATATTTAAATTTCAAAATGATTTATTAATGGGAACAAAATAGTTTATTTGACAGAAATAAAATTTATTTATCACAACCAAATAATTTAATTGGATATATCTAACCAAATATTTAGTTGACACAAATAAACTGTTTTATCAGTGTACCAATATTGAAGTCGATATCTAAATTAATTCAAAAGTTGAGAGGGTGGTTACTTTTGGACCGGACTGTATATTTTTGAAGGTTATAATGGGTATTTCCTTCAAATAACTATAGGAGGCCAAAACTTCTAAGCCGGTTCTGAACCCAAATTCAAAACGGGTGGCATAATAAGATTCGTCAATTATATTGACCATTAAACTGGTCCTTTCAAAATCATTTTTAAAATTCCTCCCGAGCTCGTTTGGCAATCTTGGTAATCGCCCTAAACACAGTATTTTTCGTCACTTTTTTTTCAGATTTAGCCGGCATAAAGCTGGACTTTTTGCCCTAGGGCCAAAAAATTTTTTTTGGACCGCTAACTAAAACTTGTTATTTTGTAGCTTTTTTAAATAAGATGCATTACCTTTACTGTAATATCACCTTTTGGTCACTTTTGGTCTTGAACTATATGTTCTTTTTGACCACTTTTTGGTCACTTTTGGTCTTGAACTATATGTTCTTTTTGACCAGATACAAGTATTGTAATCATTTCATATAAATAAAAATATGGTTAACCGGTTAATCTGTATTCATCAACTAAAATAAATCACAAACACAAAATTTCAATTGCAAAATCAATTTCAATATTTATAATATTTATAGAATGGTTTCAGAAGTATTAATATTTTCATAACAAATACATTTTAACACAAATTAATCGAAACACTAAGTTAATTTGAAAAAGAAACCGCACGCAAAAGAAACGATTTAATTGTTTTTTTTAGCGATTTGATTGGATAGCAATTTGTCATGGATAACTAGATAGGTTTGGACTTTTTATTTAAAGTTAAATATATGGTAATAATTTATTATAATTAGTAACTATTGAATAAAAAATATTGTATAATACACAGGTAAAAAGTTATTACCCTCGGTTTCTAAAAACCTACTCAATCGAAAAATGTAATTTTTCGCCCTTGTATTATAAATAACTATTATTTAAGTTATTTGTAAATAATTATTATAATTATAATTACAAATGCAATAATAAAACAAATTAGTAAATTACAATTTTGCCACTATATGTTTTGCAATTTTAATTTTCGTTTTTACAAGGGCCGCACTAACAATGTATAGGTACTAAAAAGGTATCGTTTCTAGGAAAATCAAATTAAAAGGTCCTGCTTTAATGTAGTTTAATTAAAAGCATGTTTGCCTTAATTAATAAATATAGCCAACTTTATTATCATCAAGATTAAACGTTGTTTAAGTTTTATTTATATTTTGACTATTTGTTTAATTAATATTTTCAACAGTTAGAATTAATTAACTTTATTATCTATAGCCCACATTGTAGTTAATGTACAAACATATATTATTTTGTAATTATGTAAGCATTTAAACCTTAAGTTTAAAATTATTAATTAAAAGCAAACGCAAATCTAAGTTTTATTACAAAATGTACACTGTAAGAAATAAATATGTAATTACACATGATTCTGAAGATTCAGATAAGGATAAAAAATTACTAGATTTTACAAGTAATTTTACAATTTTACTGTAATTTTAAAGATTTAGAATAGAATAGAATAGAATATTGTTTATTGTTAAAAAAAAAATACATTAACATATAGAATTATAAATAAATACAAAAAATGAATATATATTTTTTTTAACAAAAGGAACACATTCGACAAGTCGATCTTCCATGTGCCCTAGGCGCCCTAACCTTAAACCTTAAACTACCTATTTGCTCAATGTACAACAACGACCCTCCCTAGCGCGAAAAAAACCTATACCCAGAACGGAATCAGAACACAGCAGAACACCAAGTAGCAAGAAAAAGTAATGCTTAAGAGCAATTTATTTATTGGGACACAAGTAAAATATTAAAAATAAAAGACTTAAATTTTACTGGTGTAAATTCTTTTGCGTCTTTATTTATATTATTCCAGAGTTTAACGGCGAAAAATGTAAAAGACTTTTGATAAGAAGCGGTATTGTGCAAAGGAGTAGTAAAATTATTTTTATATCTTGTGTTGTATGAGTGAAGGTGACTCTTAAATTTATTTAACAAATAGACTGGCTCCTTATTTTTAAAAAGTTTATACAAAAGAAGGGACGTGTGTAAAAACCGTCTATTTTTCATATTTAAAGTATTATGCTGAACTAGAAAAGGTGTTACGTGATCTCTATAATTAATTGAAAATGAAAAGCGCATACAAGAGTTTTGTACCTTTTGGATAATATGTGAAGTTTTTTCGGTTATTGATGAATGATACACTACACTGCCGAAATCAAATAATGATAGTACAAGAGCATTGCAAAGTCTATGTTTTGTCTCACTTTTAATAACTTTTTTATAAGTATTTAACTTTTTTAAACGCATATATGCAATTTTCATTTTTGATATGACATGAGCCTCAAAGTTTAGTGCATCATCCATCAAAATACCCAAATTTCTAGCACATGTTTTTATTGGTATAACTTCATCGTTTAGCTTAATTTCAAAGTTGTTTTCATTAATCAGATTTTTTGACCTAGTAGATCCAACAAGTAAAATTTGAGATTTTGAAGTATTCAGTTTTAAGTCATGATCCATAGCATATTTATGAATATTTTTTAAGTCTTCAGTAATACGTCTGTTTGCCAAAAAATGAGTGGCAGGGTCAAAAGAATGAAGAAGTTGGGAATCATCTGCAAATTGATGAAGTTCGCAAAAAGAGAGGCATTCTACCATGTCTGCCACATAAATACTAAAAAATAGAGGTCCCAAAATCGAGCCTTGAGGCACGCCATTACTAATAAACTTTTCTTCTGATATTATAACTTCACCATTAACTTCCAAACTGACACTTTGTTTGCGATTCAAAAAATAATTTTCCACCCACTCTATAAATTCAGCAGAAAACCCATAAAAGTGCAGTTTGGCAATGAGCATTTCTACATTTAGAGTGTCGAATGCTTTCGAAATATCGAGTAAGCAAAGACATGTAATTAACCCTTTGTCTGTAGCATCCCTCATATAGTCAACCACATCAATCAGTGTCGTAGAAACACTGTGATTTTTCCTAAAACCGGATTGATTGGTAGGTAACAAATTCAAAGAGGTCAAGTGTTCATAAATTAAAGAATAAATATGCTTTTCGATTATTTTTGACAAACAGCTCAAAATACTAATTGGTCTTAGATCTTGCATACTTTGTGGTTTATTTATTTTACAAATGGGTTTTACGAGAGCCCATTTCCATAAGTCTGGTGTTTTCCCTTCACTGACAGATGCATTAACTATATGAGTGAGCGCAGGTATACAGTAAGGAAGACAAAGTTTAATATCTTTAATAGAAATTTGATCAATGCCGATTGCATTTGATTTTATATTAGAGATTAATTTAGTTATTTGCTCTTCTGAAATGTTTTTTAAGTTTAAAGTTGAAGTTGCATTTTTATGAGTGTTGCTTTTATAAAAATTAATTTTTTCTGCTGAAACTGTTGAATTCATTTTCCCTACAGATATAAAATAGTTGTTAAGTTCTTCCGCATTACACAAATGTTCAGGGATGTTAAAATTTGATTTTTTTGTAAAATTTAATTTTTTTGAGGCTTCCCAAAGTTTTTTGTTATCTTTGCTAATAAGGTTAAAAAATGCTTGCTTTTCCCTTGTAATGGATTCATCTGTATAATTTCTTAGATCTCTGTAGTAATTTAAATTAGTTTCAGTTTTATTTCTCAAATATTTACGTTTTGCGTTATCTCTTATTTTCATCATTTTTTTGATTACATGAGTAATCCAAGGGGTGTAGGGTTTTTCAATAACTTTTACTTTTTTAACCGGAGCATGTAAATCCATTAATCCCAAAATTAGATCATTAAAAAATTTAACTTTTACGTTTATATCTTGTATAAAAAAAACTTGATTCCAATTAGAGTTAGCACAGTCCATATTAAATCGATCAAAATCAATATTGTTATAATTCCTAAAAAAATTATATTTTGCATAAGATTTGACTTTTGGTGTACTTATAATTGAAAAAATTAGCCTATGATCAGTTATGTGATCAGGAAGATCAATACTGTCTTGACCAATTATATCAGTAGAATCATTTGTTACTATTATGTCAATAAGTGAGGAAGATTCTGCGTTAACTCTAGTAGGTTTATTTATAACTTGCTGAAGGCTAAAGGCTTGTAAAGTATTTAAAAAACTTGTAGAATGAGTTGAAACTTCGTTTAAATTGATATTTATGTCACCTAAGAGAAGAATATTTTTATACTGTAGATTAATAATTGCCATCAAATCATGAAAGCTGTCTATAAAAGGTTTTTTAGTTGCAGTAATTGAGATTTATGTGAACCTTACATGTAACTATAAAATTACATTTTAAATCTGGTAAACTTTACATTTATCTGCATTGAACCACGTTTACATGTAGAATTATGGTTATGTTTTTTACAGAGTGGGAATTTCCCTAGCGATTCAGGGAATGTCGAATGCCGATCAATTTGAAATAGACTATTTTATGTATGAGTGTTTCACTTTGGGTGCCAGCGTAGTTTTGTAATTGTATAGTTATAAGAAATAGAAAATGAATTTACTATTGGGTGCCAAAAAGGATTTACCAAACTGATGCGAATTCGAATTCGAATTAAAATAATTGCAATTAGCCAATAAATTTCAAATTCAGCAGAGCTAAAAGGTAAAAAAAACGGGTCTAGGGTCCAAATCTTTGCTAAAACTCAAAGCGTCCATAATTTTTCAATATACTAAATATAATGTGCCGCAAGCATGCCCTTGTAATTTGGCACTAGATTTTGACACTCTTTTATGTATGAGTGTTCCACGTTGGGTGCCAACGTAGTTTTGTAATTATATAGTTAGAAGAAATAGAAAATGAAATTACTTTTGGGTGCCAACAATTACACTGGTCTACAAAAAATAAATAAAATTCTTCTCCAAGGACTAAACCTATCATGTCTGTGTATTTTTTTATGCTGAAACCGAATTTTCTATTGATAAAATTTTCTACCGCGTAAAGTGCCTCGCATTCTTCTTATGTAAAAGTGATTTCCTTCATATTTTGATTAAAAATTAATGGTTTAGGTGTTAGAGCACTTTTAAAATCTCAACAAACCACGTGTTTTCGCTTACACAAATCTACAAAAAAATAAAAATTATTCTCCAAGGACTATCCTATCATATCTTATGTATTTTTGTGTGCTGAAACAGAATTTTCAATTAAAAAAAAAAATATCTATCGCTTAGATTTCGAGTAAATCCCGTTTTTTATAGTCAAAATACCTTATTGCAGTGCTGAAAGGTAAAAAAAAATGGTCTCTGGTAAAACAGAAGTCGTTGTCAAAAAAGCTGCGCTAAAACTAAAAGCTTCCATAATTTCAACAAGATACTTAAAATAATGTGCTGTAATCATGCCCTTGTAATTTGGCACTAGATTTCTGTGACAGTATATCCATATGAAATAGTCTATTTTATGTATTCAAGTTACATGACCTAAGTCATGCTGACTGGACAACTATTGTTACTAAACTATTTCCTAGACTGCTGACTATGCAAAGTCAACAGCCTAAACCTTTTTGCAATTATATTCATTCGGTAATAAAATGTAAAGTAGATAACACCATCGTAATTTCTTGTATCTATAAAATCAATTTAATAAAAAATAACTTTGTAACTCTAAGTAAAATAAACCTTTTTAAAAAGACATTTTCGGCAAGTCGTTACGTTATTGGCGCAGTCGGCAGTTTCACCAAGACAATTTAGCATAAAATTGTTTTCGTCTTATCGATTGATTGGTGATCGAATCTGGTAGTTCAAGCGTGAAGAATTTCAAGCTAACTACAAAATATCTTCAAGAGTGAGTGAATATTACCAATGAAGACAACAGCAACGATACTTTGCCTGTAAGTACATATGTCATTTAATAATTACAGAATCAATTCAATTAATCGGTTAAAATTAACCCGTTAACTGTGAAAAAGTTCGACGAATACGAACATCACAGAGCCGCAAATTTCAATAATATAAATGCGCATAGTTATAATAATAATATTGATTTTTCAAAAATAAAAATAAATCAAATGAACGCTGAAGAACAGCAAGTAATAATCAACCTATTAAATGAATACCCGGATATTTTTCATTCAGATGACAAGCCTCTAAGTTTTACTAGTAGAATAAAACATAAAATAATAACTTCTGACGAAATTCCAGTTTATACAAAGTCCTATAGATATCCACATATTCATAAAAAAGAGGTCGAAAAACAAATAAATAAAATGCTTGAGCAAAAAATTATAAGACCCTCGTACAGTCCTTGGAGTTCGCCGATTTGGGTTGTGCCAAAAAAGATGGATGCATCTGGCGAACGCAAATGGCGAATTGTTATCGACTATCGTAAGCTAAACGAAAAAACTGTCAATGATCGATATCCCTTGCCAAATATCACGGACTTATTGGATAAGCTGGGACGTTGTTTATATTTTTCAACTCTTGACTTGGCATCTGGATATCACCAAGTGGAAATGTCGGAGGAGGATATTCAGAAGACCGCTTTCTCTACAGAAAATGGTCACTATGAGTTCCTGCGCATGCCCTTTGGCCTTAAGAATGCGCCTGCGACCTTCCAGAGAATCATGGATAACCTCTTAAGAGGAATTCTAAATAAAAAATGTTGTGTTTTTCTGGACGACATTATTTGCTTTAGTACTAGCCTACAAGAGCACGTAAGCAGTCTCAAAGACATTTTTGACAGATTACGATCTGCCAATTTAAAACTTCAAATCGACAAGTGCGAATTTCTGCAAAAAGAAGTGGCATTTTTGGGCCACATTGTTACACCCCATGGGGTGAAGCCTAATCCGGATAAAATAAAAGCTATTCAAAAGTACCCTATACCAAAGACAACTAAACAAATTAAAGCTTTTCTAGGACTCTTAGGATATTATAGAAAGTTTATAAAGGACTTTGCAAAGATAACGAAGCCTTTAACCAATTGTTTAAAGAAAAATAGTAAAATTAACGTAAATGACTCTGAATATATTAAATGTTTTAATCATTGTAAAAATTTGTTGATTAATCAACCCATACTTCAGTACCCAGATTTTAATCAACCCTATATTTAAACTTGCGATGCGTCAAATTTTGCTTTAGGTTGTGTGCTCTCTCAGGGAAAAATAGGCTCTGACCTACCTGTAGCTTACGCAAGTCGTACCTTGAACGACTCAGAAACCAATCTTTCCACTATTGAAAGGGAGCTATTGGCAATCGTTTGGGCAGTTAAATACTTCAGGCCCTACATTTACGGACGAGCTTTTAAAATAGTGTAAGATCATAAACCATTACAGTGGTTGTTCTCCCTTAAACAGCCAAACCCCAAATTACATAGGTGGAGGTTGTATTTGGAAGAATATGACTATGAAATTATTTACAAACGTGGAGTTCTTAACAGTAACGCAGACGCCTTATCACGCGTAGTGATAGACGGACCCGAAAATTTTGACAACCCCCAGAAACCAACAAAAATTTTTTCACCCCAAAACGAAAATAATAGTAACGCTACTGACTATAACATTTGTACGTATGCTCAAGTTTTAAATAGTAGTAAACGTAGTGAAATTGATACGACTTGTAAAAATCGCATAAAAGCACGTACGCAGTCAAATGAAGATAAACAAGGTTATTCGCGTAAGGAGAACACCGACTTCTTTGATAGCGAATTTAACTTAAATATACTTTCTGCAGCTATAAACCAAAACGAAACGTTTCGTAAAATATTAAATAATGAATTAAATATAGAAAATAATAATGTTAAAATATTACACGATAACTTATTTAATTGTGATGAAAGTATATCGTTAGCTCATTGTGTATCTCAGTGTTTAACTATGACTAAAGCAATCGCTCGTGATTTTAAAAATAAATTTAAATGTGTTGAAACCCTTAAAGGACAAAATAAAAAAGTAGGTGAAGTTGCTTATTTAAGACTTCCCAATAAAAATATATATTATTTAATTACTAAAAAGATAATTAGGGAAAAACCAACATACACAACTATTATTTCAACCTTATTAAGTCTAAAACGAATTTGTTTAGAACTTAACGATTTTGCAGTTGCTATGCCAAAAATAGGATCTGGTTTGGACCATTTAGATTGGAATATTATCTTAAATATCTTAAAAATAATTTTTAAAGGTACAAGTATAAAAATTTTTATTTACGACATAGACCCACCCACAAATGTAGAAATTAATGTAACTGACCACGAAAATACGAAAAACCCATTGGCTTCATTTATAGACGAATTCTGCGAAGATTTGACTAACGACGAAAAAGATAAATCTCCAGTTACAACTGATAACGCTAATGAACCTTTACTCACGTATATGCAAAAGTTTAACGACAGTATTACCTCAAATAAAGACTTAGATAATATGTCTATTATTGTAGAAACAGGTGACATTGACGAATTAGACCGGAGCGAAAATATTGAACCTGTGGACCAGACCGACGAAACGGACCTTAATACTATTCACTCTAATGTAGAGAATCCCATTGTGAGTATTCCTATAGTAACATGCCCAATTAACTATGGAAAAAATCAAATAATTTTTTCATTGGTAGAATTTGCCCCTGCAGACCCTGCAATTGTTACCCTTTATAAAACTAAACAAAGAATGTTTATACAACTATCAAAAAATAATTTTGAACAGGACTTAATTAAAATAGTAAAAGAATATATTGCACCAAAAATTAAATATTACGTATACTTTGAGGACTCCATTTACGAACAATTTTCCTCAGTTTTACAGACTTACTTTAAACATTCCCAAATAAATTTAATTAGATGCACCAAATACCTTACCGATGTAGTTGGCGACGAAGATATTAGACAAATTATCCAAAATTTTCACGAAGGAAAAACAAACCATCGTGGAATAGACGAAACAGAGAAACGTATTAAAGAATCATATTATTTTCCCAACCAACGTCGCGTAATTCAAACGTACATTAATAATTGTGAAATTTGTCAACTGACAAAATATGACAGAAATCCCCTTAATTTAAAATTTAATATAACACCAACTGCGACTAGACCCTTCCAAATTTTACACATAGATAGTATTAGTCTCGAAAAATCCAAGTTTCTTACAATTATCGACACATTTTCCAAATATTGTCAGGCCTATAAATTAAATGCGTCAACAAGCATTGAAGTAGTAAATAACCTAATTAAGTACTTTACTCACCATTCCATCCCCGAGCAAATAATCTCAGACAATGGAGGAGAATTTAATAATGGTACAGTAAAAGAACTTCTAGAACTACATAGAATAAAAATTCATTTTATTAGCTCACAACACCCTGATTCAAATTCCCCAATTGAACGTTTTCATTCCACCCTAGTTGAACATATTAGACTACTGAATAACCAAGACGTTTTTAAAAATGAACCAATAGATACTAAGGTAAACTACGCTATACTTGCTTATAATAATACGATACACTCTGCGACAAAGTTAAAACCTTCCGAAATAGTTACTGGTCATTTAGGCACTGAATCTCCCTTTAACCTAGAACTAGAAAAACAATTAATGAACAATTATATTTTTAACCATAAAGAAAAAACTAGACTACTTTACCAAAAAATAAATGAAAACTCGCAGAAAAACAAAGAAAACAACATTAATAAGTTAAACGAAAAACGCGAGAATATCCCTGAAATCATTCCTGAAAAAATTTTTGTCAAAAATAAACAAAAAATGTCAAAAAAAAAAAACAAATACAAACGAGAAACCATTAAAAAGATTGACTGGAAACTAAAAACTGCGAAAATTGACCCTAACCACCAAAATACCATAGACAAAATACACCTTTCCAACATTAAACGCCCCAGAGTTATTCCCTACAAACTCCGTAGTACAAAAAACCAACAAATAAATTCTTTTCCAGGTTCCTCACGATTGGACGAGGAGCAGACATACGAAACATAACCATTAACCTGGGTATTCTACCTATCAATCTGGGCCCCGCAAAGCTACAACGTACGGACCATACTTTCGTCCATTACTATGAATTGCAACCCCTCTATGACCAATTTAAACACTTAAATTTAGTATATAATAAACTCGAATCCACTACTTTTAATAAAACAATTTATAATATAGAATTAGATAATTATAGAAAAATAATTAGTTATACACAACAAAAAATTAGCACTAAGATTAACCATATTAATATTAGATTTAATAATAGTTTTATAAGAAATAAAAGAGGCCTAATAGATGGTCTTGGAACCGTAATTAAAGGTATTACGGGTAATTTAGATTCAAATGACGGCGAAAAAATTAACAAAATTTTGGCTGACATACACAGAAAAAATAATAATTTGCAATCCCAACTAAACTTACAATATTCAATTAATAATAAAATTATCCAAAATTTTAATAATAGCCTTCAAGAAATCCAACACAATGAAAATATTTTAAAACAGAAAATTTTACAATTAAATGAATTTATTAATGATAAAGTTCAGAACCAAATATTTATTTTATTCGCTCAGGACTTACATAATCAAATGCTGATTATTTTTAATACAATTTTAGATATTCTTTCTGATATCGAGAACTCAATAACATTCTGCAAATTGAAAACAATGCACCCTAGTATCATGAAACCTCATGAACTATTTTCTGAAATACAAAAAGTTTCAACTCACTATAAAAATCAACTTCCACTGGAGCTTAAATACGAAAATATTTTAGACTTCGAAAATATTATTGATATAAACTGCCATATTGACCCTTCAAGAATAACCTATTTTCTTTCCCTTCCTATTAACTATGAAACCAATTTTGAGTTATACTACCTAACCCCAATCCCTACCCTGTCTAAATCAGAGTTTGTTACGATTATACCAAAAGTAAAATATATTTTAAAGTCAAAAGAAAATAACCTTATACCATTAAATGACATTTGTAAAAAGGGTAAATCGTATCAATGCGCAAATCTACTACAAACAAGTCAAGATATGACTTGTGAGAAGAACATTATTCTAGAAGATAACTCACAATCTTGCTCTTATATTAAGCTAGATATCACTGAAAATCACGTAGAAATTATTCCAGAAATAAATCAGTACCTCGGAGTATTTCCTGTTGAAGAAAAATTGCGTATAACATGTAACGAAGACTCGGAAACCAAATCCTTATTGGGTATCTACCTCATTAAAGGAGAAAATTGTCGAATTTTCTTTAAACAAAACGAATTAATTTTCCAACAAAAATCTTTTGGAAAACCAGCCTTAATAAATAATATAAATTTGGACATCAAAGAAAACCAACTACAAAAACTAAAAATCAACTTGAAAACTCTGAAGTTGAAAGAAATTCCGGAAAATCCACTAGTCCCAATAGAAGGAAGCCAACCTAATATTTTTACTCCTAGTATCATGACAGTATTTCTCTACATTATTTTAACTATTTTGGCACTTTATCTTGGTTCAAGACTTTTAGGAAAATGGATTAAAGACAAACAAAAAGGACCCATTCCACAACAAGAAGAAGAAGAAAAAGAACTTCAACCACTTCCAACCCGGGGAAAAATCAACCTCCCAGGGGATGCCTCATTCTAGGGATGGAGGAGTTACATGACCTAAGTCATGCTGACTGGACAACTATTGTTACTAAACTATTTCCTAGACTGCTGACTATGCAAAGTCAACAGCCTAAACCTTTTTGCAATTATATTCATTCGGTAATAAAATGTAAAGTAGATAACACCATCGTAATTTCTTGTATCTATAAAATCAATTTAATAAAAAATAACTTTGTAACTCTAAGTAAAATAAACCTTTTTAAAAAGACATTTTCGGCAAGTCGTTACGTTATTTTCATAGTGTTCCACGTTTGGACTCTTTTGGCACCCAACGTATTTTTGAAATTGTATAGTTATAAGAAACAGAAAATGAAATTACTTTTAGGTGCAACAAATTATTTAACTTATTGGTGCGAGATTTCTGGGACACTGAGTATATCAATTTAAAATTGTGTTTTTTATGTTCTAATTGTGTAAAACTTGATCCAGTGCAGTTCTTCTGTGTTATTTATTGTCGATTCGAATTAAAATAATTGCAATTAGCCTATAAATTTCAAATTGAGCAGAGCTGAAAGGTAAAAAACGGGTCTCGGGTAAAACAGAAGTCGTTGTCAAAAAAGCTTCGCTAAAACTCAAAGCGTCCATAATTTCAACAAGATATCTGTTAACAAGCTCAATAACTCACAATTAAGTGATCATTATATGGTCTCATAAACGGGAGAGCAGCGTAAGCGCTATTTTCGGCGGATTTTCAAAAATTATACAGGTTCTCTTAGTAGGTAATCAATCCAATTAAAAAGATGGAAAACAGCCATTTTCCTACCTTGACAAGGAAAAACCAACCTTCTATTAAAAATGTATTAAAAATATATTATACTTAGTATGCTTAAGTCAAAGTTGTTATTGAAACCAAAAATTATTATTGACTATTATACACTGATAAAACAATATCGTAATTAATAAGGTAATTAGATTATAGTATACAACAATAAATAGTTGTATATGCGCCAACCACTATACAGATTCGTTACTTTGGTTTATAGGATTCCAGAAATACTAAATAAAAACTACTTTTCAGTTGTACCCTTAGGGCTACCATTTTTTATAGGAACTTTTTTTTCATATTTTTGGACCTAGAATCGCCCTTTAAAATTTTGTAACTTATTTCTGAATCACCCTGTATATTGCATAGAATACAACAACAAAAAAGTAAACGTGTTTGTTATTTACAAACGAGTTCAGTTGTTTTATTTACAACAACAAACTGTTAAGCGATCATGTTTTTCTTTGTCGAGCAAAGAGCGAGGTAGGCGTTGCTTGCAAATCCACAGGGTAGGATTGCCGCTCTTTCCTACGTCACGATCATCGCTTCAAAACGCAGGCAATTCAGCTGACCTGTGCGTCTGGCTGGCTAGCAGAGCGTGGTAGGAAGAGACACACATAGAAACAACATATTAGATGTAATTACATATATATGCTTATCGTTGGGTATACTTATGTACATAAAAATTTTCAGTGTAGTCTATTGGTAATAAACGGTTTACTGCAACTTTTAGAATCAAACTAGGATATACTATATACAAAGGCTTATTTGGGGCTCTCCATGACTCTGTAGTTATATATAAATAATAATAATAATAATAATAATAATATAGTAATTATTTATAGCCGAGCGCGCTCTCAACTTTATGCTTTAACCTTCATAACGCAGGATGCGTGCAAGTGAGAGCGCCAGCTATAGTATATTACATTATGAGTAGTATTTCTTACCAATAAAAAGCTTTTTAAATGACACTTCCTAAGATTTACCTACACTATTTTTCTTACGATGATGTAGACATGCTCTTAATTTCTATTTATCCTAATATTACTTTTTCCAAGGAAAAACTTGTAAAAAAATATAAGAAAAGAATAGTTTAAATATCATTTCAACTCTATTGTCAAATCATTCCCAAAAATTAAATAAGTAATAAAATAAAATATAAATTTTGTTGCTTTTTTACGTTTCCCATCGTTTTATATGCAAGAAGGGTGATTTCGGCAAAAAAATCCACCATCAAAGGGGAAAAACTATTGTTTTGTTTAATTTATCAAAAATATTTCCTGTTTCGAAAAATTATTCAAAAAAAAAAAAAATACAAAAAAAAAAAAGAATAAAAATTACGTTCTTGGGTAAAAAAACATTCATGATATTTTAATAAAGATATGTAAATGTATTTTTTTACTGACATCAGTAAACTTACGATGCTTTACTAAATCCTGGATTATATCTAATTGCAACGGCAGAAAACGGATACATAAAAGACACTAGCAAAACTTCGAGTTTTTTGTTTTTATTTTCTGTTTTTGGTGGTTTCAACTTGGTCGAATAGCCAATTTTTCGAGCCACAGCAACAGGCAATTTGCAATGCTCATTAGGCCCAAATTAAACAGAGGCGTAACATTTACAAGGAAAAATACTCGAGACAAATAAATAATTTAATATACAACTATTTTTACTGGTTAGAGTACTTTAGTTTTCTTGAAAGGAATATACCTCAATAACACAGGCCCACAAAAAAAATTCTGAGTCTTGGATTCCAATATGATATTCCTATGTATTTTTTTCACGCTGAATCTGAATCCGCAACCCGTTTAACCCCTACACGTCAGGATTTTGAAAAACTACTGAAACCCCTAAAATCATCTATGCCATACCACTGACACCCCTTTTTCCCCAAATTGCTAATTCTTAAACCCCAGAACCCCATATTCCCCTAACCTCATAATACCATAGCCGCATAACCTCAAAACCCCGTAACCTTATTAAGTAGAAAAATCTAGTTTGGGAAAACAGAACAAATTCTTCAGTTTTTTTTGTGGAACATAGTCATAGGTAAGTAACTCTATACCACCCAAAATCCTCTAACACCATAACCTAAAAATCCACAAAATTCCACATATTTTCATGAGAAGCAGTATCACCATCTCCAATGTTCTCGGAGGTAGCAGGATTTCAAATTCCGAAAAAAAATCATAAAACTTTTTACAATTGCAATCGTGAAAAGTAGTACTAGTGTTAGTAGTAGTGGTAGTAGTGGTCTTTCTTTAAACAATTGCGTAAATACCACGAAAAAATGAAATTTCATAAATATTGCAAAAAAGATATTGGATAACAAGTATACTGAGGTATCGGACGTCTGAGAGGTGTTAAAAAAATAATGAAGTAGACCTTGATTCATAACTTCACTCACAAAACTCGAGAACCGGACTTCTCCACAGAATAGGATGATGGGGTTAAGAGGTCTTAATATATGGGGTTACGGAGTGAAGGGGTTAGGAGGTTATGGTGTGATGGGATTTTAGGGTTATACAGTTACTTATTCTTAACTATGTACCCTAAACAAATTTTTCTACTTAATGAGATTACGGGGTTTTGAGGTTATATGATTTTAGCGGTTTCAGTAGTTTTTCGAGTGTTTTTTGAGGTTATGTCAAAATCCTGACGTGTAAGGGTTAAACGGGTTACGGATTTGGTTTCAGCGGGAAAAAATACATAGGAATATCATATTGGATCCAAGACTCACAAAAAAAATTGTGGGTCTGTGTAATTAATTACACAGCCACAAAAAAAAAAGGTCAAGTACTCTTTTGGAGGCCACTGTATTCCTATGTATTTTGAGGTGCTAAATCCGAATTTGTGGCACCTAGCACCTCATATAATTAGTTTTCGAGATAACCTCAAAAAACCTCATATTCGAGTATTAATATAACGTTTTTTGAGAAGTGTCTCCAAAATTAATCAGATGTGGTACAAGTACCTCAAATTCGAGTTCAGCACCTCAAAATACAATGTTACCCAAAAAAGTTGTAGACCTATTTTTTAATTTCTGTGGTCCCACATGTGGCCACAGAAAACCATTGTGTTCCTATGTATTTTGAGGCACTGAACCCGAATTTGAGGTAATAACTGCACCCAATCCCATTAGTTTTGGTAATAACCTCAAAAACCTTATTTTAGAGTATAGTTATTGAGGTTATCCTAAACACTAATCGTATGAGGTGCTATTTTGTCCTCAAATTCGGAATCATCACCTCAAAATACACTGGAATACATTAGTCTCCAAAAGAGTACTTGACAGAAAACGGATACATAAGACACTAGCAAAACTTCGAGTTTTTTATTTTTCTTTTCTGTTTTTGGTTGTTTCAACTTGGTCGAATAGCCAATTTTTCGAGCCACAGCAACACGCAATTTGCAATGTTCACAGGCGTAACATTTACAAGGAAAAAAACTCGAGACAAATAAATAATTTAATATACAACTATTTTTACTGGTTAGAGTACTTTAGTTTTCTTGAAAGGAATATACCTCAATAATTAATTACACAGACACACAAAAAAAATTTAAAGTACTCTTTTGGAGACCATTGTATTCCTATGTATTTTGAGGTGCAAAATCCGAATTTGTAGTCGAAATAGCACCCCATATGATTAGTTTTCGGGATAACCTCAAAAAACCTCATAATCGAGTATCAATATAACGTTTTTTGAGAGTATCTCCGAAATTATTCGGATGAGGTACTGTTTTGACCTCAAATTCGGGTTCAGCACCTCAAAATACATAGGAAAACAATGTTACCCAAAAAAGTTCTTGGTCTATTTTTTAATTTCTATGGCCCACATGTGGCCACAGAAGAATATTGTATTCCTATGTATTTTGAGGCACTAAACCCGTATTTGGGGTAACTGCACATCATCCCATTAGTTTTGGAGATAACCTCAAAAAACCTTATTTTCGAGTATAGTTATTGAGGTTATCTCAAACACTAATCATATGAGGTGCTATTTTGTCCCCAAATTCGGAATCATCACCTCAAAATACAACAGTCTCCAAAAGAGTACTTGACCTTTTTTTGCGTGACTGTGTTATTGAGGTATACTTGTTAAAAAATATATGTTCTAATATTGCTTTTATCCTTTTACTGTTAAATATAAATTTGTATAAGCATCTATTACATATAGATCTATAGTTTTATTATACTTATCTATTTTAATAATAATAATATTGCAAATAAGGAATATTTTAATTATAAAATAAATTATACACTATTAGTTATGAACAAAATTAATTTTAATAATTAACAAATTTCCTATGCTTAGTTTTTTTTAATAATAATTTCATTAATATTTAAATTTTATCTATTAACATACTATATGAAGAAAAATTATTATATTTATTAAATAAAGCTGCGTAAGCACTTTTTTAATTACTGGCTTTGATGTATAATGGAAAATATAAACATGTATTTAAAAATTATGGAAAATAATTAATTTTTATCGAGATTTTTATTATTTTTCAATTTAAAAAATGCATAAATATGTACGATCATTTACATATTCTATGATGATAAATTAATATATGCCGGTATATTAGAAATTACGATGATACTTTATTTTAATGAAAATTGCTAATATTAGCTATAATATTAATAATTATTGTTTAGGCATTTGAAGTTAAAATGCTGTGGTTAATGTGCCGAACCTTGTCCAATATCCGCTTCCGATTTATATTTATAGCAAACTGTGCGTTTCAGAATAATGCAGCAATTTAATGTTAATATAAAATAGAAGTTGAGCCTAATTATTATTTTTGTTTCATATTGGTAGTTTCGAATTTTCAAAAAATTTCATAAATCGTCCTAGATAAAAACTTCTTCGATATTTTGTCTTATGAAAAAATAAAAAAAAGTTGTTTTTTATATCCGTCTGTCCGTCCGTCAGAGAACGAATAATTTTTCGTTTTTGCAAAAAGAAAATTAAAAAAAAAATGAAAAATTGAAATTTTTTGCTTTTAAAATAAGTTTTTAAAAAAACGTACCTTAAAACGGGGTGAATAAGAACGAAAATGAACTTTTGATAGCTACAACTTCTTTACTTTTCAGAGTAGGATTAAGATTTTTCCTTTCAAATAAGAGCGAACCTTTGAACCCCAATTTTAAATAAGAATCTTGCCAAAAGCTTAATATATATTTTTATGGATTGTTCCTATTCGCCTTTAGAGGGGGGTTAAAAGAAATATAAAAGTCCAAACGAAAAATGGCCGTAGAGCAATGATAAAAAAGCATATTAAAGCTTCAAGTCTTCAGTTTAAATATTTTTATCATATACCGTTTTTGAGTAATCATTAACATATCAGCTGTAAAAAAATCTAAATTTTTTGCCTTTCAAAACGTCCACGGTCTTCAGTATTTTTTTTTGTGAATTCATCTGAATACTCTTTTAGCTTGTTCTTTTTTAATTTAAGTGCTTTGTACTATAATGTTATTATTTTCAAAGCTTTTTTTCTTTTATTCCTATATTCCCATTTAACCCAACTAAACTTTTAAAATTTTCAAGGTAAGAGAAAAAAAAATATTTCAGACCTCGAATAGTATAAAATTTAACTGTTGAATAGTTATCTTAATATAATATATATATAATGTCTATAAAATATTAATCATAAATGTACTTAATTTTTCAATACTTTTGAGCACAAGTTTTAGCACTATAAAAAGTACCGCTATTTTCATTCCATGATAAATATTTGAATTACTGAATAGTGCTAATAAACTGAAGTTGTAG
Source organism: Brachypterus glaber (assembly GCA_958510825.1). Taxonomy (NCBI): domain Eukaryota; kingdom Metazoa; phylum Arthropoda; class Insecta; order Coleoptera; family Kateretidae; genus Brachypterus; species Brachypterus glaber. The sequence goes on along the minus strand of OY294044.1, from coordinate 62,721,874 downwards.
CCTACAACTGTATGCTAGAATAATTTTAATCTACGGATATTCCTAAATAAGATTTTGTTCTTGAAACTTTATAATTATTATTATAGATGTGAGCACTCTCACACATGTACAAACGTTTTACCCAGGAACGTTCCTATACACGCTTTTGTTCCGATAAACCTCGTTTTAGGGTTTTTTTTTTAATATTTCTTAAAAATTATTAATCTGTCTGTCGGTCTGTCTGTCCGGGAAACTTGTGACTACGATAACTTTAGAAGGCTTTCAGATAAAGACTTTAAATTTGGATCATACATTGCTTATCCAAAATTCTGGGCTGGGATTGTTTTAGAAAAAAATAAAAACAATCATATTAACATTTTAAGTTGCTTAAAATTCAAAGCCATCTTTTTTTTTCGAATAGTCCAGTGTATTGCAACAACTACAGTCATCGAAGACGAAAAAAGACTTAAATTGAAAATAATTCCTTCGTGGGTAAGGGGCTGTCCATATATTACGTAACGCAAATTGTACCAAAATTTATACACTTCATACCCCGGTTCTTGGGTTATTAAAGGCTGTAGAGATTTTATATTTTGGCTACCCCCCCTAACACCCCCCTACTTGGGGGGGGGGTAGCCAAAATATGAAATCTCTACAGCCTTTAATAACCCAAGAACCGGGGTATGAAGTGTATGAACTTTGGTACAATTTGCGTTACGTAATATATGGACAGCCCCTAAGCTTTGGCTTACTTTACTAATTTTCAAAAATTATAACTACTACATAACTGCAGTTAGGTAGAAGGAGCAAAATAATTGTTCTTACTTATTTTTTTTGCTCTCTTTTATTTAAAATTAATCTGGTTTACCTAAAGCATAAAAATATTTTTAATCGATTGGCCATAAAGAAGTAAAAGTTTTTAGGATATTCCGTAAAAACCTAATTTTAGGGGCTTTAGGAGCCCCAAAAAATTTGTAAGGCCTCTAATTGTATTCCCTTCCCGAAAATTAGTAGATCAAAGTCTATGTTGACTGTAGTATACACAAAGGTGCTCAAATTTTCAAATTGCAAAAAAAATTCTTCCGGCGATTTTCGACACCTGATATTAAAACAACCAATTGGGAATCTAAATACAATTACTTTTATATAAGTGACGTCAGGGGAAGTCGGAACCCCAAACTTATAAAACATTTTCTTCTTGAAAATTTTAATTTATATATACTTGTTTTATTTATCGAATAAAAGTATTAAAAACAAAATTATTTTACGTCATTTACTACCCAAGCGATAATATAAGATGTTTTTTTTTATAAATATCCCAAATCTCATTACAAACGGTCTTGTATTTACTGAAAAATTACACATTTTGTTAAATGTGTTAAAAATGTCAAGCTTATAATAATTTTTAGTGTCACCGTATATGGTTTAGTGCTCATTTCCAAAAAAACAATTAAGACAAATATATACTTTTTTAGATAGAAAAAAGTCTAATAAATCATTTAAAGTTAAAATTAACCCATATATTAAAGAAAAAAACAACCATTTAAATATTTTTTTCCCGTTTGGACACATAGTGCGCCTTCGCCAAAATTGGAAAACTTTGCAAACATTTCTTTATTAACGTTTTTTTTATTTAGTGTACATTTTTGTTATATATTTCAGTGAATATATTTATTTATTATGTGAAAATATAGTAATAATATAATACATGTACAGAATAAATATTAAAGAATGTGTATTGCCGATACATGTTCTTTAAGGAATTTTGAATTTATCAAATTATAAAAACATTAATTAAATTTTTCATTAATCTATTTTCTTATCATTTCGTACAGAGTGAGTGATATTGGCAGACTGGCAGTTTTGGGCTACTGGTCCTCTTCAGTACCAAGAATTAACCCTGATGAAGAAAACGTTTTTAACTTTATTCACAAAATAAATAGCCATTAGATAGATGTATACTTGTGTGCCATCTATTTCTAGATGTAGACAACTACTCATACCTCTTCTAATCTGGAAACGTACAATTAATAAGTACAGGAATTTTTAATTTATCAATATCGGCCGCGAATAAAAAAAAAAAGTTGCTTATTTTTTCATGAAAAATCCTAGAATTTTTTGTCGAGGACGATTTTTGAAATTTTTTGAAAATTTGAAGCTACCATATAATATTATTCTAGCGTAGGCACTGTGAATAATAATAACTGGTCTATTCATGAAAATTAAAAATAGGTATTTAATAAAATTTATTAATCATAATAAAATGTTTATTTACCACAAACAGACAGTTTTTTTGTTTTTTTCCGAAATATTTCAGGCAAATAGATTATATATTAAAGGCAACTTATCAACATAATTACAACAATTAATAATTATTACCGCTAACAATTAAAAATACAAGGCTTTCCCGAAATTTTGAAAATGTTCAAAATGTGGAAGCAAAATATATTAAGAATAATTTATTTACCATCAATATATTACGTTATTAGATAACTGAGTTTATTCCTAGACATTAAACTGTACTCTTGTCCCCTTTTTATTTATAGATACGTTTTAATTGTGATGATCAAAATTATATTTTAAAAAATCAAAATTTTAGTCCTCATTCCTTTATTAATAATTTAGGTTAGTTACCGGTTTCAATTATCATCGTCAGACTAGCCAAAAATATATAAAAACACTATATTAACAATAAAATTATGTTTATATTTTCTTGTAAATTGAAGTGGACGTTACGTAACTGTGTTTTACATTTATAAATGTTTTCCTATGGTTGTTTTCTACCTTTTATGGATATAGTGTTTTTATATATTTTTGGCTAGTCTGACGATGATAATCGAAACCGGTAACTAACCTAAATTATTAATAAAGTGAATGACGACTAAAAGTTTGATTTTTTTTTAAATAATCTCTTCACTATAAGTATACGTACGTTAAATTATGAATCTCAATATTTTTGATTTTCGCAAATAGGAAAAATTATATTTGTCACAAATATTTTTTTTCCTCGGTGGGTTAAACCTTAATTATCCTTGTTAAAGAAAAACTTTGGTAAAATAATATTTTTTCATATTTTTCTTATTTATACAAAGAAATCTTTGTTCTTCACACTTAAAAATTAGAAGATGATAAAAAACTAAAAGACCAATAAATCAAACCACAAGCTCATTAATTAAACAAATGGAAATATTAAATAACCCCATTTTAATTAAGAGCATATAAAAGCTAATATAAATCATGACACTATGATCCCTAAAAACACATATATTGCCTAATAGAATTAAAAAGCTGATACTAAAACTAAACTGTTTAGAATCACTCCATATAGTGGCGGGTTTAGTCAGAAAATACGGAAAAAATAAAGTTGAAAGCACAAACATACAGAGCAGTCAAAAAGTCACCCCCTCTTAACTTTTGAACGAGTTGGTATACTGACTTTTTAAAAACACTTAAATAAGTCAACTTAAACTATTTTTTGGCATAAATTTAATATTTTTAGCTTTTAATGTGCATGGAAGGATTTTTTTTATGGAAAGGGGGGTTTTCTTACATATGATTTTAAAGCAAATAAAATTCTCTATTCGACCATATTTTTTTTTATTTTTTAAACATTTTCTAAAGATGTTTTAATTTTTTTTTTGCTAAAAATGCGATCAACATTGATCTTTATTTATAACATTTAAAATTTGTTTAAAAATATAATTTATGTTTTTGCATTAGCTATGAATTTATCAAAAATTGTTCGATTTTTTAAAGAAAAAAAAATCTTAAAAAAATTATAAATTATAGTCGAATAGTGAATTTTATTACCTTTAAAACAATATATTACACGACCCAACTATCCCTTAAAAAAATCCCCCCTTTGCCACTGGCCTCATGTGTACACATTTCAAAAGTTAAAAATATCTAATACATTAAAAAACATAAATAATAAGTACAAAAGGTTCTTTTTCGACTGTCCGCAAAAATTTGTGAGCATCATAATTTGAGAACGCTTTGAACTAGAGACTCTTTGGAACCTAGGTTTCTTATTTAAAGTTCTAGCTTGGTATAAAAGTTCGATAAGAGATACAAAATAAACACAAAGGGGATAAAAACAAGGAAACAATTTTTCTCTGTTTTCAAAAAAAATGTTAAATTATTTTTTTCAATTTTTTTTCTTTTTTCAAGTTTTTTTTTTTACTTTTTGTAGCTGTGTAGAAAGTATTATTTTGCTTACACCACTATATTTTTTATCTATACTCTTAGAACGTAACCGCTGCTAGATAGAGGGACTCGAAACTGTTAGGCTATTTAGGAAAGACTGGGAGGGTGTTAACTTGCCGTGTGGGAACATAAGTCATATTTAAACAGGGAGGCTTGTCTATATTAGGGAATCATCGGTCGGAACCGAAATCTAAAGGGAGAAGATAAATAAATTCAGTTTTACACTTTGTTACTTCTATAACAGTCCATTTATCTACTGTTTACAGGATTGGATTTAAAATATTCAAATCACAATATTTTATTAAAATTTACAATTAACTGTAATACACATACCATATCTAAACGTATTGAAGTTTTTTCATACGTATGTATAAATGTCGTCAGAGTAGTAAAATTTTCATTCCTTGATCGAAAACACTACTACATTTACTATACCGGATGTTTCAGGAAGGTGGTTCACCCCTCGTAACTTTTTTACTTTTTTAGGTAGAATCTTGAAATTTGCAGAAGCTGTATGATGTATAATTTAAGATTTTTTGACAGTTAGAAATTTTTTGGCACTTCCGGTTTCGCCGGTGAATCAAACATTCGATTTTTAAATGGAACACCTTGTATATTTTTACATATTTTGATTCAGAAATCAATTCTGAAAACAAATATGTGTCACTTGTCAAATTTTTACAGGTCATGTCATTTTTTAGTTAAATCTTCATTTTAGATCTTTAGTATTTTAATGCCAAGTTCTTCCAAATAAACTTTTCATGTGTGGTACCAAAATGTTCGCAAGAAAATTCTCTTTCATTTTAACCTTTTGAGCCACCCCCTTTCCATTTGAAAAAAATGACTTATGGACCAAAGTATGATTTTCAAACCTTTAAGAGCCCACCACATTTAGAGTTTTGGGAAAAAAACCAAAACAGTATTTTTCTGAAGATAATAGACCAACAATTAAGCGAATAAGCTAATTTAGGACAATCTAGATTTCAAATAAAAACTTAAATAAAAAATGATATGAAGTATGTAAAAATATACAGGGTGTTCCATTCAAAAATCGAAAGTTTGATTCATTTCCGGTGAAACCGGAGGTTCAAAAAAATTTCTGACCATGTCAAAAAATTATAAATTATACATAATATAGCTCCTGTAGATTTCAGGATCCTACATAAAAAAGTTAAGGGGGGTGAACCACCTTCCTGAAACACCCGGTATACTATAAAAGTAATGAATTTTTTCGATACCACGTTATTGAAAAATTAGCATACATGTATGGGTTAATTAGGTACTTCCAATATATTGCCGATTTTTTGTGGAGCAACGGTTACTAACCAAGTTAGGGAAATATGTATTTCTCTCTCTTTTTAACTCATCAATTAATCAGAGTAACATACTGGTTAACTGGCGTTACCACAAAAAATTGACTTTATGTATGGGAAGTTTAACATAACTTTTCTTTAAGGGGGCTGATAGAAAAAAAAAGATCTCGTTGGGGCAACCGGTTGCAACTTAATGATTAGTTTTATAGGTAACCATTATTTTTCTGGCTGCTTCAACCAACTATCTGGTAAGGGCAACAAGACACACTGTTGTACTTACCAAACACAGTTTTGTTTCTAGTAATCACAAAAAGTCGTTTTGTTGCACTTGCCAGATTTCTGGTTGCGGTAACCAGATTAATGGTAGGACTATATTTAACTGGTTGCCCACAAGACCAACAAGACCATTTCTTCGGTGAACAATTATGTGAATACTCAGACACATATATGGTTGAGGAAACTAGATTTATAATAATAATAATAATAATAATCCTTTATTCCAGCCCAGAGGGCCATATACAAAAAATACAAAAAAAAAAATATATATCTGGTTGGGGAAATTTAATCAATAGTTAAATAGCAAACACCTACTTTTCTGGTTGCTGTGACAAGAAATCTGGTAGGAGCAATAAGTCAAATTGTTGTGCTTTTGGCAATCCCAGCAATGTGTTTAAAAAAAGTTGTTCCGGATACTAATGATCTGGTTGCCCTAACAAGATAATTTTTTTTTTTCAATTTAAAATATATTTACTGAAAAAAAGATCTGGTTGTGATAACAAAACCAATAGTTAAATGCGGAACAACTATTTTTCTGGTTGGTTCAACCAGAAGTTTGGTTACATGGTAATAATATATTACATGGTTCGTAGGTGGTAATATTTTGCCATAGACCGGTACCTAGTCCATAATGGTAATATTTTGCATATTGTTCATTCATTTACACAGAATTAAATCTTTTTTTCTACTACCTAATTAGGTGCTAGCTTACATATTATCTACCGTTGTCAAGGCTTGTTTACATTGACAACCAATAAAAACAGTGAACTCATTTATTATTGACCGTTGTTAAGCAATGTTTAATTAAGACAACTGCCAACTTTTTTCAACTTACTTGTCAAACTGACAGCTATGTCAAAATAGTTTTTAAACTAATAGTAACTAATATTTTGAGTTACTACCTTTAGGTAGTAGAAAAAATGGTATATGCACCACGTATGCGAAGTCTAAAGTGTTCTCGACTAATTTTTTTGCCTCGACTCCGTCTCAGCAAAAAAACTTCAGTCTCGAACACTAAAGACTTAGTTCGCATACTAGGTGCATAATATACTATTACACATTTTTACACAAATTCATGAATTAGTCCAGTATAGTAAATTTACTTGGTGTACTACGTAAATTAATGTATTTTTACATTATTTTACATTCAGTTTTTACAGTATAACGAAATTAATTTTTGTGATTACCAGATACAAAAATTATAATTAAAATTTTAATTTTTGTCTTTGGTAACCACAAAAAGTTATGTTGCTGCCCTTACCAAATTGCTGGTTGCAACAACCAGTAAAAAGTTGGTCCGTATTTAACTATTGAACTTGTTGCCTCAAACAGATCGATTTTTTTTTTAACTTGGAAAAAGTGAGTATCAGACAAATGTCAAATTAATAGAGGAAAATTTTCTGATGATTACGCGGCAATCCTTCTATATAAATTTTGATAATACGGTCCTGCCTACATCTCCCCCGTTTCTAATCAAATATGTTGTTAAGAGTTATCAATTTTTGGTCCATTAACTGATGACAATTATTAGCTATTTATAAAGTTAATTCTTAATTATATACGTACGATTTCATGAAGTTAATTGTACTTATATTTAGATAAAATGAGAGTTATTTTAAGTTTAATGGGTTTGTATAGATTAAATCGTGCAATAAACATGATTAAATCTATACAGAAAAAAATGCTGCTGCCAACTTAAAAAAAAATTCACTATAGTTAAATTTTACAGAAAATATAAGAAAGAAAAAATAAAAAAAATAAATAAAATCAAATAATAAATACAAAAAATACCAGAAATTCTTATTTAATGTTGAAAAAATCGAAAATATTTATAGGAAATAAATTTTACAAATTAAAGGTCGGGAAAGCCGGTTTTCGTTGAACTAGAATTTAAGGCGTAATAAAACCGTTGTATGCCCTAGTGGCTACGATTGGACTTTTTTACATCATTATGTCTTTTTTCAAGCAAGATGGTAAATTAAAAATAGCACAGACCATATTTTTACGTCAGGTTTGAATAGTATATGTTTGTGTATAGAATATAGTTATTTTTTATAAAATAAACTACGCACATGCAATATTCGAATCTGTTTTGAAAATATTCACTGTGCGATTTTTAATTTACTATCTTGCTTAAAGGAACAGACCATAGTAGTCAGTATTTTAATTTTCTCAACCCTCTGGCGGGTGTATTAACAAAAATTCAAGGGGTTCCAAATATAAAAAAAAAATGTATTTTTACGTATACATGATTATATTTTAAAAATTTAATTATTGTTTACAATTTTGTCCTTTTAGCATAAAAATTACTTTTTTTAAAGTTTATTGTTTTTCTTTATTGTTAAAATAAATTTATTTTTTAGTCACAATCATATGCGGTATAGCATGCCACAATGCGACTAGCCGACTGCAGTCGACATTTTTTTTTTATGGGCGACCGCCGAAGGGTTAGTTATAGTGTAAGACTAGTTTTAATATTAAATATTTTGATTTAATAGACATTTTTACTAAGTGTAGTTAAAGTATTTTTGTTCATCATGTCACAACTTTTATTTTTCTGTTCCTAAATAAAATAAAAATTATGGTATCTCAATTAAATAAATTAGACAAACACAGAACAGAGACAATAAATAAAAGAAGTAAACCTGAAAATTCGGAGAAGACAAAAGCTATATTGTTAAAAAAATATTTAATTAGAACAAATTCCATACCAATTAAAATTTTATATAGTGCAAACAAGTCGATCATTATATTTTTTTCAGTGTGTGATCAAACCAATAATGACCACCCAGATAAAATACCTATTACTAATTATTAGATTTCGAGAAAAATAAAGATTGTACACTCAGTAACTACTTACTGTAATGTGCACTGGTCGGATCGAGATATTTATATACCGGGGGCTCGCAAATATTAAAATAAATAAAAACTTTTCCCAAAAAAAAATGAACCGACTTCTGTTTCTAAAAAGTAAAAGATAAAAAATAAGCCAGTGCCAATTTCACCACTCCCTAAATTAAATACTAACAATTATTTTTGTCGTTAAATTGTTTGCTGTGAAATTAGCACAAACTTATTTTTTATTTTTTACTTTTTAGAGACAAAGAACTTGTAGATTTGTAAAAAGTCCAACCAACCTTATTTTTTTTGTTAAACTTTAAGCGTTAAGTAATTATCAAATAACGCCTTATGGTAAAATCACAAATTTTATCATTTTCTCTTGGTATTTTAATATTACAGGTCTACAGAATCAAGTTTAGAGGCATTTAAAAGATTTTTAGCCTGCCGTGATAATTTAGTGACCCCTTAATCAACTTATCCGGCTTATCCGAGTTATCCGATCATTTTCTAAAAATTTGGTTGATATTAGAACCAAATTAAGCCAGTTTTAAGTGAAATTGTGTTAAAACTATTATATTTATCTTAATTATCCGGCTTACCCGGCATTATCCGAGCATCAAATTAAAACGGAACCACCTCGTTAATGTCCTCTTTAAGTTGCAAAAGGTTTCATCAAACTCCGTTCATCCGTCCCAAAGATATGCGGCAACAAACATAAAAAAAGTCACACGTCAAATTGATATTTATTTATTTATTTATTTATTTATTTATTTATTTATTGGTTTATAGTCGTTCTGGGACCTTACTCGAAGGTAGTTTATACCATATTTAACTGTTAATTACAATTAAATTTTAATTACAAAAACTTCCCCCATATGTTCCAACATTTTCTTATCTGTATTTATCCATACAGTATATGGCAGTTTTCTTATGTCCATGATTGATTTATTATAAAAGATTCAAAAGAATTCCATATTTGATTTTGCAACACAATATTATAAAAGTTTAGCACAATTTTTAAATTTTTTCTTCTTAGTTTAACATCGCCACGCACATTTGTGCGAATTTGTGTTTTTGGCACTTTTGACATAAGTGACCGACATTCTTAAAAGCAAACCAATCAGAGTACTAAATTAAATTCGATTGAATTTATAAAATTTTTAATAAATTCATTAAAAAAAAAACATACAAACAATGTCCAGCATCCAGTACTTAAAAGAATGGTTTTAAAATAAATTTGATATAATTGGAATCCAATTATTGGATACAAAAAACTTGCACGGTCTTCGTATAATGATTACATTGTTATACATAAGTATGGTCAGTTTAAAAGCAAATATTTAAAATAGTTGGAATGATTGTTGGCCTGTTAAAAATGGCTACCGGTTAATTAATTCCTAATTATCTGAAATTTAACGATAATGCGCCATCGAAACTGCGAAATCAACAGTAAATATTCAACAATTTGGCTGCAATATTTAAAAACGCAGTAACCAACACACTGAACTACAAAAAAAAAATAAAAATATTATTCGTACTTGTCAAATTTTTAAAAAGAGTACCAAGCAGAACCAAGCAAACTGACCACATTCCCTAGCAAACCTCCATATCTAGTGCTTTAGAGTTGAAGTTGAAGTTGCTGTGCCATAAACACAGTTACTGTTTTCCTAGTAAGGATGTTAAATTAATAGGCAAACGCTTGGTTTGGCCGATAGGGCCTTAAGAAAGTTGCAAATTACATAATGGACATAATTTTTGGAGGATTTAGCAAGTCTAAGTTTATTAGGAATGGTATGTCTACTCACACTGGTCTGGAAACAATTTTTAGCTCTACTTTCATTTAACCCAAGTTTTTTTTCATAATATAACTACTTAGAGCTTTGGCATCCTTTTAAGACCAAGTTTAAAAAAATCTATCGATGCGTTTTTAAGAAAAACGATTTTCATTTGTTTTAACAAAAAATAATGAGATATTTAAAAATTATTTTAGATGTTCAGATTTTATGTTAAAAAAGTAAGAAAAAAGTTTTTATAGACGTTTGAGCTAAATCGCTTTTTGAGGGACCTAGCGTACTTTTAAAGGGCATTTTTTGAATATTTATCACCTCATATCTCAGAAACGTTTAACCTTATTGCCAAAAATTTTTACTGTAGGATAGAAGCAATTTTTGGTCTTAAAAAGATGCCAAAGCTCTAAATAATTAAATTATGAAAAAAACTTGGGTTATATGAAAGTTGAGCTAAAAATTGTTTCCAGACCACCGCGGTGCACCGTGCTACTAGACATCATCTAGTCCGAGCAATATTTTTTATTTTAAAAATTATGTTTTATATTATATACAGTGCGACCTGAAGAATGGCGAATGTCGTGAAATCGTTCTCACCAACACACGTGTTTTGTGTCTCTCTTCTATGTGAAAAAAAACGTCAGTGCATACAGTGTATATGATTTTTAAGCTTTTTTTTTCAATATTCTTAGTTATTTTTTATATAAACAATAATATTATGGAAGAGTATTGTTTTACTCATTGTAATAGGGTGCTGGTCCCAATTATAGCCAAAAATATTAATTATCTAAGACATTAATTTAGAACCACACACTATTATTTGGAGGCGTATCAAATGCAAATAGCTGTATAGTTGCTATTTGGGTAGCGTGCCACCAGTAATAATATTACATAATATTATCACAATATCATATATCATATGATAACAAATGTTAATATAAGAATCGAATTACTATTTAATACTTATCTGACTTTCTTAGATGTTTCTTCGATGTCTTCCAATATCACTAACTTTATATAGAAATGTGAAAGGTAAAAAACTTCAAATATATTTTAAATTAATTAAAATATATCTTGCCAATAAAACAAAAGGATTAAACAACAATGAAAAGAATTTAATTCAAAGAAAAATGAAAAGTTAAAAACAAATAAAAAACAACAAAATATTTTAATTTGAAATGAAAAAAATTATGAATAAATAGCATCTTTACCCTTCAGATATTTCTATACGCGCGACTCTAAATTTTACTTTAAATTTTCACATATTACGTTAATTCTAATTTCCCTAAGGCGCAACTTTACTAGACGACTACATACTTCCGAATCCCCTTTTTTTACCATCACTAAACACAGGCAAATATTTCCCTTCCCAGAGATGCCGATATACCAGTCATAAAACTATTAACGAAAATATCTGAGGAGTTTTCGATCAAAATAAACTGAATTACTTTAAATTACTGAAAATGAATTTAAATTTAATTAAGCGAAATAATTAAAAAAACTACTTCTACATATTGATTGATATTGATTTTCATGACATTGCTTCGAAGTAGAAAAAACCATTTTTACAAACAATCCCTAACTATTGCCAGTATCTAAAACAACATCATTAAAGATATTCCCATATTTATTAATTAAGAAAACCGAATTAACTATATATAACTAACCAATTAATTAGGCTAATAAAAATGTACACCCTTTTTATGTAAACGCCTCAATTACACAAAATGCAAGCTTCCCAAATACTAATAATATTAGCATCTGTAAAAATAAACAAAAAAACACCCGTTAAGAACAATGCTATGTCACGTTCAATAACCATACAAATAAAAATATAAATACTCAATATATACAGGGTGACCACTCTGTTACATCATTGAAGACAGCTGTTTTTAAGTTTTTCTTAAAGGCAGATACTGTATTTTGTAATGCAGTAACCGAATTGCTGAACATAAATTACACAGAAAAATTGCTTGCTATACCAAGTTTTTCTTAAAGGCAGATACTGTATTTTGTAATGCAGTAACCGAATTGCTGAACATAAATTACACAGAAAAATTGCTTGCTATACCAAGTTTTTCTTAAAGGCAGATACTGTATTTTGTAATGCAGTAACCGAATTGCTGAACATAAATTACACAGAAAAATTGCTTGCTATACCAAGTTTTTCTTAAAGGCAGATACTGTATTTTGTAATGCAGTAACCGAATTGCTGAACATAAATTACACAGAAAAATTGCTTGCTATACCAAGTTTTTCTTAAAGGCAGATACTGTATTTTGTAATGCAGTAACCGAATTGCTGAACATAAATTACACAGAAAAATTGCTTGCTATACCAAGTTTTTCTTAAAGGCAGATACTGTATTTTGTAATGCAGTAACCGAATTGCTGAACATAAATTACACAGAAAAATTGCTTGCTACACCAAGTTTTTCTTAAAGGCAGATACTGTATTTTGTAATGCAGTAACCGAATTGCTGAACATAAATTACACAGAAAAATTGCTTGCTATACCAAGTGGCTCGTTACATTGTTATAAAATAAATTATTCATTAAAAAATTAAATAAATACTATTGTTAGCAACTAAAAAAATACCCACATTTTGATTTAAGGTAAGCATAAAACCGCCATATTAGATTTCCAAAAAATATGTAAATATGTAAATATGAGGAAATACGGATTCAGCAACTCAAAATCAATAGAAAACGATCTACCACATTCCTCTTTGTTACAAATTCTTTTATTTTGTAGATCTTTTTAATTATACAGGGTAGCCCATAAGTCACTTTACCATTTAAAAATTGAAAATCTTTTTGGTTTGTCAATTTTTTTAATTTTTTTTTACAATATAGCACCGATTTTTCATACATAGTTAAAAAATACATTTTCTGTACTCTATATTGTAAAAGAAAAAAATAAAAAAAATTGACAATCAAAAAAGTTGTTTTAGATTTTAAGATATAAAGAACTTTAACTTTCGGGTTTAGACCGTGTTAATGGATTTTCACTTTCCGACGTTTCGTCTCTTACTACTAGAGACATCTTCAGGGATTAATCTGAAACTAAGTTTCGAATCAACTTGTGTCACTATTTATGACGAGTTGTGGTTATTCACCCGTGACGAGGTTTTTCCTATCAAAGACTTCCATATTGCAGGTAAGTGGTAACCAGTGTCCCGATTGATATTGTTAGGATGCTTGATGATTTCTATCGATTCCCGTATCTTCCTTGGCATTTTTCTGTTTTCTGTTAATATTTGTTTTGTTTCAGACAAATTGATTTTATGACCTGTTTCATGTACATGTTCGGCTACTGCCGATAAGGAAATTTGTTTCTTTCTTATATTGCGCTCATGCTCTTGAAGTCTTGTAGAAATGTTTCTCTTAGTTTCACCTATGTAAACCGTACCACAGGAGCAGGGTATTTTATATACGCCTTCTGAACTCAGGGGTATTTTGTCTTTTGTTGAAGTCAAACATTGACCTAATTTTTGGTTGGACCGAAATATAGGCTTAATATTTGACTTCTTCAATAGTTTACCTATTTTATCCGTGATACCGCTTACATAGGGAAGTATAACTTGTGTCTGTCTGTCATTGTCACTATTGTCCTGTTGTTTGGGTCTGGGATTTCTGTATTTGTATATGGTCTTATTAATGTCTTTTTTGGTATAACCGTTCATGGTCAAGGCTTTGGTTAGTTTAAGGAGTTCTGTGTCTAGGGAACTCCTTAAACTAACCAAAGCCTTGACCATGAACGGTTATACCAAAAAATACATTAATAAGACCATATACAAATACAGAAATCCCAGACCCAAACAACAGGACAATAGTGACAATGACAGACAGACACAAGTTATACTTCCCTATGTAAGCGGTATCACGGATAAAATAGGTAAACTTTTGAAGAAGTCAAATATTAAGCCTATATTTCGGTCCAACCAAAAATTAGGTCAATGTTTGACTTCAACAAAAGACAAAATACCCCTGAGTTCAGAAGGCGTATATAAAATACCCTGCTCCTGTGGTACGGTTTACATAGGTGAAACTAAGAGAAAAATTTCTACAAGACTTCAAGAGCATGAGCGCAATATAAGAAACAAATTTCCTTATCGGCAGTAGCCGAACATGTACATGAAACAGGTCATAAAATCAATTTGTCTGAAACAAAACAAATATTAACAGAAAACAGAAAAATGCCAAGGAAGATACGGGAATCGATAGAAATCATCAAGCATCCTAACAATATCACTGGTTACCACTTACCTGCAATATGGAAGTCTTTGATAGGAAAAACCTCGTCACGGGTGAATAACCACAACTCGTCATAAATAGTGACACAAGTTGATTCGAAACTTAGTTTCAGATTAATCCCTGAAGATGTCTCTAGTAGTAAGAGACGAAACGTCGGAAAGTGAAAATCCATTAACACGGTCTAAACCCGAAAGTGAAAGTTCTTTATAAAAAAGTTGTTTTTATATGTGTTATGGGGAAACTCTTCTGGTGCTAAAAGAATATTCAAGTTACAAAAAAGGTGTATTCGTAATATACTGCAGCTTGGTTATTTAGATGAATGCAAACAACATTTTAAGGATAATCAGATTCTAACATTAACAAGTCTGTACATTTACGAATGCACTTTATTTGTTAAGAAAAATTTTGAGCTTTTTTTCACAAGCAAGTCACTCCCATTTAGTTAGAAGTGATAATCTTGTCTGTGAGAAATATAATTTTTCATACTTGCAAAAAAATGTTGATTATATGGTTAAAAAGGTTTATAATAAAATTCCGTCTAATATTAAAGATCAAGCCATAAATAAAGTAAAAAAACAGTTAAAAGATATTTTACTTAATAAGGCATATTATGACATTGAGGAATATTTTAAAGACGATAACTTTGTATAATTTTTAAATCAATTTGTATTTATATTTCATTACTTTATTTGTTCTAATTATTATAATTAATCATTTCGTTGTATTTTTGACGAGTTCTACGCCTAGGGGCATAATTGTATTTTATACTTGTATTTTATACTATGAACTAATAAACTATATCTATCTATCTATCTATCTATCTGACTTATAGGCCACCCTGTATATTGGATAATAATTTGTTACTAACAAATAAAAAAATATTATAATTACCATGTAGTAACAATACAAATAATTTATAATAGATAGTAATAGATTATCTATTACTCTGTTTACAGTCATTGCAGTAAAATTATTTTTGAAAAACTAGAATACCTACGCCAATAAATTATATGCGTAAGATATTTTTTTAAGGATTTTGAAAGCCCTCAATGTAAGATTTCGTAAAATTTTCCTAAACCCTTTCCCCCATAATCCGCCCGAAAGATTATAATTCAGCATTTATACCTTGGGTCAAGGTGTAATAAAATTTAGGAATTTTAAAAAGTAAGGAAAGTAAAATTTATATTGTATTAAATTAAAATGAATCCTAAAAATGTTAGCTATAAAAATTTTATTTTGGGGTATGAGAAAAAATATTTTTTCCCCATCGTAAGATTATGACAACCCCCTACAACCTTAAAAAAAAAGATGAACGGCTTATTTTCTCCGCCGTTCTTTAAATATAAGCGATTAATCGATTAATTTTATTCAATTTAATTAAGAAGTTGTAAATAAATGTTGTATAATCAAAAATGTAGTCCGGTGATTTGAAAGAGGAAAAAATACCAGTAGTCCTGACCAAATTAGTTTGGCCTGCAGGCTAAGACAACTTGTATTCCAGTCTGTAAGATAAAAATCTCGGACCGAAAAAAGCGTTCTAAACAAAAGCTCAATATTTCAGTTTTAATGATTTGACATCATTAAAATATCAAAGCGTTAAATATCTGAATTAAATGATTTAATTTAAATTATTTCGAGATTCGTTAAGATAATATCTTGTATTATGTAATAAAGTTAATGAATAAAAAAATGTATTGAGAATCCGGTAAAATGTAGGGTATAATATAATAAAATGGCCCAAAACTTAGAAATTATTAGAAACCTTATTTTTGGTCATAATTTTCTCATACTTAACAAAAAAGTTGCGTATTTTTCACATATCATTCTCCTAAAACTATCCAAATCTATCTTGATTTTTTAAAGAGTAAATCCAGCCAGTGAGAAAATTAGAATATCTTCTCACATTCTGTGAAAATAACTAAAAACAAAGATAGAAGTGCAAAGATAATGATAAAAAGTGATTGATGATAACCTACAGAGTTGATAAAGCATCTAACGTAAATAGTATGAAGTAAACAATCTCCAATAGTAATATTTTTTTTAAATCTATGAAAATTAGGTTGAATGATTTTATTTGCTGACTGTAAGGAAACTTTTAGAGGTTAAAAATTATTACTGTAAGTGACTTTACAATCATTCTGGTTTTCCCCTCCGTAATTTTCTTTTTCTTTGTGTTCTTCTTCCTCCTCTTCTTCTTCTTTTTTAGCTGATGCTTTTGCTTCTTCTTCTCCTGGTGCTAAGAGCTCCTCTAATACCTAGGCAATTAACGATCCAGCAACGGTTTATGAATTTGATCTTAAGAGACCAAGTTTTAATCCTATATACCTACTGGAGTTAAATATGTCTCGTTTTGCGAAAGCATAAACCAAATTTTATTATAGTGTTGTTTAAATGACGTGATAGTTGGTAAAGTAAAAGTAAAATCTTTTTCGAGGTTAAAAAGTTGATTAATTGTTTATTTTGCGATGTTTGAAATTGAGAACCACAAGGAAAAAATTAGGCTTGTTCAAACTTTGCAAGAACATTTTTGCATAAAGCTTATAAATTACTTACTTTTATTTAACTCATTTATTATAGGTACCTACATTATCCACGAATGATATGTGACGATTATTTAAAATTATTTCAGTTTAATCCGTTCTTGTACAAAAAAGTGCCTGGCAAAACAATCTTACAAATATTTTTAACGTCTGGCTTACCCAAAAAAATTATACCTAACCTATTTTATCCTCTTCTTGTTCGAAAAAATTTGGACTGAACAGAAATATAATAGAAAAGGATAGAAATACTTACTATGTGAGCAAACCACCTAGGGTACGTGGTTACTACGAATAGTTAGTGTGACGTCATTGTTTGTTGTAGTTAAGTAATAAAATATGTGTAGTATGCTATTCTTCATACTAGTATGTTATAGTTACGATAATAAAATTTAATAATCAGCTCTAAGGGTAGTCATTATTGTTATCTTGTAATGTTGTCAATTTCCCTTTTATTTATATTAATTAATTAAAAAAAATATGCGGCTTAAATTAGCACCTCTCACTTATATCTCAATTTATAATTTAAAGATAATTCTTAATTTGATATTATTGAGTCACGTGAAGTGAATATACGGTTCTATAGTATATTCAACTTCAAAATGCAGTAAGCGTAAAAAGTCCAAACCAAACGCACATGACAACAACCGATTTAGTGACAGGGTAGGACTCAAAACAAAATATTTCTATATAATTTCCATTGCAATGCATTCGGAAGTACTCAGGTACTGTCCTGTTTATTTTTCTACATACCTACTCTCGCAACATTCGAGTGTTCTAACCAATGAAACCACGCGCCAACTGCCTCGTGCGCGATTTTTTTATTTACTTCTCCTGCATATTGAAGTTGAATATAGTATACTCAATATCCAATAATTTCACAAATACTTCCCATGCATTTTTTAATGGGAACTCAAGATAGACATTTGTCATTAAATTGATGTAATGCATCCAAATAAACTCAAGCTTGTAAACCAGATTGATATAACAGGTAATAAACATTCAAAAATGTAAACAGCTCTCAATAGCCATTGAATTAAATCATTTTCTAGAAGAGCGAAAAACATCTTGTACGTTTAATGGCTTCTCTAGACAGCAAAAATCTAGGTTTAACAAATAGCGGCTTCGTCTTTTATAACATGTTAGTTGCAGTGCATGCAATTCACTTGAATAGAAGAATGTGTCTGTATTAGTCTCATTACCAAATAAATAAAACATTAGTCTAGAATTCTTAATTGATCACTAATAAATTTTACATTAGGTCGCATCTGTACTTAAGGGAAGATAGAAATTTTCCAGCATCAAAAACAATGTCAATTACTCTTAAACAGAATGTTTTCAGACTGTGAAATTAATTTTCTTCTCCTACAGAAATAATAATTTTTTCTCTCCTAAAGTTTATTTTTTTAACGTATAGTTATTTTAAACCTTCCCGCTTGTAAACAATCTTTAAATTACCATAGCAATGTAAGATACGCATGCGTCGTAAGCGAAATGACTAGGCCCAATTTACACAACTGTAAAACGTTGACGTGCCATTAACGAGAACAAAACAATGGTTTATTCCTCTAAATTATTGGAATAAAAGCGATTTTATAAGCCAATTTTGTTTCTACAGGAATACAAAAGTGTTTTTAGCAACAGCTTTATCAATTCTCTTTTTTTACATCAAAACATCATAAAAACACAGTAAGAAAATAAAAATTATAAATTTTGGTTATGTTGACATACAAAACAAGTCACATGCTTCAGTGTAAATCGGACTTTGTGGAGTATTTAGCTGCAAATTTATTTTAACTATACCTTAAAAAAATAAACTTTAGTAGGAGTAAATTTTATAAACAATTTATATCTGCCACTTGATTTTTCTTGAACTGCAAAGACATGCCGTTGCTTATAATTTTTAATGGACAAAATGCAACAATATTTTGTCATTGGATAAAAAATAAGCATGGCAAATATTATAAATTAATTAATTATAATGGATTATAACATATTATTCAGTAAATAAACAACTTACCGATGTTTTCACATATTTTAAAAATATCAAAATACCACCCACTAGAACTGTCAAGTTTCAGTCAATAAATCAATTTATTTATTTGTTTTCAGAAATGGCGATTTCAAAGGTTACTGTTTTCTTCTTGGTTAATTAGGATCCAGCAAACATTTTAGTTTATTATTGATATAAAAATGTTAAATAATAATAATAAATGCGCTAGTAGTGAAAAAAATAATATATAAACCACGATAGAGAAAACTATTATAGTCTCGCAGCTAGGGATTTAATACGCTAGGCTATAAAAAATGTCTTCTCTACCTTAGTATATAATTACTATTCTTATTATTTTTGGGAGCTGAACATGAATTTTATAGTAAAACAGCTCGATGATCTCAATTTGTTTTTGAAAAAACTGCACAAAACGAGCTGGTCTGAGATCTTTAATTTCTCTATCACCTAAATTGATGAATTTTGGAAGTTAAACTTGAAGATACTTTTATCAGAAAGTCGATAATTATAATTAAGCCAAATTTTATCTAAAATTTTTCTAAAAATAACAAATGCAATAAAACAAAAAATTATGAAAACTTCACTGTAAACATTTCATGATTTTATATCTGCCTTTTTTTTGTTTATTTAATTTAATTTAATTTAATTTTGAAAAAAAAAATCATTAAAAATTTGGCTACCAAAAGGTTTTTCTCCCTTAAATATTTAAAATAAATTATGTTTGGATCTAAACAGTTTTTTCTTCATTAATCTATAATTATTTTAGGCTAATTTTGTTTAATATATAAATAGAATAGAAAAATTTCTCATATTTTGCCAAATTTTTATTCTTTTTTTCAAAAATAAATAAAAAAAAAACAGGCTGGTAAAAAATTATGAATTTTTTACAGTAAATACCCATAAAACCCATAAAAAATTGATTGAAGTTTTCATAATTTTTTGTTTTATGCCATTTTTTGTTAATTTTGACAACATTTAAAAAATAAATCGGCCATATTTACTCCGCCATTTTAAATTTTAGGTTTTTGGATATCGGTCCGCATCAATATTAACAAAAAAGAATATTTTTGGAAAATTTTGAACCAATGACGCTAAAATTTTTTTAGATTTGTCACTATTTTTTTCGTAATCAGAGATGTAAAACATGACACAATTTCTCATATTTTGCCAAATTTTTATTCTTTTTTTCAAAAATAAATAAAAAAAAACAGGCTGGTAAAAAATTATGAATTTTTTACAGTAAATACCCATAAAACCCATAAAAAATTGACTGAAGTTTTCATAATTTTTTGTTTTATGCCATATTTTTGTTAATTTTGACCAAATTTAAAAAATAAATCGGCCATATTTACTCCGCCATTTTAAATTTTAGGTTTTTGGATATCGGTCCGCATCAATATTAACAAAAAAGAATATTTTTGGAAAATTTTGAATGTGTAAACGCGATGGATTTAATCGATATTAAGAAATATACATCATCAGTTGCTTTTCACCCGTGAAACGAGGAACATGTACTTTTGGCAAGAATAATGTAATCCGTTAATCGCGTTTAATTTTTAGCATCAAGTGTTTTAGTATAAGTTATTTATTTATTTATTTGCTATCTTAGATATGCCCCGGATCCGATTTTATATATTTTATAGTGATTGTATGGATGTAGTGCAGTAAAATGACGAACATGTGATTATATTGAAGTAAGAAGGGAATGTTATGTTTTTTAATCATTTATAATGCTGATAAATTTTGATTTCTAAGCAACTAACACTTGAAGAAGTTTTTATACCTACAGTATTTTTTTATATACTAGCGCATGCGCAAACATAATTACAAATTAGAAAAAACTGCCTTGTCAACTGCTAACACAACCAACAGCAAACACGAAAAGGTAAGAAGGAAAAGAAAAAGAAAAGGTCTTACAGAAGACTGGAAATTTTCTATAATTAAAACAGGAGTTGGCATGGTGCCAAGTCAGACAAGAACCACTCTTGGTGAATTGAGTAACTAAGAGGAATCTGGCTAATTATCTCACTGAGAAAAGGCCAAAAAAAGAAAGAAGAAGGAAGAAATATACATATAGTATTTAAATACTATTATGTTGGTACCTGCGGTAGTTGTTTATCCTTTAATCGTAGTCATTGTCACCCCTTAAATAATTTACTTTATATAGTTAAACTGGAAATCAATTTGTTGCAAGCAATTAAAAACTATACATCAAACGATCTAGAAACCGATTCAAGACCTCAATTTGGAGATGACTGCAAATAAAAAAAAAACTTAAAGAAAAAATATCTAACTGTTGCGATGACTATGGTTTATGTTCCAACTAGATGCAGTTTTATTTAATTTGTCAATTTTGCCTTTTTCGGAGTTATATATACGTGAAAGTATCATTAAGTCATTTAATAATTGTTTCAGATACTTTTGCTAAACTGAAGCTTTTAATGTTTGGATGTTTTATTCACATTTGAATAGTTAGGAAATAGAAATAAAAAGAATTTTATGGTTTTTACTAATATTTAATTATAGTATATTAAACCAAGGTTATAAGAAGTAGGTACTAGGGAATCCAGGTTTCGGGATCCCGATCCCGAAATCCCGAAAATTTCAAAAAGTTCGGGATACCGATCCCGATCCCGATCCCGAAATTTAAAAATGTCTCATTTCATCAGAAATTAATTATCTTATATTAAATAAATAAAATTATAAAATTTAAACCAAAAACTTTTATTAAAATACCCAGTATTAACCATATTTTATTTAAATTTATATTTTACTAAATTAAGAAAAATAAAAAATAAAATAAACATTAATAAAAGCAATATATACAAATAGTATGTGTGCATCACGAAAAAAAAAACAAATATTCAGTAAAATATTTATTATTTAAAAAAAAAAAAACTTTTTAAAAGTTAAAACAAATAAATTAAATAAAAAGTTAAAAAAAAACAAACTTTTTAAAAGTTAAAATAAATAAATTAAATAAAAAGTTAAAAAAAACATACTTTTTAAAAGTTAAAATAAATAAATAAAATAAAAAGTTACATCCAAGTTGGTAGTACCAACAAAACAAAACAAACAACATTAAAATATAAATTCATATAAAAAAAAATATATAAAAGTAATTATAAACAAACTTAAAAATTTTAAATTAAAATTATGTTTTTTATTAGCTTAAGAAACATATCTTTTAAAAAATGGCCATGAGCGACCTCTAGATTGTTTCAAAACTTCTGATAATACTCTTAACCCTACCACGCCCCCCCCCCCCCAGTGAACAAATTTAAGGGGTGAGAATACCACCGTGAGACCCCCAAATTTTTTAATTTGAAATTTTGGTGGGTCAACCCAATAAAAATTCCCTATTTAACTTAGAATATAAGTAATTTTCTGAACTAAATAAGACCTTACTTGAAATAAAATATTTATATAAACCTAATTAAATCAAAATTAAAATTAATTTTTGTTTAAAAATTAACTTATTTTTTAGCTCATGTACACACACCATGGACCAACAACGACTAAAAAGAAATTCTGTAGGTTATTCAAAACAGTTCTTCGAAAATGCTCAGCCCATTTTCCAAGAAATTGTTTCGTTAGGTCTATGAGTCATAGACTATGACCTTCTTTAGGGGTTCATTTTCACCATCGTAAACAAAAAATATTATACGCAAATCACAATTACATATCGAGTAACCCGATTCGAGTTGAATAAATAAATTCTAATTTTTCGGGATTTTCGGGATTTTTTTTCGGGATTTTCGGGATTTTTCGGAATTTCGGGATTCAAAAATCTTCGGGATATCCCGAACTTTCGGGATCCCGATTTTCGGGACTGGAATAGTCGTATTAATTGTGCAGTTCGCCTGCAAAACAACTTAACACTACGATATTTCAAGAACGCTTTGACTTTTTTGGACCAAAGATTTTCAGTGTACCAAAATACTTTTGGTAAAAATTTTAAGTCTCTATAGCAAAGCGTTCTTGAAATATCGTAGTGTAAAGTTGTTTTGGAAGCAACCTGACCATTAATACGACTTTAGGCCTGCAGGCCATGGCTCTGTTTATATTTTGAAGAGCGAAAAGCTATTTTGTTTTATCTATAATTAATTACACAGACCCACAAAATAAAAAAGTACCCTGAACTTTTTACTGGACAGGTCTATTCTTATGTATTTCATCGCTGAATCCAGTGATCGTGCGAGCAAAATGCAAAAAACATGATTTTTATGTTTTTTATGGTTTTTTTGGAATTAAAAAAAAAACGGAAAATGATAAAACTAATCTTACTTTAAATTTTAATTCTACGGATGAAAATACATGGAAACCCATATTTAGTTTTTATTTCACGAAATTTTGAAATTTTGCGCGATATCGCGTAACAGCCGAACATAAAAAGTATCTTGATCTGGAGACGAGAGGTATATATTCCTATGTATTTTGACACGCTGAATCCGTATCCGCCACTAGAATTGGTCCAACTGGTCTTGGTTTGGACCTAACTTCAAAAAACACCTTAAAGTTGCCCTTGCGCTGCTACAGTTTTCAAATCCCTGCAAGGGTCAAAATTTCGTGAAAAAAAAAACTAAATATGGTTTTAGATGTATTTTGATCTGTAGAATTCAAATTTAAAGTCAGATTAGTTTTCTCATTTTCCGTTTGTTTTTTAATTCCAAAAAAACATATAAAAACCATAAAAAATCATGTTTTTTTGCATTTTTCTCGAAAAATCACTGGGAACCCCCTAAATCTGACTTCGGATTTGGATTTGGGTCTGTGTTATTATTATCAGCTTTCCTTTAATTTTTTCATTAAAATCCTTAAAACTTACTGAGGTCGCTGGTTCGAATCCCGCCTGGGCCATGGATGTGTAGTGGTGTCTTTAATATTGCTAATGTTTACTGCTTTAAAAACTACATATAAATAGGCTATAACCGATACGGTTGAATGGGGTGTATCTACCGAAAGGTAGGTAAAACCTTTAAAAAAAAATCAATCCTTTAAACTTAATACAAGAAATTTTGTTATTAAAACCAAACACTTTTACTTGATTCAAATTTTAACCTATTGGTCTTAGTAAGGTATGGGGTAAAATATCTTACATATTCAACTTCAATCAAGCATAAACATTTGATTTAAGCGCATAACATTCTTGCAAATACAAATAAAACAAAAAGCCTTTGAGCCACTTGATCTGAATATAACGTACTTGTTTTTAGTAATCATTTCTCAGTTTGTATTAACTGAGTTTGTTGCATTAAAATGTATAATAATAATGAAAAATTTATTATGATTTATCTAAATTTAATGAACGTATAAGTATTCTGTTTCCAAATATTTTGGCGTACGTTCTATGTTTACCAATTACTGTCAAAATGGTGTTATTCTGGGAATTTCTGTTATACTAAGGAAGTGGGTTATTGATTGATACGAACGTCCGAAATGTGGTCACTTTGTTATACATACATATTATTTTACCAATTAATAATTACACAGTTCAACAATATTTTATTATGCATTAGGTACTTTTTTTTAGATATAAACCAGGTACAATTTTGTACTATCAGGACAAAAGCGGATAAAGTTTAATGTTTTTAGCCAGGTTAGTGCATAATTTTATGTTTTATACCCGACATTTATGGGGCAAAAAGACGAAATAGAATTTAATGGTAGTGGATTGAGTTAATTTTTTCAGTAAAAGAAGAAAACAAATTCTTTAAGGCTACAAAAGTAGTTTTTGTGATCTTATGGTGTCTCAATATCTTTTGGTCCATTGTATTTTTTCTCTCCAAGGCACCGATTCTTTTTTCGTGGAGTAGAACAAATGTCAATTCTTTTAAAAAATATCAGAATATTTATTTAATTTTGTAGAACGGTGTTAAATTTAACGCATACAGTCATGTTATACTCGTAGCATATAATTGTCCAAAAAATACTGGACCCATTTTGACCATTTGGAAGTTACTTCCATGGAATGTTAACCTTCATTACACGAAGCGACAACCAAAACACCCCCTAATTAAGGCGCATTTTAATTACACAGGCCAAAAACATGATTAATATAAATGAAACACATGTCAGTTTAGCACCGCATACCTCTTAATGAGCCAGTCAGCAATCCAAGAATGCCTTCTGCCCAGAAACATTATTTTGATGCGCGTATCCGGAATATATATGATACTCTGGGACTCAGTGCCCTTCGAAATAGCAAATCGCTGTCAGCGACGTACGTTGAGGGCCGTGACAAGATGTTTAATATGCGGAAGAGTGTTTTTCTACGACTGCTTTAGAATGTAAGCAAATACACACTCTTTTCAAACACAGAATGAATCCATTTTAGCTCTAGATACGGTATGAATATTTCGTATCAAGTGTTAGATTGAGCACATGTAGTACCATCTCTTGTTTATAAAAGTAAAGAAAACTGTAGCAAAATTAGCAAAAATATATTTATTTTACCATGAATTATTGAATAATTTAATGCAATTTAAAGTTTTGCGTTAAAATTACATAAAGTTTATTATTTTTTCTTAATATTTGATCAGTTTTTTATCAATTTAGTTCAAAAAATTAAAACTGCTCCATCTATTGGTAAATAATTAAACCTGATATATGTCACAACAATCTGACATAACCTTCAATTTTTGCATTATAATTTGTAAATATGTGCTAAAATGAAATAAAAATCTTTTTTAACTACTGATTTGATAAAATTATTAAATAACATTAATTGCTTTATTTAAAAATATGTGTTTTGTTGCGTTTACAATGTCGAGCCACAAAAAACAATGTTTTCAACCTTGTCCGCAGTTTAAAGCCATACAGTGTTTAATATTTGCAGTCGAAGAAAAAGTATAGTCTACAACACGTATGGAATAGTTATTCCGCGCTCGAGGGACCGTCATACTCGCCTGCCGGCTCGTATGACAAACTTTCCGCTCGCGCGGAATATTGTCTATTCCATACTAGTTATAGAATATACTATTTTCTACGACTCGTTTAGAATGAGGCTAATACACACACACATTTTAAACAGAATGAATCCATTCTAGCTCTAGATACGGTATAACTATACGATATCATGTGTTAGAATGAGCGCATATGGTTCCATCTCTTATCTGTAAAATTTAATAACTTTTAAAATGGTGGGTATAGGTCTTCGTCCTTCAGAAAAACACGTTTTATAACTTTCCGACTTTCGAAAAATTTATTTTCACCCTCAGGGCTTGTTAAAGGTGGTTTTCCAAAAAGCTAACACTAAAAATATATTTACAAAAATACGTAAATACATAATAAATAATTATTATTAAAAAGTCCAAACCACCTTTAACAAGTCCTGATGGTGCAAATAAATTTTTCGAAACGTCGGAAAGTTATAAAACGTGTTTTTCTGAAGGACAAAGACCCATCATTTTGGAACGGTTTTTCTCAAAAATAAGAACAGATCTAAACAAAATCGAATTCAGCAACAAAAACACTATTAATTGTGCAAAAGAATTTGCAGTTTATTAATGTTGTTTAGCATGCAGTCTGCGGAAGAACTTTTACCACTATTTAAGAACTGGCGCTCATTAGGATTTCGTTCTTGGGGTTTTAAAGTTAACAGTCCCTTTGCTCACATGATTTATCATAAATATAGTTGCCGTATATTAAATATAAATTATCACAGTCGGTTACATGGCAGTACTTTCGTCGGTCGGCAGCAAAACGAACCGTCTCAGGCGAGGGTCGATGGGAAGAGAGCCCGGGTTTTTGATAGCGCCAGATAAGCTGGCTTAAGGTATTATGCGCATGCGCGCCTAATACGTCACAATAATCTAAGTTTGCCATTTTTTTTAAACCTATTTCCATTTGGGGGGACGTGTGGGTAATAGCTGGGTAAATAACCCTATAATTTCCATATTTAAAAAGCTATTGAAGGGAAGTTATTTACAGAATGCTAATTACTGTTTACTTTTTGAAGATATTATATCACACACAGAGAAATAATTACTAAAAAGAAGTACATAGTTTCAGTTCAAGTGACTTAGACCAATAGGTTAAAACTTGCATCACGTTAATATTATTGGTTTAAATAATAAAATTTAATATATTGAGTTTTCAAGAAACTTAAATAAAAGATGGTAAGTAGATATTTATACTGAGTATTTAAAATACGAAAAATAAAGAAAAATAATATTAAAATAATTTCTTGGAAACAAGTACTTAACCTGGTCTACAAAAAAATTCTTCTCCAATGACTAAACCTATCACGCCTTAACTATTTTTGTGTGCTAAAATTTTTAATTTTTATTAGAGATGGGTTTTTATTAGAGATGGGTTATACCAGCCCAAAAAAGTAAACTTTTTGGGAATCATCTGAGGACGAATTTAAATCATTGGCTAGGGTGTGGGGATTACTAAATGCCAATTTTTTGAAAATTGGTTACGATTTCAGGGGGCACCGTGCAAAATAGTGGGGCACCTTGGTTTTAGTTATATGCTTTTCGTTATCGCTTATAACTTGTGCATTTTATAAGAGAGATTCATTAACTTTTTGTTTTTTCCTAAGCTTTTAGAGTTCTACAGTTATATTGCAATGCTTAAAATCCATTGTGATAACCTGCCTTTCGTGTTGTTATCGTCCCTGGACGCCCCCCGTTTTTTCCCAGCACTGGATTTT